>JAPZDV010000024.1:15026814-15044780 GCA_029814665.1 Acanthurus lineatus | reverse complement strand
CTTTTAAAACCACTCTCCCGCCACCCCTGTTGGTTACTTCTGCATATTTTGGCACAAACCCGGTTCCCTTATCGTATGCACATTCCATTTTTTTTTTTTTTTTTTTTTTTTTTTTACTCCTGCCTTTCCTCCCCTCCCCTCCTGTTCTCTCCTCTTCATCTGACTGCTGGGGGGCGAGGTGGAGCCGGAGGCTGGAAGTATGTGTTTCCTGAGGGGGTCGGTGGGAGGGAGAGGGGAGGAAGGTTCGATTGCAGGACTCGTGCTGGAGAGGCGCAGACATGAGAGACAGGAATAAACAATACAGCCCCACAGGAGAGACAAGAGACTGTAGAAATTAACCCTCTGCTGCCCTGGACAGTCAGACGGCTTTTCACTAAATATAGCATTTTTATATGAGATTTTTATGTCATTCAAGATATTATTTATTGTCACCTCTAGCTGGGTCAGAAATGTATGATTCTAGGACCACCTTTTGCTCTTTCGATCTGATATTTAAGACAGTTTTGTTTTTATCTCAGACAGTTTTTAAAGTCACTGCTAAGCTTTATTTATATGTGACTCCACGACCCTTAAACAAAGACATTTGACCAAATTTAACTGGTTGTAAACAATATTTTTAATTATAATATTATGACAGTTTAGGACTGTATCTCTTATCACATCCCTTTTCTGGACTTTCAGTAAACAGTAGATTTTTGTATATATATTCCTCTTGGTGTAATAAAGATCTCTTTGTCTTGCTTCTTTCACACAGCTATGCCATCACAGTCTGGTACTTTGATGCCAAAGAGAGAGCTGAAGCTAAAGAGAAGTACAAATTGGGTAAGCTTCTTTACCGTTCAATGTCAGTTTCACTTAGTTTCTAAGCTTGTTGATGCTCAATATCACCTCTGGTTATATTCAGCTCAAATAAATATTGTATGTGTCTGACGTGCTCTTTCACTATCGCTTGTGTCCATAGCAACAGGACAGAAAGGTGTACAAGTGCCTGTCTCTCAAAACAGCAGGACATAAATCTCATCTAATCACTGGAGAGCACTCCGAAAGTATTATGTGCCTTCCTGAACTGTTAATGGATGTTGTGATCACAAAGGGAGACACCGTTAAAAATGTCAGTCATCTCCGAAGCTCTGTGCCACTTCGACAGTGTCAGCCGTCAGATTCACATCACAGACTGTGGTGTGTGGCCTTCCTGCCATGTGATTGGGCTGCTGATCAAAGACGTGGCAGATAAAGAGCACAATGGACAGGATTGTGTGGCAGAGGCGAGGTCAGGATTGCACGCTGCGGCAAAGAGAAGAAAAAGAAGATGACTTTGACATCTCACTGACTCATGTATGAAGACAACAAACTGAAAACACAGACTCCTTAATTTGATTTTGTTGCAGTTTTTTGCCTGTTCAGTTATCTGTGATGTGGTGTATTGAGAAATCATTGTTTTACTCTGCTCTGGTGTCATTTTCAATTCAAACATGAGGAGAATAATGTCGAATCAGTGGACAGACAGTGGGGAAAAAAGGAGGAGAAATTGCCAAAATACCATATTTCCCCTTGACTTTCATGTGGTCCCCTTGTCTCATGATGTGGGCAAGTTTGTATGTGTGGTCAGTGTAAAGACAGAGACACAGAGAGTGAAATAACTTTTGAAAAGGCATTAGGTGGTTGTAAACTATGGTGCAGTAAAAAGTTGCCCTATGGCATTTATTCAATCAGTCCTGGCTTAAGCACTTAACCTAAACATGACAGGGACTTTTAACTTGCATGAGGACAACTCTACACTGTAGTTTTACTCTATAGCACACTAAGTAGATTTCAGGAAGTTTTAACAAGACTTATCTGGCTAAAAACTAAACACAAGTCTTTTGCAACAGCCTTAAAAATGTTAGTCTGATTAAAATCACTGAATAATCAAGCATGGACCTCTCTTTTTTCAGTAGCTGCAGCGTGTGAAACCGATTTTTAAGGCTGCACTTAGAATACACAAAGCTTTTCTACCTAATGGTAGTGCAGTGCTCTCTGTATGACTGTAGTGTGTGGCTCACACTTGAGACAAGAGGCAAGCTGTGCAGTGACAGGGTCGAAACAGGGTTTGATGAAACTGAATGTGTTTTCTGTTTTGGGGTGTGTGTATTTGTTTGTGTTTGTATGCTAACTAGCTTCTCTTACCATAAAGGTCCAGTGTGTAGGATTTATAGGGATCTATTTGTGGAATATGGAAGAAATAGAATATAATATTTATAAGTTTATTTCATTAGTGTATAATCACTTATAAGTAAGAACCATTCTGATATAACTACCTTAAAATGAGCTTTTTATATTTACAGAGGGAGCAGGTCCTCTTCAGTGGAGTCTGCCATGTTGCACTGCCATGTTTCTAGAGTAGTCTAGAAAGGCTCTAAACATGGCCTTATCCTGAATTTTGCAGCCACCATAGGTTCTCCTACATGCTTGGAGGGGTTGGATGTGCAAAGGGATATTCAGTCAGGTGCAAGCTGCAACTTCACCACTAGATGCCACTAAATCTTAAACACTGGACCCTTGAGGTTGAAACAGTATGTATCACCAGCGTGAAAGCTGTCAGACAAACCCTCTGCCCAAACAAGCACACACACACCTGCACACTCAATACCAGTAAAAGCACAGAGTTAAGCATACGCTGTATGTGAACTGCAGGGTCAAACTAGTGTCTGCTCATGTGTGGGATTGAGTATTTATGTGTAAATGTGTACTTGCACATGTATGTGACTGTCTGAAAGAAGGTTGCAGGTATTGTCTCAGTGTGACTTTGATTGCTAAAAGAGAAGGTTATTTTTTAAAAAAAGCACTTTATTGTTTGAAATGCCATGTGTGAATGATAGAAAAAAATATAACTGAAAATGTAGATTAATGCCTTTATGCTGTTGATAATATGGTCATTCAAATGCAATAGAAACTAAAACAATGAGAACAAATGGAAATAATTTGCCTTATTTTTTGTTTTTAATTTGGAGTATTTAATTAAAACCTGTCTGTTTTTGTACACAACAAAAATTGTAATTGATTTGCTGGGAAAAACAATCAGAGCTGAATCCCAGTTTTATTTAGCCAGGGAGATAAAGCCAAGAGAGCAGCACCAGACACATTTTCAAATTAAATTCTGTCATTCTCTAACTTAATGAGTCCAGATGATTACGGATAATTATTTACATCAGAAACCAGATTTGTCTGTGAAATTGAATATGAGGAATGGCTAAAATAAACATTTAGAAAGATCCCTAATTTTTTTCAGAAAAGCTATCAATTTGACAAAAATGGCAAAGTATTTTATGTCAATCCATCCATCCATTTTCTTCTGTTTATCTGGGGTTGGGTCGCGGGGGCAGCAGCCTAAGCAGGGAAGCCCAGACTTCCCTCACGCCAGCTACTTCCTCCAGCTCCTTCCGGGGATCTTGCGGGATTTCACATCAAATTGTTTTCTAATCTCAACGTAAAGGAAAACTTAGGTCTAATGAAAGAGACAAAGAGCACAAATAAATCAAAGTACCAAATTAGTCTATTAGTATTCAACATCATAATTATCAAAAGCTAGTGAAAAAAAACAGGGCTTGTATAAAATTAATTGCTCCTTACAAATATTGAACATGTACTACACTAACTGTACATACAGTACTGTATATATAGTACATACCTGTTGAGATCCAAAACATGTTGTCAAATAGTGTCAAGACCTTTTTTCTCGACAAAAAAAGCTCTTTTAAGATCATCCAAGAGGACTCTGCATTGTCTCAAGGTACAACATGATGATTGTTAAAGTAACTTGAGAACTATAGATAATTTTAAATTTACCCTTACTTCAAATTGTAACTAAGATCTTGCCAAGTTCTGCATTTTGAAGTAAATGACAATGATCAAACCATCAAACTGAGTGTACCTGGTTTAAGAAGGGTTCATAAAATTCAGAAAATACACACTGCAGTGTTTTTTTTCCTCTTCCAATCGATGTTTGATTCAGTGTCCAACCACCCTATGAAAGGGCTTGGAAGAGATCTATGAAAAAAAAGTAATACAAGACATTAATTTTGGATTTTGGATCAAAGGTCTGAGTGAGATGATATTTTTAAAACCCATGGGGGAAGCTGATGTGGACCAGCAGGATTTTAGAAAACTCATATCTGCAAATTGCCACAAATGTTGTAGAATAGATAGCCTTTTAACTTAATATGGAGGATGACAATTCAGTTAAACTTTTCAACACAATTCCAAACAACATAACAGAAACAATATGAAATCAAATAAATACAAAATACTTTCTGAAATGTCTCAGCATAATTTTAATATTAAATAAATAATTCGTTTACAGGTTGGTGAATCCCCAAAGCCCCAGAGCGAGATACGTTAAGGACATCAAGGCTGCATTAACAGAATTCCGGTAACTAGGGGGCAGAAGAACGACTAAACTGGATGACAGATTTGCCGCCTTTTGTCATTTAGTCGTTTAAGCTAGCATCAATTTGTCAGCTAACACTTCCCTAACAATAAGAAGACACACACAAGGCCACATTATCATCTCACTGGCGACACGTCGTCTCTCGGCCACCTGAAGAAACGTAAGTCTAAGCGTCATATCTTTGTTTGTGTCGACCAACGATTTTAAGTGGGCCATTAGACGTTAAGCTAGCAGTTCAAATGTTATCACCATCTAAATAATGCGTGGTGCTAGCCATTTTTTGATTGCCTTTGAGCAGCAGGAGTTGTAGCATTGTGTTTGTTTTAGAGCCTGTTTTCTGGTTTGTGGAGAGCAGCAAACTAAACTGTAACATTTCAGTACATATGAAGCTGAAACAATAGACTAAAAGATGCTAACCTCAGAGCAGCACGATTCCTTTTATCTCTCACTAATGCTGGATCAATAAGCCTTAGTCTCTTACGCTGTTAATCAGTAAATCGGAAATAAATAATCAGTAATTACAAGATTTGATTAAATGGTTTAATCATTCACCAAGCAAGAATCCAAAAAAATATTAGGATTTACTGATTTTTCCTGTTTATTATTTTTAATGGAATGTCTGTCTTTTAGACTGTTTATCAGATAGTACAATCAATAAACAACAGGGGAACCAAAAATAAAAAAATTAAGCTGCAGCCTCCTTGGTGATAGTTGCATATTACCAAAAAAAAAAAAAGTTAGGAGTGATTAGGAGTAATTGGTAGTCATTATAACAAAGACAATTCATTTTGCTGGGAGAAACAAAAAACGGTACAAACACAATGGAAAGGTTTAAACATGCATGACACCCTGACCCTCATAGTAATCAGCTTCATGACTGTTCAGTGATTTCAACACAACAGACTCTGCAAAAATAACTATTTCTTAAAAGAACACTAACCTGCACTTGCACAGAAACAAGACTACAATACTCCAAACTACAAGACTGCAGTAGCCCTGTGGCTCTCTTTTAACACACACTGTATGTATTTTGACAAACCAAACAGTCTAAACGAATTACATCTGCATAAACAGTAAGTTCAGACAAACACGCAGCAAGAAAAAGCACCTTGTGACTCTGGACAGTGGTTTGGAGCATACTTCTTCCTCTCCACTGCACACTCCAAGAGACTGTTGTATAAGCAAGCAACCACAATAAAACTTTGTCTCAAGAAATGGGGATGCACTTAATAGATTTTTTTAGCTAATAATATAACTGATAACTTCACCTTTTTGTATTTCAAAAAGGTGTTCATAACCTACAGTTTATGCTCACCTGAGGGTAATAAAAACACATTTTTTTGAGAAAAAAATCAATAATTAATATCTGACCCACCCAAATGTAACTGACATCATTACTTTCCTCCTCTCCAAACACTTGCAGAACACATGCATTAATTCTGTATAACTGTAGTATGTGTATGAATACACGCAAACTACAAGTGTGTTGACGTTCCTTACAGAAGGTTCACACTAACTTAATGTTTGGCTCTCTAGTGTTAACAGTGTGACTCAGGTGCAGCATGGTTGTCACATAAGTGTGACAATATTGTGAGTTGTTGTGTTTCCTCATTGTCATCTTCTTTTTCTAACTTTAAAGTTGCATTCTGCCAACTCACAAGCCAGATCATAAGAGTATGAAGAAGCTGTGTTTTTTAAGTTGTTGTTATAGTTATATTCTTGCTTTATCAGTGTTTTGTAAGTGTTTTATCAGATCTATTTATTGGCTACAATTTTCAACATTAGATAAAATACTGATAGATCAAATTTTTAATAATTTATCGGGATGGATAAATATTGTGCATGCCTATGACTAAAATTCTCATGACCAAAACTTTGATGCAAGAGTCTGTGCAGACATTAAATCCCACTTTTAGTGCTTTACAGTCAAGTGCCATAGACATTCTGTCTGTACCAAAACCAAACAAATCAAAACAAAACAAACAAAAACTGAGGTTCAATAGTCAGCTTTCATCATGGCTGGTTATTCATTGCTTTGTGCAATCAAAATGTTTTTGATCGATCCTTGGAAAAATGCTGAATAATCATCCTAATGATTATGCCCTTTACATTTCAGGAAAGTGCCTTTCCTGCCTTCTCTTCTGTCTGCCTCCTGTTCTGCCAGTGCTTAGACACTCAAATAATAACAAGGGAGATGTAAGAGGAGTCTTTGCTGCACTGATTGAAGCAGAGTGCTGTGTCTTTCCTGTAATGGTGTATCTGTTACATAGGATGAATATATACATTACTCCAGGCTACCTTAGTACCTTTGCAGGAGCATCAACAATATTTGAGGATTTGTATCTGACTGGTTGGGCTGTTTTCTTTAAAGAAAAATGGATCACAGTGTTTGTTATTAGATTCACCTTTGTCCTTGTAGCAGCAGAGGTTCAGAAATCTAAATGGCAAGCATCTGTTCGTAGCAGTGATCTTCCTCCATCTTGTGGCCTATTTTCTTTTAAACAGTTTAGGTCTAATTGTTCCTGTAGTGACATTTCTAACCACCAGAGGTCAGAATGCAACATGGAAAGTTAACTACTGTCCTGTGAAAGGCTCTCTTTGTGGAGTTTGGCTTAATGTAAACTTTACCCGCAGTTTCTCCCCCTCTCTCTGTCCATGTTTTGCTGAACTGTACAGATTGTGATGAAACATATGCACACAAACAAACACTGAAAACACGCCCAGTACGCGAGACGTTAGCAGCTGCTGTAAATAGCTTGTGCCTTCACATAATGGAAACAGTCTCCTCCTGCTTGGCGTCTTGTCACCCTTCATGCCACACATAAAATCCTGACGTGGCTACATGTCGTCATGTGAAAGTAAATGTTTTTCTTTATTTAAATCTTCACTTTGATTTTATTTTTGGAGTCTAGTCACAATGATTAAATCCTCCTAAACTATTAGTGCAAAGAATGACAGTCATGTTATTGCTTGTACCAATCTCACTCTGCCATCAGGTTGTTTTCCAAAGCAGGTTTTATATGACTCCACTATCCTTTGGTGCCATTTTCCAACATATTTTAAAGGTGGACTTCCTGTTTTTCAAGTTTCAAAATGTCTAATGAGGACGGTTTCTCATAACCTGACTATTTTTAACTGATTAAGCACAGAGATGTTCCACACTCACACATGATTTTCCTATAAACAGTCCTCCTTCCTTTTTCTTAGTTTCAGTATGTGTAGTTTTGGCCGTCTTTGTCCATATTTAATCGTTATTTTGTCATTTCAAACAGTTTCATTAGAGAATGGTGTTCACTTTATGTGCATTCCGATTGTGAGTGCAGTCTTTTTATATGATACTGGAATTGAGAGTAAACATTATCATCATAAAATGGGTGTTGTAATCAGTTATTTTACCACTACTGAGATTCGACTGTTGTTCAAGAAAAAAATCTTGGAAAATGTGATATTTGACTATTTTCCTGTTGTTAATATAGTGATGTAGTTGATTTCATGACTAACAGAAAACAGGACACAAATGCTGTCAACAAGATGTTTGTTATGTTCAAAATGGAACAAAGGGTTTGTTATAACAAATTGAGATATGTATTCTGAAGTAATATCAGTAGACCCTTCAGACCCACAGTCAACTCAAATATCACATTATGACCTGTAAATTTTGAACAGTTTCAATCAATAGGTGCTCAGTATGGGTCATGAAAAAAAATGTTTTAATCTTAAAATACAAAAGAAAACTTTTTGGTGACATGACAAAAGGAGGTGAGCCTTATTTTCAAGCCCCAATCTTGATAAATGGGAGAGGTCACTGATGAACCACCTTGTGTCAAACACTGGTTAAGAGAATGTGACAGGGAAAAGTTCATGCCGAAGTTGCACTGAAACTAGTGTAATTTTTTAAAACTTAGTGAAATACAAAAGAACAATTGTGTCTGTTGATCTGTAATTAAAACAGTACATGGAGGTGTTGAAGGTGCTAGCCACAAAAAAATATTGCAGGGTGTGTTTGTTAGTAGAGAGCTGAAGTTGTTAGCACATAATCCATTGTATAGACCACAATGACGCAAACATCCTGACCAATGCCGCCACCCATCTTAACCAGCTTTAATTCCTTCACTCCTCCACAATCTTAGATTCTCATCCAAAATCTTTGGTTCTCAGATTCAAACAAGCATAAAAATTTAACAACTATCTAGCAGTTTTTTACCATAGACAGCTAGGCCAACCCACAACACAGTTGCACAGGACACTATACCAGGAGAAGGCATTATATGGAACAATTTTTTTCCTATACTGGGATCTTCACTAGGGTCTTAATTTATTTTTGCTCTCTAGTTGTGCTATCTGGTTGCAATGATGCAATCTTTCTAAACTATTACTATAGTAGTTTTATTTATGTTCTGTGCCAGGGTGTGGTATGTTTGTTTACTGTGTGTACCTGTCACTTTTACTCAGTCCTAATCTCTGATATCTGCTACATGTTTTGTACGGCTCCTCCATACTTTTGTGCCCTGTTTTTAACAAAAAAAGTTTGGAATTTTTCATTGTAATCTATCACTGTTTTCTTGTAATGTGGCTGTTTCTGTTTTAGGAAAGAAAAAATTGCTTATTTTCAAGTAATTTTCAAGTCATTTCAAGTACATATCTCGACTCAAATATTTGAATCCTGTCAAGTATCATCAAAAGAGTGCCTATTATGGCAACAGGAAGTGAACCATAACTCTATATCACCACCCCCGATCACAGTAAATGTTACTCAGATGATGCTTAAAACTGAAGACTCATTTAAACCACTAGGCCAAAGTTGAGTTGAATATAGATAAGACTTGCCTGAGCTATTGATCTAAGGCACAAGACTTTTTGACCTAATAGGATAAAATGAGTGGCAAAGCTGAAAGCTGCAAAGCTAAAATCTGCAAAGTTTTAATAAAAAAGAATGTCTTAAAGCATGAATTTAGAGTACATGATAGTAGAATAACTTGCTTTTTTTAATAAACAATTTCCTTTTCACAGTTTTCTTTTTAAGCTGAGGGCAGAAATTTTAAAAGTTCAGTCTTGATGTCTGTCTGCTTCTTCTCCAGGTTTTACTTTAGAATGTTCTTTAGGCATTTGTGTGTGTGTGTGTGTGTGTATGTGTGAGTATGTGTGTGTATGTGTATGTGTATGCGCCCATGTGCGTGCATGAGTCTGTGTGTGTGCATGAACTCCTGTCTTTATTTCTTTATTGAGGAAATAGCATCCACAAGTCTGGTTGATTTATGTCTTGTGCAATAAATAAATAGCTTTGTTCTTATGTATTTACCCTCCCCCCTCTGACCTTTTGAATTTAGATGCAGGTGGATTTATATTTAAAACAACAACTGAAAAATTTGACGATACTATATAAAACGCGGCTGTACTCCAATGGAAAATATTTTGTGCTGTATTTTTTTTTCTTACATTTATTTATTCCAGTCTCTCCTTTTCAAGGCAGTAACAACCTAATCAGCAAAGCTTGTTGCTGTTAAGAATGTTAAAATTTTGAAAAAAACAATTTAGCTTACCCTTCAGCTGAGAAGAATCTGATGTGATTCTGTGTGTCTATACCTACAGAAGCTCTGGTCTACCTACAGCTCTCTCATTCACAGCTCCCTTTCTCCCAGCAGCTGTCTGCCAGCATCTATCCCTTAGCTCCTTAAGTCCTCTGTCGCTCTGCAAATCCCTGCAACATGCAAGCCATATTATTTTGGAACTCAAATGTTTACACGACGGATGAAGCTTTGAAGCTGTAAATTACTTGGCTCTGTCGTCCAGATATTGGGATGGCTCAGCCAGAGTTGACCGTAGACTGCAGCAACAACACCATGGCAACACACCTGCAGCTGCTGTGTCATTTTTGCCTCAAGAGACCTGAGACTTAAACTTGAGACCAAAGACTTGAGAATTTACTTGGACTATGCAAAAAAAACCTTTTAGCATTTCTGGGCCACACTCCATATTTATCTGAAGCCAGGTCTCAGAGGAGCAGCCATTTACCAGATCACGCTACTACATCTGTAGTTAAAACAAAATTGCCACATTTCCACAATATGGCTGCTCCTGAACTTTTCTCTCCATCACTCTGTTTCAGTTTTGTTATTACCTGTTTTTGAAGGACTTCCTGTATTTTCTGTACAGAGATGACACTTTCGGTATGTCTCTTTCAATCCTCTTTTCATTTCAACATTTTTTCTGCAAAGTAAGGAGCCTGGTGGCTATTAAGTCATCCAGACAGGCATGGAACTTGTTTTAAAGTCACATGTTTCATAAACCCTCTAATCATGCATGACCTTTTGGCAGGGACAGCTGCTCAGCTCTAGAGTGGCAAGATTAGTCAATTAATCAATTAGTAGATATGCAGAAAAAATCAGAATTGATTAAAGGTCTTGTCTTACGAGAGAGTGAACTGAATGTTTTTGGCTTTTGGACTATTGGTTAGACAAAGCAAGACAATTTTTAGACATGGCCCTGGTCTCTGAGAAATTGTGGTACATATTTTTCTTACATCTATAAACAAAATAAATACTCAGTAAATAAAGGAAAGAGATGGTACATTAACTGCTACTAGAAATAACTGTTAGTTTATAAGGAGGCTTTTGTGACGATCAGTCTGTGTGGAAAATGATGTTGTTGGCAACAGTTACAGAAAGCCATCTTGACAGGAACGATAAGAATTACTCTGAGACATTGACTCTGGTGGTTTCTGAGAAATATAAATTAAATAGCATTTGTATGTGTTTCCCGCAGAAGGTGAAAGATGCTTAGTAACAGACTGGGTAACTGCACATTATTTGAATAGTATTGTTGCCTAATATCACCATCTTCAGTGGATTACGGAGTTGTTTCAGTCAGATCAATGTCTTAATAGGCCAGCATGTAATCAGTAATGCATATACTGAGACTGTAGTTGTGTGTTTATTAATGACTGTGCCAGTTCTTGGAGAATGACACATCAGTTATTTTGGGCTAAGGATTTGTCTGATTGTATTTTTTGATTTCACTTTGAGACATCAGTTGCAAGAGTACTATCATGTTTTTATTTGCTTTTCTTTCTGCTACAGGTAAGAAAAAAAAGTTAGATAATGGCTCACTTTCATTACTCTGTCCAAACGTTTCTTCTTGTGGAGCAGTAGTAAATTATAGCACAAAAATAAATAATAAATCCTCCCCTATTTCTTGGGTGAAATAGCTGGATCATGTGTTTCATGCTCAGAATACAGTTCTGCCTTTTAAATGCCCTCTACTCTAAGGTCACATCTGTAGTTGCCATGGTGATTGATCTGCTACCCAGCATGCCTCAGAATAATTAAGTGATTTTTTATGGCTGTACCATTTCTCTTGGCCGCTGCATGTTAAGTCAAATCAATAGATGACTCTTCATTTGTATGTTAAGCAGAGTAAGTAGATGTATTTGCTATAACATTATGCATGCATGCATGAACATGTTTGTTAGCATTTGTAGAATGACGCTCTGGAGATCTAATGTGGCTGATTATAATGCATGCACGTGTTGTTTTGTGTGCGTGTGCATGTGTGTGTAATATCCAATTTGTGTGTGTAAAATGACAAAAATAGTTAAGGATGGTTGACTAGACAGACCTTATATGTGAATGTTTATATATCTCTGTGTCCCAGGGGAGTCATGCAGTGTGACTATTCTCACGGGATGGGGTGTGTCTGAGCACCTATCCCAGGGGCATCTCACAGCATAGGCTTAGATCGTCTGACCTCTCTGTCTGACCTCTCCTCGGTCCTCAAGCCCGCTTTGCAAGCCCTGCCTCTGCTGGCGTCTGTCTGTGTAAGCCCCCTTAGGGAGATTCTTTTAGGTCTGGCTTATGAAAAAAGCAAAGGAAGATACTTATGTTACGTGTACTCCAACTTCTCAAAGAGTGTAATATCAGCCAAGCATTACAGTCAAGCCACCAGGATAGTCGTAACTGGGTCAGAGTAGGTGTAGTCTCAGACAGATGCATGCCAAAACATGTACCTTCAATATTGACTCTAGGTGTATCCAATTAAAGGTGTTAATGTTGAGAAACATGCACAGTGGAAATATTCAGATGGTAATAGCAAATTTAGACAGTAATATTCTCAATCAAACAAAGAGCCTCATTTAAACTTGTGTTTGTCAGATAAAGTACTGCCTGCAGAAAATCTGTGGTCTGACATTAGTCAATTGACTTTGGTGTGACATTTTGCTTTTACTACAACAATCAAAGCCAAATGCATCTAAAGTGGGTGTAGAATTGGTTATGTCTGTCCTCTGGTCAGTTGGGTGATCAGCAGCAAATTGAATTGGTAGCTGTTTCAAAAAGTAGCTCATGTTGAGTCATTTTTCAAACAGATGAATTTGGGATTTTGTCTCACACCCCCTACTAGCCTCCGTGGCTGAGCTGTTCTAGGGTCCAGTGTGTAAGATTTAGTGGCATTTGCAGATTGTACCTGACTGTATATCCCTCTGCTCACCCTTACCTTCAAAGCATGTAGAAAATCCTACAGTGGCAGTGAAGTCAAAACCATGAAAGGCCCTCTTTAGAGCCAGTGTTTGTTTTGTTATTTCTGGGCTACAGTAGATATTTGTCTGCACAACATGATGGACCCCGTGGAAGAGGACCTGCTCCCTTTGTAGCCATAAATCGCACATTCTAGCACCACATTTTTCTATTTATAGGTAAATCTGGACTATATTGCCAACCTACATGTGTATAATGTGCAATGATCAACATTTCTCTTACTCATATTTTATTTAAATTTTTGAATTTTTGTTTGAAATTTTCTGTTTGAATTAACAGTCTTCTAAAGAATGAATGAAGTTCTCACAGTCTTCGATTAGGTGGCAGTTTGCTGTGTAAGACCTGCAGTAGAGGAGGATTTAGGAAGTAAGAAACTGGGGCAGAGGAAGAAGATAATGCAGACTCTCTGGTAACCTGCACAGCAGCTATTAAATCTGATGTCTAGTAGTTAGAAGTATTGCTTTCATGTCAGCTTTTCACATCAAGTAGACACACATTTGTCGAGTGACAGTAGGGAACTGTGTCAGTGGGAGCAGGAGCAGTTTATCTAACTGACATGGCAGCACTGCGCTTTATCCAATCTACTATTGCAGCTAACAGTTAAAGCCAGCAGGCATTAGCGGCTACAGTAAGGGGATTAGGCTGCCATGTGGGTTCACACACTGAGAGGAGAGGAGAGAGAGAGAGAGAGGCAGGGAGAAGAGACAGGAAGTTAAATATATGAGGGCGTAACAGGGGTGAATCTGGAGATAAAGGGAGT
This sequence comes from Acanthurus lineatus, assembly GCA_029814665.1. Taxonomy (NCBI): domain Eukaryota; kingdom Metazoa; phylum Chordata; class Actinopteri; order Acanthuriformes; family Acanthuridae; genus Acanthurus; species Acanthurus lineatus. The sequence continues at coordinate 15,031,066 of JAPZDV010000024.1, read as the reverse complement.
GGAGATTAAGAGATTTTTTAGTTTTTTCATTTTACATGCTCCTTGTACTCTATAACAGTGAGATCCAATTGAAAACAAGCACAGGATGAATCCAGCTCTCAGTTTAGGCTTTTACTTGGAAAATCATAGATAGTGTTTGTTTAGTATGTCAGCATGAAGACCTCCAACCATGTTTTCATTTAGAGCAGAATCCTTTAAGAGCACTGACTTTTGAAATTATATTAAACTGACCCTAGAGTTGCCATCGTGCTATGAGTTTAAAGCCTTCTATCCCTAATATTGGTGGACTAAGATGTGATAGGGATCTTGATGAGAAAGGTATCTTTGAATGTACTGATGGATCATGAAGGGAATAAGTTAGAATGAGAAAATATTCCAATTATTAGGGCTTCTAAGAGCCGGAGGTACGAAGATATTCAAATATAAAAACTCTCAGACTGCATAAAACTGAGTAGATTGGAACAGAACAGAATAGTGTATTTAAATCAACACACCTATAGGATCAATGGATGTTATGGCAACATGCAATCTATCATCAACACATCTCCTGTGACGTATTGGTGACATTGTCATCGCTATGGAAACACTGACACTTTTATCTCAGGATCAACACCTTGTCCGTGGGAGGTCGGTGCAAAATCACTTACTTTGCCGCTGAATAACTTCTCTGTTTTTCCACAAAGCAGTCAACACTGTTTTGTACAATAATTAGAATTAGCATATGTTGTTCCTGCATTGGTTGTTAGGTAAGTCCCTTTAGCTTTTATACACCTAACGTTACGTCCTTACATACCTGGCACCTTTGCGGTGTTGCCATTTGTGGACTGTTGGAACAACAATTTTGTCAAGGCCGTGTAAAGGACAGCCACCCTTGTGAGAGGGAACAGTAAACAAAGTGATCACACCTCCAGCTCTCATTCAAATCTTGTGTAAACTTGCATATAGATCTGAATGACCTCTACTCTGGACAAGTCTAGTTAAAGCTAGCTGCTTCTGTAAATATACACCATGGAGCTCACATACCCCCAGACATGTAGTATAGATAGCAGGCACACACATTTTTAAACATATACAGTTTCAAGTATAGCCCATGCACACTCTTTTAACTCTGTAATGTTAGAAGATAGATTCCTTTTTTTTAATTTTGTCCCTCATAATGTGTGATGCCTTAAACTACCAGAGCCTCTTTAAAACCATGACAGCATAGTTATCTTGCACTAAATCTCATTCAGTGAGATCCTGTTTGTTTCAATGCATGTGAAGTAGCGAACACCAGTGTTCACATTTGTTTATAAGGATATTTAATAACATAGAACGCCTCAGCTTGCACGCAGATACTTAAAAGCACACAGTAAAAGTGACATGTTAGTCATGCTTCAGTGCACCTGGTCCCAGCTCATTCCTTTTCCAATGCTTCACTTTGCCATATCACACATTGCATCAGGAAATAACAGCTGCTAAACTGGATAATTGAACACTTTGATCACACATTGTTTTCATAGGTGAAACTTTTGAACTGCTTCTAGTGAATTTTAATTTAATAGTGCTTCATTTTTATATAGACTTTTCTATATTGTGTAATCATATTGTGTAAACATAAAAATCAAAACAATAACAATCATTCTGCCAACTAATGGCAGTACATATGGAATAATAATCCACAAATGTAGGTAGATGTATTATCTTAAATAGATTAAATGTTGAAATACTACTTGATCAGACAGAGCCTAGTTTTCCTCCAGCAAGTATTCAACATGCCCTAAAGAAGCCCCTAAATTTATGGGCAAATCCTGCATTCCTGTGTGTTTTTGTAAACTGGTCATAGAACCCATTAACACAAAAAACACCATTCATGACAAGTCTTAACGTGCCATATGCAATTTGAAGGGAGCAGAGAAATAACAGTTCTCTCTCCAATCTTTGAGATATTTCTCTATTTTAATGCTGTTTGCTGTTATAATAATGAGTCATCACTATAGGTTGTTTGCTGCTGCATGGTTCAGGACTAATCCATAGCATTATAAAGCTGGAGTAGGTACTTACTAGAACAGATGTATTTAATGAGAGTGTCTTGACATTTCAGGCTTAAAAGAAGCCAGAAGCATAATGAAAGACAGAACACTTGCGTCAAGTCTTTTCATTCTTTGGGCCCAGTCCTTATCTACACAAAGAAAGCTAGTGAACAAGAGCAGAGTAGGAGGCAGAAAACAAGAGACGTGGAGAGTGGTTAGCCAGTGAAAAGAGAATATTCTGAGCCTCTCTGTGCCATACAGTATCATATGACTTCCAGAGCTTTACTGTGGGTGAAGGAGACGGAGAAGGGGGTGGGTGCGTAGTGAGAAGGGCGTGTTCATCTCAGCAAATCAGAGCCCTTACTTGTTCAGTCTGGTTTGTACTGCCTAGGCCTGAATGTTCTCTGCAGATGTCCTGTGGAAAGATTGTGCTCTGTGTGTGTTTTTAGTCTACAGGTTGCCTGCCCTCCGAACCCTCACCCATCATTCACATTTGTCAAACTGCTCTTTGACATTAGCTCAGCCTCATGTGAATTTCTGGCCAGTGGTTTGAGATATTCTGGCAACTAAATCTTTTGTTGAAAAGGCAAACCATCAAAATATGGAACACAGACATAAATAAAAACATTACCCCCATTAAGAGGGGCCAAACATTTGACTGAAATAATGAAATCATTTTAACCCTGGCATTTCTTATCTCAAGAAAAACAAGATTAAATTTTTTTGGAGTTACGGTACTGAGTTGTAGCTGACTGAGAGGACTTTACCTAGCAACATGAAGGTGTCCTCGGGTGTGACAGTGCTCATACCACAATATAAACAGGGCTGAATTAAATTTTTCTCCTCTGATACAGTGCAGATGACAATATGTGAGCTGAGATCTGTGTAATGTTTGTGTCCTTGAGTACAATACATGTCAGGAATGTTAAACATCTCTTTCACACCCCTGGGTCTGACCTTAGTGTGGCCATTTGTAAGAGAAAGAAAGGTATGACTCACTGGGAAGGGAAGAAGGTCATTTAAATATATTTAAATTGGCTGAACAGTGAATGGTGAATGGAAATCAAAAGGGTTTTTTTTAGACTTCACTTTTTGCACATCTCTACAAAAGAGCAATGAGTCCGCATAAAGGAAGAGAAGCCTGCACAAACATACACCTAAGTACACATTTAAAATTAAATGCATGCACGTGCAAATAATGTTGAAGGGCGTATTTGTACTGAGACAATAGCAGGTTGTGTTTTGATCAGCCTGGTCTAAGCAGACAGCTATGACCTCCACAAGGTAACTTACTTGACCTATTACAGAGAGAGACAGGAGAGACAAAAGGACATATTACACGCACAGTCACAAGGATCAAATAACTGCAATAAGAGAAAGGGAGAGTGATTCTCAGTCCTTCTTTACTTTTATCTTATCTATTATTATATCAATTATAAAGATGGATATAAAGACTAGCTCTGATAGTTTTTATGAAGGTCAAAAAGAATCTAAAATCTCACAGTAATCTAAATCTTAAGATACATTACCAATGGGTACAAAAACTCTCTGTAAGTATTTCATAGCATTTCACCTTGCCTTGGAGCAAAAACAAGCCAAAGGAGAATGTTCCTCTAATGGAGGGGCAGGAGCATTTTAAACATTTAAAGCTGACACATGTCTGAGTTTTTGAACACATGGTGCAGTTTAAACTTGTTTGGCTTTCGGGGATGTTCACGGTGTGAATAATAACTCACAATACAGGTTTGTATTGTGTGAATGGGGGGAGGGTCGTGTTGAAAAATGTGTAGGTGTTGCTGGGATGATAAAAAAAATGCATAGTTATTTCAGGTTTTTATGTAAATAGTTTGAATGTTTGAATATATTTAAAAGAACAGTAGTCCCATAGTCCCAGGTCTAATGATTGAATAAGATGAGTGATAAGACAGGACAGAATGGGAAGTTTTACTCATTTAAGAATGTACTTTACCCACAAAATATCAATAACACATCGTAGGAGAGCAGGACTTTTGTGTATTTAAGATAAGAGTGATAAAACCACACTTTTTGCCTATACCCAAAGAAATGTGTCTTGCATCCAACATTCAGCATTCCATATTGGATGTGAAAACACTCAAAAGATCAAACTGCTAGGCCACTGCCTTTGAGCTCTGTGGGTTGCAACTAGTGTTGTCACGATACCAACATTTTGGTACCGGTACCACCATGTATTTCGATACTTTTCGATACTTTTCCAAATA
>JAPZDV010000024.1:14989053-15020935 GCA_029814665.1 Acanthurus lineatus | reverse complement strand
CTAAAAAGAAATCATTCAAACTTGAAAGATTAAAATGTATTTTATGTAATGCTCTCTGTTGTTGGTATTTTGTAGTTGAGTGTGCTAAGAGTGACAGTGTTTGTTTCCAAAGTGAGACTGTTTGCTAGTGTTGTGTTTGAATGAGTTTATTTTGAGAAATGTATGAAGTGTTTTGTTGGTGAGAAACAGTTTTGGGGATGAGATTAACTGTTTAGCTGAATGATGGAAACGCAGGCTGTGTTAAGAGTTTTGAACATGTGACTTCAGTTTCGACCAATGCTTGTTAGCAATTGAAAAAAAACTGTAACATCAAAAGACAGTGCCGTGGTAGTTACCATTAAAAGACAGTGCCGTGTCAACTGTAAAATAACATCAGCATTTTATTCAACCTAAAATCATTTAAGCAGAGCTTATTAAAATGAAACACACTGGTCAATGTTTTGAAGTCGATGTAACTATTATTTATTTTATTTTATTCATTGATTTGTTTTGGGTTTAATGATTGTATCTTACGGACATTGCTCGGAAATGACGTCCCCAACCATTTTTTTCCTGATTAAGCCCCTCCCACTCTGCGTAAGTTCGCTTTGACGGTAGATAAGCGGCACTCACAGTATTGTGCGGGACTTCAGTACATCAGTCGGGGTGACTAAAGCTTAATGTGCCAGTAATACTAAAAGTCTCTCCCACCAAATTGTTTTTAAGTTTTTGATTAACATTTTTGTGCTCTTAGGTTAAATACAGGGTAACGTTGACTGTCAACGCGCACAATGGCTGAGAAGATGGACGTGGAGGAAGTAAAGGTATCCAACGGCGAGCCGCTGGCCAACGGAGCAACCAGCCCAAAGAAAAGCACCCCTGAGCCGCTATCCCAGCGGGTGAGGAGGATAGTGATGGCCAACATGCTGGTGATTCTGACAGTGGCCGGGGTCATTATCGGTGTTTTTATTGGACTTGGTGTGCGCAACGTGACGCTCACCCGTACCCAGATCATCTACATCGGTTTCCCCGGTGAGCTGCTTATTCGGTTGCTGAAGATGATCATCATCCCCCTGGTGGTTTGCAGTCTTGTCTCCGGGGCGGCCAGCATCGACCCGAAAGCCCTGGGCAAACTTGGCGGCTGGGCCATGCTTTTCTTCTTGGTCACAACCCTAATCGCATCGTCTATCGGAGTTGTGATGGCTTTCATTCTAAAGCCGGGAATTGTTTCAGGCAGCAAACCCAACATACAAGGCTTGGATGACGACGTGCCCGTCGCTAAAGAAGTTATAGACTCCTTCTTAGACTTGATCAGGTGAGTGAATACCCTTACAGTTCATCCTTGTAGTGTTGCACTCTTAAAAAGTAGTTTGATTGTGATGTGTAATTGTGAATGAATGTAACGTAAGAGCGCGCCCTCCCGCGGATATGCCTCGCTAAGTTACAGGTAAGTTAGTAGTAAAACATGTCGGTCAAATAAACGTAGTTTTTGTCAAAGCTGTCAGTAAAAGATACCATACTCTCTTTACCATCAGTCTAGTTTCTTGTTTCAAGACTCTCGGAACACTGAATAGTAAGATAATTCAAATTAGATGTGTGGATGTGCTGTAATGAGAATCAGCAGTTGCATCATCTCAGCAGTGAACTCTTCCGTGACAGAGAGCGAGTTGTCACGGACTGTTCAATTAAACGACCACGGTGCCTTTACAATGTGCTTTACATTATCACTAAACGTTTTATGTTTCATGCTTATAAAAGAATTTAACTTGACAGTTATGAGCACATGTGGCCGGACGACACGTGTGCCATATTTCCTAGATAAATGTGATGATGAAACTTCCTCTCTGAAGTGGCTCTTTTTTGTGACATAAAGGAAATTAAAAGGAAAGAAAAAAAAACGCGCATCTAAATTTACGCAATGGGCCTCCCCTTATTCAGACAAGTGATAAAAGAAGTGTTGTCTAAAGATGGCTGATTACCCTTCTCAAAGTCCCAATTCTCTGCCCTCCCCCTTACAGCCTTGAACTTGGTGACCCTTTTTATTTTTGCACTTATTTTTCAGTGTACAATTTTTCAGCTCACTGCTCTAAATTTGGCTTGTTGAGAGCAAGCAGTCCAAGGGTATGTCTTACTTTTTCCTTTAAAAGTTTGTCACATTCATGGGACATTCATAAGACACGTGCTAATGTCTCTGCTGAGGAGTAAAGGGATGCATAAGTGAACAGAGAGGACAAACAAATGACTCAGAAACTGAATAGTAGGTGTCAAAACCTCCTGACACATCATCATGTTCAGAATTTTTTTAAAAAAGTCTTACACAATAAGTTTCATGATAGTTTTTTTCCTTTGTTGGACATCTCTCGTTATACCCTAAAACAGTTAGAGACCAGATGGCCTTTCTTATCTTGGCCAGCAGCTTTTCTGTTGATTAGGGTAACATAAAGTTAAAGTTTATTTAGCCTCAGCCTTTTGTAAACAAAATGACACTCACTACAATGCTTTATCCATGCAGGCCTATGAGTAGCCCTTTACAAAGATAAGAAACTGATCTGTATTCAGTGTTAACATGGTATTCTTTGAGTTCACATGTGACATCCATCATAAACTTCTTGTTGCCTGCAGAAAACATTTATCCCTGTAATTAGTGAGAAAGTAACAGGCTGTACTCAAGCACTTAAAGTTTCACATGCTCAAAGTATTTGTTCTCATGCATTCTTTATACACTGGGGACTTGATTGCATAATTTTGTGTGGTTGTTTTGAACCCTCTTCAGGCGTTCATTGCTGTTTTCAATGAATTGTAGAATTGTGCACAATAAAAGCCAGAGTTTTCCACCCTCCCTCCTCTCTTTTCAGCAGTTGGAGAAAACACTGGCAACTTCGCCTGAAAACATTTCATACTGCCAGCTGGGTTAGACACACAAAAGTAACGAGTTTAAACTTAACTATTCACATATTGAAATGTAACATTTTTTTTTCAAATGGGCTATCTACCAGTTTGTCTGACTCTCTGCTCATTTTTAATGGCTAGGATGAAAAGAGGTTTCATAAGAAAGAACTTTGTCAAAGAGCCAGTTGACCTCTAAAGTCAGTGCAACAGTCCACTTTGTTACTGAGCAATGTTCTGAATGTAACATCTTACTGTCAATACCAGATTTATCTACTTTTGCTTGGTGTTTTTTATAGAAATAGAAAAACTCAAGAAAGTAATGATTATCCCGTGCAGGGCAGCAGCCACTGTGGCACATGCACACAAACACTGACACATTATCCTGCTAGGACAGCAGGCACAACCCTGTGCCTCTCATTAGAGCGATCTCTCCCAGTTGGTGTCCTAGTTAGTTTTGACAACAAAGGCAGCGTGAAACTTTGACTGGAGAGCTGTTCATTGAAGCATAATAATTTTCCTGGCCATAGCTAATGTCTACCAGGGGTACATTTAATACTTGTATGTTTAACTCTGACTGGAGCCGCTCCTGCACATCCTTATTGACATTCCTTATCTCTGTCCTTTTGTTTGTTTTCTCACTAAAAATTATGTGATCTACATTGACAGGTGACTGCTACCAGTCAGTGCTTGCGTCACCTGTGGTCTCATCAGGTACAACTTTTGCTTTGAGCTGCTTGGAAGTAGTCAAGCTGAAACAAAAGATGTACATGATGAGATCACAGGTGTCACAATGTGCGGAACAGTTTATTTCTCAGAGGAGTTCATACACTGCCCACTTCTGTTTTTTTCATGTCATTGTTTTATCCTCTTTGGTCATCCTGGGATACAATGTTTATTCTTTGTTCACATGTCCTAAAATGTCAGACATCCTGTCAGACATGCTGATATGGCTCTGTGCACAGTTTATAACTAGAGAGGTGCTTTCACATTATTCTTCTGAAGGGAGAGATGTCTGTGCACTTCCCGAAAATTCAAGATTCAAATGTACCCTGGGCAAGTTTTATTTGGTTTGTCACAAATTCGAAAGCCAGTTGCTAGAAAAGATACCTGAAACCCCTAGCAAAGGGCGGACTTCTTAGCATGTGGAGTGAGAGTTTGCTTTAGCACAACCACTAATACCGTGTCAGTCACAGCCAATTACAAGCTATCATACAGCATAAACGATCCAAAGATTCAAACTACACTACCATTCTGATATGTTTTCAAGTTGTTGATTTTGGTGCAGAACAAACTCTTTAATTGGGTCTGACTTAGGCTCAAATACATTATGGCTGAATCTCTTCCCTGTTCCCGCTAAGCTAACTTTTAGTCATCTAGATGGACACTGCTCTTCCACTGGTCAACCTAGCTTAGTACCAGCAGTGGAGATGGGCAGGGCACAGGCCTGTGGCTGACTGAGCCAGAATTTTTCAATGGGAGAAACAGTGGATGTGCTCCTGGTCTGGTTAACGAGTTTATTTAAACTTCGGTATGTAGGATTACCATGTTGAACAAAACATTATCATATCAGAGTATTTTTACATTCTAAAAAATGTATTTGGAGATAAAATCTTGCCATTCTAAAAACATTACAAATATAAAGGGTTTTTTGTTTTTGCCAAAGCATAGAAATCAAAACAGCAACTTAATCTATTCATAGAATATTGAGTTTCATAATTACACGTGGACTTGATGCAGGTGTTCCCTGCATGTCATGAGGTCTAGCTGGTGTAACAAGAGGCTTGTAAGACGTCACGGTAGTTTTGTTTTTAGAGACACACCCTCCTAATAGCATGTGACAGTACCATGTACGGGTTATTGTCATACCTTTCAATACATTGTCCTCAGTTGTTAATCAAGTCCATGTTTATTTACTTTGCCAAAAATTCAGGTTTGTCTCAACATAAAAGAACAAGGAAGTGAATCTCCTCAAATTCTGCTTTGTATTATGCACATTGCATTTTATTTGACTGAAAATGCACAACGCCAGGCAATGTTGTACTGCTTTTCCGAAGCACTAAGGTCTTAAAGATTAAAATGATCTTAAAACATAAAACGGGACACAACCTAGACTGAAGGCCTGTGTCATGTATTTGCATAAAGTGAGATACATTGGTATGAAACCAAGCTCCAGTGCAGCATCATGCTAAAACAGTATAGTTTTAGCATGTGAAGCTGTTCTTGAATCCATTAGACTGAAGTTTGACTGAAATTTTACATATACACTTGAATATACAAATAGAGTCGTAACATTGGCTTTAAAGCTCTGCAGCCTTTTTTGTTATAGCCTAGCAGCAGATTTTGGCTTGTGATGTAGTTGCATGATTCCCTGTCACACAGTCAGTCACATGTTTAATCCTGATGCTCTATTCAAATGAAAGGAAATGAATGGTGGAAAAGAGACTGCAGAGTTAATGCCTCATTACTCTAAATCCAATACAGACAGCTGAGTATAAGGGTTTCATGAGTTCTTGAGAGGTTTAATACGCAGTTAGACCTATGTACCAGCGTGTGTGTATGTGTATGAACTTATTAGCAGAGAACGACTAACACAACAGCAATTAGGGGTTCTGAGTGAAAAAAGGAGATTAATAGTTCAATTCTCTCAGCTATTTCCACATGATCAACCTTGTGATTCCATCTGTTCAAATTATCACAAACATTCAGAGGGTATAGGGCAACACTAATGCTTATGGACTTTAAAACAACAACAAAAAAAGTGATACTTTTAATTAGGATACAAAGTGCAGCTGTGATCTGGAGTTGATATGTAGTTAATTTAAACTCTTCTATGTGATGTGCAAACAGTCCAGACTGAATCAAGAATGTGATTAAGTCAACGGAGGCCAATTTATTGTTTTACAGTGTGTTTGCTTGCTTTGAATCAAGCACACTATAAAGTCATAAACACACCTGTGACCTTGCTCTGTATGTTCATTCAACAAACTGACAGTGTTTGAGCTGTTTTTACGCTGTTGTTCATGAAGATTGAGAAAGAACCAAACAAGGCCCAGGCACTTTTATTGTGTTCAGTTCCCAAACACATCATTCCAACCTCTATAGTTCCAGCCTTGTGTTTTATTGGATTTTTTCAAGGCATGTTGTACACATCACGTTAAATTGTTGGGTTTTTTTTCTCCCCACAGAAATATCTTTCCCTCCAATCTGGTGTCAGCTGCCTTCCAATCAGTAAGTATTGCATCTTGTTCCTGTTATGTTAAATAAATATGATATATGATTTTATAATGGAAGTATTTTTTTAAAAAAATGAGGCTAAGAGTACTGAACTAGCTGTACTAAACTTTTTTTCCTTGTAGTATGCAACCAACTACAAAAATATAACCAGGAATAGCACAGATGGAGGTTTTATTGTCTCAGAGAAGGTGAGTAAAGTGAATGATCCAGTTAAATGTGGGTTTTTGGGGTGTGTGTCCTAACAGCGTTTTTTTATCAGTGTGTGTGCTTTTCTCAAAGGTACCTGTTGGAACCGAAGTGGACGGCATGAACATTCTTGGTCTAGTAGTGTTTGCCATTGTGTTCGGTGTAGCTTTGAGGAAGCTGGGAGAGGAAGGAGAGATCCTCATCAGGTTCTTCAACTCCTTCAATGAGGCCACCATGGTGCTGGTGTCCTGGATCATGTGGTAAGAAAGACTTGCATGTTTCTGGGTTGAAAAGGATCAAGAAAAGTCACTGTGAAGCAGTTCAAGAGCCTTTTTTTGTGCCATGTTCCAGAACCATGATGATCTACAGCAGTTTACTGTCCTTTCCTCCTCTTTATCTTTTCTTCACTACCTGCTATTTCACAGGTACGCCCCTCTTGGTATCATGTTCCTTGTAGCTGGCAAGATCGTTGAGATGGATGAAGTTGGTAAACTGTTTGCCAGTCTGGGAAAATATATAGCATGCTGTATCATTGGACACGCCATCCATGGTTTCCTTGTGCTGCCTGCCATCTACTTCATTATTACAAGGAAAAACCCATACACCTTCCTCTGGGGGATATTCACTGCTCTGGCAACAGCCTTCGGTACAAGCTCCAGGTAACAAGCCTAATGCTGCTAACTTCTCTGGCTGCCTTGCGCAATGTTAGTTTTCACTGGATGTTAAATGTCAAAAACTGAGGCTCTCTTGTTTAAAACACGCACAGACACACACAAACATACTTTATCCTCTTCAAACAGACATACATGCACATACCGCTTGCCTTTATAAATTCATTTATTATCTTTTCCTTGTTTTGTAGCTCTGCCACTCTGCCCTTGATGATGAAGTGTGTGGAGGAAAAGAATGGCGTGTCTAAACAGATCAGCCGTTTCATCCTACCTATCGGAGCGACGGTCAATATGGATGGAGCTGCTCTCTTCCAGTGTGTGGCTGCTGTGTTCATTGCTCAGCTAAACGATACCTCTCTTAACTTCGTCCAAGTCATTACCATCCTGTAAGTCCTCACTTATCAGTTAGCCGATTACAAATATAGTCCGTGTATAATTATATTTATGTACACTCACATGTTTGCATAAATGCTGTTTAAATATGTATGTGTTCTAATGGTGCCTTACTGCTTCATCTTCTATCTTTTTTTAGTGTGACAGCTACAGCATCTAGTGTGGGAGCAGCAGGTATACCTGCTGGTGGTGTCTTGACCCTGGCCATTATCCTGGAAGCAATAGGACTGCCCACCAATGACCTCTCTCTCATTCTGGCTGTTGACTGGCTTGTGTGAGTACAAAACCTTTTATGTTTGTATGTGAATTTATAAAACATCCAGTGCTCCTGAACATATGCGCTTCTACAATTTCTTGTAATACCTAAAGTACTATCTGAGGCAGTTTGTTAAATTATTTGCCATTCATTCTTTATCACTGCAGTGACCGTACCTGCACTGTGCTGAATGTAGAGGGCGACGCCTTTGGAGCTGGTCTATTGCAGTTTTTTGTGGACCGTACAGCTAAACAAGAAGAGGGAGCGGAGCTAAGTGAGATCAGGTTGGGGGAAGACCCATCAGTACCCGCCCCAGAGAGCTCGCCGCTCATTGAGAAGCGAGGTGGGAAGGACAGTGCAGAAGGAGCGAGGGCAGACGTGTCTGAGTCCATTATGTAATCCAGCTGCTGACATGATCAATGACTCTCTCACATACTTGACACTCCTGCAAGTTGAAACCTAGGGGTCAAATACCTTTTTTCCTCTTTTTTTCTGTCCTGAAGAAATTGGTGTATTGAGAGAGGATGTACACGCACACTAATACTCAATGCAAAGAGAAGAGAGAAGAAGAAGGTCCTCAATACTTTTCTCTTCGTCCTTAATATATTGTAGGCAGAAAGCAAAAAAGGGGGAAAAATAAAACATTTATTTTGAACAGTGACTTTTTTTTCTTTTTTTTGGGACATTATTTCCCCTTAGGCTGGCTACTGTGTTGCTTTTAAACTAATTTTGGATATGTTTGGTCAGTTATCATCAATTTTTCCAGTCAGAATTTCATAATGTGGTAAAGTTTTATAAACAGGTTGGGGTGTCAGAAGGCTGGTCCAGTCACCCTCTGCATTCATGACGGAGAAATGGGAGTTACATTGACCCTTTGGCCAACTGTTATCAATTTGTATACTCAAACTTCTCCCTCACCCTGCATAAGAAAACTAAAGTTATTTACCATTTCCAGCTGGTAAACAGAAATTTCTGACTTCAAAAGTTGATGAGAGCCACCACTCAACCTGCAGCACCCAGTCTATTTTAGTCAGACAACTTTTTAATGTTCTCCTTCTGGAATGCATTACCCTAAAAAAATGTTTTTTGTTACTTTTTTTTTTTTTTCTTTTTTTAATATTCCTGTTCATTAAAAGGATCATATGTTGTACAATTTAATGTTTTAAATATAAACACCATTGTTGGCACATTTTGTCATATATCATTATGATCATTTTCTTGCAGATTTCACACTGTGTGTTTAAATATAAGTCCATATAATTTGTCAAATGTAAAACATATGCAGAACCAGGGTTCCTTTTACGCTGCAAGAAAAAAGCTGTTGATGTTTGACAAAATGCACAAACAGTAGTCCTCTTTTTAGTTGTTTTTAAGGATTTAAAGCTTTTTTTAGTCTGTCGTGTCTGATTTCTTCCACTGTTTTTTTAATGTATAGACTTTCTCATGCTTTGAAAAAGAAACAGAGCTGTAAATCTGCTCTTAAGATTATATTTATGGCCTCAAACACACCAAATGAAATTACAACCTCAGTAACTTTTCGAAGCTGAAAGTCAACACTCATGAACACCAAGCATTTCTGCCTCTTCTTATGGACCTCAGTGCAGTGGCCGGCAACACAACCTCAGGTTTTATCCATGGCTTGAAGACTGTCCTTATTACTCTGAGACCAAAAACCACAGTGACCCAACAAACAAGAGGAGACCATTGGACTCTAGAAAACATTGAGAGACATTTCCAGGGAGATGGATTACTTATTTTTTTCTTTTTACAGCCCTCATTTTACTCTGCTGCTCTATGTAGGTCCCAGCGTCTAAGAAATGCACAAGTGGGTCAAAAAGCACATTTTGTGACTGTTTGATGCTGCGTGAAGTGTGGTGTGGGTACGTAGGAGGTTAAAGTAACAAGTTTCTCCACTACATGGATGTCTGGACATGGTCAAAGAAGCAGCAGTGTTATGCTGGTTCACTTTGGCTAAACATCTGAAAGACTTAAAGTGACTTTATGTTGTGGCTGTGATGATAGTTCACACAAAATGCTAGTTGTATGGGCTTTAGCCCCTGTTTGTTAGTGTTGATGCCTTAGATGATTATTTGTTCTAATTCATATTTATTTCCCTAATCAAAATCCAAAGAAATTTTTAGCCAATGTTTGGATATGTTAGTAACTCCAAATTTTTTTTCTGTCAGTGTCTTCTTGTGATAACTGGTTGGTAGACTGTGTGTGTGCGAGGTGCTTCCATTTGGTGATTTTTCTTTCGCAGTTTGGCAGCTGGTATTTGGGAAACTCTATGACTCTTGAGAATGAGAGGTGTGGCAATTGGTAATACTGACTATTTTGAAATACAGTATACAGCATATGCTGTATGTATAAACATGTACGGTTAACACTGAATGTTCATCTCTTCCATCCATCTCTTCTTTTACCCGTTAAAGCTCCACCAAATTACTTTGAAAATATGCAACTAATTTATATACAGATGTGTTTTATCTTGGGTTTAAGTCTATTCTTTCTAAGCTTTTTTATACTGACTTGGCACTGTTCCTTATGATTGTCATCTCTGATATCATTGCAGGCTTGAAGTCTCATCTCCACAGTCTCGTACAACATGAGACAGTGCTACAGCATGAACCTTTGCATCAGTTATTGTGCTTTACTTGTACTTGATGTCTTTTTGGTGCAAGGTTGTAAAGATGTTAACATTCCCCTCTGAAATCTTTCACCATATGGATGTCCGTTCTTGTTCGATCTGTCTATCAAACGACTTTCCCGGTAACAGTCTGACTGTCTTTAGATTTCCAACAATAAAGGCCCTTTTTATAATTTGGTTGTGTTTCTAGGCTGTTGCATCATCTCTTGTGTTAGCAACAAAAAAAATTAGTTTCTAATAAACTGCAGGATTATTGGTTTAGAAAACTCTAATTCTTGTAAAACTATACATTTTTTTAAAACTCTCAGCGTGTTGGACGTGCATTGTCACAGGGCTGAAAACAGTTTTTGTCAAAGCATATGAAAAGTTTACTTTTTATAGAACAAGTTTCTCAGGACAGCAACACTACAAACACATTGCAAGATTATTAGTACATGTTTTAATGAACATAAATAAACAGACTGTTTATCTTCAATATGAGTACATTTGATACTTGAGGCAGATGTTTTTAACAATAACTACACTTTTTCTTGCAGTGAACTATTTTCACAGTATGGTTTTGCTGCTACTGATGTCAGGTCAAGTCAGTTTTATCTATGTGGCCCAAAATCCCAACATAAGTTGTCTCAAAACAAGTTTACATCTGAAACAAGCCCAGAAATCACTTCATAAGTTACTGAGACTTTATAATTGACAGCATTTTCCCCATGAGCAAGCAGTTAGTGACAGTGACAAGAAAAAGGCAGAAACTTTGGAACAGAATGTGGCTCAAAGGTCGGCAGCCATATGACATGACCGGTCAGGTTGAGAGAGAGAAATGTGTGAAGAATCCGGAGACCTCTTTCCCCTGTGACATATTTTACAACATGTCATTCACCTCTAGATGTCATTCGTTTGTAGCAAGCCAGAGATGAGACAAATTAAAGGTCGGGTCTTAGGATCCTTTGGTTTTTGTGTTCAAAAACTTTCACTGGCCAGAAAGAGATAAACCACTTCACACCCCTTTAACTTGCAATAAACATAATAGGAGAGAAAACATCTATTTGTAGATCTTTGCTGAGTTTTACCCGATTGTGTGTGGGAGTTCTCTCTTATCGTTCTTGAAGACATTTCATCCTACTCATCTGTCTTTAAGAAACTGAGGGTGTGCATGAGTCTCTACAGTCCAGATTTAAATACATCCAAAAATAACCATGCCTAGCCTCTCAGTGGTATAGCTGCTTCTCTAATTACCAGGCCATATATGAACAATGCTTAATATTTGTTGATAATTACCAGGAATGCAGTAATATGAAACATCAACAGGTGAAAGGCAGCTATTGTTGAATAAAGGGTAAGCCAGTCTGACCAACAAGCAAGCTGCATTCCTGTAATGTTACATTCCTGTTTGTCCCGTCATAAAATCCTCCACCTGCTGGGCCCCTACCATATGGCTGAAGAACTCCTTTAATGTTGTTGACAGTGCTGTGAACAACTTAGTACGAAGGAGTGAAATGGATATGTTGTGCCACCTAGTGTTCAAAAAGGAGTAAAACCAATATTGAGATTTACTTTATTTAAAAGGGACTTGACAAGAGTCTTAAGAATAAATGAGTAAAATGAACACATTTTTCAGTTACATCTCCTTTATTTTACCAGTTCATGAATCTGATGAACCTTAAGACGTCACACAAGTAACAACACTTAAAGATGCTCAGAGGAGCTGATGGCTAATTTATGTGCAACTACTCATTTTAAGTTAATTTCTATCAATAGACCACTGAACTGAAATTCCATTTCAGACAATGTGTTATGGATGCTCAGTAGTAAAACACATACTTTAGTTAGGGGTTAATATTCATTTACATATTCTTTCACCATTTGATTAACTGGATAGCTGGACAAGGACCTGATACAGCAACACTTAAATACCAGGATAAATGATGGTGTACGCCTTGTTTTACTTTTCATACTATAACTGTCAGGTACCAAATGGCATTGGTATACAGAAACATTTATTACTGGTGAAAAACTAAAAACTGAAGAATTAGTGCAAATCAATGCAATATAGTCAAGAAACTCATGGAACACCCTTCAGGGCAAAAAAACTATATTTTAAATAATTTTGTACAAAACCTTAAATCCGGCTTAAGGTCATATGCACTGTAGCTTTCAAAGTAACCAATATCACTCTGATTTTAAAGTATTTAGCATCCTTACAGCAGTCATATTTATACTTTACTGTACAACACATACAGATTTAGTACACCATAAAGTAAAACTAGTCTTTGACACTTTAGGTATTCCTAAAGTATATGTGGTGGTGGATGGATCGTAATTATGGTGAAATGCAGTCATTTTGGCACCTTATATGTTTCCAGGCAAAAAACTTTACTGACTCAAGAATTTCTCTGCTATTAAGTAAACAAAGAGACTATGACATAAGAGAGTTTGTGAGTCT
Organism: Acanthurus lineatus; assembly: GCA_029814665.1. Taxonomy (NCBI): domain Eukaryota; kingdom Metazoa; phylum Chordata; class Actinopteri; order Acanthuriformes; family Acanthuridae; genus Acanthurus; species Acanthurus lineatus. The sequence continues at coordinate 15,008,240 of JAPZDV010000024.1, read as the reverse complement.
TTTTCGTCTCTCATAATTTGCTTCTGTCTAGCCTCTTTTTTCCTGGGTTAGGGTACTGGGGGTTCTCAACAACACCCTCTCCAAACTTGAGCTCCAAAAAGGCTCTGTGGTTGTTGGGGCCGTAGGCAGTGATGCCAGCAAAGGACATGGGCACCAGCGGCTGCAGGAAGTGCTCTGGAAACTCCACATCTTGTTTGTGCTCTGTCCATGTGTCTTTTGTCATGACGCCATTACGTGGGTAGAATGGCCACAGATCAACATGCAGGTGGTTGGCCTCGCTGTACTGGACTCTGTAGAAGTCACCTTCCACTGCACGTTCCCAGACGTAGCCATTGGCATCCACGAGAGAGCCTGAGTCCAGGTTCTTCAAGTGGTCACAATTAGGTATATCCTCTAGGTAGATACCCAGGTCCACATCATAGTCCCATGGAATGATGTCCTGATGGCGAACAGCACCCAGCAGAGTTCCCCCCTCGAGCCAATAGCGTACACCTGAAGCCTCCAAGATATTGATAACATACTTAGTGGTTTCCCTGAGAGCTCGCAGACAGCAGGGAGGTGTCCAGCGATCCAGATAAAGGTATTCAGGAGTGTCATCCTGCACAGTCCCAAAGCAGCGAGGCGTCTCTTTGCTGCAGCCGTACCACTGTTCCTTCCCATCAGGCAGCAGGAGGCGCCTCAGACCAAAGCTCCTCATGAGCTTCCCGGTGGCCTCCTTCAGTCGAGTGTCAGCCTTCCACTGGTTGTGAGCTGAGCTGAAGAGTGGCCGGTGGTTTGCAGAAAAACAGGGGCTCTCGAGCAGCTTGACCTTCCAACCTCGCAAAGCTGTCTGGACGAAGAGTGAGGAGAAGAGTGGGCGTCCCAAAGGGACAGAGAGGTTAAAAAGATCCTCAGTGCGAATGAGGACAACTGCATCTCCTTGTAAAGCCGTACACACACTTCCACTGCTCCCTGATGCAGCTGGTGTGTAGGTGGCAGTCCACTCTCTGAGGTTCACTCGTAGGTGGAGACACTGCACAGCAGATCGAGCCAGCACAGGTGCAGCCACCAGCCTCACAGGCCCTCCACCCTCACCTTCCAACTCCCTGATCAGTCTCTCAATAGCTCGAGGTTGTTCTAACTCCACTCCATCAGGAACCAGCAGCACAAACTCCGTCTGAACGTGGAACTCTGGCCTGTGAGCTTGTGGTGGCTGGTCTGGGGTTGGGGAGAGCACCAGAAGCCGTGCCCCCTCAGGAAGCACCAGGGGAGGGTATGGAGATGTGTCAGCCACAGCTAGGAAAGGAAGCTCAGGTCTCTGGTGAAGGAAGGAATTAGCCACATCCCCAACGTAATTCTCAAAGTTTTCAAACTCCCGAAGAAGAACAGTCACACGCGGGCCTCGACCGTGTCCCTCCAATCCCACCACTCCGGCCTCACCTCCAGCTCCTACTAGAGCCCCCAGGCCTCCACCAAGACCAGCAGCTGGAAGAGCAGCCCTCCTAGTGCCTCTTCCAAGCTCCTTCCTTTTCTCCATCATTTGCTGCTGTGCCCGGGACACATAGTAGAGAATGAGGAGGTTGAGGATGATGGCGCCAGTCAACAGGCCTTGGCAAAGACTGATTCGCATTTTAACTATTGCTTACTTTCAGTTTCAACTAACAGGTCCTCTGATGGAATTTAGGTCCCCATAAGTGTCACTGCAGAGGAATTAAATATGGAGAAAACCTGTTCAAGACAGAAAAAGTATGATGCAGTGCTTGTATTTTACTAGCCTGCAGGCTTTTTTTTTTCTTTTTTTTTTTTTTTTACCACAACTGTATAGAGATACTTCCAATGTATAACAACAATGTCATGCTGCTTTCAATTTGACAGACGACACCTGAGTCCTCTTTTATAAATAGGACAGCCACAGCTCCATGCAAGTTTCCTTTTAGAGATTAAACAAGACTAGCGTAAATATCAACAATGAAACAGGCTGGAAAAAAAGTATGGCCACAACTTACCCTAATTTTGTGTGTTTATTTTTTTGCAAGGTGATCACTTGCAGGGCGTCACATCATACATTAGTCATGTCATAAGTCGCTTTGGAAACGGCGCTACCTGGGTGAACTACTTGGTTTTCATGGTGGTACATATCAGCCAACTGTGGTAGCATGATAGCAAACCTGGCTGAGTCGGTAGGTTAACGTTAGCAGCAAACACATGGATCATTCTGCATTGTTAGCTAATACCTGTGCGATTGTAGCTGACTATTTGTTTACGAATCGCACCACCAGAATGTTTCATCACGGTTTATCTTGACACGAGCTAAACCACAAAACCCAGTCGGACGGATTCATCATTGATATAACACGCCTGCAGTCTGTGTCGCTCTTAGCAACATCAGAAATATTTCCGGCTAGAATCCTTCAAAATAAAACTGAAACCCCTTGGCGCTGCACAAAATCTCATCAGTTGCATTTCAAATTACTATTATATATAATATATATTTTATTATATTTGATCCCTATATCATTTAATCTTTAGTGTTTTAAGAGAAAAAATATTTTTACGTCATCTATAAATTATTACAGTATTGTCATTTTGAGTCATATTGACTGAGCCCCTCCACTCTCAGTCCAGATTGCTCAGATCAGTTAGTACATTGAAATAAATACAGGGCATTTTTAACAGAAAGTTTGGAAATATATCATAAAATATTACACTCGTACATGCCCACATGACCTGTGGTTTTTTGAGTGCAGGGACCAGCACAGAGCTAAAAGACTTGAGCTTCAACCAGCATCTAAATCTTGGATTTTCTTCCTTGAAAATTTGCAGTAAAAATTATTGTGTGTATTACATAATATAATATTTGTATGTATGTATTATTTTGTTGAATCCCATCCTTTATCTCTACCAGCTATCTACCTCTCTACCTGAAGAGAATGAAGTAAAGATCAATAATTAGATAATGTTCGCTGTATCAATTTGCTTTTACTCATGGTAATGTGCCTCCCAAAAGTAAGGTTTCAGATTTTGCAACGTGATGTAAAAGAAAAGCAGCAGCGGGGAATGTTGATTTGCGAAGTAACTTATCTTAGACGGCCGGTATATAGGAGCACATGTGCATTACAACTGCGCTATCTAACAAATCACAGTTGACTTGTGTTGTGGAGATTTTTTTAATCAAGGTTGGACCGGAAGCAAAGTTGTTAATAATCTTGGCTAACTTCATTATCATCAAACATCCCTGCTCACAAAATGGCAGGAAATGAACTCCCCTAGCGACATGTTCATTGTGTATTACAGCAAACATGGCCCTTTATTTGTCACCCACAGTGGGCATTTCCAATGGCAAACACAAGGCGGAGGAAACAGATTCTAAATATACAAAATAAGAGTCGCTTGTAAAATGGTAACATCAATTTGACTGATGTATATTTAAAAAAAATATTTCGATATTAATTAAGTAAGTATTTACAGGTAATAACTGATGTTCAGTTCCTCGAATGGATTACTAAACAGGTCACTGTGTTCCGAACATGTATCACGATCGTGTTTTACTTTGAACGTTTGAAAGCGGAAGTGTAGTATTTTACCACCTGAATAGTAATTTTGCTCCGTGCGTGAGAGAAAAGGGAAGAAAAGAGGGTTGCTTGTGGTGAAGTGCAGCTGGATTGGAAGAAGGGTACGGGGTACTTTTTTGTTATTATTGTTCATCCACTCTGCCCGTTCCCATTTCCTTATCCTGGCGAAAGGTTGAACGGTTAAAATGGAGGCGGACAGATCCGGCGGAGGACCAAACCCGAACTCCGGAGGCGGCAGCAGCAGCGGAGCTGGGCGCAACCCAAACGGGCCCAAAGCAGCACCGGGCCAGGCGACATCAGCTGCTGCGACCGGGGCGATGGCAGCAGCGGCGGCGACAGCAGCCGGCGCCATGCCCGGATCGTCGCAGGCTCGGGAGCTGCAGGACGGTGACTCTGGTATGACGCTTCCTGGGATCCTGCACTTCATCCAGTACGAGTGGGGACGCTTCCAGGCCGAGAAATACCGCTGGGAGGCTGAGAGAGACGAACTCAGGGTAAAATTGTTTTACTATTTAGCCTAGCGTGTATAACGTTACCGCCGATTAAAGGCCGGAGTGGATGTAGCAGAATCTCATTTCATGTTGCTTTGTGACAGTACACATGCCCTACAACCAGTCAGTTACAGGATGACAAAATGCTAACGGGCTAACATTGCACCCTATCATACTGTATTGACTGGGTGTATTATTGCCAGACAGCAAAGGGATATAAGGGGACTCCATGACCTCCCAATGATTTCCACCAAAAGCCAAACAGCCACTAAACATAGACAAAACTGTATTTACAGAAAGTATTAATCAATGCCTTTTGGCCTTCAAATGCCCATTCAGTCATGTACATACCACTCAAAAAGGTAACCACAGAGTTAGACAATACAGATTTTATAACAAAAACTAGTAAATTGTCCTGCAATGAAACAGGTATATTAGGTAAACAGGGTTTAGGTGTGGCTAACTTGCAGTGTCTCTTCAGCAATAATGCAGGTACACATCAAAGACATGCCTGTACCAGACCCTGTTAAAGATTGACTGACTGTATTTTGGCATTTATCTGGAATTATAGTTTGCTGGTAGACATTTATAAGGTTTTTCCCCCCACAGCGACAAATCAAGTGATCTGTGGCTTTGCTGTTGTGGTTAAAATGTGATGACAGTGTCAGACAGCTGTGAGTTCCCTCTTAAATAACTGCCTTGAAAGTGATAGTTATTTCAGGATTAGTTGTCAAAATGGTTTTCTTAATCATGAAAACTCTTTCATAAAACAATGAGTTGCTCAGTTTTGATGTTATTTTATTCAACAGTTGGCACAATGAGAGAAAGAACATTTAACAAATTCCTCCACTATTACTATACATACCAGACAGTTAGCAGGTATTGACACTAAATCCCATCTTACTACAAAACCCCTCTCAGATGAAATTCTTTGGGGCATCATCTTAGCAAATAGTGGGATGTAGAAAAATGTAGGTCTATGTATCAGGTTGCATTAACATTTTGAATCAGAGCCTCTCGCACAGTAAGATGAGTCATGGCAGTGATGGATGAGCGACATGGCTGATATGTTTTCTTAATGCATTCTTAATTTTGTTTGTATCATGAATATTTTTTTTGAGTGTCTTAAATTATGATATTATCAGTCATGCATCGTCCTATCTTCAACTGAATTTGTATACCAACTTAAAAATCCCAACTTAGTGTAAAATACGTATATATATATATAGATATTGATATGACAGCATAAAATTATCTGCTAATTACAAACATATTTATATTTTTCTTCCTTAAGGTTAGAGAAGTGAGCTTGTGTCTCTAAAGGTCAGTTTGAATGTGTGAAATGCAGAAAAATGTGTGAGTCATTGCCAGAGAAGTGCCCTTGAGCCAGGCATGAGTCCCCCAATGTTTACAGATATTCAGAGTAGGTAGTAGAAGACAGAGGTTGCACTGTGCAACTCCTCTACATGCACGTATGTGAGGCAGAACATCGCTGGGCAAGACTGCACTTACTCATCAGATTGTTCATGGATTAAGGCAGGTTAGGAAAACGAACGCACACTCAGAGATGTATGTCGCTCTGCATTTGGATGCTCAGTTCATCTGTTCATTCAGACACATTTGTGGTCTTCCACTTATTACCACAATTTGCTAGTAATTAGGACGGATCATCTTCTGGAGTTCATTAGCTTGACAAAACCACAGAGGAAAAAAAAACGGAGCATATCAATGCTTCCTTCCTATCAACATGCTTCTTACTTTGCCCCTGACTCAAACTGACGTAGTTATAAAAAGGAGCTCGATAAAATATGGATGAACAATAACAAACTGGCTGCGCTCGCTGCTTTTATAGTTGTGCGCGGGGAAAGAGTGGAAATGGAAGTCAGAGGCAGGCCATCGCTATGTCTAACATGCCATTAACGCTTGTTATGGAACTTTGTTTGCGTTTGCGTATTCGCTGCACATGGTCTGGTTTCACGGGTACAATTAGCACCATGTCCTGTGCTGAGAGAGGATCGCCGGAGTGCTCTGGCTTTTGTTGCCAGCATGCTCGAAGGGCTCTCAACATGCCAGTTTGCACCCCCCCCACCCGTCCATGTCCTGCACAGTTAGCAGCATTCTTTATATGTATTCATAATCTGCTCACATGTTGCCTACACATGACATTCTGTGCTTTCATGGCATTTAAAGACTAGCAAGGAAACTGCAGCAAAACCATCACCAGGTTTGACAGAGATGAGCACTATCATCTTACAGCTGTGTGGCTCTCTGTGTGACAGTGCGGATGTCTTTGTAACATGGCGTGTCTCTGCGAGACTGTAACACATGTCTCTGGAAGTGGGTTTTTCGGTGTGAAAGGCCACCTGTGGTGTCGTGTCTCCGGTGACAGGCCAAGAATGATGGCCCTCGCCACTCAGGGCCAGGTGGGACGTCCCAGAACGACCAAGGCACGACAGCAGCACAGGGGACAGGTGGCGATGGCATTGTCCTGCCGTCCTTTAGACACACCAGAAGCTTTTTCCAGTGTGTTCTATCAAATTGCACCACTACTGAACTGTGTCTGAACAAGCCTGGAGTAATTAGCTGGTTATTTGCCTGATCCTCATTATAATTTAATAGACAAACAGATTGTAGAGCAGACATGGAACCAAGTCCCTGCGCTTATTCTGTAGGGAAAGGTTCAGACCTTTTTACCCTCTGTATTATTCCCGTTTCTAGTTATTTACCTTTCTTGCCGCCTCAGTAGTTGTTTAGAATAGATTACTGGTGACCCAGATGACATCACTTCCTGTTGAGTGTAACCCTGGGGTCCCTGGGCACACATCTCTAATTAATAGCTCTGCGCTCTCAGCCGTGGCACACATATGACATCCGTATGTAGTGCGTAATTTCAGAGTGGCTTCAGCCCATGCAGACCTTCAGAGCTCTTGTTATATTTGTTTATTTTTTAACTTTTAATATTTGATCTTTTATCTTTTAATATTTCCTTGCTGTATATGTCAGTTTCATGTCCAGCTTCTCCCCTGAAGTCTTGATAATCTCATGATTTGGTTCTTTTTTGTTTAAACACAATTGTGCTATATGTGTAAATATATTTTTCCTTTCAATGCTTATCAAGCATCTTCTAATCAAACCTCAAGCTACAAACACAGAAACTCGAACACATTCTCCATCAATGCTCACTGTCCCAGAAAAGTTCATTGCTCTACTTGTTGGCTCATGGATTCTCTCATGGGATGAAGGGATGAAAAGATGGAGGGTGGCCAGTGGAGGAGGAAAAGCTGCCCTTGACCCTGTTCTGCAGCTAGTAGAGAGGGACTGACAGAATAGGCTAAATGTGTCAGCCCTCCATGCTACGACAAACTCTGGAAAGGTCAGCAGCAGTAGGCCACACGGAGGAAAACCCACCCACAGGAAAGAGAGATCAGATGGCCCGACAGGTTTGCTCACTGAAAGGATCTGTTGTAGTTCAGGCTTTGTTTGTTTACCAACATAATACAATGATTCAGTCTGAGGAGGTTTTATCAGATGACACCCAAAAGACTGACACGTTTTTGGTTGCAACTGAACATGCAATGATATTTAAATCTACCTCTCTATAAAAATACCATGTAATGCCTTTTGACCTGTTGCTTCTCTATTGTACACTACTTAACTGGTCAGTCTCAATAACACCTTTAATAGCTGATGAATACACTGCCTTGTCTCACTTCCTTTGGCCCTGGGTCCCGCACACAAGTAAAAACCACCATGCCCCAGTCTGAACCAGACAAAGGGCAGAAAAAGTGTTAAAGCCAAAAAAGAAAGTACCAGTCTGATTCTTTCTTCGCATTTAATCCGTAAAATTTTATTAAAAATGGTCTGCTTGTTTATAATCTACCGTGGCATTATGTTTTAGCCACAGAATCAAATTGTTCCTACCACTTTAAAAGAGAAACACTGTAGAAGAGAAGGGCAAGTAAAACCAGGTCAAAACAAAAGAATGAGTAGTTAAATAACAGATAAAGAATGGCATAAAGCAATAAACCCTGTCACACACTGATCTCTCTGTTTCGACTGCCTGTATATATCAAGAAAAGACAGGTCCTACAGTGTGTGCTCATCGCCATGTTGGTATTTGGGTGTGTGTACACATACAGCCTTGTCTGTATCTTAGTCAACAATGCTGTGTTAGGGATTTGATGTTTTGGGCACTAGTGGGAACCTGTCCTTCTAGTGACACTAGCGCACAAGGATGTGATGGTTATCTGTGTGTGTGAGCAGGTCGTGGCTCGTCTGAGTGTGTGAGTAGGTGCAGAAACACTTGCCCTGCCCCTGAAGGATGAAAAGGACATATTCCATTTTGAAACTGAAAACATGAAGCAATTTGCTGATTCGACTGATTAAAAGATTGACGCGCAGCTCATACGCGAGTATGATTAGAATGATCAAATCATCATTCATTCTATTCCGACATTTCCTTGAACGCCTCTGACTCTCTTCACTCAACTTTTGCTGCGTTCAGGCCCTTTTGTTTAGTTCAGTTCCAACATTAGAACCATATACAAGGTAACTTTGTTAGCATTACGTTATCCACAGATAGATTAGCTTTACTTTTACACAGAAGTTGTCATTTCCATTTGGCCACTGTCTATAGTTAGAATGATTTTAAGCAACTTGACGTCTACTTGACCAACAGCAGACATCACCATCAGAACTACTGAAATGACGAAAGCAACTTTCTTATGGCTGTGCTAGCTGGAATGCTACACTTATTTATAGAAGCTGATATTTAACTTCTAATATTTAACTTTAGAGATCCCAGTTAAATGTGAGCTGGGATATTTTTAGCCGTGTATTATCTGTTTTTAACCAGTTACACTATCCAGTCCATAAAGTACATGCTGGTTTCCAAGTCAGAACCTCCCACACTATAACACCGCCAAGCTAGCAAAAGTGTAGAGCTCTGCTTGGTTTATTTGCTCGCATGTTTGTATTCCTGTGATGTTTCATTGCACTGAAGCAACTATTTCTGTGTGTGTAAAATATGCAAATACAACATATCATATGCCATTCCATAGAAACAGCTACACAATAACTGCTTGTGTGCAGCTGGAAATGCTCATCTAATTAGCCATTGTTGCAGCTAACCTTGCTAGGTACTTATTGCTTTAAGCAACCACATAACAAATATAAAATGATATATTATCGCGCAGCTGTTTACATGTCTATGAATTATTTTTTGTGGGTGTGTTTCACTGGTCTTCCTAGCTTATTAAATGAATTATGTGCTTTGTACTCTATACACAAACAAAGTTAATTCATTAGTTATTGTGCTTACATGAAATGTTATGCAAGAACTGAACTGCTCCTCCTTGGTAGGGCCCACTGTTAACCACATAAACCACTTTATCTGTCTTTCACCACCTTTTAGCTTTGGCTTGCTTTGTTGACATGATAGCCTTGACAATTATCTCCAAAATTCTCAGATAAGCCTATAAACTCACATTGCATTAACCAGGATTACTCAGCAACAGCAGTAGCAGCGGCAGCAGCAATAAGGTTTGCTTGGCAGATTATCTTGTGTCCTACTAGGCCTCCTGGCTGGTTACATGACTGTGTGTGAGTGTGTATGTGCACTTTCCAGGGTGATTGACTACTCTCTCAAGTAGACCGAGTGCCTGCCCCATGAGATAGTGTTTTTAGACTGTTCTAGTTTTACAGAGCTGCGTATGCGTGTGGGAGCAGCCTCGTGGACACAGACAGGGATGTGCAGAGGAGAAATGGACTGTAAAACAATTGGCATTAAGTGCTCCAGTACCACTTGGCACAGGGAGAGAAAGAGAGGGAGGAGAGAGTGAAAATGCACAACTATTGTGCCTATGATCACCTGCATGCAAACCCTTAGAGTACAAACAGGGTTCAGCCCTTGTAACCTACCTCTAACTGAGATTGTTTTTTTTTTGTTTTGCTCTGCAGCATTTTTTCTTTCTTTAAACCTACAGTTTTGCTCAATTATTCCCCAGAGTGAAGCATTACACAGAAAACTTGTGTTATAAATCTCATCCACTCCTAAATCCTTTTCATCATGGTTTGCCTTATAATGTTTTACTCAAGGGAAGGCTCTGTTTAAAGATAGTCCTTGTCAAAACTTCACAGTGTCATCATTATCACTTTCATTATCACTTTTTTTCTTTTTCTCACAAAGCTTTTTAATTGTTTAACAAATGGCAAGAAGGGGCAGGGTGCATCTCTTTCCTCAAGGTGAGGATTTTATCAGCTCAGTAAGGAAGGAAACGGACGGAAAATGAGAGAGGAAGCACACAAAGGAAGGATGTGTCTTAAAAGAGGGTGTTTGAATTTGGCCAGTCTGTGTCTTGTTTTTCCTCTGCTGCAGATGCGCACTGAGGCCTCGGTTAGGAGAAGTTAAAAATAAGAGCACTGTTCCACAACCCTCTACTTATTCTGGCTTCTCAGAAGTGATGTTTGCTATGCTCGTCACATCAAACTTTTCCCCTACACGTTCACGGTCGATGTTGATATCAAATACTTCACTCTTCAGCTTTAATTGAGGCAGTACATGCTCTTTTATCCAATTCACCACAGTTATGGCAGAGTCATGGTGCCTACACAAACTGATTTTTCCAATCATATATGCTAGTGAGTGGTTCACTGTGTGTCTGTGCCTTTTTGTTTTTAGGTACTCTGTGTTCCTAAACATCCTGTGTTTGTGTGTGTTTTTAGGCTCAGGTGGCATTCCTACAGGGTGAGAGGAAAGGCCAGGAGAATATGAAACAGGACCTGGTAAGGCGGATCAAAATGCTCGAGTATGCCCTCAAACAAGAGAGGTAAGACAAACGTCTGTGTCCTGTTGTGTCTGTTACACACTTGGTCTGCTGTTGTAATGCTTTGCATTCTTTAGGCGTAGTGATTTGATGTAAGATTTTCTTGTGATTGCCCAAAATGCTGCCCTCATGTGGTGTGTCGTCTGGTTGCAGGGCTAAGCACCAGAAGCTGAAGACAGGGAATGACCAGAGTCCTGGAGACAAGAAACCAGAGACAGAGGCAGACGCACGTATGTTTAAAAAAATTCTGATATATTCTGTTATTTGGAGATATTGTCTGCTACATTATCTATTATCACATTATCTACTACTTTATTTTCAGAACAACTTTGTCTGCCTATGTCAAGCTGTTGCATCATTATTGACATGTCTATTTTCTGTAGTTCCCAATGGGCCAGCTGAGTCAGACTCTGAGCCAGCCAATCAGATGTCCTGGAAAGAGGGTCGTCAGCTACTACGCAAGTAAGGCTTCAACGTCATCAGCTTCATTTTATCTCATTGGTATACTAATGTGTTCCACTTGTGCTTTATCATTGGTCTTAAACTTGTGACTGTGGACTAAAAGGATTTCTTTTTAATGTTCTGGGTACATATTTATACATGCCTTTTTCCTGTGAATGTAGATATCTCGAGGAAGTTGGTTATTCAGACACCATCCTGGACATGAGATCTAAACGTGTACGCTCCCTGCTGGGGCGCAGCAGCCCCGAGGCTAACGGGCCTCCACCCAGTGAAACCTGTCCTGAGCCCGAGCCCCGGGCAGGTGGAGAGTCGTTGTTGGTCAGACAGATAGAGGAACAGATCAAGAGGTGAGACTGTGGAAGCAGGCACCGTCTCCCTCTCTCTGCTGTTGCTTTACTTAAAGAACGTCTGAAGCTTGCAACAAAGTCATACCACTTTACACAAGTGAAGCAAAAGATTGACGTGTTTGAGGAGACCATCCTCAATCATAGGAACCCAGTCAAATATACAAAAACAACATAACTCTATTTAAGGTTGCATACTTCCACAGGTATGTACCTGTCACACATCTATATATTCTGCTATATAAAGGTGAAAATCTGCAAGAAGACATTTTTAAACCACAAAAATTTTTTTGTTCGGAAAGAAAAAAAAAGGATGCAAGCAACCATAACACTCATAGTTGTTTCACTGGTAAAACCTTTTTATGATTTTAAAAAAGGTCAGACTGTAATGTGGACCTTTGTGGCCATACTTTTAACAATATGGTATGATACAGTATAATGAGGTCAGTCTGTCTCCCTCTGCAAGATATTGTCCTAAATAATCTTTTGGTTCTTTTTAACTTTGGAGAATAATTCTGTGTATATTTACAGGAACGCAGGCAAGGAAAGCTCTAAGGAACGTCTGGGTGGCTCGGTGCTCGATAAGATCCCCTTCCTGCATGGCTGCGAGGACGATGATGAAGACGACAGTGACGAGGAAGATGACTTCCAAGGCATGACCACCGACTGCATCGATGGGCCGCGCAAGAACAAGAAGTCTCGTGTAAAGGTCAATGATGAAGAAATAAAATAAGATGGATAAATGAAATTGACAAAAAAACTCCTACAAACTGAAAACATAATGTATGATTAATCAGATGAGTAACATACGTTTCCTGGCTCTGCTCTCGTGTCCAGATGGGTTCAGAGCCCATGACCACAGACCTGGACCCCGAGGACGAGGAGGACGAAGACGACTCAGAAGATGCCCTCAGTGAATTTGACTTCCTGGGCTCGGGGGAGGATGGGGAGGGGGCGGGAGAGGCCCGGATCTCGGGGGACGGACGGGAGTTAGGTACGCTGTTGCCGTAGCAACTCCATCAGCACCAGCACTGCCAGAAATCACTGCCACCAGTGTATCTGTCTCTTTTGCCGCCCTCCCTTTACCCTGCTCACCTTTTTTTTTTTATCTTTTACTTCTCATTGTGTGTTGGCATCTCTTCTTGTCAATAAAACCAACCTCTTTTCCCAACCACCTGTCTCTCTGTCCTGTTTCACGAGCTGTCAGTCCGCAACTCTTTACAGTTGTTTAGCTGTCATCTCTGTGTGTAGATGCACTTTCTGTAATCCGGGGTCATTTCAAAAGGTTATTAAGCATGCTGCCTCCACATTTTATCCAGTGAGTCATCTTTACACTGAGTGCCTGTGCTTTTATTGATTTCATCCTCTCACAAACAGAATCTTTAAAAACTGCGTGAGTGTATGTTGTGTATTTTTAAGAGTGAAGTCTATCTTTTCGCCTCCTCTCTACATTGGTCTGTCTCTCATCTGTCCGTCTGTCGGCCTCTCCGTCCTTCCTCCACCTCTCTGCATGACTGGGTGTTTTGTGTCTCTCTCCTCTTGCCGGGTTCAGAGAACCGCAGGAACAAGTTACAAGGCATGATGTCGGACTTTCCCCCTAAACCCACCCCGCCCCCCAATGTACCGGGACAGTCTCGCTCTACAGAAGGTAAGAACTCACCCCCCAAGAAATACCCAATTCAAAAATCTAAGCCACACTACCATCTCCCAAGTATTCTTCCGCACTCTCCCACATGCATGTTTGTAATTCAGACTTAAACCTTAAATTAAGATGCTTTAATGTCTCAGTTTTGGTCCATGTTAAAATCCTTTGTAGGGATAAACTTACAAAAATACTCCTACACCTATAAACATTTCATCTGGCACAGTGTGGGAGTAAGGAGACAGGATGAATGGACTCTTGCCAAGCAGATCAAATATTCATCTCTATATTTTGCACTTTTCTCAGCTTGTATTTAGCCATGTTATTAGTCAAGACTCAGTAGTAAGTCTTGTGCTTTTCCACCTCCAACCTGCAGGCGGCGCCCTGGGTTTTTCCTCTGACGTCTTCATTATGGACGCTGTTGGAGGAGGGGATATGAACCTGGGTGAACTAGCTGATCTCACTGTTGCCAATGACAACGATCTCTCCATGGATGTAATTACACATTTGCTCCGGTCAATTCACAGGATGAAACTGAAAGTACACACACATGCTCAAAGTATGTGAATGCTAACTCTTCATAAATGTGTGTGCTGTCAGATGCAGGACAACAGAGAGGAGTTCAAGAAGACATGGAATCCTCGCTTCACACTACGCAGCCACTTTGACGCCATCCGCGCTTTGACCTTTCACCCCAGCCAAGCGGTGCTGCTCACAGCCTCTGAGGATGGAACGCTAAAACTGTGGAACCTCAACAAGGCCATGCACTCTAAAAAGTAAGAGCCCAAAGATCCAACAGAGCTCTACTGAAGAAAAGGATGAGTTAAATAGTTTAGAACTTTATAACTCCAAAACTCCAAAGGCTTTTTAAGCAGCAATAATAGTCATAAAGTTCAAGTTCAGCAAATTTAAAAGACTGTGTCCCTCCACAGGAACGCAGCGTTGGACGTTGAGCCCATCTACACATTTAGAGCACACAGGTAAGTTTCATTATTTTTTTTTAAATTTGTTATGCACAGACTTGCTGCTGATATGCTCAGAAGCAGTGCAACCATTGACCTTCATCTTCTTTTTTATCCAGTGGAGCTGTTCTGTCCCTGACCATGGGTGAGGAGGGGGACTCGTGCTTCAGCGGAGGTCTGGATGGAACTGTGAGGTGTTGGAAGATGCCAGACCTCAACGTGGATCCCTATGATAACTATGGTCAGTCATCCTCAACTGCTACAGAGCATTCAGCAGTCAAAGAGTAAGACAAAGGGTTTTTTTTTATAATAATGCATTCATTTGTCCATCCAGATCCCAGCATTGAGAGCAGTGCGCTTGTAGGCCATGAGGACAGCGTGTGGGGTCTGACTTACTCAACAGTCCATCATCGTCTCGCCTCGTGCTCAGCCGATGGCACCATTCGCATCTGGGACCCACAGAACTCGGCTCCCTGCCTGTCTGTCTTCAACAAGGAGAGAGGTAAAACACCTGTGTTCGGATCGTAGAAGTGCTTTTCAGCTTTGTATTGTGTCTGTGCTACACAGCTTTCCCCATCTCCTTTGTTCCCCCAGAGCACGGCACACCCACCTCAGTGGCCTTTGTGGCCACTGAACCCAACCAGGTGGTGGTGTCATTTGACGGCGGTGAGACGCTGCTGTACGACCTCAACACTGAGCAGAGCACCACTGCGCTGGAGACACAGACCAAGGATGGTATGTTGTGAACCCTAGCTTTCCCCCGTCAAGTAATATTATCCTCTCAGTGATAAGTTAAAAATGAATAATTGAGTAGATTAAACAGATTACATCAAAATTGCGTTGTTTGCTTTCCTTTGCAGGCAGTGAGCTGATCAACCGTGTGGTCAGTCACCCATCTGAGCCCGTTTCCATCACTGCACATGAGAACCGCACCATCCGCTTCCTAGACAACAAGACAGGTATGCGGCAAGTCTTTTTTTTTGTTTGTCCTCTGTTCATTTCCTCTGTAGACTTACTTTTTTATGGAATGTGAAGCATCTGAACCCACTTGCTTTGTGTGTTTGTACAGGTAAAGTTGTCCACTCTATGGTGGCTCACCTGGATGCCGTCACCTGTCTAACCACAGACCCTAAAGGCACTTACCTCATCTCTGGCAGTGAGTACCACCCAGCTTTACTGCGTCCTTGTGAAGCTGCATATCTTACAGTCAGACGTCATTTACAAAATACTGTAAACTCCTTTTTTTTAATCTAACGTCATAACAAGAGGGAAATTTTAATTGCAACAGTTGACTGTAAAATTGCATCCATTCTGTGTATGGTGGCTATTATTCAGGAACTAAGAGGTAAATGCAGTTGAAAAAGGAAGTGAATAACATGACAAAAAGTTAACTAAAAACTTTAGACCATCGAGCTCAGCAAAAGGGGGGCTTAGATAAAAAGAAACAATCAGAAATCCTCTGCCGACCCAAACTACTACATTAAATGATACTTATAAAACAGGAAAAAAGATTCCTACGGTTATCTTTGCCCTTCATTTTGTCTTTGTGTGTGCCCTCTCTCTGCCCTCTGCAGGCCACGACTGCTCAGTGCGCCTGTGGATGCTGGACAACAGGACGTGCGTGCAGGAGATCACAGCTCACAGGAAGAAGCACGATGAGGCCATTCATGATGTGGCCTTCCACCCTTCCCAGCCCTTCATTGCCAGCGCCGGCGCCGATGCACTTGCCAAGATTTTTGTCTGACAGCACTGTCGTCATTCTGGTGAGAAGCAGCCTTTGCTTACTGTTGAGAACACACACACACGTAGACCAGTGTGGGCACTGATACAAGTCAGTTTACCCAAACCTCTTGAATCTCTTGGAAGATATGGAGAGCTTCAAACTTTATGTAGCATTGAAAAAAACATATAGGTTTTTTTTTTATATTTTGTTGAACAGTTTACTCACATCCCACATTTTTGTTTTATTATCCACTGCACCGTCAAATCTAGTTCTTTGTTAAAGAAAGAAAGAAAAAAGATTAAATGGCTGCTTTTTCACAGCAAAAGCTTTTCTTTTTCTTGTTTTAATGGAACTTTTTCCATCCTATTGGATTTTAAAAGCTATAAATGACAAAATTTGGTGTGTTTTTAACTGCATTGTGCTAAATATTTTTTACTTATAGTGTCACAAGGGTTTGCTGTTGCACTAACTGTGTTTGTCCTCTTTTCTGTCTTTAGAGTCCTTTGAAAACAACTGGGCCAAAAAAGACTGAAGGCTACCATGGACAAATTTCACCTGCTTACACACATGCACACACACTCACTCACTTGTCCTGCACCCCACTGGCTGGGTCATCGCCACAGGACGTCACCTCCCCTCAATCTCCCTCAATGTTCTCCGATGCCTCAGTGACTTCTTGTAATACTAACCACACTGCTTTTTTATAACTTTAAGATCCCCGGCTGCTCCGTTTTCAAATAATCACATTTGGAGTAACACTTTTTCTACACTACAATATTCCGTTCTGCTTCGTTTTTTCAGTCTACCAACTATTACAAAGTGATTGTGCGCTTGAACTTGCTGACACACTACACACATTTCACGGAGAACCGCCGAGGAAACACTCACACTGCACCACACACACAAA
Source organism: Acanthurus lineatus (assembly GCA_029814665.1). Taxonomy (NCBI): domain Eukaryota; kingdom Metazoa; phylum Chordata; class Actinopteri; order Acanthuriformes; family Acanthuridae; genus Acanthurus; species Acanthurus lineatus. The sequence continues at coordinate 14,991,334 of JAPZDV010000024.1, read as the reverse complement.
CGCTCCACCACATTTCATCTTACAGATCTTTTTTTTGATAACGAATGAACTTGCTTTGGGCTAACACACATGTAGGCATGACAAAAAAAAAAAAACAGTAACCTTTCCCAGAAAGAGTCAGAAGAAAACACCTGATCAACTTCTACGTTGGGAATCAATGTATTACATTCCAAAGACTCCAGGTAGAGTGTGTGTGGTGTCGTATATAGGGTTGGAGAATGTTAAACGTACGTGTGTGTGGGTGTGACTATGGGTGTGGGTGTGTGTGTGTGTGTGTGTGTGATGAGGAGGCACTAGACAGTTGCTAACCAGTGTTGGAACAAATAGCTTTAATTTCAACTTTACGGCCAAGTCTGATTGTTTGTCTGAGTATTAAAACGTCCCCGTGATTCTGCCTCTACTTAGAAGTGTGTGTGTGTGTGTGTTTGTGTGCGTGTCTGTGTGTCTGTGTCTGAGTCTGATTGAACGTCACTCTGCTGTACAAGATGAATGAAAATATTTCCACAATCAAAATCCGTTTCTACAGATGTACAGACAGAGCTCGACTCCACAGACCGACGCTCTCACACATTAACCAGCTAAAGGTGGAGTTAAACCCCGCAGACGACAGGGGTGTGAGGTCGGTCTGACAAATGACACACGTTGTGTCATTTGGTGCTTTTTACTGTACAGAAGAGTGTGTGTTTGTATATGCACTAGTTAAATCACGGTGCTTAAAAGACCTTGTCAGTCTTGAGTCAGAATCAGGGACCTGTTTTTTGTTCGTGTGTGTGTGTGTGAGTGATAAAAAAGAGAGATTGTGTTTCTCACTCATCAGGCGATAGATAAATCTACAGAGAGTGAATTGACTTTTTAAAAGACATTTCATTTTTGAATCATTTCATTAACTGTGGTCACATTTCAGAAACCTAACACTCTCCTCATCAGCGGGATGTGAATATGGTCGTTTCAGGTTCATGGAGTGTACAGAGCTGATGGTAATGACTTTACAGTAAGGACCATCCCGACTGAAACAGCTTCCTCAGATGAGAGCTGCTCGGATTGTCTTTTTCATTTCATCTTGAAGTCAGTTGGGCTTTGGGCTTGTTCTTATTTATTTAGGCTTTTTCTAAAAAAAAAAAAAAAAAGGCTTGACGCGTGTTGAGGTGAAGTTTTCCGTCTTTTTGTTTGACTTGTATGAGTTGCACAGAAGCTCATTACCCAGAGAGCGAGCTGGGTGAAGCTGGCCGTCTCTTTCTCAAGAGACATGCTGCGAGAAAACAAAAAGAATAAGAAAGTCCATTTCAAATTTAGCCGTTTTTGTCATTTCAGAGAGAGAAGAAGAAAGTATTGGTTTAAGATAAGAGTGTGACAGTTGATATTCTCAGCAACACATCCGTCTCGCTGATTTGTCGTGATTCTGCCTTTTTAAAACACTTTGGGTCTTTGAAAGCACCTCACATCTGTCTCTGTCTATGTCCTGCATTATTCTGATACCTGCAGGACACGTTTGCTTGCTGTAGATAAAAGTTGCCCCTAAACAGCTGACCTGACTTCAAGTCTGACTGTTTATTACTTTGAGAAGAAAAAAAATCTGGTGTTGAATCAGTTGGTTAAGGGACACCCTCCCTCCTCTTCAAGATTACAGGGTAACACTCGAGGTCAGAGGTCAGATCCAAGGGTTCAGAGTAGCTTAAAGGAAAACACTCTTTTCCTAATCATTAGGGACACTAGCATTCAGAAATACAGCTTCTTTTCTGAAACAGGGTTGTAGACTGCTGTCTGAAATGAGAGAACAACCAGGTGCAACTGCGTTATTGTACTGCTGCTGGGCATAAAGGCCTGTTATCACATTTAACTACTATTTGGCTCCACTTTGCACTACATCCAACAGTGGATGCTATTGGTGAGAAGTGGTTATAGACGGGGTGCAGAAGTAATGTTTTGCAGGTATTTATTACACAGTCTGGTATGAGTACTCAATACTTTCTCACGACATTTCCTTAAATGGGGACAACATTTCATCTGTAACGTTTCTGTATAAGGACATGAATTTCCTGTTTTCATGACTCTCACACAGGAATCCAAGTTTCGATTCTGTGGTTTGCTTTTAGCACTCTGGTTAAAGGGGACTTCCGATACTTTTAAACTATCTCCTGGTGTGCAAATGAGTGGTACTTACCTGGAGTTTTTTAAGTGATTCGATAAATCAACTCAAGGGGGAGCCACAGTGTAGCTGCAGTGCTCCAGTAAAACTGCTTTGTGCTGCTAACATACTGCAGTCAAGTTTCTAAGTCTTACA
>JAPZDV010000024.1:14938147-14988953 GCA_029814665.1 Acanthurus lineatus | reverse complement strand
GTCAAGTTTCTAAGTCTGACAACATTTCCAAGCAGATCTCTGTAGAGATAGTCTAGACCTTTTCGTTAAAGGGTTCAGCTGGAAATGGTGACTTTTCACTCAAGGAAAAGTTTCAGACTTTGGACAAGTCTCACTGGTTTTCCAGTAAAAAGAAATTGGTATCTTTGATTAAACAAAAACTATTTCACTCTTTGACAAAAAGTTCTATCTCTGTAGAGGTCAGTTTGGTCATGGTAGACACTTTAAATAAAGGTTGCACTCTTTGAATAGCCAAACAGTAGTTCAAGTGGACATAGTAAAGACGGTCATAATTGCCCCAAAGGGTCACATTGTCAAGTTATGGCTCCCCCCCTCATGTGATCTGCCGGAACTATTACAAAACCCTTGGTGTGTAGCAGTCATGCGCACACCAAAACATCCAAAAGTAGGACCCATGTTTAAAAATACTGGAACTCCCTTTTAAGTTTAGGGATCGATTGTTGTGCTAACTGATATGGAAAAAAATCACATGTTCTTTAAATAGTCATGAAACTTCATCTTTAGGATTCTTGTACACAAACACAAATGATCCGTTCGGTTGTCATGCTGATTTTCTGTAAGGTTATGGACAGTTTGTGCCCAAGTGCATGAATCCTATTGATTAAACTGCATGATGAATCCACAACCTGCTGTGACTCTGGGCTGAAAGCATGAAATCTGTTGTGGCTCACTGTAAATTTGATGCCGATGCTTTCTGTTCACCCTGAGCTACGATGTCCCCTCTCTGAGAATAAAGACAAATCAGTTTGAAATGTCAAAAAAACGAGAAAGAAGATCGGAACAAAGGTTGTAAATGATGACTAGAGATGCCATTATGTGCTGTAAATGTCCATCATTTCCTTGTTTTATTTCTTGCATTTCTTTTCTTTGATTATGAATATGATTATTAAGATGTAAGAATACTGTAGTATCATAAGTGAATCATTCTTCCTTGCTAGGCATAGAACTTGCTTGTGATTGATAATGGCAATGTATAACTTGTAAAAAAGCAAAATGATTAAAAAACAAGAAAAATTAAGAAAATAAGTTAAAAAAAATCTGTTACCAGTCAGAGGCCAAGGTAAAGGACTCTCTTTTCTTTGTGTTTTTATTTTTTTATTAGCAATTTATCACTGTGTGATATTTTGTACATCATATTAAGCTGTATTCAAACTATTTCCTCTAATTACAAGGGATAAGAGACCTGCTTTTTATTAATTTTGTTTTATTATATATTTTTGAACTGCATTCTAGCTTGTATCAAATGACTCTTTCTCTTTTTGTTTACGGGTCCCCTGTTGTATGTCATTAAGGAAGAAAAAAGAAAAAATGAAGATTTTGTACAGTGAATTGAGAGTTGTGTTTGTGGTGTCTTTCTTGCCCCCTTGCCAGGGATACAAATCATGAAACAACAACTGTAAACATATAAGTTTCATCTCTTACATGTATTAAAACACACTAAAAGTACCTTTGCTACCAATAATAAGAGTTTCACACAGCTTAGCATTGCACTTAGGCTATAAATTCGGGTGCTTTCAAAGGATAGATTTTATAAAGAAATTATTAAAAGGTGGCAGAAGAGACTGGGAATTCCTGGCTTAAAATCTAGATGTCACACTATTTGCAATACAACACACAAGTTTCTTTTATTTGTTCCTCCATGCCTGCTCGACATACACGTCTTTCAAACTCTGAGCCCCTGACAGATAAAAGCCATTCTGAAAACAAATAGTGCATCACCTCAAATAGACCGCAGCCTTTATTTATCTCAGCTGCAGCGGGGGCCAAGTCTTTCATATGAAGCAGGCTTGTGTTAGAGGCAAGCTTTCCTTCTTCTTTCCCAGTTCCCTTTTTCCTTGTCGAAGTTTTGTTTTTGCATCATGCTGTTAATACTACAAAATATAGTTTATAGATATCATATATATATAGTATAGACTGGGACACAAACACACACCTGCAGTGACTGACATGTAATATTAGAACTTAAGATCAGTCATCCAGAGCAACAAATGGGTTTAAAAAGGCATTTTAATGTTATTGAATTAATTAATGTGAAGAAAATGACAGACAGCAGGGTTTTGTTCACCCTTCTTCCCTCAGGCCTTAATTATTCAAGGAAAAGCAGGCCTTTATTTATTCTAGTCAAGCATGTTCCCAACCATTAAATGGACCCTTGTTTTTAAATCAACACCAAATTAATTGATATTAATTTAAATAAATAAAATAAAAATAAAAATTGAGAAATTTATTTTCAAGACTAAGCCAAGTCAAAGTCTTCATTTTTCCAGACTTTGTACAGAAAAATTGATTGTAAATATAAAATTAGGTTTGCAAATATGAAAACATTGTTCATTTCAACTTGCTAAACACAAGAAGTCTCCTACTTCAGTTCATTTTGAATTTTTGTGAGCTTAAGGTTTAAAGTTTCTTATGTGGTTTTTAAACCAGACCATGATCATCCTACAGGTAGTTGTCAGGTCACAAAATCTTAAACTCAGCTGTGAGCGGTGAGTGAAGAGAGACTTTCTTCTTTCAGCAGGTTAAAATGAAAACAGCCTTCTAGTGTCAAACTTTGAACATTCACCATCAATCAGGTTACAATGAGAAAAGTGCATTTTTGACTGGAGGGCAACTTATTTTGTTAATCCACTGTTTCAAAGGTCAAGAGTTGTACTTGTACACAACATCCTACAGCTTTATTCACAGGCTGAGTGGTAGGCTACTCCCCATGATGAGTAAACTTATGGATTAACTGGATTTGTAAAATAAATGGAGTTTCCTTTTTAATGCAGCCGAATCACATAAATAACTAAAGCTGCCAAAGAGGACTTTCTTTAATAGTCTGACTCAGTTTTTGCTCCGTCTTTGCTCAGTTGTTGTGTCCTCCACTGAGAATCAAAGATGAGCTTATTCAGCTTATGAGCTTTAACCCAGCTGCCCTGTGGTTGAGGCCGCACTCATAGGAATATGTTATCAATATTTTTTCTTTGTCACATTATAAAATCTTTACAATTTAAATGTTGGAGCCTGTAATTTCAGCATCCAAGGAAAACTATTGCTCATCTTTTAGCCTACGCACACAATGGAGATATTTGTATGTGATAATATACCATACTTTGGTTCATCCTGGCTGCAAATATTTGTGTTGTGTTTCCCCCTTAAAGAAACATATAAACCACTACACCTGAACGTTTGACCTTTGCTTACCAGTCGATTTGTAGTATGAAACCCATTTTTTAGATATATGATAATAAAGCCACCCTATGGCCTCATCTCTGCTTGGGAATTGTCCCAATTGTCAGTGTCCCTTAAACATCGCCCCCTTGTGGTATAAAATTAAATCCCAGCAAACATTGTTTGAAACTGCTGAATTATGGAGGTCTTGTCACATCAGCCTTTCAGCAGAGTGTTTTTCTGCTTGTGGTTAATTGGTTTTAATGAAGTAGATACTGTGTGATAGCCGGAAAAAGAGTTAAACAGGCCTGACAGCTCTGGGAAGAAGATGTGCTTGAGATTAATAACTGAATGTGGTTAGTGAGTTTTTAGCGTTACCATCGAGAGAGGAGAAAGTCAGTATTTACATCTGCAAGCTTTCTGTGGTAACCCAACTTAATTTCTGAGCATATTTCAGATCCTGGTGAGTGCAAAGTGCTGCCCTCAATGCCATTAGACTTCCCCATTTGGGTGAAAACCTGCAGCCAACCTTGCATGAAAAACAGAGTGTAGTAGGTGTGGTCCTATTCTGCAATCTGGCAGAGGTGTGTCTTTTGAAAAATCTTAAGAGAAAAGGTGTTAAAGGGGGAAAATGAGGCGGGAAACACAGTTTCACAAGGGGGGCAGAAAGAGGCTGACACAGAATGAGGGGAAATGAGGAAGAGATGGGAGGGTTTCTTAGCACGGAGCTGCCCCCTCAGGCAACGTAAGGGGATCTTTTGCTGGCCTCGACTCAGGAAGGGAGCAAACAAGACGGATAACCCCAAACCAAAGAACACAAGAGCGAGAAGGAGGAAAGGGAGGAGAGAGAGGCCTGGGAGCAGGGAGTCAAGGGCGGGACTTTCTCAGAGTTTACTGGCTTCAGGCTTTGTCAATCATTTCACTTCCTCCTCGGCTGTGGCAAAAAGCACAGAGGAGAGGGCAGGAGGGAGGGGGAGAGGGAGGTACCCTCAGACAGCTCTCTCTCTCTCTCTTTCTCTCTGTGCTTTTTCACAAAAAACACTGAACTGGGGCTGAAACTGAAACAGGGCAAGACTCGTAAAAGCAGTGCAGTGCAGTCTCTTGCTCTCCTTCATTCTCACAGTTTCCTGTTTAAGGAGGCCATTTTGTAACACAGCCTGGAGCAGAGCACCGCAAAGTTTGGCATTGTGTTTGTTTTTGTTTTTTCTCTCCCACGGCGGGGAGTTTCACAACCCAGCTTGGACTTTCTCCTCTGCAGAGCAACTTCTTTGGGACAAGAGTGGTGAGACAGGAAAGAAGGTGGAGGAGGAGGAGGGTAGTCCCCCCTCTCCCCCCGCCCCGGCGTGTCTTTGTTTTATGAGTGTCTCTCTAATATATTGCTCATGCTTGTTGTACCTGGACAATAGCAAGAGTCTGCCGACAAGAGAACGCGCAAGAGGTGGCTGAGAGGAGGAAAGAAACACTGCTTCCTGGATAAGGATTTCTTCCTTGATCCGCTTGGAGGGGGTGGATACAGGACTGAAGAGCTTGGGACTCTCTGTTCAGTGTGTGTCCATGTGTCAGTGTGTGTGTACCCCTCTCTCTGCCACTGAGAAACTTTGAATGATTGTAGTTTTTCTAACAGCTCGAGACTGTACCTGGGCGTGTGTTTGAGAGTGTATGCTGAGAGCTTCAGGCAGCCGGCACACAGGACTCTGAATGGCTAATGCTAGCCCATGTATGCCCTCAGGGGCCATGGCCCAGGTCTTCTTTCCTCCTGGGGGCTCTTCACCGCCAGGCTCAGCTGTGATGCAGCAGGGGACCCCCATATCCATGCCCTCCATGCCCACTCAGGGTGGTTTTCCTGTGATGGACCTGGCGCCAGGACAGGGTCCTATGATGCCTTCACTGCCTCCAACACCAGCAGGGGTGTCCTTCATCATCCAGATTGGCCTGACCAGAGAATCTGTCCTCATGCCTCAGACTGCTGACCTGGCCTATGTGAAACAAATTGCCTGCTCCATTGTTGACACCAAGGTAGGAAATGTTTGTGTGTGTGTATTCAGAGGTTGTCTGCTTCCTCTGGTTGGAAAGCTGTTAATGTACAAAGCTCCTTCATGCGTGTTTCCAAGCTGTTTGCCAGATGAGGAGTTTGCGTTGTACACTTGCATTTCTGTCCTGTCACTCTTTGTTTTTGTGTCCCGCCCTCCCACAAAAACTTTTGTTTACACTCTACTACTCTCGTAATTAAATGAAAGGCTTTAAAACATGCACTAGGACGAAGTGAACAAACAGCTGTGACAGACTCTTAGGAAACGTACAGAATGCCACAACTTTGCTCTGCTCTAATTACAGCAATTAGCATTTTTCCCGTCACACAGTTGGACGAGGACACTGTACAATTAGGCTTTGTAACGCCACATCTAACCCAGCAGATCAGCAGAGGGATATTTGATGGGATTAGCATTTGAGACTGGGACACAGTGAGTTTCAAGAAACACATGTACTGTAGGTAAAAACATCAGCTTTAACACAGAAAATAAAAGTCAATAACTGCACCTAATTAGTCAAATAACAAGCATATTTAAATTTGCAGACAAGGAAAAAAAATTCAGCATTAAATTATTGAAGAGCACCTTGACATAATTTTCTAGAAGGATCTGAATATGACAGAAATAACATCGGTATGGATCTGTCTGTCAGAAAGCAATGTCATCTGTGCCTGTGACCTTTCTTTGTCATGGTCAGAAGTCTCTTTCACTTCTCTTCAGCTCAGCATCACAGGTTTTGTATTTCAGGCCAAAAGACATGTTCACATTAGGCCTAATTTAGCCTCCTTGCTTATCGCTTCATTGATTTCTGTCTTGTTCTTCTTTTAGCGAATCAGTCTTAAGTTATAGCCTTGTGCTGCTCAGGATGTCAAAGGCTGTAGAAGCTTGTTGAAGGACAAAGACATAAATAAGACCTTATCTTTTCAGTAATTGTCAGCGTTTCAGTACTTCTAGGACACACTGCCTTGATTTTAGTTTCATATGAGAGTGCACGTAGTTTTACTCTTTATGCATCTTCTAAAACTTTAATTTTTCAGTGAATGTTTATGCTTTTTTGTCTAAAGCAGCTTAATTTTCAAAATAATACCACTGTATTTTAGCTTTATTAAATAAAGACGGCAGTTGATTTTGAAGCACAAGTACATTTTCCGAGAACGAACCCGGCTGTCATTAAAAACATTTCCAGGCCCTTCAATGTGTTTTACATTACCGGTTCACAGTATAGACCATGAGGAGGGTGATGGCTCTCCAGTATGTCATAACAAAATAGGCATTTTCTTCATCAAATACAAAAAAGCAAACTTCAAAAAAACCATGTGCGGAGTTGGGGAGGGGGGAGCAGTCTTAACATCCTCTTTGCAACAGGAAGCAACGGGTGCTATGAGAAATATGGTCTTTATTTTCAGAACCACAAGCACTAATTCATTAAGCTAAAATCGGCAGCAAATAGCCATTTTAGACCATGTAAGCCTTTAGTTGTACTAGAACACTCCTCATAGGAGATAACTTTGTCCTACACTGAAGTGGTCGTGTTAGAGGGCTATGTTTTTTATTAGCCGTTTAAACTGGTTGGTGATTGGATTAGCAGATTTCCTCAGCTTGCTCAGAGCAGCTTTGCAAAACTACCTACATTTGCAAATATTCCAGAAAATACTGGAAGTTTTCTCCAGTCAGCTTATCCACCCTGCTAATCTGCTTTTGTGCACAAAAGTCTTTGTTTTTTCCCTCTCATTAAAATGGTTCTCTGCAATTTACTCAACTTTAATTAAATGAGAAAGACCTGATGAAGGATCTCCTCAGTATTTCTACAAATTGTTTTCTGAATGTTGGGAACATGTGTGGTAAGAGGTGTGTTTCACCTCCACCAAAATGTAAACAGCGACTGCATCTCTCTGCCTGTGCAGTTCACTTGCGGCTTCATCTTCTCGTCTTCCTCTTTTTGCGTTTTCTGTGAAAAACCAAAACTACTTGCCTGTTTAATATATAAGAGGTTTTTATTGAGAGTTATGCTTTTCTTTACCTTTGCTTGGCTTTTCCAGAGCTGTCATAAATCTCAAAGTTCCTTGCTTGCAAAGTTTTATCTGATTGCTCAAAGAGCACCTGCAGCAGTTTCCTACTAAAAGCCATCTCAGAGGACACAATTAAAGGAAGTTACTGTCTTGTTGTGGATCCGTCTGTGATGTATTAATCAAGTGCATAGATTTACATTTGTTGCACATTAGAATCACATTGGACCAAAACATTGGGATTGGGATGAACAGGCACAACAGCCTAATTGTTGTGTATTTTCTGAGTGAGTAAGCTGGTTGCCATTGGTTAGTGTCACTAAAGGTGAACTGGTAGTGTGGAGTGCTAAAACAGCAACTGTAACAGAAATAAAAATAGTCTGTATCATATCACTATTGGGTAATTCCTTTGCATTCTTTCATATTGCACATGTGTGTGGGTGCATGGATTTTTTAATAACTCCACACTAGCAGTGACATGCTGGTGTGGGGACAAGAGTTTTAAAGAAGGCAGGAAGTTGAAAGGTTAAACTGACACACTGACATCTAATTAAGGAATAAATAATAATCACCCAAGGTTATATCACAACTGAGTACCATGGAGCTTCTGACACACCCACATCTAGACTTCATATTTTCTGTATTTTTAGACAGGGAAAGGAATGTTGATTTTTTTTTTCTAAATATAAATACCAGTTAGTGGTTCCTGCTCCACAGCATCTATTTAAAAAAAAGACCTGCTTGTCAGCAAAAAAGGAGAACTTAGCTTGCTCTTATGGTTGACCTCCACCTCACTTTTTTCAACATCTTTAGCATCGTTCCAGCAACAGCATTGACTAACCAAACTCCCAGAACTTTAATTTAAATTCAGGGGAAGAACCATGTGTTTCAAAGATCCCAAATTTGTAGATCTGAATTCCTGGTAAATGCATAAAAATGAAGCAGCAGATGTGTAAAATATTGACAGAAAATTTTTTTACAGAAAGGGATTATATACTGGAATATTTTATTAAGTACAAACAATGTTTAGTTTTATCAATGGGCTATAACAAGATAATAAAAAATATTTATGGGATGTTGTCATTCAGTGTAAAATGAGATAATTTTGTACCTAATGTAGAAAGATACGTGAACAGTAAAAAAAAGGAAACTAGCATAAACAGTTATTTTAATTTGCACAGGCATATTTATAACCTAAAGGTGCATTTTCTGTTTTAGCCTGATCGTTTACAGTTATTTTTATTGTATTTGCATCTCCCTCATCTAAAAGTGATGGGTGAGGTCTATATCAGTGCACCGCAGATCACATTGTATGTCTTCGGGGAGTTTGCATGATCTCTTTTTCTGTCAGTGCTCTTGTTTTCTTCCATCCCAAAAGACACGTAGGACAGATAAAGATACTCCCCCTAATGATTGTGACTAATGAAAAAGCCTCAGTGAGCTACAGCCGTCTGCTGCTCCAGGGCATCATGTCCATGACTGAGTTTTGCTTTCGGCTTTTTTGATAAACAAGCCAAAGAAAAAAAATCTGAAAAAGTACCCTCATTCCCAGAAACAAAAAGACACTCAGAGGCCAATCTTTCCCAAGCCTTGTTTAACCAGTCACACACAAACACACACACATGCAGAGCAATCCCTAAAATCCCCTAAATACAGAACTCCTGCCCTGCTAGGAGCTGCAGCTTTAGGTGGGAGATTTGGACAATAGACAGCTTGTCTTGGTCCAGCCTGCTGAGTGCAAAACATGTGTCGGACCCCATGTGCACGCATGAATGCCTACATTGGTGTGCTCAGAGTGGCGGTGAAGGCAGTCCGGTACCCTGCACCCCCGCCCACAGTCATCTCTCCCATCCCAGAAAGGTTGAGTCACCAGTTCTGTTTATTCACAGGCTCCCTCCTTGTGTTCCATTGACACATTTTTCCATTCACTTCTCCGTGAAGGAGCACACTCTCTCCTGGCTTCAGCTCCCCAACACCAACACAGAGTTAACAGCCATTTGTCTGCTGTTGTCTATAAACATCCACATCTGAACATTAACCCCAGCTTCTCAGACTAGACATCAAAATGCATCCTCAGTCCAAAACTGTATCTGGACTCCTCACTTTCCACACCTCTCTGAAGCCCAGTTTGGCTCTGCACACCTTTCAAATGTGCTCGCCAAAATCCCGTTTAGTCGGTCCCAACCTCCTCCTTCTCCCCCTCCTCATGGAACAAGAACTTATAGTGCAGCCTGAAAAAACCAGAGGTCTGCCTCCATTCAACCATGATTTAGCTCTGGTGTATTGGCTCGTTTGTTGACCCCACTGACTCCGTTCTTTTTAACCCTGCTGCTATTTCCTTTTCTTCATTTTACCTTCTTGTTTCCCCTGATCAGTGTTCACTATTAAGAGTTATTTATATTCTTTGAGCTGTTTTATGAAAATATTTAGTCTTGATATGTTATTTAACAATATTATAAGTAAATAATTTGGAGTAATCTAAAAGCACAGAAATTCAGTTTGCTAAAACAACCTTACAGTCCTTTCCTTTAATCTCCTCTCTTCTTTGTTTTTCCCTCCTCTTCTGCTTTCCATTTCTTTCTTTTCTTGTTGTATTTCCTTTCCTCCTTTCTTCTTAGCTTTCCTCTCTTTTTCCTTCTACTCTCTGCTCCTCATCCTTTCATTAAAAGCTACTTATGTCTCTTTCCTCATACTCTTTGGCAGATCTACCTCCTGCTCTTCCTCCTCTCGTGCCTTTTTTTTCGTGCCTCTTCAGATCCTGTACTTCCTCTCTTTATCGCTCATCTCCGGTTCCTTCCGCCTGCCTTAGCATTGACTTCCTCCCAGGCTTTGCCTCTTCTTCCTCCTTGTATCCCACCTCCTGTTCATCCACTTTCCACCCTCTTTCCACTCATCCTCCTGTTGCCACTACTCTCCCTGTCCATCTTGCCTTTTCCTTTGGTTGTTTCACTTCTTGAACACATTGGAAGGGAGTGAAAAAATGAGGGGGGATTTCACACTCCTGCCTTGTTGTACAAAACAGGACAATTCAGATTTGAAGCATGTGTGCTTTCCAAGACACGATGAGTCAAAAATGCTTAACTCCTATTTGTTAAGTGGTTATCTCAGTCTAAGTGACTCATATTTTCCTGTAAATATCAGACATCAGTGGCAGGCCTTGCGATCTGAAAACATTCAGAGCCAGAGAGTTAACATGTTCTTTGCTCATGCATGGCTTCATATTTCCCCTTTCAGCTAGTTACCTAAAAGGTGTGTCAGCTTAACGGTTTCCATTCTTCCAACACTAAAAACTTGTTGTATGTCGTCATCAACGAGATGCACAGCGATTTGTTTTGACGTCAGAGGGTGTGTTACACTGTGTGTGTGTGTGTGTTAGTGTGTGAACACAAGTGAGAACCTGTTGAGTCTTGTCAGTGTCGACTGCGGTCCCATTACTGGATTGTCAAGCATGTCTGCAGACTAATCTTTGATTAGTTACGACACATTTAACAACCAGTGAGCTGTGTTGTATCTGGCGGAGGATACGCAGGAATCAGACTGCTGTTTGTCATTTTTTAAATTGTATCTAATGTATCTAATTGTATATTTTCACAATGGTGGTTAATTTAGCATTAAAGAATTCCAATTAGCACTGTAACATCACTGACTTGCACCAATTTAATTAATTTCTTGTAACAAAAAACAAAAGAAATTCCATTTAAACTGTTGGAAATAAAGAAAAACAAGGGCAGAAGTTTCTTTTGTTCTTTAGTTCGATGGTTAGAAACCCAAAGAAATATCAGGAACACACACACACACGCATATACACACACATATACATGCACACACACAGCTGTGACTGAGAGCCCCTGCCCTGGCCATTGTTTCCACCTCCGTTTTGGAAGGGCTGTTTCTTTATCTCCCTCCCTGGAGAAGCAGTTTGGCCCTGGGAATGGGATCATACACACCACCTCCTGTTTACCTCACTCTCTTGCACATGTATTCCACACACACACAAACACACACACTGTAAAGTAACAGTTGGCTGTGATTTTCCAGATAAAGTTGCACTATGATAGACAAGGTCGCTGTTTGTGTAAAAACAACACAGTTCTCCATTCAGAGTCACTGTAGATGAGGATGCCGACTTAACTGCTCAGAATTACACAGTTACACTTATATCCGCTGCACTGATCTGATGTCATAAGAGTGTTTCATTTGGCTTCTTGGATTATTAAAGCCCCTCCTGTATGTGTTAACGTTACTGGGCAAATACATCCTGCTTATCAGCCCAAACCTTTGGTGCTCATTTAATAAATGTCAATCAATTAGTAAGAGTGGCAGGCGGACATACAAGTAGCAGAAAAACCACACCTTCGTCACTTTGAATGAAAAATGATTACTGATTGAAGATAACAACCAAAGTGACCAAGTGCAGCAGCTCTCACGGAGGTTATAATTACTTTATCTACAAAAACTTTGCTGCTGTGAAAGAAATGGTGTCTATTTATAAAAAGGTTGACCTACACTGACCTGTTCCTCATCTCCTCCCCTCCCTCTGCTGTGTGTGTGTGTGTGTGTGTGTGTGTGTGTGTGTGTGTGTCTCTGTCTTTCTTTGCTGCATTTACAAAGTAGCGGAACAGCTTTGCATGACTGACTGTGCCTGGTGTCTCCTGGCTGCCAGCACTGTGCTACAAGGAAAGCTTAGTCTGCACAAGGACATTTGATTATTCAAATCACACACCGCTCACCCGGGGCCCATGGCCGGGCTGTGTATCAGAGGGAGAGCAGGAGAGTTGGGACAATGGATGGAGATTTTAAGGGTTTGGAGTCCTGAATGGTAGCTGAGATTGTGATCCTGACATTGCAGTTTGCAAGGATGCTAACTTTTAGAGCATAATTTTAACGAACCAGACTTATTACGAAAAGAAAAAGAAAGGTGGACTGTAATTATAACCCACAGTATTCATTGGAAACGCTGCCAATACCACAGTTGAAAGGCCAACTTACTGTTCATCATTAATCATCTGTCTTTTTTTGGAAGGGTTTAGTCTAAAGGGCCTGTTTTAATTACATAGGTGCTAAAAGTAAAAAGCAGTAGGTACCACAGACTATCAGGGTGTCTTCAACCACACCTGCTATTATGGTTCATGCATGTGAAGCAATACAAAGTTCAAAAGGGCTCAGTGAATGTGAATATAGATCAGAAGGTACTGTGAATAAAAAATACACACTCAGCCAGCCACATCATCACTCTGAAGCAGCTGAAACAAACTTAACAAGCTAACCTAATCATCGAAATGTGAAGAGGTTAAGTATTATGCGGCAGGAAAAATCTACTGAAGCTAGCGTGTTAGCTAGCTAGCCCCAGCTTGTCCTGTATCCAGTTAAATCACCTCGTTAACCCATCATGAAACACACTAAATGAAAAGGGAAAATTAAACTCTCTAAATTCATCTTGCTTTGTTTTTCCACTGTTCCACTGTGGTTTGATGGAAATAAACCCTTATTCACAGAGTTAGATGGTAAAGTTCCCTCTGGCGATGTGCAACCATCCTCTCTCTCCTCTTCAGCTTCATGCCTCTGCTTTCTGCGCCTGTTGTGTCTTCATAGTTCCTGGTGTCGGAGTCCTGGTCAGAGAAACTTTAAAACACTTTGGTACCTCTTGTTAATACTGACCTAAGTTGATTATGGAGGTTTCAGTGCACTAGATGCACCACTAGTCTGATCAGCTCAAGGGGCCACTGGCTGCATGGTTAACTGAGCTAGCAGCTAACTAGCTATGGCAAAGAAAGCTACACCACAGAACTGAATGAGCAGTAGTGGGAGGTCAATCTGGTTATATCCCGCCCGCTATCATTTTTACACACTGCTCCTTTACTTTTTTCAATGGGGATAAAAATAAATGACCAAATTCTGATGAATCCATTTTTATGATTACATAAATTACATTTGAGTAGAGTTTATTACACATCCAGAACTAGTTATATCATATCCTGTAACTAAATTATGTGCCAATAGTATATCACAAATACATCATTAAATATCATTTTTGCTGAAGAGAAAGTAGGAAAGGAGGGAATAACATCCAGGAATGATGATTAGGTGTGTGTAGAATTGTAATTGTACTGAATTGTACTGGCTAATTCTGTAGCAACCTGATGTAATTTTCATGGAATTAAATCAAGGTAAATGCAGTAGATGCCTGAGTGTAATGGGCTTTTCACTGTGGTGAGGCACATCTCCAATCAGAGTCTGCAGATGTATCAACATATCTATCGTGCTGCATTCAGATGGCCTCAGAGACTAAATGAACTGCAGGAGAAGGTTTTTATACTGTGGACTTGTTGCTTTTGTTGTTCACTCTGTCAGACTCCACTGCACTGATGTTGCCTTGCTACACATGCTAAGAAATGAGTGTTATTATTATGAATGTGCAGGGTCTTCATAACCAGTACAAATTATGGTCAGAACAAGAAAATGATGCCCTAGTTGTAATTAATCAGAATAAAGCCTACCTGATTTTTGTCATTCATGTGTTTCGAGGGCCCCTACATTCCTTCTCATGATCAGACCAAAGGAGACCTTATGATACTAATCCAGCGATTAGCATTGATGAAAACGGTTTTGTGCTGTAATCCAATTGAGAGCCACAGAGCTGGGCTGGTGGGGAAGTAGCCATGTGGAGAGTTTGTACCAGCAGGTCAGAGAGAATTTCTTTGCATGTCAGAGAAATAGCACAACACAGGGCTCTTTGAGAGCAGGGAGGGCACTGCAGATCACAAATAGATAAACACACACACACTCACACACAAACTTTTATAACAGAGAGAGAGGCTGAAGTTAGCAAGGCCTGTCCTGTTTGTGAAAGCCATTAAAATGACTAAAAACTGAACAAATTTTAAGGGACCAGACTTTGAAAGTGTCAAACTCTTGTTGTAAAGTTGATTTGAAATGTATCCTGGCTTTAATTTAAGTGATAGTGAGGCAGATATTGTAGCAAAGAAAGACATCCCACATGATCGCAGGGAAGTGCTTCATCACTACAGGGCATGAAAGTATTAGCTGTTATAATGTCAGGTGTGTGTGACAGCACACAATGGGTGCAGTGTGAAGGTAGACTGGGTGGATTGGTTTGGTCTGGGGCACCGGTGCAGTGTGGCCCAGACACATCATGAGGTGCCTGTGCCTGTGTGTTCGTCTGTGTGTGTGTGTGTGTGAGGACACTCAGTTAAGAGAGGAAATGGGCAGAACCTCAGTCTTACCTCAGAAGATAAACACATGACATCAATCTTTAGGACTGGTTAGTGGAAGAAGCAACAGGAAAATGATGTGAGTCCATCAGTTAGTCCGGTGGTTCCAAACATAGGCTCTGAGGAAGCTCCAGGTATTAGCACAGTAAATTTAATTTGGCATTATGTGATGATTGCAAGTCCTCGAAATATAATAACTGTTTTTATTCAAGCGCAGCTTTTACTCTCATCCTTGTTTCATGCCTTTAAGCAGTTGGGACATTCTGGGAAAGATTTTTTTGTAAATGAAAAGTTTGATGCCTCGCTTACTGTGTGATTAAAAGTAACTATGTACTTGTTGCAAGTACTTTATTTAAGTAAAATTACTCGTATTTAACTTGGGTTATTTCATTTTCTGCTGTGTCGCAGTTCTACTTCATTAAAATTCAAGGGCTAATATAATATTACCTTTGTTACTAGATTCTCTGTGGATTGAGGTGAATAATAAAACTAAATAAGTTAATAGATGAAAAATTATGTAAATACAGATTAAAATGACATTAGACTTTATTGATCTTTAGCATATAAAGTACATAAAGTAGTTCAAATGAGCCAGGTGTACCGTTAAAGTAATGCCCTCTCATAATTTCATAACTAATAATAATTCGGTGACATATGTTATTCTTAGCTGCGTCATTCTGCACGTTCAGTACCTCTAGCTTTGGTATTTTAAGTGTCTTTTGATGGTAATACTTTTAAACTTTTACCTTAGGGAAATTTTGACCATCTACACTGTGTTACTGCAACATTTACTCAAGAATAATCTTCTTTCATGTTTTATCTGTTAAACATGAATAGAGCTGAAAGAAAGCTAATTAAGGTTAGCACAAAGACCAGAAATGGGAACAAACAGTCTGATCTGTTCAAACGAAAGCAAGTACACCCACCAGCATCTCTAAAGCTCACTGATTAACACTTCTAAAGCTCTCAGCAGAATGTGAGTAAGCATATTTCCCAAACTGTTGAACTCACTGTTCAATTAAAGGCCTTTTTAATTCATTACTGATGAGAAAGCTCCCATCTGCATATCTACTTCAGTTATTCTGAATATTACAAGCCAGATATGATGTAAATTAGAGACACAAACTTAAACCACAACCACTCTAAAATAAAATCAGAATAATCATAGATAATGGAATATAAATATGTTTAAGATGTGGTTGCAGCTAGCCACAATGCTACACATGCTTGTATGCACAGAATTTTTGAACAGATCAAAAAGAGAGATGTAGCAGGTTTAGTTCATTCGTTGCTAACAATGTTCAATAAAAGTGCTTTGGTTTGAGAAGGGCTGAAGCAGCAGCAACTGAGCTTCACAAATGCAACCACATGTTTGTCATATGACTGGAGTTTAGCGTCTACCCTCCAGCGTTTGTTCACTCTCTTTCTTTCAATTAGGATCTAAAGCCATGTAGCGCATAGAGAGGAGAGGAGAGGAGTGGGCAGCATGTGGAGAGGGGAGGGGGGCAGCATGTGGAGAGGAGGGGGGGCAGCATAAAGGAAGAGGGGATGAGTCAGGCTGCAGTAATGTGCCTATTGTGGCCCTCAGCATGGAGTTGTAAGGGTTTGTGTGTCCATGGCACCTTCAGTGCATGGAGAGTGTGCAAACACTCTCTTAATAACCCAGTACATGTGTGTACGTGTGTGTGTGTGTGTGTGTGAGTTTTTTCTCTGTGTAGTCACTCATTAAGAGACCTCCTTATGTTTTATCAATCTCACAAGGTTTTTAATCTGTAAATGTAAGAGGATGTCACCACAGAAGCAGCTGTGTTTCCATCAGTCTTTTCTCAGTTTCTAACATTATCAGTCATTTGATTATTGTTTTGGATTTTTTTTTTTTATCTGTTGGCACCATTAAAGGATGTAGGGACTTTTTGTGATGGCAGTACAGATGCAGATGCTTCAACAGCGACTGAAGCGTTAAGGTGTAACTCATGAGCAGCCATGCGGACAACTTATACTGCCAAACACTCAAATTTCATTGTAAATTAAAACAATAATTTGTCTCTGTTGTGTAAAGAAAGTACACCAATTAAGGTACATGTGACATTTAGCCAGTTTGTGATCAAACCAATAGTGATTCTGTCAAAAGAAACTTTGACTTAATCTCATTTTAACTGTTATTTTAATTTCGACCACTATTTTATGACAATAAACATATTTCTGCCTGTTTTTATGTTTTGTTATGTTCATTAAGAAATTGCAGTTTCAAAACACAAAAAATTCGAGCTAAGTCTTTTTTTCTGTTCTACCACAATGGTAAAATTGTGATGGAAATAAATGATGGAAACTTTTTTCCATCTAAAGTTAGATCTAAAGCTAAAGCTAAAAGTTCTGACAGTGAGGGACCTGCTTTCGCTTCTTCTTCCTCGTATCCAGGGGTGTAGATCTACTGAGTTGTTGTGATGTTTTTTTAAGCAAAAAACCACAGACTAGACTTACATTTAAATAAATGATTCATGTAGCTATCATACAGTTGGTGCCATTAGTGCTGAATTTCTTTGTGTTATGGACTTACAGGAGACATCTGTATTTTATGGTAAATTAATGTCTTGTTTAACCTCCCTTGACAAGTTTCTGTAACATTTTTTTTTTTTTTTTACAAATACATTCATTTCCATTATCTTTATTGACTTTTTGATAACTTATTCAAGATTTGTACACTATTTGGATGGAAACATGCATAATATCATTTCAGCAAATGTACATTTACAACTTTTAACCACTTGATCTGTTGCTGCTTCTGGACTTCCAAACATTAGCAATACTGTTCACTCCAACCGCTTTTACTCTGATTCTTAACTTTACATAGCAGACACAATGTGATCACCTCTTCATTAGAAAAACTGACAAATAATGACATCAGGATGAATCATAGAGGTTTTTCTTGCAAATACATTAAGTATCGCTGTAATGTGTGCCACCTTTATCATAGGCAATGCATGGTATACACTATGTTTTTGGTTTCCTTCAACACCAACTGCAGTGTTCAAGATTTTTACATGGACATATACATTTACAGTATTTTGCCTTATTTGCAATGCAAAGCCATTAGTTTGTTAGTAATTTTAGAATAATGAAATAATAGTAGGGGTTTACAGTAATTGCAATGTTCCTGGTGATGGGTCTGGTCTGGTCAGTGATGGGTCTTGTTCCAAGCCATCCCACTCCCCTGCCTTTTTCTTTCTACTCCTAATGCCAAACAAAATGACTTGCATCACTTCAAGTATTAATTATGTTGTTTAGCTGATTTTTGAAAGTATGCACACTGCCTTGAAAACAAAAATAGTTGGATTGCAGTAAAGCTTTAAAAAAGACTTGATCAACCATAATTCTGGACAAAATATAATGAGTTCCATATAAAATCTCAACATGAGTATAATTACACACAAACATATATATATATATATATATTTATATAAAATATTATATATATTCTGTCTGATAGAGTAATTTCAGCTTCAGCATTTGCATATGTTTCCATCTTTACTTTCTTCTTAACTCGTCTCCCAGATTGCCTTCACTCCTCTTCTGCAGGCCTGTTTTCTGTCTCTCCCTCTCTTCATGAATCAGTGGGTTGTTCATTGTACAGAGTGGACTGAATCCAAGGTTCCTATCAGCTTACCTGCTCAGGACCAAGCCAAGGAAAGACAGAGAGGAGGAGGCAGAGGATGGGTGGGGGCTACCCACAAAAGGCTGCTTCAGAATAGCAGTGCGTGTCTCCTTTATCCCTAGACCCCTCTCTCATGCCTGGTCGAGGTGCTCATGTTACCTCCTCGTCCTCCTTGATGCTCAGAGCAGAATGAGACGCTTTGTCCCTGCGAGACTAAGCCTCTTCCATTTACTGGCACACACACATACACACACAGACACACACACAGACACACCTACACACACGCTCATGCACATGTACACAGACGTACACACTAACACCTTTAACAGCTGTATAGGCGACTTTATGTCTGTTTTTATGAACTTTGTACATTTAAGTTCCCTAAATGATTGACTACTGTCCATATACTCTGTGCATGTGGTATATGTGTGTGTGTATATGTATGTGTGTGTGTGCCTATGTATTAAACCCAGTCTGTTGGTTTTTCTCAGGGTCATGTGCTTGGTGTGAAATTAATAGGTATGCATGTTTGTGTGTCGTGTAAAAATCCATTTGTGTGTGCTTATTTACAGTGTCACTGTTGCATTTTATGTTTGTGAGTGCTCGAGCAGTTTGTTTATAAAGTAAAGTTAAAGTAAAGTTTTTTGTTGTTGTTGTTGTTTTTGATTGTATGTTTGTACGTGTGTGTGCGACTTAGATTTACACACCTCCCTCCTTTCTCTCAGGTTCACACAGTTATCTCTGGTATGCAGAAACTAGCAAATCAGGAATGTAACCCTGATTATGTCTGCTCTTTAGGACGACACACACAAACACACACGCAAAACATGAATAAGGGAAAAATATAAAGGCAAAGTATATAGTACTAGCCTTTGGAGCTTTCTAAGTGTCTGAATTTATATATTCTCTTGTTTTTTAACCAAATTATCTTTGAAAAGAACTGCTGGAAATAAGTATTTACCACATTTTGACCATGCAGAATAAAAAAAATGACTTAAAGTTGCACAGACCTGCATTTTTTTTCATGACACCCCCCACGTCATTGATAAAACCCTTTTTTGTCTTCCTGATTAATGTCCTCCTATTGGTATCATGTTTCAACAGGAAACACAACAAATCCAGGAAGAAAGAAGCGTTTGCATTTGGCCTTTAATGTCTCATTGCAAAGGTCATGATCATGCTAAAGCATTCTTTTTATTTCCACTGATAAATAATATCCTGCTGCAAGCTCTCAATCCACTTTGAATCTCTTACTACATGTGTACAGTCACACAGCTGCGTTACTCCTGTGTTGTTTTCTCTGTGCACGAGTGTGTGTTTATGTCTGTGTGAGGAGAGCTGATGGTGCTAAACCGACAATAATGCAACGTGTGGAAAATAACTCACAAAATAAGATAATCAAAACTATCAAGCAAATGAATGAAATTATGGCTCGTGACCTCATGAAAGCATCGGAAACCACACAACACGTCATAGCTTTTCAGTCGTCTTTCCTTGTGTACACACTTTCTCTGTTGATTTAAACTCATTTTGTTTTCCCTCTTTGTAGCTGCCAAGCCCAGCGGATAGCTGACGTCATGGGTATCACCTAATTCCTTGTCCTGCAGGCACAGAGCTGTCACTCACTCCTGTGATTTGACGTGTGATGTGAGTGTTTAGAAAAACAACAGGTCATGTTCAGAGAGGGCAGAGATGGCTGTCATTTTTGTCATCTGCTCCATCTCTTCGTCAGTGCGTGACCTCACTGCGGTTAAAAATAGAAAGCAGGGCTCGTAACGCGTTTGTTCCATCCCCAACACTGTCAGCACAAAGGGAAAAATTCCTGCGTTGCGCCAACTTGTTGTCAGGAGCTAATGAGGGCAGATTGCTGACGTCTTACATGTCCGTTGCCAAGGCAACCCCTCATTAAACACTTCATCACTTTTAGAAAGGTGGGGTGTTTCTTTCTCAGTCCCGTGCCTGACATGTTAACAAGGTAGACCGAGTTGTGCACCAACAATCAGGGTTTGTGTTGGGATAGTTTATGCAAATAGAAATGCAGAAACACACACACGCACACACACACAGCAGAGTGCATCACATCGCTCCATCATTATCCTCAAGAATCGGAGTATGTACATGCATACACGTGTGTGAGAGGCTGCATGATTTGTCACACAGTAAGAGGTGGATGTTTAAACAATGTCTGTTGTTTGAAGGGATGCAGCGTGTTTCCTCTCGACTATAAAATGGCTGGATCAGGTTCCTGTTGTGAGAAGCAGCTTCTGTTGCAGAAACACATCGACGTGCAGGACCATGTAGGGCTATGGAGGTCACACTGTTTACAGAGCTCAGTGTCACACACGGCACATTTTGCATTTTATCCATGCTGATTCTCTGTTGTTGATCATGCGTTGTCATCGTCGCAGTTTGGCCTGACGGATTCTGCAGAGCTGCAGTGTTTCTGCAGTGCACTTCACTGTATAAACACAAATCCTGCTCCTGTCACTCTGCAACATCTCAGTCCTCCGGTTGTTCCTCTTTGCACTGCAAAAAACAAAGCAATAACTGAAAGGAAGAGTTTAACTGGCTAAAGTCATTTTTAAACTATTTCAAGTCATAAAAACTGACAATCAAGTCAAATTTACCAGAATTTGCCTGCTTTGCTGCACTTGAACTGACATTTTCAAGCCCTAATGAAATAGTTTGATGGCTTTTAAAAGCTGAAATATTCTACATAACTCAAAATAGCTTCTTTTTTTTTTTTTTTTTTACAATTTATTGCATTAGATTCTTATCACAGCTTGTGTTTCTGTATGTGTGTCTGTATTTGCCCTAACTGTGGTCACTGCCTTATATTTAACATGCCATCACGCTTCCTCCTCAGACTCACACATACGTCTGAACACGTTACTTCACACCTTTAAGAGCATGAAGCACATGCTCAAGCTTGCAGTTTCCTGTGTTGCGGAGATAAAAGATAACATAGATACTCATAATACCGCTAATATTTATCATAATACCACAAAAACTACTGCTACTAATACCACAGTGAAAAAGATATCAACCCAGCAGCAACAACTCTTCTTAGCTAACAGAGTATTATGCTCTCTGTAAATTCACAATGTCGCAGGCTAAAACCTAAATACGCTGCATGCAGCTATGGTTAGCTGGTACTAAAACTGCTGCATTGATCTGATTATGTTTGAGTGTGTGTGTGTTGTAAGTTTGTGCGGCTTGGTGGTTGAAGGTGGCTCATGCTGAGCTGCCGGAGGGGAAGTGATGGGGAGGATGAAAAGCAAATGCAAGCGACTTTCTCAGCAGGACATAAAAGCCTTTGTGCTCTTCTCATACGCAGCGTCTTTAGAGGGTCTATATTTAGCAGCTAAAGCCGTTTGACAAGCCCCCAAGTTTGAAATGATACTGGGCATCAGAGGTGGTGCTTGTGTTTTACTGTCACTGCTTTGTTTAGGTGTTGCTAACCTGTTGCTGAAGTGTTGAGAGAAACTCTGCATGCCCTTCATGTCCTTTAAGTTAAATTTCTTTCATTTTCTGTTTGTTTTTTTAAAAAAATTGCTTCAAAACACTTTATCACTACAACAAGGTTTCATTCTTTTATAATGTACACGTAGCTGCACAAACAGCAGGTAGGATTTAGGTCACTGTTTCATGTTAAATGGGTTTGTCAGTTTGTCTGAACTTGTGCTCGTGACCTGCAACATACAATATGACTGCATCACTGCAGTAAACAGTGAGGTGGTTGACACGGGCCAACAGAATGGGAGGAAAAGGAAATGGCAGCCAGCTCTGTGGCATCATATGTTTTTCTGTTTTTGAATATTACATTTTGAGCTCAAATTTCACTCACAAAAGCTTTGTTCCATGACATCACTCTCATATGATGAAAGAGGTGTTTTTGTGTTTGTAACGTACACACAGAATGATATCACTTGTTTTTGAGTGTTTGCCCCCTTTTTGAGTGTGTTTTTACAATGACTGATTCAGTAAAGTGGTGAAATAGTTTGACCGTATTGATGTTCTTGGCAGTAGCAACAGTCCCAGTGTAATGCCCTTTGTTTAAAGTGGGACTGCACAGGAATGAAGTGGTGTATCTTACTGTCAGTTGACATGTTGATATCTCTGGCGCCTGCGGTCAAAATAAGTTCTCAAAGGTAATCCAAGCAACACGTTCAAATCAGAGGCTGTGTCCCCTTTTCCTCTATAGTAAGGAGAATGTAAATGGCTATTTATGTTTTTTTATTGGTTGCCACAAAATACATCTTAGCTGCAACCTTTCACATTAAATATTTTCAAATCTAACTGTTTTTCTCTAAAATAGAGAATATGTTACATACAAAGAAATGCAGCTAATTATTTTTATTATGGAATAATGTGCCAATTAGTTTCACTTAAATGTCAAAAAAGTGAAAAAAGGCCATGTTACAATTTCTAAAACCCTAAAGTGACTGTTATAAATGTGTTGTTTTCTCCAGATCTCTCATTCACGGTCATATATGATGTCATTCATCAGGAATTTTTTTTCTCATTTCTTTTTGAGAAACTGGAATCATTAAACATCCATTCAAACAAAATGGTGGATATCCCGTAGCAGACAGTTGTGTTACTTTTTCAGAAGTAATTTCAGTATTAACTGGCCTCGTCATTCCTCCTTGACTCACCAACACGTGAGGAACACATGCATCAAAGGAAAATCATTTCATCATGTCCTGAACAAAATCGAACTCTTGAAGAAAGTAGGTTAGTCAAGTCATTGGCGAGAATGAGCACTGCTGGCCGACCTTTACATTACATCAGCTTGTGAAAGAGGGAGTGGACCACATTTAGGACACTGTGATGCATAAAGAAAAGTTCAGAGAAGATGACAAAAAGCTTTTCTTTATGTATCGTTTTCCTCTGTTTAGTTTGCTTTACAGAATCTATGTACCTTGTTCTTTTCCAGAAAGGTATAACACATATCATAAAAAATTGCAGAAAAAAGAGACTAAATGACAAAATGAAGGAAGAGTGATGAAAGCTGAACTACCAGAAAAAGTAAGAAGAAGTTGATAACCAAGATACTGAGAAGGAAATTTAGAGTAATGGGGGAAAAAGAGGGAAGGGTTTGGCCTGAGAAAGTAGTCCATAATTCATTACACTCATAATGGCTTCATTGGCCCGAAGAGCTGCAGGAATAGTGCAGGCAATGCAGAGCAACCTGATCCCTGGTAACCAAAAAACGGGACAGAGACACAGCCCTGTCTCCAGGCAAACCACACTATACTACAGCATGTATGACAATACAGCCAGCTCTCTGTGAACACACACATGCACATGCACACTAACACACACACTCTTTTGCAACAATACGCACAACCTCTCCCCTCACAGATAAACAGTGCGCACACAAACATATAGATGTATGTACATGTAATTACCAGACAAATTCTGCAATTTTTCACCATCTTGACTTAAAGTCAGAAATAATGTGCGGCTTTGTGCTCTTCCCACCCTGTACTTTCACTGAAAACTGAAACAAGGAGAGGAGAAAAGAAAATGGTCATTTTCTCTGAGGTAACTGCGGTTTCGGGGAGCTGGGATATTGTGCTTTTCAGTAGAGCTGTAAAGACTTGTGGTCTGCACAGACGTGGCAACTGCACTTGTGGTCGGTGATTTGTGCTTGTTTTGGACAGCAGACGCAGGATTATATGACTTGCCATGTGCCTTGAGTTGCTCAGGAAAGAAGCGAGCAGTAACAGTAACAGCGTGGGGTTAATAGCAGAGATGTTGGCATCAAACGGAGGCATGGGACTTACAAATAAGCTGAGGGTTGTCTGTGGATTTGGGCAGAGCTCGGAGTCTCCTGTGATCTTGGCTTTGTGGGTGTTTGTAATTACAAGAGGCTGCAGTCGGTCTTATTTGTGGCAATCCCAGGTACTGATGCATGCAGTTATTACATCACTGCTGTCAGAGAGCATGTGGGTTTTTAAGTCTGGACTTGGGAGAGTTTGGAGCCTCTTCTTATTAGCATCAGCATCGTCTGATGAACCCAGAGCCAGACGCATTTATGTCTGTCAGGGTTAAAGAGTATAATCCCTTAAATTTAAAATAAAGAGCCCAGAAAATAAAATCCAACATATTTTCTCACTTATCCACCACTTGTGGTGTTGACACGTGCAGATAGTTTTGGTTTTATCTAGCTCACTTATGAGATATCCATCTCTGCCTCCACCCCAGAACAATGGAGATGGAATTTCACTTGAGTTGCTCACAGCATTGAACCTTTGCAAAAAAATTCAACAGCAGCACCTTTTTTCGGAGAAAGTGTCCGTGTTACTCTGGATAATCCACAGGCCTCACTGAACTATTTTGACTGGAGCTGCTGCCAGTGAAAGAGTCCCCATGAAAATTGTTGACAGCAAGTTTTATGGATTATTCAGAAGGACTTTGGAAAGATGCAATATTGCAGAATTTTAATCCCTGCAGTCGCCACTAATGAAGTTAAGGCAGCCAAATCTGAGGAACCGCTACACTTATATGGCTCTTTCTAATGGCAAAACATATCAAATACATCTTTTAATCATAGTGTGTGTACTTAAAGCCATCAGTGCTCTGTTGACTCTTGTTCTGTGTGCTAAACCACAAATTTCAGTTAGTTTTTACTTTAGTTTTAGTTTTCAGGGGTTTTTTTTGTTTTGTAGTGTAGTCTTAGTTAGTTTTCAGAGTTTGTTTCCAGTTAAAGTCAGTTTAAGTTTTTCAGAAAGTTTACTTTCAGCTTTTATAAGTTTAGTTTAACAGTGATTTTTGGTTTGTTTTTGTTAAAACCACATATGATGTATGTAAATACATTTACACACAAGATACATTTACATGTTATAAGCATTTGGTTGCAGTCATAACAGTTCTTTCACTTCTTATTTAATTTTAGTTTCAGTTTTTAGTGCACTCTGACCCTAATCTATTCTCCTCTGGCAGGGGGGAGTTACTGTCATCACTCCCAACTCTCTGCTGTGCTGAGTTTGGTGCCTCAAAATCAAAGGCTAGTTTCAAACAGTGATTCTTTACCTGTCAGCATTCATATACAATCTATTCGACCAGAGTTCAAATCGGTCTCACCAAGCTCAACAGATCAGAATCACCAGCTGGAGGCTCAGTCACCTCCTCTCTTTGGAAACCTCTCTGGTCTATCTAGATTGGGGCTCTTCTCCTCACAGTGTCACTTTTTTGAATCTTCCACTGCAGGCTAAAAAAACCACCTTTAACTTTAAAAAAAGAGTGAATGGTAAATATCAATATTTGTTTACAATCCGGAGCTTTTCAACAACTTGACTGTTCAACAAGTAAAAATGCCTTGCATTAATAATTTTAAGGAAACAATATCTCACTCCAAAGGTCTAGTTCAGCAGTTTTCCAGCTTAAATTTCTGCTTAGTAGCTGAAACTTTTACTTTATGACACCAGACAAAGTTAACCATAAAACTATAAGAAGAAATGTACTTTCTTCCCCTTTTAATTATATTTTAATTCAATTTTACTTCCATCTCTCAGCTTTCAGGCTTCTATCTCCCTGTGTTGTTTGTATAATCTTGTTTCTGAGTTCTCTTTATTCAAGTTTGTGAGTCAACTTTGCATAATAGGTGTGCTAAACAAACAAGAGTTATTTAAGTGGTTCCGCTGCACTGATTTGAACCTTCTAGTGTAACCTCGGGTCTGTGATTTTTCTTAATGGATGTAAATGTTAATGAAACAGGTTTAGGATCCTCTGCAGGTTTTGAGAGAAGGCCGCTGTGTGCTGTTTGTGTCCCGTTGTTGACTGTATGGTCAGCAGCAGTAGCCCACTGCTCGGGCGTGGTGAGCTCACTGTGTAGCTTGGCAGCGGTACAAGCCCGGCCTGCATTTCAGATGTGGTGATGTGGAGGGCCTGATGGGAAACTGAGGGGGAGACTGTGTGTGTATTTTAGAGAAGAGAAGGGAAATGGGGGGGAAGAGAGGTTGTGTGTTTCTGTTTGTAAGAAGGGTGTGTTTGTTGGTAAGTGAGGAGGAGGTGTATGTGTGTCATTGTGTCGCTCTGAGGAGGAGAACAGGGTTCCCCTTCCTGTAAGTTGTTAGAGCCCGGCCAGATGGTGAATCTTGACTCCACCATGGGAAAAATAAGGACAAGAGAGAGAGAGAGAGAGGAGGGTTGTGTGTGTACTCTCTCTGTTGTCCCTTGTGTGTGTGTGTGTGTGTGTGCGTGTGTACCTGTGGTGTCCTGTGTGGTGTAGCCACTGAAGTGAACCAGGCAGTATTAACTATTCAGGAGAGCAGGGTTTCCCTATGACAACCTCATTTGCTCTGCTGACTCCTGACTGACACACTCATCTCTCATATCTCTGGAAGAGCTGCATGGAAACACCTGTGCGTGTTTGTGTATGTGTGTGTGTATACTGTGTGTATGACTGATAGGAAGATAGGATAAAGTTTCTCCTTTGTATTGCGTTCCACTTTAACCAACTTGCTTGATTTGTGGAAATCAGCCAGCGTGTCTTGTATGTCAGTTGTTACACTTGTGTGTGTGTGTGTTTGTGTGTGTGTGTGTGAGTGAGGAGGGGGTGTTTGTGTTTGTGTGCTGTCAGTGTGTGTGCTATATATTCCACAGGCTTTACATAGCGAGGCATGACAGAATAAGCTGAGGACGTTCAGTAATATCAGATGCTTGAGAACATAAACTGCAGACATTCCAGTAATGTTGCTGTATAAACTGTGTGTGCAGTTCTGTGTGCAATGTTTCTAAATGCAGATGTTGTTGTTGTAAATGGAAACATCAGAGTAGTGAATGTTTTGGTGTAGTTTTGAGTGTGGTATAAACTAAATACAATACTTTTTTATTATAGTTTGATTTTAATCAGAATCAGATTCAGGTTTAATGACAAGTAGGTTTTCATATTCAAGGAATTCACTGTAGTATATTAGAAGCCTATATGAAGTAAAAGAAAGGAATGAAAAAGAAAAGGAAAAAAGAATTATCGCAAAAGACAAAAAATCATTAAAAACACAGAAATGCACAGTTATATTTAAAAAATTCTAGGAACAATATGTCAAATACATCAGTTTTTAAAATAAAAAAGTGTTGTATTTTGCTTAAAGGGAACTGACTTACGCAAGTTTTTTTTACCAAGGAATGAGAAAATGTCTGAAGTATAAAATATGTGCGATGCACAATACAGCATCTGACAGTATGTTATCATTGTGTATTTTATCGTTACCATTTAAGCTTTTGCTGTTGGCAGCTGATCCCAAGTATAATGCTGAACTATGTGAAATGCAACTACACCTTTGGACAACATCCTTTTCTACAACTGATCCTCCTCTCTAACATATGTTTCTCTTATTTTTTCTGTGTGTTGTCTAGTTTCCTGAGTGTGGCTTCTACGGCATCTATGACAAAATTTTGCTGTTCAAGCATGACACGTCCACCAACAACATCCTGCAACTGGTCAAAGGGGCCAGCGACATCCAGGAGGGAGATCTGGTGGAGGTGGTGCTCTCTGGTAAGCTAGCAGCTCATCCTCTCCTTTCTCCTCTTCTCTTATCATGTCCCATTACATTAAATTCAGAACAGAACAGTACATAACCATATTCAAATTTGAATTACCTTCCTTCTTTCCTGTACTATCTTTCTTTCATTACTGTCGCTCTGCATCAAAGCTCTTAAAATCAGACCTTATCTGCTTATTTTACTACTACTTATCTTGTGATGTCCTAATCTGTTCTTTCATTGTTTCAAACTGCCATGCTTCCCTATCAGGAGGAAAACTCTTCTATTTTTTACATCCTGTTTCAATCTCATCCATCTAATCATTCTTAATTTTGCCTTGTTACAATGGTATGATTGAATTTTGACACCTGCTGTGACCCCACTCTCACCCTGTTATCTCTTTAAGCGGCAGCCACGTTTGAAGACTTCCAGATTCGGCCCCATGCACTCAATGTGCACTCATATCGGGCCCCAGCCTTCTGTGATCACTGTGGAGAGATGCTGTTCGGGCTGGTCAGACAAGGGCTCAAGTGTGACGGTGAGGAAAATCAGGAGATGAAGTGTGAAGGAGAAAAGACTCGTTCATGTGGTCCACATATTCCTTGGAGAAATGGATTGTAACACTTACCAAAGTGCTTCATTTTTCCCTCCTCTCACACTCGCTGTTTCTTCTGCTCTCTGGTTTTTTGATGCATGCTGCCCCCTGCAGGATGTGGACTAAACTACCACAAGCGCTGTGCATTCAGCATCCCCAATAACTGCAGTGGAGCTCGTAAGCGGCGTTTGTCCACCACCTCCCTGAGCAGCAGCCAGTCCTTGCGTCTCTCCACCACCGAGTCGGTGTACAGTGTAGGGACGGCCTCCACCTGCACAGAGGAGACCAGCCTCATCCGCTCACACACACAAATGGTACTGATGAATAAATGCACACAATGCTCTGATCAGATTTGGCCCATTAATTTAAAGGAGGCTTTTCAACAGACAACATTTGTTTGTCCACAAGAGACCTTTGTTTAAGTAAATCCACTTAATTCTAGGTTATTCACTGATTTATAAAGTTTTTACTTTAAGAACTGAAATTAAATGCGATGATACACATCTGATGCGATACATTTTTAACTGAAAAATTCAGCACCAACTATTCAAGACATAATATAATGGCTACTCAGAATAATCTACCAACATTTCTACAAACAAATTTTTATTTGATCTCTTTCAATTAAAGTTAATGAGAAGTTGAAATTGATATCTGAAAACCTCAGTTAAGAAGATTTGACTTACATTTGCCAGGTCAACACGAATATGAATCCCAATGGATGTTGCTCCATCTCTGTGGCTACAATTTGTTTCTACAATTGCTACAATTAAATTAAGTTTAAGGATATGAAATTTTATAGTGATATTCACCCATAGTGCAATCAATTTTCAATCATTTTTTTCCCTGCCTTTTTTGTCAGCCACGGACACCTAGTGACGCCCGGCGCTTTTACACGGGCCGACCTGTTCATTTGGACAAGATCCTGATGAGCAAAGTGAAGGTGCCCCATACGTTTGCTGTACACTCGTACACTCGACCGACAGTGTGCCAGTTCTGCAAGAGGCTTCTTCGAGGATTGTTCAGGCAGGGCCTTCAGTGCAAAGGTGGGTACAGAGAAGCAGAGAGGCTCATTTCCTGATGCCTAGTGTGATAAAAAAAAATTATGGCCAAATCTCATCAGATTGTATGTAATCAGATCAAAATGACTGGCGTTTTCTTCCTCTTAGACTGCAAGTTTAACTGCCATAAACGCTGTGCGTACAAGGTTCCTAATGACTGCCTCGGAGAGACCATTGGAGGTGAGCAAAGATATTAATTTATCACTTTTCTAATGTTTCAATGACACTCTTAACCCTGCATGGATTTGATGAAAATATTATTATCCCATCTGCATGGCACTGTCACTTTAATAAAAGCACATGATACATAGTAACAAAAAACGACTGAAACTTACTGGCACTAATGTTTTTATCTTCTCAGACAACAGAAGTAACTGTGGTAAGTATCATCGGTACTCAGTATTGATGCATGTAAAGTTGCACTCTTCTGAGAATAGTCGTAGTAGTAGTCGTATTAGTGATCCACAGCATTTTAAACACATAAAAGTCCTTTTAAATCAAGTTGTACCGATTCGTTTCTTACCCTCTATGTTGCCCCAGACATGTTAAGTCCCAGTGTAGACCCTGAGGTTCCCATGGACTACAGCACAGAGTACGATGCCTCAGACAAGTCTTCAATGGATGACTCAGATGAGGCTTGCAGCATCCCTGGGTCCTTTTCTCCTGAAAACAACCAGGATGGAACCAGTGGAGACCAGAGGTAGGAGGAAAAACCCACACATGTGGATTTAAGCTACAATGATGATTAAAAAAAATAAAGGAAACTCAAATAAAGTTTTATCCAATGACCACCTAAATTCTGTCGAACTTCTCCTACCAGTGTTTACATCCCATTAATGAGGGTGGTACAGTCGGTGAGACAGACAACTCGCCGATCCAGTACGGCTATCAAGGAAGGATGGATGGTTCACTACAGCAACAAGGACACACTGGTAAAAACATTTTATATACATTAATTCTTGTGATTTCCTGTGCAGGTGATCCTTACGAGTCTGCAGTTCTTAGAGTTAATGTTTTCATTGTTGTAGAAGCTGAACATACAGATTCAAGCAAATTGTTCTCAATGCATGAACTCACCTTCCTCATATTCTTTTCTGTGAGTCACTGCAGCAGGAGTACTTTGTTTACCATCCACTCATTTAGAGAAATAAAAGACCTCAGCCTATTTTCTCTGTCCACCAGCTCTTCTCACAACAATTTCAGCCTTTTTCATTTGTTCCTTGCCTTTATGTACCAAATTTGTCCTTTCTTTTTTTTATTTGTGTGAGTTTGTGTGTGTAAGGCGTGGGTGTTTGTATGTGTGTGGATGGCAAAATATTTGAAGATTGATGATGTGGCCTAACTCTCCCTGAAAACATAACAGCACTCAGCAGATGTGTGGTGAATTCAAGTTAAAATCCCATTTCCTGTCTGTTCCATCTTCTAACTCTTTATATTAGATCTCAAAGAAACTTTGTCTCTGGTCTTGTTCTTGCTTGTTTTTCGTCCTGGCTTCACTGACACTTTCCTTTTCTGTCTTTTACTTTTGTCTCTCCTCTCTTTCCCTTTGCTTCTGTCTTTTCATCCTGCAGCTTGTAACCCTGCTCATCCTTCTCATCTGGCCACTCGTCTCTTCCTCTGGATGTAAGCTTCAAACTTAAAATGCATTCATGTTGATCCCTGAAATTTCCCCTGATCTGTCACTCACTCTTTGCCCTCTCTCCATGTTGACCCTAAATGTGCTGCCGTACTCGTGTTATCCCTCCTCACCCCACTATTGACCTCCCAACAGAGAAAGAGGCACTACTGGCGTCTGGACTGTAAGTGCATCATCCTTTTCCAGAACAACACCTCCAACAAATACTACAAGGTAAAAAGAGCTCAATTCATTAAAAAGCTATGACCTCGACTTATTTATTTCAAATGTGCAGCCTTTTATTTAATGTTACTGCATCACTGCTCCATCCTCGTGCAGGAGATTCCTCTGTCTGAGATCCTGGAGGTGCGTCCTGCTGGAAACTTCACCCTTGTCCCCCAAGGCACAAATCCTCACTGCTTTGAACTCATCACAGGCACTATGTGCTACTTTGTTGGGGAGGACCCCAACACCATCCCCCCTCCGTCCCCCAGCAACCCCCAGGCCCTCCCTCCGACCCCTCCCTCCCCCAGCCAAGTGGCTCCTAACAGCGGCATCGGGCGTGAGGTGGCCAAGGCGTGGGAGAGCGCCATCCGGCAGGCCCTCATGCCAGTCATCTTTCAGGACGCACCACCCGCTGACAACACAACTCACAGTAAGTTGAGAGCAGCCAAGTGCAGGTGGGGGTTTGTTTTATTGCTGCCTGTGAGTCACAGATGAAGTTATTATAAGTTTTTATGTCAAGAAAGAGAGCACTGCTGCCACCTCGCCAGTCAGCCTCGGGCTCAGGTAACAATGGACCAAATGTGAACAAAACAACTTGCCGATTCTACCTGACTAACTGGAGGAGTCAGATTTTTGTTAACTCTATCAAAAACTCTTTGCTGAAGGTCCAACACCAAAAGATTTTTGTCAAATAAAGAACAGACTCTTACACTAAGTTGTTGTTTCACAAATTCAGTCTGTCCAGCTGAGGTTGAGTTCTCCTTTTTTACCATTCAGTACATTTTTTATGTTGGTTGTGAACAAATAGTGCTTCTTTAAAGGGGAATTCCTATGTTTTAAAGCCTTAAAGCCTCAGCCCTGGGACATTTGATAGGCAATTTCCCGGTACTTACCAAAAGTTTCGTAAACACTTCAGTAGATCACCTCAATGGGAGCTGAGACATGGTTGCTTTGGCTGCGGTGTAATCCTCAGGAGAAATTGCTGTCTTTAATACACCAACTGAAACTGCTTTTTTGCTGCTCACAGGCTGCAGTTAAAAAAATTAAATCCTTTTTTTTTTAACCAGAAATAGAGACCATTGAAGAAATTTCAGAGACTCACTGAATTTTAGATTGAGACTTAACTTTTAAGTCGGGATTTACTCTTCAACGAATATTTCTATGTCTATGTCTTTAGAAATCGATTTGATTATCTTGTCAGACAATGGAAATATATTAAAATACAACTACAAGCTGTAAGTGGAGTGAGTGGGTGTAGTAAGGATGGTCAGTAGCCTCAAAGGATGATATTGCAGCCATGTCTTGACTCGCTCAAAGCAATGTCCTGGAACAATAACACATCTGGTAAGTACCAGTCATTTGCACCCTAAAACATGTAGAGGTCGGACCCAGGTGTAAAAATACTGGAATTCCCCTTCATATGATACACAGTTTTTGGAATTCACCAAAGAGGTTGTGTAACCTGTTGTAACCTGACGCTGTATTTTCAGGACAAGCCTCGATCAGCATATCTGTGTCCAACAGTCAAATTCAAGAGAACGTGGTAAGTCATCTCTCATAATCATGTATTTCCCTCCATCTTGAAATTAATTTTACATTAAAGTTGATGATGACTGTGTGATTTAACGCTCCCCTACAGGATATTGGTACAGTGTACCAAATTTTTGCTGATGAAGTGCTTGGATCTGGGCAGTTTGGAGTGGTCTATGGAGGTATGTAGATTAATGTCTAAAAATGACATTAAACTGACTTTTAATGATCTTTTCT
Source organism: Acanthurus lineatus (assembly GCA_029814665.1). Lineage (NCBI taxonomy): Eukaryota > Metazoa > Chordata > Actinopteri > Acanthuriformes > Acanthuridae > Acanthurus > Acanthurus lineatus. The sequence continues at coordinate 14,956,086 of JAPZDV010000024.1, read as the reverse complement.
TTTGTTGTCTGGTCTGAGTCCGACTATGTTATGAGAGTGAAATATTAAATCAACTGAGTTCAATTTAAATAGATCAAAAAAATGAGTAAAAGGTGCCCATGTAACATGAGGTTCAGTTCACAAGCACATCTGTGACTACTAACACTCCACCTCTTCTTCAGGCAAACACAGGAAAACAGGGAGAGACGTAGCTGTCAAAGTCATCGACAAGCTTCGTTTTCCCACCAAGCAGGAGAGCCAACTGAGGAACGAGGTGGCCATACTGCAGGTAAACACACACATACACACACACTGCATTTTTACCGCAGCTGGAAATGCTTGTTGCACATGTATAATAATGCTGACGCAGTAACAGGGGCTTTGGTGTAGCTACATTGACAAATAGATGAAAAATGCTGACATTCATTCCAGTGCTGCTTTTCACTGAGACATTAATGTGGTTTGCATTGACTCCTCAATTGGGCATTGAGTTTTCATTTTAATAGCCCAGCAAAAATTAAGTTAAGAAGCATTAAAAGGAAGTACATCAGAACTGTTTCATCTAATGGTATGTTTGTTTCTGAGGATCAGATAATTCAGTGCATGATCAAACCAATCTACTGTAGAATTTGTGGAGCATTTTTAAAAGAGAAAACCCCTGACTCATAGTAATATTGAGGAAAAACTCAGAAACATGACCCAGGGCTGTGAGGTTTAACAATGGCCAGATTACTGTTTACAGAGTTCAATGAGGTTTACATGGTTGTCTGATAACTGGCTTCTACACCTTCATCTTATTTTCCCTTTGATAAATCATGATCATCTTTAATTTCAAGATATAGTTTTAGGTTGTCCACCATTATGTCTATTGCATATTTTGTGTATTTTGGCATTTGCATTAAATGTGCTTAAAACAAAAAATTATAATTAAGTTGCCTTTTGGGGACACATTTTCTAAATGAATGCCATTGTTTTACAGTATGTTTACGTGAGGAATTTCTTGAGCAAGTTTCTTTACTCACGTTTATTCTCTATAATCTATTTTCCATACTTAAAAATCAAAAGAATTGTAACAAAAAACTACTGATCAAAAATTACCAAAAACACTGTTTATTCAGTTTAAAGCTAAAACATTTAGTGACATTAAAAACAGTACAAATAAGAGGAATGTTCGTGGTCACAAGTATGATTTCATAAGTTTATAATCACTTGGAAATAAGAATTGTTGTGTTTTCATTATCTAGGAATAATGTTTTACATTTACACAGTTAGCTGGGATTTACAGTTGAGTACAATTTGCAACTTCACCACTAGATGGCACTAATTTCTACATACTTGACCCTGAGAGAGTGAATGACTCAAACATTTGCTGTAAGACCCTGAAAACTTGCAGCATGCTTAAATTTTGAAAAATAATTCATGAACAAACAAACTGTATGGTCAAAATAGCATTTTTGCTTTACTTTACATCTATTCTGTCTATAAAAAAAATATGTTTTAAGCTGTTTTGTTGTGTTTTTCATATGTATCATTTTTGGTTGCTTATCCTGTTATTAGTGTAACCATTAGTGCACTTTCCTGTACGGCTCTGTTTCTCTAGCTTAGGCTCATGAATGTGTGTAATATTGTTCACCAGCAGATGGAGACAGATGTGCATTAGGCTGTCTGTTGACTCTCCCTAAAGGACCTGACTTCCCTGTCAGCTCCACAGTTTCTTGTCGGTTCCTTCAGACTAAAGATGCTTTGTCAGATTCCACAGGCTTCATGTGACATTCAGGTTAAAAGCCCCTCTGACTCATATAAATGAGTAGTAAAATGCCCTTTGAAGAACACTTTGACATTTTTAGAGCAGAATAATATAATAGTCAGTTTTCTGTTCTCTCTGCTGTTTTCAATTCCTCTTCTGTGGTTTGCTGTCTTTGTCTACTTCATTGACCATGAAGTTTTCACTCTGTTTGCTGTTCCTGTTTCTCACCCTGTTCAATCTTTGTCAGCGCTCGTTTACCACTCTCTCCTCGTCTGTTTGCCACTATATCCTCCCCATGTCTTTTCAAACAATGATCTTATCATCTAATTACGCTTTTCTTCTTTCCTGTCTGATTCCTCTCTCAGAGTTTACGTCACTTGGGCATTGTGAACCTGGAGTGTATGTTTGAGACTCCAGAGAAAGTGTTTGTGGTGATGGAAAAGCTACATGGAGACATGCTGGAGATGATCCTCTCCAGTGAGAAAGGAAGATTGCCTGAGAGACTCACTAAGTTCCTTATCACGCAGGTGTGTATGCGCACCAGCGAAAAGGGGATTTGCTGCTAAGTTATGCTATGACATGAAAACTGTTGCTGTTATGTGTCATATATTTACTTTCATTGATGCAAAGTTGTCTGTCATTCTGTTTTGTTGTGAGTCTGCCCTATCAATTAGACACCAAGTGCGTCATAACGCAAACTTTGAAAGTTTGTTTTTCTATGTGGTTTTGTTCTGACTTCGTACTCATACGCATGCCGTGTGTGTGTGTGGTTACTCTTGTGCATGTGCAGATCCTTGCAGCACTGAGACATCTGCACTTTAAGAACATTGTTCACTGCGATCTGAAACCTGAAAACGTTCTGCTCGCCTCTGCTGACCCCTTTCCTCAGGTACGCACAAACCCACACACGCACACACACACACGCACACACACACTCCTACTGAAAACCCATCCTCATATGCAGCAGGTTTCACACTATGAAATGAAAATGTCAAAGTATCTGAACGTTGTTGCTGTTTTTTTCCACATCTGTATTTACTATTCCCAAAAAACCCTCGCTCATTTACAAAGTCTCTTTCTTCATGTGGACTGCAGCACAGCAGGGACACGTCTGAAGGTGCCAAAGCCTCTCACTGACTTACTGACTTGTTGATGGAGATTTTCAGTCAATTGTTGGAGTTTCTTCAAAATTAAAAGGGATTTTTTACAATTATTTATTACACTTCTGCTGAAAATATTGGGGTTCACCAGTTCCATTTACTGTATGTTTTTCTTCTTTCCTATAATATCAACTCTTTAACAAAGGTAGAAACACTGTTACACCATGTTACACACCAAATGTATTATTTCATGTATGTAATGGAAATAGTTTTGAGATTACTGTTTTAACTTTTTTCCCCAAAACACCTTTGAGTTTAAATTTGCTTAACAGTCCAGAAAAGCTCAAGTTAACCCTGGATCTTTACTTAAAAAACAATGGTGCGATTGGGCTCCATATATTTTAGGAACCTGTTTTTCTCTCTACTCACTGCTTAGATTGCATTGATTTCAATAGTATTGTTTTAATCTATAGTATGTTCTTCTAATGTTATGTGATCCTGATCAAATAAGTTCAGTCAAGGCAGATAATTAGCAGAATCATTGCACCAGTGGTCTCCAGGCATTCTTCATGTAGTGCAGGTCTAGACGACTCTGTAATAAACAGAGACTCAACAATTGCCAAAAATTCCCACATGAGCAAGCAGTTGGCGACAGTGGTGAGGAAAAACATCCTTTTAGCAGGCAGAAACCTCGAACAGATCTTGGCTTGGAGATGGGCGGCCATCTGCTGCAACTGGCTGGTTTGAGAGAGAGACAGAGAGAAAGAATGCAAACCGAAAACTGATCTACCATTTGTATTTAGAGGTTTTAAGAACAGCTTCGTTGAAGCATCACTTCTGTTAATTCCAGCTTGTTTTAAATGTTAGCATGCACTTGACATAAAAACCATCAGCCTGTTCCTGTTAAAATCTGCATAGACTTTGAAGCTAATCTTTCAGTTTCTTTTACAGTGACTCATGATTTAAATAACCTGTGGCTCAGTGTTATCTTTGTCTCTCTCTCTGTCCCCTCATTGGTTAGTTTGGTTGAACCTTTGTATAGTATTTTGGTCCCTACGTACAACACAGTATTTTTACTTTACCAGTCATTAATAGAAATAAATATTTTGTAAGAAGACTTTCCACCAACTAAAATTACAAAAGAACATCCAGAAATACAGACTGGATTTCTCAGTTATCTGACTGCACTGAATCAAGCTCTTGTGGTAGGCAGCTGTAAGGTTTTGTACGATAGTGTTCATCCTCCTCAGGCATACAGCTGGTTTTTGATTTAGTCTTGTTTTCTTAAATGGCAATCTAACTCTCTGCCTGCTTTCCCTTATTGTGTCCTTCTCTCAGGTGAAGTTATGTGACTTTGGTTTTGCCCGTATCATCGGTGAGAAGTCTTTCCGTCGCTCGGTGGTTGGCACGCCCGCCTACCTGGCCCCAGAGGTCCTGCTAAACCAGGGCTACAACCGCTCACTGGACATGTGGTCGGTTGGCGTCATCATGTACGTCAGCTTGAGCGGGACGTTTCCATTCAATGAGGATGAAGATATCAACGACCAGATCCACAACGCAGCTTTCATGTACCCTCCCAACCCCTGGAAACAGATCTCCAGTGATGGTAACACAGAGGGGGAGGGATGAGAGGGGAGCTTCATTGTTAGACACACACACAGATAGGAGTGGACGTATATTTGTTTGCCAGTTCATATTTTCTATGCAGTTAATGCACAAGTTCTGCAGTAAATCTGGGTTTCCTTTTGCATCTTACAATCATGTTACATCATGTTAAACATGGTAAACATCATATTCATTGGATTGTGTATGCAGGAAAAGAATTGTTGATGATGAAGCATGATAAGGAAAGACTTCATCATCTTTTTGCTGTTTCTTTTTTAAGGCTGATCTCTCTTTGTCTTCCCAGCAATCGACCTGATCAACAACCTGCTCCAAGTAAAGATGAGGAAACGCTACAGTGTGGACAAGAGCCTCAGCCATGTTTACTTACAGGTAACAGAGACCACTCGTATTCACACACAAACATGCACACTGTTTCATACTTATTTTTGAAACAAAACGTGGTCAAGGTTTATGTTGTCACTCTTATGCGCAACCATCATTTCCCATTTCAATTTATAGAAAAAGCACCATTTTAAAATTAGACTTCTTGTGAATTTTGTGGCAGAGCAATACCTAACAAGACTTCTCACTTTGTTTTAACTTCTGCAAATCTTTCAGTCAAATCACAAATATTAAACAAAAACAAAAAAAAGGCAAGCTTTCTCTGTGGGAACCAAGTCTGCTGCTTTTGTTGTTTTGTTGCAAGAACATCCTTTCTGGATGAAACAGACAGCCCAGTCTAGGGTCATTTGAGTTCTTACTGGCATACACACACACACGCGAGTACACAACCTCAAGTGATTACTGGATGGTGTGCTATAAACACATAAAAGCCCATTTAACTCTGATGTAATTTCAAGGTACCTGAAAGTGAAACTTTATCCTTCTGTTTACTCCCGTTTCTCGCCCTTCTCAGGACTATCAGACCTGGCTGGACCTGCGGGAGCTGGAGACTAAACTTGGTGGACGTTACATCACCCATGAGAGCGATGACAGCCGCTGGCAAACATTTGCGCATGAACACACTCTGCCTTACCCCGCTCACCTTGTGCCTCCCCCTCCTGCGCCGGCCTCTGACGATGAGGAGGCCAGGGAGGATGCAGATGTGCAAGGCCTCACTGAGAGGGTCAGCTTCCTCTGACCAAAGGGGGTGACAAAGACCAGATATCATCTAGGAAAGAGGATGAAAAGAGGGGGAGGACGGGAGGATGGCAATGCTGACCTAAGACCTGAAAGAGTGTAAAGATCTTTAACATGAACTAATGAGGATAGTCTAGCTGTTTAGACTTTCACAGCACAACATCTGCAGTTCAGCACTAAGTTTTACAGCAATAAGTCAAATATGTCTCTTGCAGCCCGAGGTCATTAAAACTTCCATCTAATTACCTCTGCTGTTATTGATCCTCTTTCATCTGTTGAACTCTTTTTCACAACAACAGCTGCTCTACTTCATTTTACACTCTGCGTGGTCGACGTGAGGAGTCTTTACAGATAAAATTGGAGTCAAACATTCAGTGAGAATTTGTTGCATGAATGAAAAGCAGCATGTTATCTTCATCCCGTTGCAGGATGCTTTGATGTAAGCTCAAAGAAACAGGAAGCACCTTTTAACCACAGGTGATAGAAATTGTTATCATCAATATCAGCAACTCTGGTGTCTGTTTAGACAAATAGCCAGTCATATTTATAGTGAAACTGCGTAACATTAAAAGGAAAGTTACATTTGTTTTAATGTCATTTAATTGGCCTGACAGGAATTACAGTCTCTCTTATGTTCACTGTAATGAACAGCTCAATGGTTTTTTAAGTGATGGAGAGCATTATGGTGACAAAAGACTTCCTCTGTGCTGGTAATTACTTATGTGCAGGCATGGAGTCAAACCAGTCTGTCATCACAAATGCATTCTCATAAATGCATGTCTTGTCTTGAAATCCAGAACTATTGATCTGGCGACAGCAAATCCTTCAGTAATTACCACTAGTCTTAAGCCGCAATAGGCTCTTAGAAAACATATGTGATTAAGGATGGTATTGCGGGTTTTAAAATGCTTTGGCTGTCAACAGTCACGTGAGCCGTTCCTTCATGCAGCCGACGGGCTCCTGCTGCATAGTGAAATTAGCATCTAATGTGTCGAGTTGCCTGCTGTCACCCATATCCGAAGTCAAGCAGTTGATGTAATAATAATTAAACGGTGAACAATTCGTCCTCGCAGATTCGAATGCTGTCAACAGAGGCAGCATTTGCTCAGCTGAACTCCTCTTTGAACACAACACAGCTCCTTGTTTGCTGTTGTTAAGAAGAGAAGAAGAGCAGACCTCTCCCAATGACGCACAGACGGACAGCTTGTGTTACTTAACAAGGTTTTGGAGAGTGTATGTGCTTGGTTTAAAAGACTGCCTGTCATGTCAATATGTTGCATGTTTCTGTGAAGTAGAATTATCTAGATACAATATAAAACATACTGTAGTCATGACAGTCTATTAGTCTGGTCATTGATATCTTCATCCCCATCCTCTATTTTACACATGTGTAACCTTAAGTTGTTATGTAGTTGTCAAATATGTGTAGACTGTGTATAACATGTTTGAAGGATGCTGCCAGCCTTGAAAACAGTTAATACAAACCTTGAACAATATTCTGTTACCTTTGTCTTGGATGTTTTATTTATTGTTTTATCCATCCATACGTGACTGTCATTTAGGAATTGTAATATTTCCATAAAAGAAACACACAAAAAACTTTAAATGTGAGTTTATTATCATTTTATAAATTAAGATTGTACAAAAAAATAGTTTGTATTCCCCTGCTGCAAATACTCTAAACAGAAAATATAGAAATAGTAATTAAAACGGTTTAAGAAAATGAAATTACGTTTTAGATTTAAATAAGGAGGATGAGCTAAGAAGTGTCTCGGCCTGAGGGCAAAAAAAGCTCCCATCTATTCTTGTGGTATGACAGCTCACACATCTCTTGCCAGACATCAACAAGAAAAACAGGATGTGGTTTTGTTGCCTTTTTTTATTCTTCGAGCTTTGTGCACGCAACTCACCTCAATGGGGCTCCCTAAATGTGTGCACATGATGATCAGGGTGGTATGACATTTGTCATGACGGTTTGTCATATTTTCCACGTAGAATTTCCCCTTAATAAATAAAGCCATTTCTTCCATTTTTTAGGTTTTTTTTTTTTTAAACCAGGGTTGAGATGTGTGAAGTCCATGTCAGATTCTCTGTAATGCTGATTCCCAGGAACCTTAAACTGTCCCTTTGCTCCCCCTGATGTAGACAGACAGTGCTGTTCATTTTTGCCTATTTCTCCCCAGAATTGACCACTGGTTCCTTAATTTTTCTGCCCCCTCAGCAGTGGGTTGGTCTCTGTGCAAGACTGTTGATCTCCTCTTGAGTTTTTTTCCGCGATGGACATGTTATAAACAACACATGACAGAAGCATAACCCCTTTTTATGTTTCTACTGACAGTCTGTTATTTTGTCCTTCTCTGGAGACAAGCAGGAAAAAAAAAATCCAGAAATGTCAACTGCAATTTTAGTTTAAATATTGTAAAAATGCTCTGGTGCGATACGGACTCAAGACTGAATTACACATGCTTTTGAACACACGCACACACAAAGAAAAATACACTCAACTGTCAAAGGACAAGGACAATTTTTTTTACATGTATCACGCCTCACAGTCTGAAGCGGTACTCAAGAGGGCCCTGTGGCTGCAGAGGCGAAGAGAGACAATTGTTTTCCATTCTGTGATGAGCACCCTTAAGCCGTGCAGCCACTCGGGTGAAACCACACCGTATCTGTTATCATTGACAAAATGGTGCCAGATGCCACGCTCTTTATCTCTTTCTGTCTCCTTTTTATATCTTTCAAGTGGAGGTGGGTTTGTCACCGTCCCATCGGCTGCACCTCTCCAGGCTACTGTCCGCAGTGAGAACCGTCGCTTAGTAAGTAAAAGAGACAGACACGCATCTTAGAGAGACTTGGACCTGCCACAAGCTTTTTTAGTCTCTCTTTAGCTTCATCTCATTCTTCAAACAATAGCTTTTACCTTGTTCTCGTCTGAGTGATGACCTGAAGTGATGAAATGAAATTCTTAAATAAAATGTACATCTGCTGGCAGCTGCTCTGGCTACAGATTTTTCATGAAACGTCGAGTATAGATGGTTACATCTTTGATATTTGCAAACATACGGAAGGTTTTTCTCAGACAGGAAAGTGTGCAGTTGACAAGTTTAATCTGACACTAATAATCAGGATGAATTGACTTTTTTTTAATTTAATCCTTTAGGTTTTTCAAATTGCTGAATAAATCTATGTGAATGCAGTTGATTTCTACAGAGCCAGGACTGTTTAGCTTAAACATGCAGTTGATGTTAACCAAACATTCAGTCAGTCAGCTGTAGGCACCTCTGTTTCCTTAATGAAGATGTACAGCAAATCTTTAAAACATTTTACATAATTTATTTGATTTTAAAAGAACATCAACAATTTCTCATAAAATTTGGGCATTGTAGCTCTTAGCAAGCATTACTCAGACGAAAGTAAAGAGCACATTTGCCAGTGAGTGCTGCTGTAAACACACTTGCACATGTGTTTACAGCAGCACTCACGAGCCAATTAGATCAAACAAGTTTTGTCCACATGGACAAGTTTTGGATCAAATTTATTTCATGTTTATGGTGGACGATAATAAAAATGCTGAATATTACCAGAGAAACTGAAAAAAGCACTGATACGTCACTGATATGAAGTGTAATTAAGTTAGTGGGATTTTTAGATAATTTTTTTAAGTAATCTAAAGCAAAATGTTTCATCATTTGAAGACTTAATTCATGAAATTAAATATTTCAACGTCTGACTAGTTCTAACTAACAGAGTTTCTTGATAACATTGCCAAAAATAACTCGTTTCCCAAATTTGGAATGAGGACAGAGGTAAACAACATTTTTTGAATTACCCTCATGTTGTCTCTGCTCGGTAATTCTGTTTCCTGAGATAACTATCCACTGTAACATTATCAGTGGAAATGCAAAACAAAAACCTTGTTAGCTCTGGAAATGTTTAGTCTGTAATCGAGTAACAATATTGCAAAGTCAGATTGCACTTCCTTCATCAGACGTGCTGACTACAAAGCAGTGACCTGCAGTTCGGCCATAATGTACTTTAAAGGCTATGCCAGCTGCTGCGTTTGCCCTCCACTCAAGCATAATGCATTTTGAAAGGAAATAACTCAACAGTGTCAAACAATTTGCAAAATTACAGAAAATTGCAGAGCTATTCTGGTTGTCGCACAGATGCACACCAGTCTTTTGCTGCAAATACAAAATTCTAACTTCATAAGAAATCAGTGGTATGAGATTCTTTTTATTACAGCCCACTTATCACTCTGTTAAGATGTTTCAATGATGCTGGTCACTGTCGGACATAAAGCTCTGGTCTCCATTTTTCAGCATTTGCTTTTCAATAATCAATGCAAAAGGCGACGCTTCACTGTGCATCCGTCTTCCAGCTTTAGACACATGCAGGACTTGACCTTATATAGAGAAACACAAGTAACTCCAATCATTCTGCGCTGTTTTCAAATATGTAGGTTTTTTTTCCGAACTGTGGCACACAAGTCGCGGTGTTATTATATTAACATATTGTTTTCAAATAGAATAAAGAGATGACTGATATGGTCCATTTCCAACATAAAGAAATCCACCAAGCGGGTGCCTCAATATATCCAGTGAGCAATTACATTTGCTTTAAATGACACAATAAAAGTCTTACTAAAGCAATTCAGTGAAGAGTAATAAAATGTTAATTAAATGTGCAGATTTACACTTTCATTTGATCATAATTGCATTTTAAGTGACTGATATTTTTCCTTGTCAATTAACACATTTTCAAAGTGATATTTATAATAAAAAGTTGCTAATTTAAAGTTCATCTAGCCTGTTTTGGTTATAATTACTTTTCCCTCACAGATAATTTATCTGATGCCAACTAATCATCCAAATATCTCCCTTTAGTTGTTCCCTCACACTCTGAGCCTTAATGAGCTTACTGGTTAGTTCACTGATGAAGACGGTCTCCATGTAGCAGTTGTGGTTCATGCACCTTCAAATATTACTAATGATGTCTTCTTTCAAGAAGGGAGTTCATATACACGTTCATGTTTAACTTTAAGTGGTTTAACACTGTGTAGACTTAATTTCTATGTGACATAAACTATCATAGAACACAAGTTGGTTTGCTATGTATCCATCATAAACAGTTGTGTCAGGTGGTATATAAAACAGGAACCTCAGGAACAAATGAGCTTACTGTTGATGTAGCAGGAAGTATTAATATGAAGGGTTATGATATATTATTGTGCACAACAGAACAAGCATTACAGGTTGAATTAGGGAGCTGGAGCACTTTAAAGTACCAAATATGTCTGCACTGCAACTATATCCATTATCCCTGAGAGCTCCTGCTTCCTGAGGTTATACTTATATTACCATTTGTTTATAATAGAGTCAAGTGCAGTGCAGCACATCTCCTTTTAAGTGTGTGAGTCTAAGCAGCATTGTGTAACATTATGGCATGCTACATATGCAACAAGACATCATGACAGTAAGCCACTCCCATTTAAAAAAAATAGGTTTAAACAACACTCATATAATCAGAATAATTTGAGGGTAACTGATAGGTCTAACTGTTCTTCCTTTTGATGTTTACCTTTTCAGTGTGAGTAAGCATCATTAGCTACTGGGGACAAAACCCACAAACTGCAACCTTTGTTTAGTAATGAAATTTGTTAAAGAAAAGTTCTGATGAAGCTGAATTTGCGGAGTGAAAGAAAAACAAGTTTTTTTTTGTCAAAGTTGAAGTCTTTTTATTAAAAGTGTTTCCTTCTTTTACAATCCAGTGTCACAATTTAGTGTGAAAACACTGTCTGGAGAAGCACAAAATTAGGGATTTTGTACCAAAATGGCTATAAAACTGTAAAATATCCATTGGATCTGACCAGCACAGACTGTTGACGCCACACTGTACAGCAAATAAACTTAAGGTTTTATATTAAAATAAAGTCATTTCTATGCTCAATTACCTAAACCAGTTACATGTCAGGAAGTGGTCACAGGCAGTTTACAAGACATAAAAACACATTAACCCTCTTTCAGTGGGCTGTAGACTGTGAACAATGTTTGCCTGAGTAAAAATGTGAACAAGTTGCACCTTTTTGTGTGTATTCTGTAAAATCTTGTGGATGATTTGTGCTATTTCCAGGAATCAGGAGTGGCTTTAATCATTTTCATTAAACATCAGGTTTCTATAAAGTCACCTTTAAAAAGCAGACTGAAATAAAAAAGTATCTTGCTACTTAAGACTTGAGAAATGTTTGGAAAATGATTAACATGCTTTTTTGCTTAAATGAACCGAAAGCTGAACAAATACAGCTACTCACAAACACATTTATCAACATCCTTTCTGTTTTGGTGTTTCATCTACACCCATTAAATCTATCATAAATATAACTCACAGAGCCAGACACGGAAGAACTCTCTTGGTCTTTATTGACAAGGAGGGGGAAATAGGTGATGGACGAGGCAGGGGAGGCTAGAAATCCCCTTTTAGAATATTTTACTGTAAAATTCACTGGAAAACATTAGTAATAATTGTAACTCACTGGAAATCATTAGTAAGTATTTCCTTTTTCTAATCTTTCCCTTTCCTTTCTTATCTCTCTCTGTAGCTGACCACAGATATTCATAGTAGTTTACAGGAAAGTACACAGCATTTACAGCCGGTATGACTGTTTACTCAGCACTGCAACAGATGGGCTCCAGGCATCCATCACAGATTCCTTCCCTAAACATGAAAAGGGCCCTGGTTTTTTCACTGACCTGGGAGTTTTTCTGGGTGAAATATTTTATACACTGCCAGGTACAGAGACACACCATGTGTGTCGGCCTCAGCTCACTTTTCTACCTCAGTTAAATGATTAAAACATTCATTAATAGATTCATTTAAGTTACAATAAAGGTGTCCAATAGGTCAAAGAAATTAAAACTGAGACAAAGATAATGAAGTGAAATGTGACCGAGGAAGTGAAAATGTCTCAGTCAATGATTGATATGCCATAAAAGACTCATAGTGACGTGAAAGTATAATAGGGGAAGGTGTAGATATGTGTTGAATAATCTCCCTGTCTGGCTGAAGAGTTTCAGTTCTCTTTTTCATAGTTCTTATTAAACTGAGGTGGAAAGTTTGATTTTGTCCCATCCCTGAGGAGTTCTAACATCGTCAAAATATCTGGTCCATCTCCCCACCCCTGAAGTCTACTTCCTTTGTGCACGTGTGCAAAATTAAACCTCCCTCCTCCCACATGTCTTCCCCTTTTGTACTTTGCCTCATCCCTTCCCCACACTACTCACTGACATTTCAACTGTGACTGTCAACGGTGAGTCTCATCCAGATTTTTAAAAAGAACAACAAAAAACTGACAGTATCTTGAGAGAATACTCATTTTACTCTCACTGTACTGGCTGGTGATTACCTAGAGAGTACCATGTGGGGCTGTCGTGGCTCAGCTGCATGTCAGCAACTATGAGGAGTTTCTTCTGAAGCCTCTGACCTGCTGGACCAGACTCTGCCAAAACCGAGACGGCTCTGGAATTTATCTGAAACTCTTCACCGTCTGAACAGCCTGCTTTTACACCCAAGAGACACTTCTTACCAAAATCAACAGGTGAGGTCACTTTCATAAGAGTTCTGGATGTAGGATGTCTGAAAATTAGACAAGAATCCTTGAAAAGTAAAACTGAAATTTTAAAAAAACTGTGACAGAGTGTAAAAGGTATTAATTAGGATCAAAACATCAATTTCTTTGCCAGTTTTCTTCTGTCCCTTGTGAGCTGTTGTCAAGGGAAAGACTGCACGCTTGAGGCTGTGTGAGTCAGTGTTGCAAATACAATTAGGCTAGAAATGTTTTTTCTCTGCCAGGATGAATGTTTTCTGCAGTTCTCCTAGGGGTGGTCATTACAGGAGTGAAGCAGAGAACTGCTTGAGAAGAAACAGTGGAAAAATTCATAGGAATGTACTGCACAGGTGGACTGAGATACCTCCGTAACACAGCTTTGGTATTAAGAAGGCAAAGCAAGACATAACTTAAAACATGTGTTTTCATTTTGCTTTGAAAAGATGATATGACGTGCAGCATGTTCCCCCACCTTAAAGTTTTTCTTACCGTTAACAAGGCTGAGTCACAACAACCAGGCTTAGTTCGTCTTGCAATCTTAACAAACGCATAGTTGGCTCAGATGAACAAGAATACAGGCGTATGTCTGGAACAGCTTTGTAAAGTGAATTTATTAAAAGATAATGTGATGAAATAAAACTGAAACCAAAGAAAAGAACACATTATTCATTATTATTAAAAAAAGCAGCAAACAGAATGAACTTTTCTCCTTTGCCTTTTGTAAGCAGAGAAGCACCTATTTGAGGTTTTCACAGCTGCCAGACTGATGAATAAACAGCAGCCTATTAATAATTTTAGCGAAGGTTTCAGAATTATGAGAAGAATTTTCCGTTAGCATTGTAAAGGTAGTTTCCCTACCCCGTATTATTTGAAAATCTTATGAATAATCCATTAAATCAACCCATTTCCACATATCTGCTCGCACACACAAGAAGGCAAAGAAGGCAAATACACACACAGGCACGCATTATCACTCACTAAAAGATGGTCTTCCTCTAAATGGCTTCTCCATTATTGAGTTTGGGTGGGACAGGCAGCCTATCTCTGTCCAGACGTTAATGGCATTAGATGCTTCCTGAGCCTATAAACACACAGCTGCTGAAGCTGAAGCGATAGAACAGAACACAGGCAGGAAACAAATACGCCACAGAGATACAGAAAAATATCCAGAAAGATGCAGAACCCCAGGTTTAATTTCCTAATGCTGAAATCTCAGAGAGAGACAGGAAATTGACAGAATAAAATCTGCATATAAAAACTACAGTAACTTATCTTTGCTTCTTGTCATTTTACATAAAAAATAGCAAACATGTTTCTTTGTATGAAGTGATTCAAGGGATCTACATTAAGAAGGGAGGGTGATTTGATACATAGCCTATTTACAGATGACATCAAGGGGCGTAGGTTTGATTCTAACATTTGTAAGGACATATAAGCGGTCACTGTGGCATCCCAGTAGCTTTTTGTCATCTGACCTTAATGTTTATATCATCTAATGTTTTATAGATATGGCAGAAAGCCCTGTGACTATGATCCTAAAACAAAAGTTATGCAGTTTTTATGTCAACAACGTGGTCATGCTGCTTCTGTAACTTCGAAACCTTTTGTGTACTGACTTGACTGAACATTGGGGAACAATGGTGGTAAGGTTTTAAATTTTAATCCAAACATTTCCCAAGAACAATTCAGTAGTTGCTAAATTTTGGGTAGGGACATGTCTCTGCCATCCCCACACAATTCTTCACCCATGGATGACATTAACATGCGTGAACTCTATTGTTTTTGGTCCGTCTGTGTTATTTTAGGCCCAGAACATTATGATCAAGAAGCAACACAATCTAATACCAAAGATTTGTGTCCCTAACAGGGACAATCACTCCCAAAGCTCTGTGATGAACTGGAATGGTCCATGCATCTCAAGTGTAAATCAGGGAGGGAATTAATTGTTTAATCCTTTGAGGGCATAGAGTTCACATTACTCATCCACAGTAAACATTTAATTCCCTCTTGCAGAGATGCTTCATTCATTGGGTTCTGCTGATTACTTTCACATCAGACATTAAACTGGACTGTCAGTCAGTCTGTGTGAGGATACATTTAAATTAGCATTAACTGACTGCGGATTGTTTATCCCTACAAAAAGCCAAATTCTGACTGCGCAGATAAATTGAACTTAAGTTGCTTTAAGAACTGATAACAGTCAAATGCAAATGTACACTTTTCAAGTTCAGGGTGTTCTGCCCCTGCCTGCCACCAGACCATGCAGGGCAATAAGTGCAACAGTTTACAGACAGTCCGACAAATAGCTGCATTAACATAAAATACTGTGATGGGTGAGGGGGCTCAGGAGCAAAGGATGCTACATCCAATTTATCTGATATAAGGCATTAGCTCCTTAATACTCTCAGTTTCCATGAAACCAGGACATTTACGAAGATGATGCATGACATTCCCCCCCACACACACAGAGAGCAGCTGAGGCCATAAGGAGGGAATTTTGGCTATCTCAGTTTCTATTAGCACTCTGCGTGCAACCACTGTCATCAGAGAGAATGAGTCAGTCAGTCTCAGTCTGTATCTTCGTGGGTGGGGGGGATTTGACTCTGTGGTCAAACACCATATTGAGCGAAAACTGCCTCAAACTCAGAAACATCAGAGGACTGGCAAATTATTTCATCTCCTTAGCTCACTGAGCCACAAAATAGGATGGAAGATACAAAATGTCCAAGCTAGTACCTTGGATTTTAAAATATCATAGCAATAAGCTCACATTCCCCGTCTCACTGTAAGTCAGCCTAACTGACAAAGCCTTACTGTGATTTTTTTTTTGGTTTTTCTTTTGCAGGTTTGAATTTCTAACCGGAGAGTGACAAGAAATGAAAGAAACAATGACTACCACAGTCACACCATCAGGAAACACCACAAACTCAACTGAAGTGTGTGTTAAAATCGGCGAGAGTGTCTTCAGTGATGTCCTGATGTCAGTTTACATCCTGGCTTTTATTTTTGGTTTGATCTTCAACCTGCTGACTGTGTGCCCCATTTGGCAGCAAAAGCAGCGGCAAAACATTCTGGGCATCTTCCTGCTCAACTTGGCAATATCTGACATACTCTTCGTCTTCACTATACCCCTTTGGATCAATTATTACCATAGAGATCACCACTGGTCGCTGGGTGTCTCCTCCTGTGGCGTAGCTGGCTTCTTCTACTACTCTAACATGTACATCAGTATCTTCCTGCTCTGCTGCATCTCAGTGGACCGCTGCCTGGTGATAACCCAACCGCTTAAGTCCAAAAGCTACCGTACACCACGCTACGCCTGGACACAGTGCGCTGCCGTTTATGTTGTCGTGGTGGCGCTGCACATCATGGTTTTATCCTATGACGACCTCACTGACGCCCATGATGACACCAACAACCAAGACCGTTGTTATGAGACTTACCCCATGAAGAGGCCAGTAGCCTTGTTTAACCTGATCAGAGTTGGCATCGGCTTCCTGCTGCCCCTGCTGGTGTTGGCAGTGAGCTACTGGAAGGTGCTGGCCACAGTGGGCCAGAGTCCGGGCCTGAATGCCCAGACTAAGAGGAAGGTCCGCCTGCTGTCCTTTGGGGTGATTGGGATCTTCTCAGTTTGCTTTGCTCCGTATCACATTCTCCTGCTCACACGCTCACTGATCTTCTACCTCAGTAATGACACAAATCCAGGTGGAAGTTACTGCAAGTTTGAAGATCAAATGCATTTTATTTTCTCATGTACTCTGGCGCTGTCTAGTCTGAACTGTGTGGTGGACCCTGTGCTGTATGTGTTGGTCAGCAACGGAGTCAAGGAGGAGCTGAAAATGTTCTGGATGAGGCATAAAAAATCATCAGGAACAGACTGTGCTCTGACTGCATACACAAAAGGAAAATCCAGTAGTAACTTAATATAAAAAGTAAGTTATATGTAGGTGGACAAGTGCACTTAAGTGCACTGATGTATATATATGTGTATATATTATGATAATTCTGTAGCTCTTCAAACTTACATCCTCATCAAGTAGCAGGATTATTTACATTCTAAAATCAACCTACATGTAGAGACAATCAATTTCTTTTGAGAGAACACCATTTCTGTATTTGTCTGTTTTTTTCCCTCCCCTGCGAGTCCTGCACAGTGTAGAGGAGGCAGTTCATTAATATGCGTCTCAGAGCTCTGCTCTCCCAAGGGTTCTTCAGTGGTGACTACTTCGGTTTTGTGGTTGGATATTGCCAGAGTTGAAGAGCCCTTGTGTTTTCTCTCCCATCTGTATGCAATACATAAGGATATTGTGATTGTGATTGTGTGACCCCGGTGCAGCTAAAAGTGCATTAAGTATGAAGCATGCCATATGAAGCAGTTATAAGCATGACAGTACTATCAGTGTCTGGTTGCTATTGAAACATGATGACTGTAAACCCAAATAAAGCCATGGTTTGAATAGTTGCTTGGATTTTTGTTCGTTTAGTTTGTGCAGAGAATGTGAATATTCACCTTGGCAGGTGGCATTTAAACACAACATTGAGGAAAGGCTTTGGGAAATGATAAGCTCATATTGCCAAGCACTTTGCCATTACTGTTACACATCATAACTACAGCTCAGCTGTGTGTTGCATGTGTGTGTGTGCAAAAGGCAGGACAGGGAAACAGAGAGTGCGTATGCATGCGTGTGTGTGTGTGTGTGTGTGTGTTTGATAGAGAGATAGAGAGAGAGAGAGAGTATTTTATATAGTTTTACTTGAATGTGTG
>JAPZDV010000024.1:14874605-14936922 GCA_029814665.1 Acanthurus lineatus | reverse complement strand
CATGTACTTTAAATCAAATCCACAACAAATGAACAGGCAGACAGCTGACAGTTGAAATAATTAAAGGCAGAAAGAAAGAAAGAAAGAAAGAAAGAAAGAAAGAAAGAAAGAAAGAAAGAAAGAAAGAAAGAAAGAAAGAATCACCCACATTGAGGCTGTTACTGCTTTGTTTTATATGTTGTCCATCATTCATACAGTGGCTTTCTCGTGCATCAATAGAGCTGTGGGGGCATCGATACATCACCAGCTGAGCACTTTGCATCTAACCTCTATAAACGCGGAGGTTGTCAGGGTTTGTAAAACCAGTTCTCTTTCTTTAAAAGCCTATACCGCTGAGTCTAAACTCTATATATAGTACACAGCCATCCTGTCTCCTGAAAACTAGCTTATAGGAATTTGTTTCACCTGACACTCCTAAGTGAAATGTAATTGCTGCCTGTAAAATGTTCACTGGCAATATTTATTTTCTATTTCAGCCCACAATGCTGTTATAGGAAAACAAATGAGATTTGTTGTGAGTGTTGGTTTGCTGATAGTTTTTTGAAGCTTTGCAGATACTCTCATTAAAGCGTTGTGTTTCCAGATGCTATGATGTTCCACCAAAACCTAATTTTTTTGCCTTTGCAAATATAAATTTTATGATTATTTTAGGGAGAAATTGTTTCACACAAGCTCACTGTTGCCAATTGTTAAATACTTAAAGGGTAAAGCAACTTACATTTTATAATTCCCCTATTTTTCACCAAAACTTATTTTAAAAAAAGACAATTGATTCAGTAAAGTCTTCTTCTAAAATTTTGTTGACAAAAAGTAAAATATAACAAAATGCCAGTCCTAATTGGCCACAACCAGTGAAATTTTATCTGTCCTGTCGGTAAGGGGGAAAAAGAAAGGCTGTGAAAAGATGAAAAGAAAAGATGTCCTTCCATTGTCCGTCGTTTAACCTCATTGCTCTTGCCATTCAAAGCTTGGAGGAATTTAAAGAAGCCCTGCCTAGGAAGTGATTTGACTCCATGTTTGCAGATGTTTAAATGCAGACAAATTTAAGGAAATTACCCGGAGCTGCAGTCCATCATTCTGTTCATATTACAGATCCATTTTCTTGAGATTCAGCTTTTAATGAGCGAACTCAGAGGCCAGACTTTATGGGAAATCAATGTGGTTTCATTGATTAGCTGTTCTGACTCATAATGCCGAGATGGTCTAAATGAATTACACAGACAAAGCTGTTCTTGGGCTGAAGTTATTTCATCATTGAGTATTTGGACACATACAAAGCAGCACTCAACTGAAAATAGTTTTTTATTACATTTTCCATAATAGCCAATCACTGATAATCTCTTAACATTTCAGTTTAACTGCTTCTCTCCCGCTGCTGGCTGTGTCATTAAGATTGTCTGCAATGAAACAGCAAATCTTAATAATCAAACTCAATTTGTTCAAGGCCAAATGGATTTCTGAACTACAAACCCAAAGTGGCTCATCATTAGATTTAATAATTAAAAAGCAAAACAGTAAGAGGATTATTTAATTATGTCAATGTACTGAAACTGCAGACATGCAGGCTGCCACTGTTAGACCAAATCAATTTATTCAAATATGCTATAAATGTTATGAATTATTTTTTAGTGTCTTGCACAGTATTTTTTCTAATGCAAAGTTTTTTATGTTAAAATTTAGATTTATGAGATTTAATTGCATTAAATGTTTTCCATGTACATACATTTTACTGCATATAGTGGACATTTTATTGGGTAAACCTGGAAAATCCAGTGCCTTCCAAAAAATCATCTTAGCTAAAGTTTCATCTTTTATTACAGTATTTATATTGAAACTGTAGTCTGCAGTAGTGTTGAACCGGACAAAATAATAATCAAGAGGTGTTTGATATCCCTTACAGGCATGAGTTTGACATAATTTTAACACATTTTTAATATGAAACGGCCCCAACGTAGAATTTGCCTCAAAGTTGTGCTGAATTGCATTAGATTGCATTTTGTACAAATAATGGCCCAAGAAGTATGTGACTTCTTTGTGCTTATCTGAATTTATTTGCTCCTACAAAAATAACATAATGTTTCCTCGGAAACAGATAAAGATGCAGATGCAGTTTTGCAAATTACTCTTTTTAACTTTAAACGTGGCCACACAGACTCACACATTTGACTTAGACTGTTACTGGACGAAAGAAAATATCCTTGTAACAGTTTTCAGAAAATTATAGATTTGTGTGGTCCTAAAGTACAAAGGTTACTGTAGTAGTTTAAGTATAAAAGTGCAAAAAATACAAAGTAAAGATTCAAACCATTTTTACATTTCATGAATGGACTAACTCAAACTCAAAACTCAGCGTGGGTGTTTTTTTCCACCAGCCTAACAATAGTGTCTGCAGTTTTCTGTTATATTCTGTTGTGCATCACGGTGCTTACACATTCATGCGTAATGTTGTTACATGCAACAGAAATGACCACAATGTTCTTTTTCTTTTTTTTTTTTGACCAGCTGCTAGTTAGTTAGCAACAATAACACACATATGCGGTTATCTATTTTTGAGAAGAGAAGTCTATACTCTCCACCATTAATTCACACTCAGAGCAATGAATAATTTCCCGTTGTGGTTATGCTTCAGTCAACTCAAAATAATTGCCTGCAGGGTGTTTTAGATATTTTCCTTGACATGTAGCACCTCTCACTCTGCTGCAGCTCATTATTTAAGGTGGTTAAAAGAGAAATGTATCTAATGATCCATGGGAAGTGTTAATCCTCACTGCGGTAAGAAGCTTAGTTTGTTTATAAAAACAGGTCTTTCCAAGAATTACCTCACGTTGTGTCCAAATGTGAAACAACTGAAGTTGCTCAGCTTTCAGCTTTTCGAAAACAACTGGAGTGGCCTTGAGAAATATTTTCCAAAAAGGTTTAAAATCAATTCTGCACAGCTTGGATTTTTTTTTCTAAGGATTTTGTTTTGGCCTCCACCATTTATTGTTTTCTTTAAGTGCACTCTGCATGTATGAAAGGCTTGTATTAACAAGATTTCTGACAGCTGTGTATAAAAGCATCATCTGTATGTGTTTGATGACTGTGAGAGGAAGAAGAATAATGCTTTAATGCTGGACTTTTACACCCACAGTGCAGTGATTCAGCTTTGATTATACTGGTTTAAGTGCTTGCTCTTTGTTCAGTTTTGTCCTAATGAACAAAAAGGACAATGTATTGATGACAAAGCTCATGTCATCAACCAGTTTTTTTTATTAAAAAAACTGCATGTGTTTGAGTTTCTCATAGTGGCCACGTATGGTATTGCAAGACTTAATGTTAACTGACTGTAGATAAATGATTTTTATATATTTTACAAACTACAATTTTAAAAGAGACATTTGTAGAACAGTTGTGCAGAGTAAATTTTTGCTGCAGTAAGATGCACAACGCAGGAGGAGAAGTTTTATTCAATGGCCAGCCATCTTTGCATCTTGCATCAAGTTTTTACAATCAGCATTTTACTCAGAGTGACTGGGGTCCATATTTAGTTACCACACAATTTTCTGCAAAAGCATGATGAGATTTGTCTGTTTTTCTTAAAAGAATTCTTTCTCCCTGTTTTCTTTTTTGTGCATTTATCGCTCATTTCAAGTGGTGGCGCTGTGGTAGACAGTTGTTATTGGCTCAGTTGGAAAAGGTCCATGCACTAAAAAGATGCAACGATGTTCTTTTCAAAACTTTTGCTTTTATAGTTGCTAACTAAGTCATTAATATTTAACCTTATAGGGTGATGCTAAAGATTTAAAACTAGTTTACGGTGCTAGGTTGTGCAGCATAATCTTCAGTGGTCATATCATTGAAGATAGTAGTGGGTGGGGCTTGTGAATTAACCCTGCTGCCAAAATACAATAATGTTTCCGTGTAGCATCATCCAAAAGTGCCTTTTGTGCTGAATGACCACAAACAACTATGAGAATAAGAGGCCTGACACTGCAGCAACTTTTGTCTTTGGTTGTGAGAAGTGAAAGCCAACTTTTACAAGCTTTGTTTCACTTTTGGACCAACCACCAGCAACAAAAACTTGAACTAAAACTTGAACAAAAACTTGTACCGACGCCATCTTGGCTGGCTGCTCATAGTAACTCTGGGTTGGAGCTGGCTGCTGTTGTTTAGCAGAGGTAAACCCACATAATCTACCACCAGCCAGCCTTCTCTTCTTAATGCACAGTTAATGTTAGGGGATGAGCTTTTGTCCTAGATGCAGCAAGAACCACAATGCCAGTCATTTCCATAACAAGTTGCTTTAATTGGGGTGACATTATGACATTGGAGGAAAGAGAAATTTAAATTTTTAAAATTTATGACCTCCCTTATCAGCCTCCCTCATCAAGAACAAAAGATCTTTTTCTACAAACTTGTGAGAGAGAACCAGGGCAAAGAGTTCAGCTGATTAGAGCTGAATGCAGTCTGATAGCTCACTGAGAAAAACACATCATAACAAGCTGTTGAGCCACAGAGAGCAATTGGATTTTAAGTTCAAGAGGCAACTTGGGCTTATCAGCTTGCATTATTTTCTCTGAGCATTTTTATTCCTGTCAGAACAAATTGCAAGAGCAGCTACATTTTTGAATGTGCAGATTAGGTTTGTTTATAGATAATTTGCTTAGTATGATATGTTTATTGTGTAATGCATTGGCACAATCCTTCCAGCTCACTGTGGGAAAAGCAAGCGTTTTAATCATTAATAATGAAAACCATAAATCTGCATAATTCACTCGAACAGAATCAATGCTGCTTAACTGTAGGATCTCATATATGTTCAGAGAAAACCACTGTTTAGACCACATTAGTCAGTTCTCTTGGGCTTTTTTACTTTGACAAAACAAAGAAAGCATTAATCACATTTCATGGGAACCAACCGCCAGTGGTTCGGCACAGTGATGCTTCTGGGTGACTTTATTGTTCTGACTGTTCATGCTCTGAATATTAATTTGATCATTGCGTGAATCTTGTTTTCCAGACAGAGCCAAAACACTGCGACTTTGTTCATCAGATAACAGCTTTATGAATTTGGCATTGGTTACATTATACAAACAGAGGTTTGAAGGTGATGTATGAAACGCAGATTTTATCTCCAATTGCTTTACATATTAATCTCCTCCACCGTTGCCCACACAAAAGGTCCACATTACATGTTGCACACACACAAACTTATTTTTCCATGTGCACAAAAGACAGAAAAGTAATACTGTGGAGGCAAATCGACATAATAACAATGAAAAAAAGCAGGCGATTTGTCTTTCGATATATTTAACCTATAATAATGTAGGTGATATCTAATACAAGAGAGACATAACTGATCTCACGAATAAGATTTTTAAGTACAGACATTCATTACCAAGGACAAATTAAAACAATCACATTGCGTCTTTTTCACTTAATCTTCTTGGTCTGTAACCCATGTCTGAGGAGAAGAGTTCACTGTTCGGTCAGCTCCAGTGAAGCCACCCCTGTTCTCAGCCTCCAGCGTTAGTCTGCTGCAGGGCACCTCAGCCTGAGGCTCTGTTTCTGCCCCTGCTGGCTTTTTTCGAAGCTGCAGGATCTGCTCAGTATCTACGCCAGCTGTGAGGCCATCCAAGAAAAACACAGCGATGGCTGAATCTTCCTCATTGTTATACAAAGCTACAGTCTGGTCTGGATCTGTGTCTTTGCTGTTTGTCACAAGTGACCTTATTTAGCATTGCCTCTGATGACACTGTACAAAAGAGGACCAAATGATTTAAAGTCACAAAATGCTGTGAGTACATGAACACATTAAATGAATGCTGAGCAATTGCCTTATTTTACTTGTGGACTCTGTGGACATTAACAGTAATTAGAGCTGCAGGTGTTAGCTTGTGGGCAAGGACAGGGCTCTGTGTGTCGTGCAGGCACGGTCTGAAATCAGCTGTTGGAAGTTGCTCTCTCCACCATTCCCCTCCGGGGATTGCGACCAGGACAGAGGTAGCCTTTCAGGTGCAAGCGCATCTTGCTGTGCAGCGAGGCATAGATGAAGGGGTTGTAACACGCAGAGCTCATAGCCACCAAATGACAGCTGACTTGTAGGACATTTATGTAGCGCTTGCCTATGATGTGGAAGTCCGGGTCCAGATCCAGCAACAGGTTCAGCACCTACAGAGTGACATGGAAATACTTGTGTTATGGTTCTGGTTGTATTCAAATTGCACTTAATCTGTAATGAACTCTTAAAAAAATGCACTCAACTTTAAGCCAATTCCTTTTTCCTCCATTCTGACACCTTTCACTGATCATAAAATAAATCATACTTGCAAGTGCTGTAGGACTCAGAAATGTATCTGGGGCACCAGCTGCATGTGGTGAGACACCAGAGGTGAAACAGTTACTAAACTTTAATACTGAAATAGTTTCATCATGTGACCCAAAATTAGAATATATTCTCCAAACCTGTACAATTAAAAACTCACAGGGAACTATTAACTATTAACCATTTAGAGGCCAACTAATATTTTGGTATGTTGGACAGTTTATTGTTTTCTCCGCTGGAAAACCCTACAGACCACTTAATCATACTGTTGTATTAAATCTGCCATAGAGTGTTCCACAAAATGGCACAATTGCAGTCTTTTTTCAACATGAGCACACCAGAGTGCAATTCCCTTTCTCACGATGATAAAGTCCTAATCTTTTGGCCTTTTGCATGGCTCATTGTGGATGAAATGTTGGTTTTGTAGAGACAAAGACTTGAGGATAAATGTCTGTGGTTAATAATGTGTAAAATTCAATAATTTCATGGACACTTAAAGCCTCATTCCCTTTTCATCATTTTTAGATCAGATGACTTTATGATTTCCAGGCAGATATAATCTCCCTTCCAAGTCTAACTGTCAAAACAAGATCTTCAAATTCCTCTGAACAGCTTAAAAATGAGTGATGGAAAAGGATGGTCCTGCTTAAAAAAAAACTTGTAATTTGGCTAGTTTTAGATCTAAAACGCTGGATCTACAACTCACCTGCAGGGGCAGCCAACACAGGGCGAAGGCCAGCACCGAGGCCACCAGCAAAGAGAAGGTCCTCTTCCTCCTTTGGCTCCAGCGCTGCTGACCAATCGATGGCTCCCCAGGTACTGAGTAGCGCTTTAGGCTGACAGTGATGGCACAGTAGGATACGCTGACTGACAGCAGTGGGATCATGTAGGAAGCTATGAGAATGAAGCAGGAATACAGCAGCCGCAGATGGCCACTATTTGGCCAGAATTCCTCACACACCACCAGGTTGATGCCACTGGGTCGCAGGTCCAGGTAACGTGTGTAGAGAGACGGAGGAGCAGCCAAGGCCAGAGATAAAAGCCAGACACCCAGAGTTATTGCACCACAACCCCACACAGAGATCCTCTTCCTTACTGGGTGAGCTGGAACAGAAGGGAATAAACAGACTCACCACATTCATCATCAGCTGGATCAAAGGGACACCTTGATCAGTCCCTCCAGGATTTTGCGGGCGTTTTTCAAGATTGTTGCGGCCTAAAATGCCTGAATTAGCGGCAGCTTTTCCAAAAAATTGCGATGTAAGTTGCGATGTTTTAAGCGTATTTGTTGCGATGAAAATTGCTAAAAAGTTGCATTTTTTCCTTTGCTTTGTATAATTCATTAAAAAAATCAACGTTTCGCGGAAGAAAGGTGTTTGTCAATCGATGATTGATCGGGATGCAAAACAGTTTACCTCCGCTTTTGTGAAGAACATCAGAGAACTGTTTTGCACGGCCTTTAGCAGTAATTTTTGTTGGTAAGTGAGAGCAGTGTTTTTCAACCGGTGTGCAGCGGTACATTACTTGTGTGCCGCGAGAGATCGTCAGGTGTGCCGCGGCACACCGGTTGAAAAACACTGAGTGAGAGACAGTACTATCGCACATGTATGCATCTTCAAACCATAAACAAGGAAGTGAATTCGGTGACGTACGTGCATTACGTTTGCGCTGGGGACTGCTATGATTGGTGGAACTCACGGGAGGCTGGCCAAAATTGCGGAAAAGTCGCGGTGATTGGACAAAATTGCAGAATTCACGGAGATTGGTTGAATTTGCATTGATGGTTGCGATCGCAACATCGCGAATTCCTGGAGGGACTGCTTGATGTCTTTCTTTTTGTCTTAAATGTGTAAGTCTCTTACCTACAACAATGTAACGATCCACAGCAATGGCAGTGAGTGAAAGCACTGATGCAAACACTGTGGCACATTGCAGTAAGGGGACCAGGTGGCAGAGGGGTCTCCCAAAAGCCCAGCCATGACTGTCGAAGGCATAAGACACGGTCAGTGGGACGCAACTCAAACACATCAGCAGGTCTCCAGCCGCTAAGTTACCGATGAAGAAGTTGGTGGCGTTGTGGAGTTTCTTGTCAGCTAAGATACAAGCCAACAGGAAGGAGTTGCCAACACCAGCCACCACCACTATGAGGCAGTAGAGAGGCAGAAAGAGAGATTTGAAACGGAGAAGAAGCTCCATGCCTATAAACATGTCCAAGGGGTCACTGTGGTTGAGTCCATGGCTTTTGCTGCCTTCCAGTATTTCTAGTCCTGTTTCATGGCTGGTGTTCCCACTCACACTAAACTCCTCATCCATGAGAATATCCATGTTCCTGGAAAGAGAGAGCATGATCAACAATCCACAAGTAGAGCTGCTGCAGGAGTCATAAGTAAGTAATGAACCTCATAGATGGGATTCTTTTGAGATGATGTGGATAATAAATATATGTAGCCTGCACATGTTCTATTGGGAATCAACCGAATGAAAAGGTCACTGACATTTCCTTAGATATCAATAAACTCAGTGCCTCTTGGTTTAGCATTACCCACAGTTATGTGCTGTACATTTTTTGAGCACTATTTGATATTTCTGTGACATCAAAAAGGGGCTTAATTTGTTACCACTCTTTAGACAATGGTGAGTGTTTACTCCAACAATTTTTATGGAGAGCAGAGTCAGCAAAACAAAGCACAGTGATTTAAATCATAAAGCTTGGTCAAAACCCCCCCATGAGTGACTGCATGACTCAATCGACAAGAGGTAGCACATGTAGCTGCCCCTTGACAGACGTCTGTGGAGACCTGGACAAACAACTGTAAGTTCAATGAGCTTGAATGATCTGTTGGCTCTCAGTCATTTAAGCGACGAGACTTTGAGTGAATTGATCATTCAAGCCCATTTAGAGGATAAGAAAATCGAAGAAAAAAGGACTTCTGAGTTTGAGTTATAAAGCATGCAAAATGCTGCACTGCAAGCTGCTTTTTCGAGAAAAAAGTGACTGTTAAACGGTCCCATTGCTACTTTTTTTATTTTCTTACCTAGACATTTCGTTCTTAGACAAGTCTGCTATGAAAAGGTCTATTGCCATCCACTGTGTTGAATGTGTGTTAAATACAAAAACCATATCATTTTATAGCTGAAAGCCAATTACTTTGTCTGAATTTAACCACTCCAACTCCCATGCAGCGCAAAAATCTCTCTGACTGTGACTCATAGCAGCTGTTTAATACGTCTTAGCTCTGTTAAAATTACACTTTGCTGAAAAAAATAGCAGCCAGTATAGAAGTGGATACCAATTTATTTTTTTTTAAAAATGAGAGACATATTTTAAGCTTTGAGAAAAACAGATGACAGAAATCCTTTATAAGATCAGAGAAAACCTGGTGGATTGTTGCCTAGCTTAAATGAAAATTTTGTAAACGAAGATGCTCTAAAATCTGCAAGAATAACATGATTACATCAAGAAAAACTGTAGAAGGTTAGAGGTTACTTTGTTATTCAGCACTATTACAGAGAGGGGATTTCTTCTCTTTCCACCAAGCTCATGCAGGTGGCAGGGCGGGCAAATAACACACATTCTTTACTTGTGCTAAAAAAAAAGATTGATGGGAGTTAAGTTCAGGAAACGTCTTCACTCAAGTAAAAGAGAAAAAGCACATTCTCTAAAGTAAACTCTCTCTCTGAAAAGCTGTCTGAAGGATATTTCAATTAATTAAATCCTGTCAAATAACAAAAAATACACTGTAAATAATGAACATTAACTTTGCTCCAAAGTGCAAATTAATTTTCAGTGTCAGTGGTAGAACTCTTATCATCTGCATTGTAGCTGCTTCACTTTCATCCATGTCAATACTAGTTCTCACTGTCTGTCACAGACATCACATGCACTAGTCGACTCCCCTCTGCACCTAAGTCTCCCTTTCTTGTCTGTTGCATCTTTTATGTAGTTTCTGTCATGCCACGTCTGATGAACACACCAAGGAATCTCTTTTTCTGTGTGTTAATGTCCCATCCATTTCAGTTGAAATTGTTCCTGCTAAGAGCAAAGAGGCTGTCAATGATGCAAAATAAAAGAAATCCATAAGTCCCCTCAAAGCATCAAAACTAAAGTAACAAGGCTGTTGAAAATGTAAGGCATAGCAAGAACAAATACTTGAGTAAAATTTGTGGAGGGTAAAAGTAAAAAGGTGTTAGTTCAGATACATGAAAGCTTTATTTAATGACAGTTTTAAAGTTTTTGTACTTAGTTTCTCCCTCCTGTGTCAGCTTTGTTGCAGTGGCAGCTCTCCCGCTCTGTTTGGCCTTCAGCAGTTAATACTGAAAACACCAAAGTGCCTCCATCCACTGAGAAAAATCATGACCGGCACTCAAAACATTTTGTGATGCCTCTGAATCTTTTCCTTAATGTCAACTTCTCTTTCTTATAAAAAAAAAAAAACATCCTGACCTTTCTCCACAGAGCAGAGTTTCCTCTATATAGAGATTATTTTGGTGGCCAAATAGATTTGCTCTCGTCTAAAGGCTAGCTTGTTGTAATGCAGCTGAGGGTACATACTGATTGAAAGACCGTATTCAGAGGAAAGCTAATGAATGTAATGCTCTTGGCGGCCAACTCTTTGATTTTGCAGCTTTCCCAATGCACATGAACAACCCTGCAACCCCTCACCCTCCAAGTATAAAACAGATTATTTTCTAGTGTGTCCAAACAGATCAAATTGGCTTACTGCAGTAAGATCATACTCTTCAGGTCATAACCCTGTCATATTTCTAAATGTTAATTCCTTTAATTTCTAGTGAGTAACCTCAAGGCAGTGTATTTAGCACACTCTGGTGGTTATGTTAGTGTTACTGGATGATGAAAATGATAAGGAAAGCGTGTTATGATTTAGTGTGCCATATTTTTGACAAGCCAAAAACAGGAAATGCCAAATGCTTCACTTGTGATCTTTCATGTCCCTGATTAGCCCTGTGGGTTTGAAAAGAGGGCATAATTTCTCCACCTATTGTTAGCAAACTTAAGCCATGTAGGTCTCTGAGCTTAAAGTCTTCCAGGGGGCCCCGTGTGCCAGGCAGGCCCCGGCTTTTTAAACAACAACAGCAACAACAACAAAAAAGACAGAGTGAGCCTCCCTCCGTGTTTCAATGGAGGAGATATTCAGAGGTACACAACATGGTCTGTTTTATTTTGCCTCCCTCAGAAACAGCAATCCAAATATTTATTTATGAGTCATAAGTATTGCCGGTCATTTGGAGAAGTGACTGGAGCCTAAATTGTTTTGTTTTGCTCCTTTGTTTTGAGAGTGCTTGTGCTTTCTCCACCTAAAACACTGATTGCACCGCTTGATGTTTTTGACTGAGGTGTTTTTGGTGTTCCCACATTTTATGTATGATAGCAGCAGAAATCACTTTGAGCACGGAATATAAGCAACGTACTAGAACTCAGCCTTCATTTTATTCTGTTTAAAATGCAATTATATGTGAGATTAATGGATTTTAATCTAATATTTCAGGTTACATTGACACCTAATGCAGTACATAATAAAGAACATTTAGTATCTTACCACATTATGGTTGCTGCACAGTGTAGAGAAGCACATTTTATTATTCCTGAACCGAGGGTGTATTTGACTTGAAGTTGAATTCTAAAAGAAAATAGTGGAATCTGACAGATTGCCTGTATGTATAACATAAAGGACAAAATCTACCAAGAATATGCTCTAACACGTCGGCTGGCTCCCCTACTGATTGCATTTAAATGAATATGTTTCTTTATGCAGGTCATTTTCTTCTGAAATCCACAGCAGTGCTTTGAGCTGGATGCTGATGTATCATGTGGATGTTAAGCAGGTGTTATTTTAACTATGAGCCCTGTGTGTAACCTTCACACTTTATTGGATTTTTTGCTTTTTCTCCTTAGTCGTGTGGAACGACAGAGTTAGTTAAAAACCTGATGCATCACACAAAGACAATCAGAAGAGGAACCATGTGCTTGACAAGTGACAGCATGGTGTCCTTACCAAGCCTCTGTAGGTAAAAACTCGATAGGGTGTAGGAACAATGTGAAAATTTTAATCTGATGGTGGCACTAGAGGAAAAGTCATCATCAAAAAGATTATCATTCATCTTGAGGGAACAATGGTTGTCTGCATCAAATCTATACCAATCCATTTAATAGTCTTGGAGATATTTTGCTCAAAATCACAAATTTCAGACTTGGGTTTCACTTGAGAAAGGGTCAGGACATAGCAAAATTAGAATTTACTGGCCTGAAAACATGAGCATGTGAACAAAATTTTGTGAGAAATCTGCGGATGTTGAGATTTTACTGGATAGTTAAAAGCTTTGCAAGAAGCAAATTTGGTGATTAAAAAAAGGTCATTAGACTTCATCCTCTGGTCCTGATGAAAATTGTGCACCAAATTTCATGACTCTCCATCCAATAGCTGTTGAGACATTTCAGTCTGGACCAAAGTGGTGGATTGACTGAGTCGGGATGACAACATCATCCCTGGAGCCTTTGGAGCATTACTAGAAACTGTATAAATGAGAAGAAGAAAATATAACGATTGCAGATGCTTGTAGGGCAGGATGGGTCACTGAACATGTTGATGAGTGGGGAAGATGTGAATCATATGGTCTTCAGAGTCAAGCAGATGAAACCCAGCAGGAGAGCTGATATGGACATGTCAGACAGTGAAAGGCTATATATCAGGTTCTACACACTTGTCTCTCCTGTGCATGCAAACAAAAAAAACAACAACAAATAAACCACCAATGTAGCCCAAGGAAATCGTGATTTGTGTCTCTTTTATGAATTGGGTTATATCTGGCAATCCAGTGTGCTTTCTGGTTCTCAAAAATGAGGGTTATGATCCCAATTAGACTGCATTTAAGTCCACCGAGAAACTGCTGCAGAATGCTAATTTTGTCAAACCAAATCTATCACCGAGGTTGTTTTATGCAAAATTATGCACCATAAACAATCTTTTAATAAAGTCTAGGCTGGGAGGGGTTGAGGTGGAGTTTCCATCACTGTCAGATGGTGATAAAATCTTTAGCATGTGAATTTACAGCAGTGAATCAATATGTGCAACACAACTGTACAATCAATTTGAAGAGCATGCTAATTTATTTTCCATGTCTAATTTAAAACCTTTTAGTGACCATTACTTGCTAAGCAGCACTCTCCACTTTGGCGCAAGTGTCTCTCAGTGGCAGACTGTATTGTGTCTTTGATTTCTAATTTGTCATGCACGCATCTACAATCAACAGCAGGAATACGTTTACTGATCCCATCTGGTCCACGCCGTCGACATTATCTGACAGCTTGAAAGAAACCCATCCTTGCCTAGTGACGCTGTTGCCATGGCCTCTGTGGAAACCATCCAGACCCTGCAGCTAATTTGTGAGGCGTGATGAGAATTGAGAACCCTCAAAATGCAAAACAGGAAAGAACACTACGGACGACTTTTCCCTATTTTGTCTGCTCTGCCATATTTTTTTTTTTATTTAATTTCTTTTTTTTTTGCTTTCTGGCTCCTCTGACATTTCCTGAGCCCTTGGACACTTAATATACATTTTGCATTTACATCATCCTGTGGCAGCTTTGGCATCTACAGGGAGCAGAGGCTGAGCAAATAAGTGGCACAAATGAGGTCAAAGTTGAGTATGGTGAAGTGACTTAATGGCGGACCTCATTATTTTTGAATGTAGGTGGCCTGTTCCTGTTGACTCTCTGTTAATGCCACACAAAATGTCTCATTGTTTCATTGCAGACATTTGAGATAGTTGGCGGATAGAGTTTGTGCCATCTTTAACTTTTAATAACACTTTTTCTTCACTCCACATTGAAATATCCATACCTAAAAGGTTGTGTATGAATTGCATAATGCAAGTTTGAACCAGATGCCAGTTTTAAAGTAGGTGCTGTGAAATTTCACATTGCAGTGAGAGTGTCCTTTTCTGCAGGGCTAATGATCAACTGCTGGCTTAATGTTATTATCTCCTGCTGACCCTTTCATTAAGAGAGGTCAGAGCTTCTCTAATAGCATCGGCACTGCCGAGTGCAAACACATATATATAGATTTGAACAAGTACAGGGAATAGAAAAATCAACAGCCAGGGTTTTAAGGTTAATTGCATTAAGCTGAATGCCTGTAGAATTTATGAGCTCTTTTTTGCGCCTGTCAAAAACTTTTTAATTGTGCTTGATACTGGTGGGTAACAGTGCATTCATGTGTTAACTTGCACTAGGGTTGGGGACGTAAGTTTACAACTTGTACAGGAGTCATAGTTAAGTCATGCATACAGTGTGTTCAATCTTGAGAACTGTCCTCAAAAGACTTGAAACTTGTCGAGGACTCAAAGTTTGGACTTATGAACAATCTTAATTATTTCACTTTTTTTACTTGTTCATTATATGGTGCATTAACATTAAAGAAAGGCTTAAAATCTGAAAGGCTTAAAATCAATCCCCCCTTACTATCATGCATAACCATCCGGTGCTTATAGTCCCAGATGACTGTAAGATGCAGCAGCAACACCATGGCTTGCACACCTGCAACAGCTGCGCCATTTCATTTAACCTT
The DNA here is from genome assembly GCA_029814665.1 of Acanthurus lineatus. Taxonomy (NCBI): domain Eukaryota; kingdom Metazoa; phylum Chordata; class Actinopteri; order Acanthuriformes; family Acanthuridae; genus Acanthurus; species Acanthurus lineatus. The sequence goes on along the minus strand of JAPZDV010000024.1, from coordinate 14,922,033 downwards.
TGTCTCTAATCATTTAACACAAAGCCTTAGCAAAGGAATCCCATTATAAACACCTGCATGTGTGCAGTTTTAAATTAGAGGATGCTAAACTGACAACATCAAACTTTATCATGTACCTAAAAAAGCACCAGGATATATGACACCCTGATATTCAGTTCAGCAACAACTGTCCAGATTTTAAAACCTGTGGGGTAACTTTATCATTGATGTTCTGCTGCCACCATCTGCCGGCTGACGTCAAACCAACGTGGATCACAGGCATGTTACAGGTATTAAGTTGACCATGTAACTGTAACACTACAGCTCTTAAACTGAGCCTGAGAGGCTAACATGACATGTTAATTTAAAGTAGATCTCAAACTTTCTAAAGCTGGAGAACATCCATTTTTTAAATCACCCTCACTATTCTGATATGAAAAGGTTGACATAACCTGCAACATTGGCTTAGAAACAGTTAGACCCTTGTGGTTTCAGAGAGGTTTCGAAAACACATATAGAATGTTAGCAGTATTTCAATTCAGCAACAGAAAAGCGAGTTCTTTCTTTAGGAAAGAGGAAGTCTACACTTGGTCTATGCTGTAACTGAATGTATATTTTACAAGGTAAAACACAGTTATCAACTTTAACAGAAAGCTTTGAGTTTGTGTTTTTTTCATATTCTTTTGCAATAATCTGTTTAAAGTAATTGAATACAAAACCACTAACCAGTGCTGTTACTGCTAATGGATAAATAAAAAAATACATGTCTGATAATTCATTAGTACAGTCTTTGAACTCCTTTGACATTGCTATAGAGTGCTGTAAGAAGACCGGGCATACAGGGGATGAAAGAGTGCTCATCATGTCCATAAGAGCCTTGAGACTTGGATTTGCAAAGAAATTACTTGTGAGCATCTCTTGACTTACAGACAGGAAAATAACACTTCCCCACTTGCCAGATTAGTTTACTTTTCCATATTAATTCAAGGAGCTTTTGCAATTTTATCATTTTCCTCATGTCTGTGTTCTTGTTTGTCTTCAGGATGTGATTTTTTTTTCTGACAAGAGAGCTGGGAAATGCAGTGTTATTAAGTGCTGTTTCAACTCAAATTCTGGCAGTGCACTCCTCCCTTCTGGTCTTCATTCATGCTGACAGGAAGCACAGATGCCACAGAGTATCAGCGAAGAAATTCAATTTTTTACTTATTGAAATTACTATGTAGTAAATGGGCTAGGACATTCAGCAGAATTCTTTAAAAAATAGTTACTTAATCTTTTAGGCTTTCTGCCGGATTTGCTTGTGAGGAAATGAAACTGGTATATTTAACAACAACAACAAAAAAATTTTTTTTAAGATACTCAAAAGATGGAGAAGCCTGTAAACTGTGTTCCTTGTACTCTTCATAATACCAGGTAGACGCAGGAAACAAAGCCCAAATACATTCAACAACATGATAGATACTGCACTGCGTATGTTCATGTATTGTCCATGTTAGTCAGATTCTTTACTTTCTGTTGCTTATTTGTCAGTTTTATTTGTGTATATTGTACTATTATTCAATGAGGAGCCTCCATAAAATATTCAGTATAAATTATTCATTAAAAACAAAGTCAAAATAAATAAAACCTTAAATATGTATGTGCGTATGTATGACATGTTGTATACAGATGAACATATAAACATACAAAGAACTAAATTACCCTGCAGCCTGCAAATTATACTTATAAGAAATATGTCATCTTCCAGGATTGATGCACCTGCAGCTTGATCAAACATGCTTGTGCTTCTTTGGTGCTCTGTCGTTGGGCTAAATCGGTCAGGTGTTGATTGCCAACCAGATTGTAATTGCTGATAAATTGCATTGAGCCAATTTTAGTCTACCTTGATATCAAAATTTGTAAGTGTGATTAACTTATTTCAGCATTAAGGTCCTTTCACATCAGATGTTTTTTTCAGCCTGTCTACGTTAATTAAAAAATCTTGCTTGCATATGATGATACTTGTGAATCAGCAATCTAAAATAAATAAAAATTTGCAAGTAAAACTTCCAAATAGACAATTATTGAAATTACATTGTATATTAAATTGCACTTCTTCATCTTAATGAAAATGAGTGTGTAGAGCAAATATCTGAGGAAAAAAACGTTCATGCTTATTAACTGTGTACCATGTGTGGATGCATATCTGTAAACGTCAATGCATGCTGTGAATCAACACATAGAGATTACATATCTTACCTGTGCAGATGTTTAAAACTGGAGAGACTGAGAATATCCCTTTGTGGTCTTTCCTCAGGTCTGTAATTGAGCTGATTTTCTTCTCCTTTTTTTGTCGCCTTTTTTTTCCTTCACTCCTTTTCTTTTTCACAAATCTTAAATCTGTGGATGGACATGCCCTTCTGCAGCCTATATAAGAGCCCAGAGTGATGAGAGGAGTCAGGCAGGGAGACGATGTTCCCTCACTCAGCACTGAGAGAGAGTGACATGAGGGAGGGAGAAAGAAAAAAGGACCCACATAACCTCTCTGCCTCAAATCCTTGTAAATTGTGCCCCCTCCCATCTATTCTCCTTTATTTTGCATGGCATCCACCCACTACGTAAAAGAACACACATGTGTACGCACGCTTCTGCATGTGTCTTTTACAGCATGCTGAAAAGACCTGTGCAACAACCTGTTATTTGCCCTCAGGGTAGAGGGCATCCTATTGGTTTTGTTGTATTTGCCTTATAAAAGCCTTGATTGCCTGCAGATTTTTCTACACCTTGAGATGAATGAGGCAGAAAATGAGCAACCAAGTAAGAAATAGAACAGAATCATTTACTGTTTTGTCTTCTGGGTGAGGAGAAAGATGAAAAATGTCTAGTTATTTCTCCAAATATGATGAAAAAATTTTTTGCAGATGCATACTCAAATGAGTGGGGTGCAGACGCCTGAGAAAGACGTCAGCTCCAGTGCACTTGGTGCCTGTGCATTATTAACCAATCAATACCAAACAATGCATGTAATGGTCTTCGGTTCTTTGCGTCATATCTTTAAACACAGTTAAAAAAGAAAACGCCATGCATACACACAAGGTAATGAGTCTTTCTACACCAGGCAAAGCTTTTAACATCATTTATCTTGGTGATGCCCTTTGTAATGCAATGCCCTCTCAGAAAAAAAACCCCTGCTGACACATCAACAGTGAAAGAGCCATCAAGTAACGTTCAGATTATTGTACCTGCTTTCAGCTACTCCTCTATCTCGCTCTGGTGAAGGTTTCTCCTTATCGCTATTGTTGGACGTATGATAAGAATCTGACACTTGAACTCAGAAATTTGTTCTATAGGTTCTCTTCAACCACTTCACGTCACATCACATCGATTGAGGGTCCAATTTAATACCCATTCAATAGAACACACTATTCCAGCAATCCTGTGAGAGCTGCGAGAAAAACAGCTCCGAGCAGAAAAGACACAGACGGGGAGGTAGTAGATATGGTTTATTAGACTTTAGAGAAATTCTGTAATGCAGGTCTTTCTGGAGCCTGAAAAAAAAGATGAATGTTTGATGAGTTTGTCACATTGCCATAGAAAGCTTCAAAAGAAAAGGGGGATTGAAAAAGGCAGCAGTATTAAGGAGATTTTCAGCTACAGGTGTTGAAGATTAATGCCAAAAATAAACACCAGAAGTGCGTAAATACAGGTTTTGATGCGTGACATGCATTCATTTTAAAACATTTATCCTTCAGCCAGCTATAGTTACGTCTTTGCCAACCCCTAAATGTTCAATGATTGATATGTGTTCATGCATTATGCTCCTAACTAATGTCTTGCCTCATTGACTGAATAATAATTATGTTTTTTTTTCTGTTCCTTGCTGATTTATGAGTAAGATTTGAGTATTCAGGTGCAGTATAAGTCTACATTTAACCTTGTTAACCATGTGTCACAGCTGTCTGTGTAATTGACTTGTCAGTGAAATTACTATCAATTTTTGTTTGAGATATATTAATTGGTTGACAGCATGTGTGAGGAAAGCTTGAAAATGATTTCTATCAGTAGGACGTCTTGCTTCCAATTATAAATGTGTATCTGAGACTTCAAAGCTCTGTAGAAAATGTTTGTCGTTTTAAAAAGCAGTATTCAATTTATTCAGACTTACAGAGGTGGAGGAAGTCTTCTGATTTTTTTATAAGGTGACTATCAGAGGCAAGACACTCAAGTCACATGGCCTGACTTGCGTCAGGTCAGTAGTCAGTGCTGAAGACTGGAAACCTGACTTGGACTAGAGAAAGATGACTTCCAAAGACTTGACTTTTTCTAAAATAATATTTGCATTTTACCAGAAAAATTACATATCGAGGGACAATTCTTTCATTTTAAAAATATTTCAACCAACCAGGACACGGTAATCTTTATGACTTGTGTCTTTTTAGCTAACCTATTGGCTGTTGGTGACTTAAAAAGCTAAAAATGTTGAGTCATACCACGTCAGACTTGGCTTTCAATCAGTTATGCATCCTGAGTCACCATGTCATCAACGTAAAAGATAATCAGAGGGCTGAGTTGGAACAATGAGGCCATTAAACTATAGGGACACCATATTATCTAGTTTTCCTTCCCTCCTATTTAAAAAGCCTTTTTAATGCACCATTAGTTTGAATTATGTGCCTCTGATGCTATTTTTTTTTCTGCCAGTGTTTGTTAAACTCAGTATTCTTATAGTAACAATGTATCAGATATAAAGGGGTCACTAGGAGTGATAAACCTAAACAGAATTATCACCTGAGTCTGCAGCTTCTCTCAGCTTTATAGTGAGTTTAAGTTTCAATGAAAGAGCTGTACACTACTTTCTCTGCACAAAATAGCAGGCAGATAAAATCAGCCACTGAATGGATAAATAGCGCATTTCGCACCTAATGATCCAGTTATTTTTTATATTTATCACTAAGGACAATCCATTAAAGAACATTAATCATCACCACTTTAAACATACCAGTGTCAGACAGCTTGCTCCAGTGTTTTAATTTTCAACTTCGGTCCTTAACTGTGTGCTAACAAGCTCACCATATCAACCTAAAAAGATGATGACAATTAATATTGTGCCCACAACTTGTTAAAACTACATTCAAAAGGCCAAAAATCTGAAATTTTGATTTATTTTAAGGTAAAAAACAGAGTCCTCAGCAAGTAAAAATCCTGCATTAAAACTCTAAGATAGGCTAACAGCTTATACAGGCAGGTATCAAGCACAGATCTACAAACATTAAGGGATACAATCTAAGGTGTTTTGACTTGAGGCAAAAAGAGGCAAAATAAAGTTTTGCCATAAATCAGGATTACTTTTGGACTTTTTCTTAATCTTTGTTTGCGAAACAGTCAATTTTTGTTCTTCTTCAGTGTTTGAACAAGTATTTACCATAAATCAAACCATCTGAGATGATTAGAGAGGAAATCTTCTCTCTTTTCTGGAACTGCAAACACATCATAGACATGTGAAATGTAATAATAAAGGCCCCAAACTAAATCACTTTTTCATCTTCAGTATGAAGCACATTTACAGTTGCAACACAAATCCAGGTCATTTCACACTATGTAGAGTTTTGATTTTGATTGCCACTGAACTCTGATGTTTAGAGGGTGTAACAGCACATCACGTCTGCCTCACTAAATGTCACAGTCTGTCTAATTCTGATGCAGAACCCCTTAAGGACACCTTTAGTAACAAACAGTCATGGCACATTAGCTTGACTTCACAACCCATTGCAGCTCTGACCTCCATATGTCTGAATGTACACAAGCCTCAGCCTCCCTCTGGGAAGGAAACACACTGGAGATGGAGGTGAGGAAAGAGATGAGAGAACTGAGTGACCACGTTAAGAGGATTAGTGTTTGAAATAAAAGCAGAGGGATGGCACTTTCCCTGTAGAATAGACGCAGATGATTATTGATTGCAGCAAAAAGCATGAATTGAACAGATGCAGCTCTTTAGGCTACAACAGGACATGATAAGTAGGAGATTTGATTGAAAATAACAAGACAATAAAGACATGCATGATAGAAAACTCTGTGTTTATGGTTGTAAGAAGAGAGAAAGAGAAAGCAACAAGTAATCTATCTTAATTTCACGCCTGGATGCGAAACCCATCATTAAACTCAGTGATGTAAAAAAGTGTAACTTGCCTGTTGTTGCTCTCTAAAAAGACATTTTCACACTCATATGTGTTTTATCAGTTTTTTTTTTCCTGGCAACAGCTGATACATTTCCAGTTTTGCATGTGGAAGCGGTGCATTGCTTACAGGAACCTCCAGCAAAGCCTGAAGCAGAGAAATAATCTCTTGATCACATACACACTTTCAGTGGTTCACATATGTTCAGGTTGTGTAACAATGTTTGGCTCAAACACCAGGAGCCTCTAGAGATTAAATCAATGCAAACATTTTAAAGCAGAAGACACGGTTAAACAAGTCGTCTGACCAAAGCTTGTTTAACAGAATCATTGCAGGATTTTTACTGAAATTTACCCAAGAATTACTTCAGTGTTTAAATGATGCACACATTTCCCTGAGTGTGACTAAAATAAACATGCTTGTGAATAATTGGCAGCCTATTTTCACAGATAACCTCACATGTGCTCCTGAGTTGCTTGGCTTTTCCAAATGGGAAATGTTTGCCCATCATTATATTCAAAGCTTATAAAATATAAGTAAATGTTGCTGCCTGCTGCTACAAATCTGCTCTTGAGCAAGATGGAGACATAATGAGCAGTGACCTGCCAGATGAAATAGAGCAGGACAGAGTTAGACTTTGTTTGAGAACTACTGTGATTTCATATGCATCTGTTGGTTCAGGCACTATTTGCAGCTGTTTGTTCATCACTAATTTGGCAGCAGCTGTCTGGGAGATCTCTAATTTACAGCACACATGGGCCTCAGCTAAAAGTAATGCTTTATTATTTGGGTTGTAATGAAAGGACATGTGCTGCCCTGTGTAAAATGCTGGCACAGGAGAACTACACTTTATCTCCGGTGTTTTTCAATTTAAAAGAAGCTGGCACTGGAGAGATGTTAGCAATGTTCTGACCTTTTTGGTGCTGGAGGTTTTGAAAATTGTCAATGTGACAAATAGTCTATATCACTGCTGAAGTACATGGAGCTTTATAAAGAATTTTTTAAAATCTATTTGGTAATAACACACCATGTTTATCAAAAGCTGGTACACACTTTGCCACACACTGTGCAAATAATTCATTTATTTCTTATTTAAATCAAACAGAATCAGAATCATACAAATATTTCTGTATGTTTTGCCCCTTTTCTGCAAGTTTCTGTACCTCAATGGAAAATTTATCTCTGAAGACTTTTTTTCGTCCTTTCAGGCAGCCAATGGTTCCTATTCATTTTCGTGTGAAAGACGCTGCTGTATAATCAGCTGGTCCGTTCACTCCCACTCACCAGACTGAATAGGTTAGAGCTGTGTATCACAGGCGGCGTGCGGTGACAGTTGTTAAGTTGGCGACAGAGTCTCGGCTAAAAATCTGTAAAGTCTTTAAGCACCTTTAAAGAAAATTGGGCCAGATATTGATGTCACTTCTGAACCAATCTGAGCTGTCAGAGCGAAAGATTGCAGTACCTTGCAGTTTCACCTGAAATCTTTTTGAAGTATTATCGACACATCGGGGAAGCACCGATCCATTATCACTCATGCAGAGCTTTACATGAGGCACTGACTGTCCTTACCTGTATAGTATAAAAAAACACTAACAGTTAGTGGGATGTGCTTTTTTAAAAAAATACTTAAGTAACAGTTTAGCATGTTTTTAAGCATGCAGAAATAACTAATGGTGCATAAATATAAAAACTCTTTTCTCCTGGTCTTCACTCACAAAGGTGATGTATTCTTAGTTGACCTCACTGCATCCTGCCACACTGCAAACAGATTAGATGATGATAAGTTGCCTTCTGGTTTAAAGAGAACACTCAGTGCCACCTCCACTATCTGTATGTGTTTGAGTGTACAGAACATTTTGTGTCTGTTTGAGGCAATGAAAAAGCAAAAATGGGTCAATGGAACTGCCAGAGATGTATAAAAATCTTTTTTTTCTTATACCATGGTATTTTTTTTTCCAACTTACCTGCAAAATTCTTGCAGACACCAAGTTAAAGTAACAACCGTCTACCGAATGAAAAAAACAACAATAACAACAACAAAAAAAGCTTAGCTTTGAAAGGCTTTGATGCTGTGTAGATAAAGTTTAGATTATCAAACATCAGTCTTTGTAGCATCAAATGGGTTTGAAGAATGTGTCTTCATTTCAGTACACACAGCCTTCATGCAAAATCTCAAGCCTTCTGCACATTTCCTGTTAGTCAGGCTTCCTGAGTGAATGCTGTTTTTTGTCACTTTTGCCAAATTATTGTTGTTTCCATCCTTCTGTCTGTCTCCTAGTCAGTCATCTACCTGAGTAACTGTCTGCTTGTCTGCCTGTCTGTTCACCACTATAACCTATTCATCTATCATTAAAACTACTTTTTAATGTAATGAAAGCTGTGATACTGTAGCTGAAAACAGGTAAATACACACATTAAAGCGTCTTTTAGCCAGTATTTGTGATATTTGAATGATGACACCTATATGACTCCTGGTAGAGATACTCTATGCTTATAATGCGCCAAATTACATCACCAATTGCATTAGCCTCTTAACCGAATAAATAAGTGCAAACACTTATTCCTTTATTCCATTAGACCATGACAGATATGACATACCTGTCAGAAAACATAAATTCAATTTTTTTTATCTATTTAATTGAATTTCTTGCAAGTTTGTCTTGAAAACATACAAGGCAGTGGGCTTCATTAATCTTCCAGGTATGATGGAATAAACTTGGAATAAGCCTGTTGCTCATTGCATGCTGCTGTGTGTAGAGCTTTGTTTTGGCTGCAAAGCAGATTGGCCCTTAGTGTGATCATTCATCAAAACAGACACAGCTGGAGGAGGTAATTCACTTGCAAAAACAAACCTAAAAATGTGATCAGAGGAGGAAGTTCACATTTGTCTGCTATATAATTTGTCTGGGAAAAAGAACACGGCTATTTCTACAGGTAAAATACAAAAAAAACATGTTGTTGTTTTTTTGTCCTAGACCAGACTTCACTCTCTCTGTACAACCAATAATCCATTTCAAAGCAGCTATGTGGGAGGAGTTCATTCAACGCTAAATCAGAGGTCATTGCTGGGTTATTTTGATTATATTTTGGTGTGAGTGGGTGCAGAAGTATATGTGTGTTTTTATAGGAATGTACTGACACCCTGTTAAGTGACATATACCTCATGTTTTTCCACTGAATTAAATAGGTTGGAAAATAAAATAGGATTAAAAGGTTATATGCTTAAATAACAGCTGTGCTTCATATAACTCATTAAGAATGAAACTTAAAAAAAATTAAGTGAGAAAAAAGACTTGCAAATATCAGTTGCTGTACTTTTACACCACAACTCAAAACTCATTCAGAGAAAGGTGACATAAAATAAAACTGGTGTGTAAACATCCTCTGACCTTTTGCAGGAAATACAGCACCCATTATTAACAGTACTGAGGAGAAGTGAAGGAGGAAATGTAAACTTATTAATTAAACAGTATGTTTTATAGTTTAAGTAATTATTTAAGCACTTCATCACCTGACTCAAAGTCTTGTACTTACGATACTCTTTTGCTGTTAAACCCTCTAAAGCTTTCACACAAAGCCTGAGATCCCTTTGGTCACATGCTTGTAAAGCATCCAAGGTAAACACCTGTAGTGACCTTTGCTGTCAGGCTGTGACCTGTCTGAAGAGATCTGTCGATTTAGTGTAAATCACTTTCACATTCAATGTGTCTGGTGTATTTAAAAGGGCTTTTATCACGAATAATGGTGTTGCCCTCATGTATCAAGTAAAAGTTTAATTTGTTTAGCACTGTTTCTAAAACGGAGAATAAAATGCCTTGTAGAAATAGAATAGATGGGCAGAATAACAGAAGTATTATTAAACTTTTCTGTTCTCACATATATATAATACATTACAAACATATGGGGGGGTTACAAGGTCTACAATCATCACTTACAAACACCATCTAATTCATGCATGACCCAATGTGACCTTGATTGTGTAATTTCTAATTACGTAGGTCCTTTTTAACCGAGTGCTGTGGTTTCTGTATCAGTTATTTGAAAATCTCAAGTCAGCACATTCCATTTCTGAGACAGTGCTCACTTGCAAATTTCAGTCACATCAAACAAAGGTTTTTAACTTCAAACTTGCGGCACAGTTACTCAGGAGTAGATCGGCATGTGCATGTAACAAGAGTGTTTGACCTACCGTCCTCTAGCTTAGGCCAGTGTTTTTCAACCGGTTAGGCCACAACCTCATCAATAATCTCTTTCATGTTGTAAATGTGCTAATGCAAAAACAAGATTCTGGCCAGTAGTTTCAAGACTTTCATTATAAAATGTTTTATTAGGCGTAACCTTGACCTTATGATGATTTTTATAAAGGATTATGACTAATTCAGAGTGCTCATAGCTATAATTATATGGTGCTTTTAGCAGATTTGAATGCATTTTAAGTATGTACAATGTTTATAATGTTTGTGATGCATGCATAGACATGGGCATTGTAGTAAATGTCGGTTATGGGTTAGTGCAGTAGATCATAAGGTATAGCAAGTCAGACTTGGTATAGGACTGTATGAAACCAATAAATTCTGCTCTTACATCTTAACGTTAAGCTCAATGCAGGTTTACTCTGTCCAACATTGCCCTCTTGTGGATTTTACCATTTTCCTTTCCCTTTTGGTGCTTCTCTTTTATTCCACTTAAGTTGAGCAGGGTCAAAGGTGACATTTGTACTTTTTGGCTAAGCAGGGGTATTCAGACTTAAGTACAACCTTTCACAGTGGAGAATAGTCATGTTGAAGACTGATGTCCCAAAACAGGATTCTGCCAGTGCAAATGGAAGAAAAGTTACAATGAGTGTTTATAAGAGAAAGTGACGCAGAGGCCTGTTTGTTAAAGTCTGTATTGTCACAGAGGATAAAATACTGAATCAAGTTTGATTGTGACGTTGTCTAAGAAATCTGTCTTGGAATGTATACTCATGATGCCATGAAGGACAGTTTGCTCCATAAATGCTTTTGATTTCAGTTCTATGTGTTAGAAAAAAATTATTAATCTCAATACAATATGTAATATTTAAAAGGGAAAACCTGTAGGATACAGAAGTTAAACCACAGCCTGCAGTGGTGCAAAGTGAGGAGCATATTGTTGCCAGTGTGATGCTTTGAGTTAAATGAAACAAACAGTGAGTTAATATGGAATTCAGGTTTCTATTCTTTGTCATTTAATTACTTCCACTTGATTTTCTACAATTTGTTTTTCACTTAAATACATCTTTGTAATTAAAATGTGGCATCATAACCTGTATAGGTGCATATAAAAAGGACAAAAAGTTACAAATGTTGTAAAACATAAAACAAATGGACTTGACATATTGTAAATAATTGCTTGACATATTAGAAAAGGACAAGACATCTGATGTATTGATTCTAAAGCCTTTAACTGCTCTGCTCTTTTTCAAACCCCAATACATTACATGTAATTTGTGTACTTAATTGTGGTATGACCTTTTTTTCATTAGCTGGTTTTGTAAACATAGTAATACATTTTTATCACATTGCTTGTCTGGTAGCAGTGAAGTGAATCAGTATTTAAAGTAAGATAAGGAGGATTCAGGATTTACAATATAATCTAAAAGTATTTTTACATAAAGGACACTATCTTATTATGGAAATGATGAAAGGACAAAAGCCAAAAAACAAAGCCGGTTAACTGGAATTATCAGTCTTTTGAAAGACTCGACAATTTATCAAATTTTTTTCCACTCTTATTATTATAATAAACATACTTTACTTTTGCAAGAATAAGATCTAAGCCCCCCCGCCCATCCCCCCCCAAAATAATAACAATAAAAACATGCTAAAAAAATTTACATGTTATAACAAAGCATTATCATTGAACACTCCTATTATCAGCCCTGTTCAGAGAGGAAAGCCTCATTGAGACTGTTCAGTGCCTCCTCCTTACTGATCTTCTTCCACTCCTCAGGAATCATTACAGGTTCCTGCTTATATTCCTCCGCAAATTTATTGTTGAACCTTGTCAGCACATACCTAGAAAATGATGAAAATTTAGCTAATGTCAAGGATGTTTGCACAAGAAAATTATATTAAGTGCCACATAACGTGAAACTTATATACTAAGACAAAAGGTTAACCAATTATACTTTTTTGATATTTAAACCTTAATGAACTGCACAGTACCTCCAGTAAGCACTAGGCATCTGGTTGTTTGGGTCCTCTGGAGAGATGCTCCAACCTCTGCATGCTGCAGTCACACTTTCTGGACAGCTGACACTGGACAGGGAACAGTTATAAGGCAACACGCCTTTGGGCCTGTGGAGTACAGCCCTGTGAACCTCATGGCCCATCTCCTCCACCTCACAAGGGGCTCTGCAGAGAGGACATTGCTTTTCGCAGCCTTTAACTTTGTTGAAGAGGTAGTCATGGGGCTGAATTGGGAGGCACTGGAGAAAATGGTCAATATCCAAATTTTGGGAGAATTCCTGGGCTAGGTCCAACCTCACTGCAGCCAGTAACTCCATCAGACATGTAACAAAGCGATCCCATTCTGTGGTGATACTAAAGAGAGGTCCATCCAGAGGGGCCCTGGTGACATCCACATCTCCATCCTTCTCTAAAGTGAGGCACACTCTTTCCAGAAGTGGTTTTGCATCACTCAGTACTCCATTGGTACCTTCTGCTGTTTCACTCACTGCTGCTGCAATTTTTCCAACAATTTCTCCAAGCCTCTGTTGCCTCCATTTGTCGAAGTTGGTTGATTCAGAGACATGAGCCACCACTGTCTCTTGGATCTTTTTCAATCTGAAGTTGTCATAGGAATGCAAATATTCCAGGAAGCTTTCAAAGCAGTCTTTTTTTATCAACTCTTCCAGCAAGCTTTGGTGGAAAGCACATTGAGACTGATATTGCAGGGCTTTACCTTTGATCTCTTCTACAATGCCCATCCCCAGTGGTCCGTAGATGTAGTCCAACACTGTGGGTTTGATGACCATGGAGGTGAATGCTTGAGCCACTCTTTGGCACTGGTCTCTTTTCCTGAACTGGTAGATAAACTCTGCAAGGTACTGACTCTTGGTTTCAGTGATACATGTCAAAAGCTCTCTGTCCTTGGCATAGCGGTCATGTAGTTTCTGGAAGTCCTGACATGCAGCATTACAGAGGTAAACCTTTAGATCGACCTCAAATGCTGATCTGATTTCCATAGATTTTTCCTTCAAAGCTTTTTCTATATTTTCTAATAGTTCTGTGATGTAGCTGTCAGAGAAATCCGCTGGTGAGCTAGATTTATCTGCTACAAACTGATTGTACTCTTCTATGATGTTGCCTGCTACTTTTTGAGCTTCTAATCTCTGGAGTCTGTTGTTGTCTTCAAACATGTGCTTTAATCTGCTGCGGTATCCGAAGTGCTCATCATAAACATAGAAGGTAGATGGTTGGTCTTGGCCGATGACCTCAAGTTTTTTCATGTGTTTCTGGAGTCCACGCCTGACAAGATTCTCTCTCAGAATAACAGTCACTCTTGTAGTAATATCATCTCTCTCTGAAGGCCTAAAGTTAAAGTTAGACAAAATATTACTCCATACACCCTCAAACTCCTCCTCCAGCTCTGCATCTTGAAGGAGAGCTTTGGTTGATTTGCTGTTCTCAATCAGAGCTTGTAGCTTGATTTCCTGTTCTTTGTCCAGTAAGGTCTTAAATTTTTGCAGCTGTGTGGAGGAACAATGGCTCTCATTCCCTGCCTCCAACCTTTGTATTATCTCTTCAGTTACTTGCTCTTGGAGGTCATTCATATTGCTCATAAGGACTGGCTTGAATCGATCCAATTTGAAATCATCTTTCATCAAATAGGCATCTACTTTTGACCTGAGTTTTTCCACCTCTGTTTTTATCTTCTCTCTGGCTTCATCCTTCAGCTCACTTAGAAGGCCATTTTGGACTGCAGCTTCCAAGGCCTTTGCCTTTGTGGCAACAATTTTTTTTGTTGCCCCCATAAGCCAGCTTTCCATTGTTTCTAGGAAAGTATCCTCCCACTGGGAAAGCTCTGTACATAACAAAGAGAATGCTATAGCAATGTCAGTATTTTGCAGACCGATTGAGAATGATTCTGTTCTCACAGCTTCCCAAACACCACACAAGTGGCTCATAATTTCAGGCAGACCTCTAGCTTCAGACTTAGCTGCCAACTTCTTCAATGCCCCAAACAAGTTTTGCTTAAGTTTTAACAATGCCTCACTATACTGTGCATCAATTGGTTGCTGGAGGTGCATGTTGTTCCAAGGTCCTTTGACACAGGTGATGCAGCTTGTGGTTTTTGTATAATGATTATCAGCGTTGTTGGTTTCTCTGTCCCCAGTCTCAGTCTGAAGCAGATCTGATACCCGCTTCAACTGTGAAGCTTGTAGTATGCTGTTTAAGCTTTCATCCTGAATGAGAAGTTGGCAAATGGGCATGGAGCCATGTTCTTTGATGCGTAGGAGGGCATTGACTATGACACTGAAATTAGTTTCAAACTCTGAATTCACATGTGAGGTGATGTTCTGCATTAAAACATCACTCAGTCCTGCTGCAACAGTGGCTATTTCATTGTCTTGGATCACCATTTGTGATTTGTCGTCTGAACAAAGACCTTCCACATCTATCAAAAACAGATAATCACATTGCATGTCCTCTCGAAGGTTATTGGGAAGACATAGGACAGTCATGTACACTCCTCTGGTGGATCTGTTCCTTCCCTCAGCAAATTTCACTCCAAATAATGCAGAAAGAACCTCAGCATTTTTGGCATCATATACACCCAAACTTGTCAGCACTCTGACCCTGCAATGTTCTTGAGGTAGGCGTCGTTTGAGTTCTGCAATGACACAGCTCAGCCAACACATGGGGATGTTTGAAGCATCTCCATCCATTATTTCAAGTGGTACCCCATAGAGAAGAAGATCTGTAGCTAAGCTAGGGAGACGCAACACATTGTGACTTCCACTGCCAGGGCTGATGTGTGTTAGCTCAAAAATTAGGCCCATTTCACGCAAAAAGTGCTCCAGCCCTAATAGGGGTGGGTCAGGCTCGAAAGGCCGAGAAAAGAGTGTTACCTGATTTTCTAAGGTAACATTCTGGCACATTTGTTGTTGGGCAGGAGAGGCTGAATCTGTCTCAGTTAATGTTAGCTCTGGTTCATCTTGCTGCTGCTCCTGGCAGCTAAAATTTACATTTTCTCCATTTTCTCCAAACTCTGGTTGATGGTCTTGGTCCTTAAAGGCTGGATCTGAAATTTGTTTTTCAAAATAAACATTGTCCTCTATAATTTCTTCACCTTGACCCGTTTTTTCATTTGACATCATATCAAGCTGCTCTTTGCCTGGAAGATGTGCCAACTCAAGATGTTCTTCCTGTTGTGACTGAGGTTCTACTGTCTTTTCTGCAGACTCTGACAATATATGCTCTAACTCTTGGTCTGTCTCAAACTGTTGCTCAGACACTTGCAGCTCTGTATTTTCAGGCAGCTCTACCATATGTTCCTCTTCAAATGTTGAATCTGTGCAGAAACTATCATTATCCTCTGGGTCAGCATTGGATCTATTTTCAAGCTCTTCAGAATGTTCAGGAATGTCATCTTCCTTTTCTGTCTGCAAGTCTGTGAATAGATCTTGTGGGCTGTTTTGTTTTTTAGTTTGCATCTGCTGAAGCTTTAGCTTCATCCAACTAAGGAAACATGCTCTCTCCACTTTATCAGTTGTGGACAGTGCATCAGTAAAAATCTTCATTGCTGGAGTCATTTTGTAACTGCTCAACTCTACCAAGATGTCTTTCTTTTCTTTAAGAAGTTGGGGATCAATTTCTCCACCTTTTTTTCTCTGTTTTCTCTCCTCCTTTTCTACTTTGGCCAGCTTGCTCCACAAAGGTCCCTGCAAAGGAAGCTGTTTCTCCCTAAACTGAGTAGGTCCCTCATCTAAACCTTTCAGTACTTCCTCCACTGTGGCCATAGCCTTTTTGCAAACCACCTCTTCATCTACACCATAGCCTAGTTCCTCTGCCAATTTAGCTGCTGCTTCAAGTGTAACAGGTTTCAGTTTATCTGGTAAAAGATCTTTCAGGATGTCACAAAGCCTATCAGCCAATTCCTCCTCACTTGCAGCTCCCCCTTGCAACACTGATCCTTCAGGTAGTCCCATGTCTTTCTCAAGATTCTGATCAACAAACCCCACAACCCTGTTTTCATTTTTCTCAATGTCAGAAAGGTCAACCACTATGAGCTTACTTGCTGTATCTTTGCAGAAAGCAAGGAGTTGTTTTTCCTTCTCTCTAAGGTTCCCACAGAAAACAACCACAGCTGAAGAAGCTTGACATAGAAGGTGGAGGTTTTTCTCATGTGTACCAGCATCACCACGTAGGTTAGAGATGACTACAGGCACAGGGAAAATATCTCTAGCAGTTTCTCCAGTTGGTAGATACCAACCAATCTCTATCAGACCATTGGAGAGTCTTCGGGGCAGCTCTCCTCCCTCCATTCCCCTGTGGAGAAATGTTTCACCAGGAAAACTAATTCCATTTATAACATTGTTTAGCACCTTAGACTTAGAAACACCACAGCGACCAAGCTTTACACAAGAAACCACTGGCATGTTTGTACTTGCCAAATCCCCCTCGTGGACCTTCCCGTTTGTATCGGGAAAGTAAGACTTCCACTGGCTACTAACACCTCTCAAAGGCCAAAGAAGAAAGCGACTGGATTCTTCTGGATCAATGTTTGGAAGCACCAGGGGCACAGCGAACTGGCATTGCACCATTCGCACAATCATCTCCTGCTGAAGGAAAGTGTTTGCAGACATAAAGACAGCTGTAATGAGATCAAGGGGATTGATTTCACACTGGCTTGTTTCTCCAATACCATTGATCATCTCCCCGGGGGATTTACAGGCATTGTCCACAACATCATGCAGAGGTTCGCAGCAAGGACTCCGGGCATCTGGGCTGAGTAACCAAAGGCGCCGAAGGAAAGCATTCGGTAGATCCTTAAGCTGTAGAGGAGCTTGGTTCTCCAGAGTCCAAGTGCTAATGTCCAACATAGATGTTGGGTCAAGTGGTGCAGTCCAGAAGTCCAGGCCCAGCTTATTTAGGAGCTCCACCTGGGCAGTGTTCTTTGGAGGCTCTGGATTTAAAAATCAAGGCAGTCATTTAGGCTGTGGAATAGCCTCATTTTTGAATATGTGGGGACATAGTTTTAACCAATTATGTGTAAAATTTGATTTAATTGAGGAAAAAAATAATAACTCTAAAATACAAGTGTAATCACTGTTTCCAGTTACACATATTTAGGGCTCATAGTCTGTGTTAGCATTGGTTGCTCACTGCAGCTAAGGCTCCAAAAAACAGTTACACTGATTTGTCCAAACTCCAAAAATAGGCAAAAACATGTATTAGTTGTCACTCTGTGTTGTTATTCTTTTGTTAAAAGCAAAGCCAATTTCCCAAAACTACGTTAGGCTAAAACAAGGTTTAAACTCTACAAATTAAATGGTACTGACACAGTGTGTAATTTTTACCATGTATCCCAGGTCAAAGACTTTATTTCCTAATGGTTTTTGCAGGTTATTTAATCAGTTTTATCTATTCATCTATAGTGTACTAAGACAAATCCAGTGAATGTAGGACACAGAGACAGCTAAATATTAAAACAATATCCATAGAAAATTCAGGTATGTTGGTGCCATATAGCAACTACCCCTGAAAAAACAGGAAGACGGGAAACATACTTTTCTTTTTGCTGCTGAGCCTCCTGGGAAGCTTGACTGACATTTTGAGCCGTGTTGAGTGTCTCCCCTCTTTGTTTTAAATGGGTTTTTCCTTCTCTGGTCAGCTGCTAACAATGTGAAGTGTTTACTGGAAACCTGTAATTATAATTCATTACATACATTATATACAGAAGGCAGCACAATAAAGTCAAAAGTACCTGCAAGCTAATTCCACTTACACCACATGTATCTTTAAAAGCAAAAACATGTTACCATGTTGCTACTTACAATAGATGAGAATATGCTGCAGTCTGTTGTCCTGGTGGCTCATTGTGAAAAGTACCAAGAAGACTGGTTCATCCTGCCATTTATCTTTCTGAAATGCTTCAGTGAAGCGAAACTCTCCTCCCTGTTTTATTTGTTTTTCACAATGAATCCATGTCAGGCTGAACACAAACTGCTGATATAATGGTCTCTCTTCAGATCAGGAGACTGTCAGAAAGATAAAACACACGTAGCTTAACATTGTTGTGATTATTCATTAGTTTCACCACTCAGCTTTTAAGATATAGCTTATTTTGAGTTTGACTAATTATGAGCAAAGTTCATAAATAAATGGTTATTACCTGTTTAAAAATATGGTTGGTTGAAGAAGGGAACAATCAATATGCCATTTAGTATAGCTTACCACAATATATACATATGACTGAATTTCTAGTTCAGATGGTGTTTAGCATAATTCTTAGCTGACAATGCAAATGCAACAGTAAAAGAAAATATTAATTAATTTTCCGAAGTAAATGTAGCAATACCCCATGGAAAAATACATTACAAGTGCAAATAGTTATTGCTAAAGCAAAGCAATGCAAGCACCGCTGACAAATTAAATAAGTACTATTAACTATTTTTATCAGTTAATCGGGAGAAAGTGTTTAGTATTCACATTGTAATATACATGAAAATTATACACTTTTTTATCGACATCTGATCCGGCTGTTGTCAAGAGAAACTGATTACTCTATTGGTTTAGTGGTCTTTATTCTGTGTTAGTAAAAAAAATGTGTCAGCTTCCTGTTATTGGTAATTAGTTACCAATTCTTGCCTTTAGGGTTACTATTTTGCTTTGCACAACTTTATTATAAAATATTGCTTAATTCTCTTACTTTTATAAATCTCATATTAAACTCAGCATTGCTGTTTTAAGTCATACAAAACAAGTTTGCATGCCTTGCAAAGTCTCTTATCCCTAGCATCACCTTAATATAGTGTTAGGTGAACACAAAAGTACTCATCTATACAAAGTACATTTCTCCTCATGAAAGAAGAATACTGTTTTATTTCTAATTTTTCAAAAAAGATTAATATAGACCAGTATTTCCAAAATATATATGCAATATTTTGTTAGAATTCCTTCTTGCCTTGGTAAAATTTGTATTATAGTCATAAAGTTCTTACCCATTTCTGCTCATACACTTGCTTGGTAAAAGAAAACAAGTATCCACCATGTGTTATTTGTTACCAAGCATTTGTGTTTAACAGGAGCTCTTATACCAGTCTGTTCAGAGATAAGACACATTCCTGGACAATACAATAAGAGCAAAATGGACATAAGCCACATACACACATCCAAAAGGACATAGGCAGGAGTGACCGTGTGACATATAAAATTGATGACAGGTTTGACACTCAGATAACAGCAAGCAGTGTCTGTTACATTGCATGAGGCGGGTGAAATGTCCTGACAGACACCTGCCCGAAGGATTATCATTGCAGGGGTCAGAGGCGAGGCTCCAGACAATGACGTACACAAACCCTTAGTCATGTGTGATCTCTCAGATATAGGTCTATCTGATTACTGCGAATAAATACTTGGCATTTTGACTATCACCTTTATCAGAGACAGCCTACTCTCCTCACTCGAACATGCTCCCTCCTTCTCTTTTAATGATAACGTCTGTGACATAACTGTTTTACAATGGACATCCTCACTAATAAAGTGCTTGGGTTTGTAACGATTTTTTAGAGGAGTTTCAAAAGACTCTTAGTATGAGAGTGGACTATTGTTACAAAGAGAAATCACATGTGAATAATAGGACTGAGAACTGTATAAAATATCCTGTAATTCGATTTCAAGTATTCTAGTAGTATCTATTAGTCTCCCATGTATTTTGGTTTGCAGGCAGACGTTAAACACACAATCAATGGATGATGGAAATTTACTGATTACAATAAAAAAGCTTAAGTTTAAAATATAAAAGCAGTGTTAACTTTAAAAAATTAACACCTTAAAAATGCAATACACCTGCATAAAACTGTCTAAATGTTGACATGTCTGGGCCTAAGAGAAACTAGTTTTAATTCATTGACATATTTAACATATATCACCCAAGAAATACTATTAAATAAATACTATTTATTTATTATACCAAATGTCAGTGGGAAGAGATTCCAAAAAATATGCAGGACCTGCATGTGAACCTCTTGATTGTAATTACAACAGGGCAGAACAAATTAGCACTTTGTTTCTGAGTATCATGCATTTTTATCCTAATTGCTTATCAAAGATCTATAAAGCATAGACATGTGATTAAGTAACCATTATTGGCTAAAAGTTGATTATTATTAGTTACAACTTAGCAACTATGGCAAAGGGTCAGCTTGTCTGTAGATTTCTCAGTCACCAGTATAACAACCCAGTATAAAACATTAACTTGTTCAATCAACATGCACAGCAATTGAATCAGACAGATAATAAAATTATATGCATCAGAATTTTTTTTTTTTGTGATGCTACATGCCTGAACAAAACCTGATCTGTCTCGTCTGCTGGAGAGGTGGCTGCACACCTGAAGGATAAATGCTGTGCAGAGAGAAAGATTACTGCTTCTCTATTTCTGTCCTGCAAAGCTCTTTAGCAGTCTTACTGTCGTGTGTCAGAGACTGTGAGAATGCAGTGCATGTACGCGTGTGCACATGTCTGTGTGTTTGATGAGTGTGTGTTTGTGTGTACCTGAGAAACTTGTGTGAGGGGACACACTCAACATGTGTTCAATTGTACTTTCCCTGAGCTGCCTTTAGTTGCATTCCTGATTGCTCGGATTTGTTCCTGCTTGGACTTTTCGTTTCCTCCAGCAGAAGTGAGGAAAAACCATCAAAAACCGAGGAAAACATTAAGGAATAATAGAGACACTAAAGGAATAGTGGTCAAGATGTTGATCACCATGCTAACAGCCATGTATGTGGTGGTCAAAGTCGTAGAATCGGTAAGATGATTATCATAACAAATTAAATAGAAGCAAAGGTAGAGATAGAAGGTTGGTTATTGATTTTAGAAACTTGATTATAATAGAAGTTAAGTGTGTTAAGCTATATCATGTTCACTTAAAAATCTAATTTAAGATACTGTATTCTTTAAAGAATATTTCCAAACACAAGTGAATTTAGTGTTCTGCATTTTTCTGCAACTTTAAGTCGTCAGTTGTTCAGTCAACAGATTTATATCAACATCACTGACATATAATGAATGTAATGTTAAACCGAACTCTCATTCTGGAGTCAGAGGCTTAATTATGTTTGAAGTAGTCTGAAATACCTTGGCATGTTAATATGTCCAACCTATATTTAATCTATGAAATATTGATCCCAAAATGTTGCTAATCTTTGTGTTGATTATAAAATCAGCGACAGTAATCTGAGAGCAGTAAAAATGTGAATAATCTATTTATTTCACTTAAGTCTATTATAAACAAACACTTTTAAAAAGCCTATATTTTTAAAGCTGCTGAGACATGATAAAAACACAACAAAAAAATATACTGCAATCACTGATTGTTGAGACCTATGAGCTCCAAACCTTGTAAACATAGATGCTGACTTCACTTTGGTGATGAATTTTCATGTGGTTTCATTACTACTGTGCTGAAACTTTGGAGTGACACTATTTTTGTTAAAGCTATTGATCTATCCAATGAATATTGATGAAGTAGGTGTCGACACACTGTTAGGCCCCATTCTGCGTTAGGCATTTTAAATGCAAATGAACATCTTTGTACTCCCCCATAGCAAGGTTGCTCAGCTGCGCTTCATCTGATCAGCTGATCGACTGATTTGCCACTGCACCAAAAGCTCACTCTGCTTTTTTAGATCCCCTGCATTTTGTACTGTAGCTTCCTTCGTTAAAACAAACAAAGAAGTTGGTGTCTCTTCAGGACACCTAATTTGATCTGAATGGAGCCTTAAGAGAAGTAAAGTACCAGCTAAACTTTAGTAGGTAAAAATATAAACTAAAAATTTAATGTTTTTTTTGATAATTAAACCTGTAACATTCAAGAGAGACATATTTCAAAGCCAAAAGTCCTTGAGTTGAGGGTTGAGGCTCATATACCTCATAGTTAGAATCACAGTTATGCACCCCTAACTTCCCTTTCACTTTCAGATAGGGGCGCGGTTTGCACGTCAACCGGATCCTTTGCCTTACATGGTGTCCCAGCCGTTGCCTTGGCAAGTTCACTCAGTGTCACACAGTCGGAGGAGCAGCAAAGCAGATGAGGTTAGTTGTGAAATGAAATGTGCTCCTCCTTATAGTCGCTCTGATGCACATCTCAATTCTGATGCACCAAGGCAATTGATTCCTCAGAGCTTAAAAAAAAACACAGTCATTCTGCAAACAACTGAGTCGCTCACTATAACCACATGCACAGCTCAGCTGGGGTCGTCTCAAGGTTGCATCTCTCTCAGGATCATTGCAGGTTGTTTTTGAGAAAGTGGAAAGAATTAACCTTTTCTGAAATTTGGAGTTACCCCGCCTGTGAGGCTGGAATTTTTACTCTTACATTTGCTTTTGTAATCTTCCGTTAGCTAATGTTGAGACGGAACATGTGGCAAGTTCAGCAGTTTAGCTTGGCTTGGCATGTGAGTGTTAAGGTTTGTTCTTTGTTTGCTAGTCTCAGGGTAGGACAACAGGATAAATTATGATTTTTTAAGTTTGTGATGCTTCAATGATTAGCCAAATTATATATTAATAAAAGAGTTGAGTCTGGCATCAGACTCAGTTAAACAGAGATCTTTTTGCTTTCGATGATTCAGTATTAGTGAATCAATAAATATTCAAGATTAATTTGTCCAATATTTAAGTTATTTTGCTATTCCTCAGCTTTTCATTGACTCCTGAGTCAAAAAGCACATCTCTGTTTAATCCAAAGTCATAACCCTGAATCTAGTGCAGCCTGTGAATTTCTTTGTTTCTTTTTTCTTAGCTTGAGGTAACTTGCTTAAAGGTTTCTTCTAAAATAGTCTAGACTACTGAGCTGGCAAAGAGTTGGCCTCTGGCAGGAAGAGGAACTTGGTGGTTAACTGAGGTTACAGGTGTTAAGAAGAGATGGGGAAAGAAAACATCAGCACACAAAAAAACCCTGCGAAGAAAGCAGAGAGATATAAAAACAGGGGTGGAAGTAAGACAGACTTTTAGTGTCACCGTAACGTTTCTGGTGAAAAGAGAGAGAGAGGGTCTCATCCATGAAGTCATGGAAGGGCATTTGTGACTGAATGCAGGCACACAGCCAAAGTGACGGGTAAACAGGCTAAACTGGTCCAGTCTTCAGCCTCTAGCCTCCCTGCCGCTGCTCTGCTTGAGCTGTAATCCCAATCAAGGGGATTTGTGTTGGAGGTCATTACCCTAACTGTAGATAGGAAGGACACTCACACACACACACACACAGGGTCAGGAACACATTTACACTGCAAGTTCAGCACCTTCAGACAGCACATTTTGTACAGTCAAGAAAAAATTAGCAAATCCTGTGTGATTATCTGCTTGCATGTGATAGATGTTGTACTATCAGTGGAATGTGAAATATGTTTCTGAAGCTAAGTTCCAGATTAGATTGTAACATTGATGCTTATCATATTTGACAGGTATTTTATCTGTACAGCTGATTTTTTTCTCTGCGTGCGTCAGTAAGTGTTTTCTAACACACAACTATTCTGTCTGACTTGCAGTTTGATGGGCTCAGGAGGAACAGCATAGGAGTGTACAGAAAAAGTAAGTGGTAGAGTTAATAATAAAGACCAGTGAATAGGATTCAGAGTCATCTAGTGGTTAGGTTGCAGATTGCAGCCAACTGAATGTGCCTCACCTCGCCTACCTTTTGCAATTGGGTAGGCAAAATCTTAAAAAATCTAAAGGCCTTCTCTAGAGAGAATACTTGGTTTGTCCGTTCTGAACCACTGTGGAAACATGGTGGTGCAACATAGCGGACTCCATGGAGGAAGACAAGCTTGCTAAATTACAAAGCCTTCAACTACACATGGATGACCTGCCCCACTTTAATAAAAACGTAATTATAAATATTATTTTCCATTTCTGCCTCTAGATTTACCTAAATCCTACACACTGGACATTTTAATTAAATGCAGGCTATTTTTCTGCTACAATAATTGTCATCTTTAAAGAAAACACATTGATTCGATTCAAATTGAATGTCAAATCCAATCTCAACTTTGATCAGAAAAATAGCCCGCTCGAAAAAAGGCTAATGCATACACCATGTGTTTGAACTTAATCATTGCTACAGACTATGCTTCCATGGCTATTGCCTCTGCCACTCTGGCTATACCCTGTGTCCTGTCGTGCTCAGACTCCAATGCCAGCAATGGGAATTGTGCCGTGTCGCCAGTTCCTCCACTCAGCCCCGTGGAAGTTGAGAAGGCCGCCGCCACTATCCAGACCCATTTCAGAAAGTTCCAACAGAAGAAACAAAAGAATGGCAAGTAGAAAGAGCGATGGTGAGGGGCAGCAGGAAGCAGGTGGGGTGATGTTTGGATCCTCAGAAGGATGGATGAACTCTGTGCTGACATTCAAAATTGCATATGTACACTCAAATGCAATTGCACATATATTCAAAGTGTATGATAAATATAAGGGTAGTAGAGCCCCTGGTCTAGTAACACATATAAGCAATAAAATAAAGTGATAGAGTACATCTCAAACATTTACATGTAATACCCTATTTAAAATTCTGTGTGAACAATATATGTGAATATACTGTACTTCTGAATGTGACTGAGCGACTGAGAGGATGATGTTATTTATTTATGAACAGTATTTTGAGTATTTGAATATAAAAATAACAAATCTAATTTGTCATCAGTATGGATCTTTCTAAAATTCAATAAACCCAACTTTCAGTCTGTGTTGTGTTTCATTGCAGCATGGTGCCCTCTTGTGTTTGGATAAGGTACTGTGGTGCCTCATCCATAATGCAACAGAAGCCCCCATGCAGTTTTATTTTTTTCTTTCTTTTATGTTTTTAATGAATGTTGTAATATTTTTAGTGGCTGTATAGAGACCTCAGAATTAAATAAGTATAAGTAGATAATAGTTTAAATGACCACATGAATTAAAACTGATAAAATATATACCCATGACATAAACAAAATAATAATCTGTTGTCCACCCATTCAGAACAAAGCGGCCAAAACAGCACAGAATCATTTAATTTTCACTTTTTAAATACTGAGTTTTTGTCTAAAAGGAAAAATGTCTTTGTAGTAAAAATTGTAAGAATAAAATAAAAACAACCTGCAAAAACCCTGTTGTCTAAATAAACAAGCCAACAGATGAATATTTATCAGTAGTTTTTAAAAGGTACTGGGCTAATTTACTAAATCATGGTTACATGTTTTGCCTTCATTCATTCATTCATTCATTCATTCATTCATTCATTCATTCATTCATTCATTCATTTAATTACTGATTTCATAATGTTATATTTATGTATTTCACTTAATGTTAACAACCTTAGGTCTACATGGGGCCACAACTTTAGGATAATGAATAACTATACTAGTAGCAATGATCCTAATAAACTAATATAACAGCTAATTATTTGTAAACACATTTAATGCTGATTTTATGTCCACAAGGAGCTATTGAAATTTTCCCTTTTTTTCTCTGATTTCAAGTGAAGGGGGTTTAAGCTTATTTATGTGCAGAATTAATTTATTTTACATGATAGTCTACAGATGTCAAAGAACGAGTTCTTACTCAAACGTCAAACAGTAATTTCCTCACTCACGTTCAGTGTGATAACATGCAGGTAGTTTGGTCTTGAGATAACCTTTTGAAATTTAGGCCTTCGCACACGACGTATGTGGTGCTTTTTTATCAACATTTACATTTAAAATGTCAATTAGCATCCCAAAAACCAGTTCACAATTTACTCTAAAATGTACATCTCTGTTTACATTTTCATTTAAAGTACTTTCCTGCAGATATGGTCCCTGTAAAATCTGTTTTAAGTGCTGCCTGCGGAGCTTAAACACAGCTGGATGCAATTGGAGAGATAGATGCACCAAACACTTTCACATACAGGAGAAACATGTTTGATTCCAATAAATATTGATAATACAGAAAAGCCTTATCTCAAATGCTACATGGTTGTGAAAGAATGAATAATATCACCACAGTTCATAAAAAGATAGCTTTATTGCACAAGGTGTTGAGTACTCTTTTTCTGTTTTTGTTTGTTTTCATAGAAAAGAAAATGTAGAGTTAAACACAAGCAATTGCAAATTGAAGCAATGTTTCCCCATAAAAGTTTAAGGAACAACCTCTGCATTTTTAAAATGTTTTGAATAACCCCCTTTTAAATTGTTCAATTCACCATTTTTCCTTTCTCTTTTATAACCAGCAACATTTTCAGAACATGCAATGCTGCCGACCTCCCTCCAAAAAGTGGGATAAATTAAAAAAAAGGAAAACTCTAAATCAAGCAACCTGTGACAAAGTTAAAAAAAAAGGAAACAAAAATATTCAAAAAAATATAAAAGGGAACAATGCAACCAAATATCCTGTGAAAGAAAAAAAAAATCAAGATTGTTAATTATGCATGGTCCACTCTGACATGTTTGAACTGGTCCATAAATCAAGATAAATCAGTGTCTGTATAATTCTGTAGTTTCTCATTAAGTCCTCTTCTGTTTCATTACAATAACTTCGGTTCAAAGTTTACATTGTGCCCTGGTTTCTAGTGAAGATGTCGAAAATAGTACTCATTTATACAAAACACTTTCCTATGTACACAAGTCTGCTATTATGGAGTACAAATTATGTTGTATAGGCGGGCAAAGGGTACAGTGGGAGGGGAAGATCTGATTGGTTGAGCAGAAGAGGAAAAGGTTGGGGGGAAGTAGCACATGTGAAGTTGGCCTTATGAATACAGACTGAGTCAGTTTGAGAAGTACTTTATTGCATTTTAAGTAAAAATTCCACCCTTAATTCTCCATTTGTCATTTAAACATTGCAGATGTCAGACCAGATGTTAAAAGAAGCTGCGGCCAAGAAATTTGCTTCTAGCTTGTTCAGTGGAAATGAAATAAAGCAACACTAGCCTAGCTTTGAAGTGTTTCTGTACAATATGATAAACAATTTCATATGACAGTATGGTTTGTGATTTGTCTTAGAAGCAACAAGTCCTTCCTATAAGTTTTTCATAGTAAAATGTTATTATTTCAGCTTCATGTTTCTTTTAACATTAGAGTGTAAAAAGGGCCAACATCTGGAAATATTTATTTGGGCCTTAAAACATTTAATGCTTAGAGTTAATGACTGCTCAGAGGCCTAAATCCCCCACCAAAGCACTTACTTGAATTTTAATAAAAAATAAATAAATAAATAAATAAAATTTAACAACTAAAATACATTTAATAGAATAGTTCAACAATTTTGGAAAAGTGCTTTTTTGCTACATTGCCAGGATAGATGAGAAGACTGTCAACAGCACCACATAAGCTCACTAATTATCACATTAAATTTAATTTGTTTACTCTGTACCAAAAATTAAAAATAACAAATACAGGACATCAGTGGTAACTGCTCTCAGCTGAGAAACAGTCCAGCACATAACCTCTGTAAAACCACAACTTTGGTTTTTTGTGCACAATGTAACACTTAATAGGTAGGAAAGTGGTATCAATCTTCTTATCCAGCTCTTAGCAAAAAGGGCTATTTTCCAAAATGTTAAACTATTGTTCTAAATATCCATATATTGTTGATATTCTGAATAACACCATAAAAGTTTCAAAGGATGGAATTTTCCTTAAAAGTACACATATCTTATACTTTGTGCAAACTGACAGTGGATTATAGTTTTACAGCAGAGGCAACTTGACTGAAGAACTGGGGAAAGCAGGTTAGAAAGAATTTTATTTCATCACTTCATCCAATTTTTATCCAGCTGGAGTCAGGAAGCCTCTGTTTTTGGTTGCTGAAACTGGCCGGCCCCACTCTTTTTCTGAAAACATTTGCACAACTTGAAACATAAAGGCCAAAATAAAAGACATCGTAATCATCAACATGGGGAAGCAGGATTCATCACTTTCCTGTCCGGTTTCAAAATAAAAGGGTACATGATTACATTTATAAGTGCCAACTCATAAATGCCAGAGTTTTGGGAGGACTCGCTATGACACAGATAAGAAACAGAAATACTTGTCGGTCTGTTTGTCTTCATTAATTATAGTCAGTTATAGGTAATGGCATTGAGCTTGTGAACACACCTTTGGAAGGTACAATACAACATATTACAATAGGCTCACTTACTGTATATAGGCTGTCCTTGTTTTACTGTTTTCTTTTTCAACACCACACTTTCTGCACTGAGCCATAGACCACAGTTAACCAGCGACACAATCCCACACTATTATTTGACTTTTTACTGTGCTTGTCCTTTCAGCTGCTACCTGCTGCACAGGCGTTTGCAGCCGGAACATTTACAAAAATCACAAGGGGGTCATTGTATCATTTCTCAAACCTCTGTTTTACCATTTAACTTCCTTTCACTCCGCTTCCTTTCTCTCCAAGATCTCCCGTCCATGGTTGTGCTACCCGTTTAAGCTTCCCTCTTCTCTTTTTCCTTCCTTCCTTCCTTCCTTCCTTCTTGCAGTTTTTTCACTCTGAGCGATTGTCTTGTGATCTTTTATATATATATTCAATTAGAACGGCTTTTTATATTTCTCTGCTTTTTTTTTCAATATTCATATATTTGCTATATATTTGAATAGAAATATATATGTACATATTTTTTGAAAACAAACATATATCATATCTTTTTCTTTTTTCTATTGCGAGAGCCCTGATGTTACGTTTTACCATTGCAAAACATTTGGAGCAACTCTGTTTTTGGAACGATCTTTGTCATGGGATTAAGCTTTGGGAGGAGAAATGGGGGGAAACAAAAATAAACTTTAAGTTAACAAATACAGCACCATGCATAAAGCTAACATAAATTTCAGTGAGGCTGAGGGACTTGAAAACACATCTTTTAGATTTGAAGACCACTTAATGTATTTCTGAAGAAAACTTGTATCTCTCTGCTATGTTACCCCCTCCCAGTTTCCCTAACACAACTGCAAATTCTATCAACACTTGATCTCTCTGTCTATAATCTTAAAGTCATTTTTCAATCATAAATTCAAGATCATTTCATACAAATATGACTTTGCTTGTATACATTTCCATAAATTTGCTGTATGCTTGCAACATCTCTCCATTCAAGTTGTCACTGAACGTCAAAGAGCATTTACGCCTTTCTGTGCATATTAAACCTCCTCTCTCAGTCTGTCTGTCTGTTTGTCTAACTAGCCCGTATGCTAGCAGTAGGTCACAGTGACACTGTATGGATATGATGGGGGCTGGGTGAGTAGGACTGAAGGTTGGGATAGAAAGGGGAAAGGTGGGTGCAGGTAAAATGAGCTAAACAAAGAGTAAAAGCATCGTGGCACCATGATGAATCATAAAAGGGTCTCACCCTTCCTTGTTCTGAGGCAGGAGGAGAGAAAAGAAAAGAAACCTTCTTGTTAGCATGTGTAATTTGCCTTCTTTTGAACTCATTTCCTCTTCAGTATTTCTTATTGAAGCAATGCCGTCAATCACACTAAACAAAAACAAAGATCAAAATGCTGGACCAAATTAGAATCATAGTGTTACATTGTCAGCATCATCATCATCATCATCGTCATTGTTAGCGTCCCTGTATCCCCTTTCACAGGTACAAAATGAACAGTGGGGGTGGGTTCAGTTTTGACACAGACGTCTGCCCGAGAGGTCAGCATACAGATTGATTTTAAAAAGGTCCACTGTTGGTGTGTGCCTGCCACATGTATACATATATATATTTACACATATACACCCACACGCACACACACGCAGGCTTGTGAAGGTTTCTATTACTTGGATCCGTTCTAACTTCTTCTTAGTGCACATGAGGTTATATTTCCATCATCAGAAAATAAACAGAAAACTGACTAAAAAAAAAGGTTTGGATTCATTTTTCACTTGATGATGCTTGACATTTTTTTTCTCCTCTGCTTTGAGTCTGTTTATAAAAGCATCAATTAAGACCACAATGCTGTGTCATCCATTGCATGTATGAGAAAATTCTCCACGTCTCAAAACTGGTATTGAGTCGACAGTCCTTCCATTGCCTCTAAAGTATGAATCCATGATGGAGTAACCTCTCAGAGCCAGTGTAACACCAAGGTTGGTGGTTTGTGCATACAGTAAAAGCATCCTGCCATGGCACAATGCTGTGATATGAGCTCTTCTTTCATTGGAGGCCAGAAAAGTTACATATTTAAAAACCTAAAAACCTCATAAACTCAAGCGACCTGGTTCATTCTACAACTGTCTTGATCCAGAAAACAAGACAGTGCATGTGGAAAGCATTTTGTGCATAAGTACTGTGTCCTTACCAGCAAATGAAACAAAAAAATGAAGTGGAAAGGTAAAATCATTTATGTTTTGGCAAGTGATTTCCAGGGTGATGAAACAAGAGCTAGAGAAAGATGACACAATAATAAAGAAAGCAATCAGGCAGAAAGAAAGGCAAACCCCTGTGCTATGGAGACCCAACTCTGACCCCTTCTTACGATAGTGTCAACGGGAACCCAACCAGCCCCCTGCAGCCTGGCACAGCGCAGGCACTGACGGGTCAGCTGTGCATGTGTATGTTCCTCACCCCACTTTTCCATAGAGGCTCCAGGCAAGCGCTGGCTTGACCAGCATTAAGAGTTACAGTGACAGGCCGCAGTGATGGCAGGCTAAACCAGTGTGTACGACTTGGAGTAGGCCCCTGCCCCTCCATCCCTCTGCTTCTGTAGTCTGCCTAAGCCCGAGGAGCTGCTCTCCAGGAGAGAGTCTCTGGATCCTCCCATCTTGGAGGAGGATGAGGAGGCACCTCCAGGAGTCCCTCCTGTTGCCCCTGCTACCCCACCTCCACCGGAGGATGATGACGCCCCAGCAGCTGCAGCAGTAGCAGCAGCAGCTGCTGCTGAACTCTGGGCCACTGAGGCAGAGGAGCCGGGCATGGTGAGAGTTCTCTGGGGGAGTGTGGAGCTGCTAGAGCTAGCAGACACCCCTCCACTCCCACTACCTCCACCACCACCTCCAGCTCCTCCAGAGGAAGCCCCAGAGGAAGTGAGGTTGGACAGGCCAGAGTGGCCCATGCTCAGGGCCTGCTGCTTTGCAGAGTCCATAGTCACATGACGGCCCTGGGTGTGGTATGCCCGCTGGGCCAGGCCACGAATAGAGGCTTCACGTGGTGGAACCACTGGACAAGGGTCATGATGCTCCGACTGCTTTCGGAAGAAGGGATCTGACTTCATGTAGAGGGGGAGGTTGCAGTAGTCACCTGGAGGGAAAAAGTGAAAGTAATGTGACTGTCAAAGCCAGCAAAAGCCAGAGCCTATGGAGATTATTCAAAGTGTTACACACTGTAAATATTTTCACTCTGCATTTATGTAAATTATTGACTGCACTAGACTTATCTGAAAACATCTCAGCACACTATGTACATATGACCCATCACACTCTTCTCTCCCTCTTAATTATACATATTGTTTGGTATGTTTTATTTAAACAACAAATGAACTATAGTTTTAAAAAAGTCTTTCATGCTTTGCAGAAATCACTCACTCTTGGCGCGGTGTGGAATGGGCACAGCTACATTCTTGCCACGGTCATAGTCCTGGGGTTTGGGTGGCGAGGCAGTGAAACGGCAGATACCGGGCTCTGACGGTGTGCTCATAGATGTCATGCTGTCTGCATTGTCATTGGTACCTGTGGTCATCTGATCAGATGAGCTGTCAGAGATAAAGCACTCAGTAATCTCAAACTTGGCGTGCTGCAGGTGTTCCTCAAGCTTGGCATGTTCATATGCTCTTGCCAGCTCCTCGTAGGTGGAGGAGGCGCTCTCTGTCGACACCATGCTGTTACGACCTTTATCTATGGAGAAGAAAGGAAAGGAAATAAAGATAAACACATTTTCTACAGTTTAACACACACTTCTTGAACTGTAGCCCACTGCAAAAACACATTCTTCTCCACATTTCAAAAAAAGCCTCACTTCTATGTGCATGTTACTGGCTGTAAGTGTCATTTCACCCATGTGCCAACCTGTGTCCTGTGAGAGGCTGGCACTGTAGCTGTCACTCTCTGTGACAGTGATGCCATGCTGGGAGCCAACTGTGCGCCAGTCTGAGGTGAGAGTGCGTGCTGGCGTGGAGGCCTGGCACTTGGTCAGAGTCCACTGACTGGAGTAGCGGTTCCTGATGCTGTGGGCTGACTTAACACTCTTCCTTGACACCGGGTCTGGTGGTAAGTGCATGGAGAAATAAGAAGGACGTACACATGTGCAGAGGTTGTTTAAGGATGAGGGAAATCAAGCATTTAAAACAAAGATATTGCTTAGATATTGAAAGATATTGAACAGAAATGCAGAAGATTTACACAGTTAACATTTATACTAATTATGCTATATATTATATAATACCAATGATGCAAAGCTACTGAACTGAAATGGTTAGTTCAAGCTGTGACTGATAAAATGTAAAGAGAGGAGAAAGAGCACTCACTGGTCCCTGGTCTGATGTCTGACATGTCAATCAAAGGGCCGGTGTTCTGGATGAGGGCGGGGTGATGGACTGACACACCTGTGCAGAAGCTCTGAGGATTTCCAGTTTGGTTGAACTCTGTGTCTGTCACAGGGATCGTGGCTTTGTCCTCACCTATAACAGACAGAATGAATACGTCAGAAAAGCAGTAAGTGTAGGGCCTCACAATTTTCATGACACATTTGACACAAGGATCATTCAATCCCAAGTTCAAGCCCAGACACACAAACACACACAACAGCTCTCTCTGTTTCTCACTCTCTCTCTTCCTCTCACCGATTTGCTTGATGCCTTCTTTGTCCTCAATCAGCAGCTGCACTCTGGGGATGTCGATGTGTAACCGAGGGCCCTGAGGAGGCCCCTTCACTGGTGTGTCAAAGCTGCGGTTGTTTTTACTAATCCAGAGATACAAGACAAGAACACACACAAATGCTCAGGATTTTGTAAAAGAGAAAAACATGCAAAACAAAAGTGGATTTGTAATATTTGTAATATGAATTTTAATTTACTCTAAATATTATTTCAGATTGATTTTGTAACAATGGTAGAAAACATCGGTCTCACCTTATCAGCATCTCTGCCAGGCTTTTGGCATCTAGAGGGAGCGGAGAACATCAACAATTACTTTTCCCTGACACACAGATCAATTTTTGAAATAAATGCAGCTCTTGTCTTCATTCAAGATTCCCTCTGTTGTCTGTTTTTTCCTCCTCTTTTCTCCTTCCCTTTTTACTGCTTCTCTCACCTCTTAGTCTCTTCAGCCTCTTTTCCTTGCGTTTCTTGCGAATGATGAAGAGCAATGCAACACCAAGAGTGACCAAAATCACAGGACAGCCAATGGAAAACAGCTTCTTTACATCATCGTTCTTCTCAAGGGGGGATTTGATTGGTGGAATCGTGCCTGCAACCACCCAGAAACAATAAACATTAGTTTACCACCCTTTTGAGACAATATTTTAATGTATCCAATTCAATTAATTTCCTATTAAAAGTAGAATTTGTATTATTTATGCAAAATTAATATCAGAAAGAAGTGAATCCCCCACTCACTGCCGTCATAGTCCAGTGTTGCAAACTGGGAGCTCTGGTTTCCACAGCCAGCACTGTTGCATGCTTTCATCTTCAGCTCGTACCAGGTGGCCTCACGCAGCTCTGCCAGGAACACATCTGTGGTGGCATTGGTGCGAACATTCTGCCACGCCCATGTACCTGCAAAAAATACACATTTTAAGCTTGGTTCTAATCCTTTTGCTTCTTAATTGATCTTCGTAAAAAAGGTGGAAATTTATCTCAGTATACACAATAAACTGTTTTTCCATATACGTTATTGATCCTTAAGTCATCAATCTTCCTATCTGATTTTTTCCACAGTACTTCCACATACTACTAGCAATTATAAAAATGAGAAAGCAGTGACACACCTTTTGGTCTAAACTCCAGCGTGACGGCACTGATTGGACAGCCCCCACTGGCCCAACCCTGCAAGTTGAGGCGGGCGTGGCTGGAGTTTATGTGGGTGAAAACTGGCTGATCCTTGTTGAACTGAGGCTCTGTAAAAGGGACAAAGTCATACATTTGTCTTACATGCATTGTGGCCGACAACAGGTGATTGCATTTTCCTTTTTCTGTAGAATTTCTAACAATATCTTATTAAATTTTTATCACTTGTAACATGCTATGTTTCTAAGTTAAACTCTGATCATTTACACGTTGCACATTTTTTGTTTTTGGAGAAGGTAAATATAGTCTTAATAATGAATGACTTCAGTTTGCCAATTTTTATTAAGATGAAGCATATAAAAATTCTGTGAAAAGGTCTCCATTTTTTTTTTTATTAAATATTTAAGATTGCAAAATGAGGTGAAAATAGATCCTCTAGGTAGAAACAGGAACCAGTTTTTTGGAGGGAATTTTTATAGTCATGTACATTTATACAGAGTGCAGTGTTGTGAAATTTGTTCTTTGCATCTAACTCATCCAATATGTGCAGCAGAAAGCCACTGTCGTGCTCCCACAGACTAACTCCAGCTCTAACTTAGTGCTGTGGTCAGAGGCACATTGGAATTAACCTACATGTACACAGAAAGGCCCTGCCTCAGCGGGGCATTAAACCAAGGATCTACTCGCTGTGAGACAACAGTGCAAACTCCTGAACCACTGTGATGTGCAAACAACTTCAAAAGTCAGTTTTATGTTGATATAAAAGTTAGGAATAAAGGGTTGGAAGATAGGTCCCTAATATTATTGATGAAAGCTGTGCTGTGGCATGGAGACCTCTTACACTCGCCCTATTTAAATCCAAGCTCATTTTCTTCCATTATGGGCTTCTCACCTCTCCCATGGGTCTTTGCCTCGATGATCTCACTGATGCGTCCGGCCCCAACACTATTCTTTGCAGCCAGTTTAACTTTATACCAGGTGCCACAGCGCAGGTTGTCCAATTTGAAGGAGCGCTCGCTAGAACTGATGAAAACATCCTTCCATTCCTCTGTGTTGTCTACAGAGTACTGCAGCACAAAACCTGCATCCAGATAAAGGATGTAATTAACACATTCACACTGATATTCTTGCTTATTCTAATATTTTCTTCTTGTGTCAACCCAACTAAACTTTTGACAATACTACCTCAACTGTCCACTAGATGGCAGTATCAGATTGTTCTCCTCTTGCCCAGATAGGCAGCTGATTGGAGGATGCTCTAGCTGCTGCCTGTCTACTCCGCCATTAGTTACCTACAAACCCCAAGTCTGGGATGGCGCTGACTAAGCATCTATGTAAATGAGGGTTTGCAATGTGGTGACTGTTTTTATAATCAGCTGCCTTGGAGAGCCAACTCCCTCCCGCTTGGAGACACTTTACATCTAATCCTCCATCTCTGTTGTCTTTCCTTCTGTCTGCATATAATTATGTATATATGAACGTCTCCGTCTCTGTGTTTCTTTGTACTCTTTGTACCATCTTTTTTTCTCCTCCCTCTGTCTCTAGCAGATGGTGCTGATAGAGTCAAAAACATGAGAGGGGTTAACATGTGCAGATCCTGCAGTATTTGTTTTGCAAGTTCTACAGTCACCCTGTTTTTAGAACACAACAGAACGTGAAAGACAGACAGACAGAGACAGACAGACAGCAGAAAGAACAGTAAAGAACAGCACAAAAACAGACTATTGTGGAAGATATTAGAACAAAGCATCAATTCTCACTGCAGGATTACGATCCTGCAGGATTTGTTCATTTGTTCATCTCTTTATTTATTTTTTATATTAGTTTTAACAAAACCAGTTGAGGCTTTTTCATGAGGTCATGCTAACATGTTTGATCTGATCTGTAGTCTGCGGCTGCCACTGCAGCAGTGGAATAAAATACAAAGTTAACTTCAGTATTGCTGACTTCTTACACTGTAATGATGGCTTCATAGACAGACAGACAGTCATTCCTCTATACATACTAAACACACTGTATAATGTCTGCAAATACTGATTGTTGGCCTATTGTTATTTGAATACAAAGATGCACAATGAACGTGCATCGCCCAAAAGTTTGTAGTATTTCCAACTTGTGTCTTTGCTGCATGTAAATGTGTCTCTCTTGAGTCGTCCCTACAGTATATTTTGACCCACATATATAACAAAATTATTGAGCTATTACAGTATTCCCAGCTTTAAAATATAGTTTACTATAAATAATTCTAAGAGTAAATTTTTAGTGTAATCTCAATAAATTTTGCTTATTGTTTGTCTTGGTTTAGTTGTGTCTTAAGCAACTAGCTAGAAGTCATCAAATGCTTGGCTTCTGTTTAAGGTTTACAAATGTGTAAAGGGCATCATGGAGTCAGACAAATGACCCCTGAACTCACTCACACTGTCACACAGCATGAACAAAGAAAAGGGATTGAAAACACATTTGCATCCACATTCATTCAGGCTCACACTCCATGCTCATCTTCACACAGAAATCACCAAAAATCAGATAATCAAACAGACAATTAATTAACATCGAAACCAGAAACCAAAAGAAAACCAAAATCAATAGACTAACAAATCTGCAGGTCTGCTTAAAATGTGTCAGAAAGAAAGACAGACAGAGAGTTACTCAGATCTAAAAAAAGGAGAGTCTTTATGTTTAAACTTAATCTCAAGTGAAATTCTGCAGTGTCACCTTTAGAGAAATACAGCTACAGACAAGAAGAAGGGAACATAAATATGCAGAAGGACTGGTGTTGTGCAGGACCATTTACCTCTGATAGAGCTGCCTCCATTGTCTCCTGGTATCCAGGCCAGGGTGATGGAGGAGGTGGAGGTGGTGGAGACAGTTAGACGAGGCTGGTCAGGAGGGACTGAAGAGACACAGTTAGAGTTAAACACTAGATAATGTCCACACCAAAATATTATAGATTCTTTTTGAGGAGAAAAATTCTGTTGTTGATGTAAAGAGTGTAAATGTAGGTGCATGTCTCATTTCAAACAGGAACAGCCGGCCTGGAAGTGAGCACAGTCACAGATGAATGAACTAAATGAAACAACCTGAAAGATGTTCAAACTCTGCTGCCATTGTTGCCTTTTTTCCTACCTTGCACCAAAAGGTTGACAATGATAGTGTCAAAGCCCAGCGTGTTGGTGGCTGTGCAGGTGTAGTAACCAGAATCCTCAGCTTTGACGGAGCGCAGCACCAGAGTGCCGTTGCCCAGGATGAGACGCTGTCCATCTAGAGACACGGGGATGGCTGTGTCCTCACTAACAAAGATGGAAAAAAGGGACATTTTTTGATTACCATCGATCTTGACCAAAGGTGATTCAAAGATGTGACATTAATGCGGCATTTTTTTAAGAAAAACTCTTACCTGTCTTTGGTCCATTTAATAGTAGGTGTAGGCTCTCCGACTGAGCTACAGGGCAGTCGCACCTCCTTCATCCAAGGGGTGGTCACTGTGCCCCCAAAGGACAGGATCTTAGCTGGAGCTGGTGGAGGATACACATGAAGTGTATGATAAGAGACAAATTTAAAAAAAGTATCTGTACAGCCTTTGGCATTAACACACACACTCAAGAGAGAGAATAGCCTGATTGAAATCTACCAATCGGTTAATCTCGCCTTAGTCAAATAAACAACTGTCAAACCCAACAACCTGTCGAGGTTTCACAATATGTTGAATCAATACAGAAATATGATGGTTGACATTCAGTGTAGACATCGATTTGTTTTCCATTTGGGATTCTTTCGAAAAACAGGATTTACCGGTGCAGAGAGATTTGTGTGTTTAGCGCGTTTCACACTCGCTGGAAGAGAAATCTGTGTTAAATGCGGCATTGTTGGGACAAAGAATAGCGGCTGAAAAATAAAAATAATATGAGACAGCACAAAGAAGGAGAAGAGAGGAAATGAAAAAATATCCATCTATTCAGGCACATAACCCTCTTATTCTCTGTCAACCCCCCCTCCCCAAACATACACTCACACACTCACACACGCACACCCACTCCTTCTGTCTCTTTCTCTTTCTCAAGCTTGGCGTCTTAATGCTGGTGCTCTAGTGCACTTATGTTAAGGTTGAATGAAGTATTGAGTGGGCAAGCCTGGAGGACACTGCCTTTTACAGCTGCCGATCAGCTGACGCACCCACCCGTACCAGCACACACTTACACACACACACACAAGAACAGATAGAAAGAACAAGAGATGGAGAATGAATAGAGTGCACTCTCCACCATGTTATCTTTCCCTCTGTTTTTTTTTAATCCAAAGCCTATTGATTTAACTGCTCTCTTCATTTTCTTAAACACTCTTCCTCTCTATTGTCTTGAGTATTAGTTAGCTGTACTCCTGTCGTGTTATTTTCTCTCCTCCTCCTGCTGCTGCTGTCCTCCCTTTTGCTCCCCCTCTTATCATTTCCCTGATTCGGGCCAGTTTATCTGATGCCCTCTGAACTCTGAAATCAATACCACCCGCTGCTCTGTTGTATTAAGTCAAAACACGCAGTCACACTGGAAAAGGAAGGAGAGATTGAAAATTTATGTGAAGAAGGGTTTTATAGAGCAAATGACAGAATAAGAGAGAGATTATTCATATGATTCACAGTCATGAGGGATGAAGAGCAATACATCCTTTGAAAATGATGTATTTTTAGTTCATGACATTGTCAATAAGAGGCTTCAAGAGGACTACCACTGTAACAGTAGCAGTGTTGTATCGGTTTCTAAGAGAAATGGCAAAAGCAGAACAAGACAGAAAGCAAAGAAACAAGAAGAGTCAGGAAACAACCAGGGTGCTGCAAAAAAAAACCCACAGCAGTTTTTCATGTTTCCAGGTTCATATCTGGCTACATTTGGTTGAAACATGAACGATTTTTTAACAGCTACACAATCTTGTCTCACTTACAATATATCATTGTGAATTAGTGCATTAATTCTTGTCAAGGCAAATTAAAAGAGCACTCAGCCTATTAAACAATGTACTTTTAAAACACTCTCTCCATTAAAAAGAATAGAAACAAAAAGATGTTTTATTTCAAGCCTCATTGTCAATACATGGGGCCTACATTACCCACACTGCAATTTAATTACCCACAGCTGGGGAAAGAGGCTTAGCATTGTGCTAGTGGCTGCTAGTGGTTAGCCTCAAGAAAAGATAAGGAGAGGATACACAGGTCTTGTCACTTCACTTCTTTTTGGATTTCTGACTTTTTCCTTTGAAAACTTGTAGATGGCTTTTCTTTTCACACAAGTTTTTCACATATTAAATTTTTGCTTTGAAGACCTGTAAACAGACTTTGATGCATTCAGCTGATGGGCTTGCCCTTTAAATCTTATTAAAATGAAGGCTGATGATGCCAGAAAACATCAGCTTTTGACTAAATTTTTTCCCAATTATAACCTTGACTCCTAGATGTTTTTTGGACTGCCAGTGTTCACTAAACATTCAGCCTCTTTACTGTATGGATCCCATCATGAACCTCTCATTAATGCTCAGGGACTCACCCTTGGCCGCTGGCTCCACAGTGACCTTGTCGCTGAAGTTCCCCCGGCCTGCAGTGGTGACCGCTGCAGCCCAGATCAGGTACTGCTGCCGGTGGTTGAGATGAGTGATTCTGTAGAACAGCAGCTCTGGATTGGCCTCGTACTCGCTGGGCAGCTGAAAGGAGCCGGAGAGGAAAGAGGAAGTGTTAATCTCTCTGTCTTGTCTTATCATGAAATATGCTTTATGTTAAAGAGTTGAGCACAGTCTTAACTTCTTAACATATTCTGCAAAATAATAACTTTTTAAACATTCTAGGAAAATGTACCTTTCTTTTAAAATCAGTTATCAAATCTGCTTGTAAGCTACTAAATACTTTTTTGTGATGCTTTTTCCTTCCTATAGAAAGAAGCTGATGTATGACATCAAAAATTAATTAATCAATCAAAACAGACTTTCTGTGAAATTTTGTAAAAATAAGAAATGAATACATTTTAATGCCCCCCCCCCCAAAAAAAAATAAAAACAAAATTAAGAGAACACTCATAAAAACTGTAAAAAGATTCAGTATTTTCAATATTTTCTCAATTTCTATAAGAATTAAAAAGTGCAATTTAGAGATTTCCCTTTTTTTGTTCTGGTAACAAATACCTCTCCGTCATATCACAAAATCTGCACTGTATAGAAGAGCAAAAAGTAAAATTTTGGAAATGCCAAAGACAAAATTATTTTGCCACTTTACTGGAGATGCAGACATAATGTGAAGGACTGAGTGAACATCATCTTAATGTGATTTAAGCAATGAATACTCTCCTTGAGCCAGCACTACAGAAAGAGAAAAGAGGGTGAGAATGAAGGTATAGAGGTTCTGGGGCATCATATGTTATACCAAAAAAACTGTATGGAAGGATGGAGCTGGAGGGAAGGGGAATGGGATGGAAAAGCTTGAGAATAGAGTGGGAGAGACAAGAGGGCTGGGTTAAGGGAGAAGGAAAGCCTATTCCCTCTCCTCCTCCACTCTCTGAGGGGAGGGAAAACAGAGATATGAGACAGAGGAAGACAATGGGGGACAGAAAAATGAGTCAGTCAGAGATATCATGAACAGTCAAACACTAATGAGGCCTTTATACTGCAGGCATCAGCAATGACAGAGAGGAGGAGAGGAGAGGAGGAGAGGGGAGAGAAGGATGAGGCAGAGAAAAAGGACCCAATACACAAAGCAACACACAAACACAAATACATAAAAATATACTGACACACACAGACACACACATACAGTGGCATGTATGACCTGGAGGTGGATGTGTAATTGCAGTGTGTTTAACCCAGCTATGTGTCTGCTGTCTAGACATGTACGCATCACTGTCCTCTTCACACACACAGACACACACACACACATACACACACACCACACATACACATACACACACACAAGAGAAACTCTCTTTTCTTACTGCCTGCCAGTCACTATTCACCTACCCACCAATTATACCCTTATTCCCTCAACTCTAACTCTTCATCGACTCCGCAGGTAACCCAACATCCAGACACACGCCTGCACGCACACACACACTCGCACACACTCTCTCAGCAGTTCTGTCCATTACTGTGCTGCCGGTTTCGAATCTGAGCAAAAAAAATGTTAGGGAAAAAAGAAAATACAATTACAAATTTAACACACTTCCGTGCTACAAGATGGCACCTCACATTTACATTTCACCCTCTAAGTCGCAGTTTTTACAATAGTTTAACACTGACTCGCATTTCTGAATGACAGGCGCCCATGCACAGATGAAATAAGGACAACAATGCAAGTGTCAAATGGTTTGAAGAGTCAGTAAACGCAGCAGACCTGTAAAAACCTGTGAAGACGCTGCAGTGTTGCTGAGCTCTGTCCTCGCCTGCTGGGTTGTTGTCTGCAGAACGGTTTACTCTGGGCAAATAGATTCCAGTATTCATGTTGTTTTTCACATTTATGAGCAGGCCGTCATGGAGGAATCCACTGGGCTTTTTATTGCTTCCCTGTGTTCCCTGTTCATCATCCATTCCTCTTGTCTCCGTCCTTTCTGTGTTTTCCTCTCTGCCTATCCTTTACCCCACTGCGCCATCCTTCCCTTGCCATCACTCCTCATCCTTCTCTTCATTTTCCTGTCCCTCTCCACATATTCCCTCTCATCTGTGGGCCCACTCCTTGCTTTTACGTCCATCTATCCACCAGTACCCCCCTCTGTTTTACATCCTCTCTGCATTTCTTCCTCTGACTCTCATGTATATCAATGTCTTTTTCTTCTCCTCTCTGTACATTTGTCTCTATACTCTTCACTGCAGGAAGACTTATGGATGGATGGATGGATAGATGGACTGATGGACGGACGGATGCATGGATAGATGAATGGATGGGTGGGTGGGTAGATGTTGGAAGGACGGGAGGGAGGAGTGACAGAGTGTGTGTTGCTGTAACGGATATTAAAATATTCCTCCGGCGTGGAGATAGCGGTGATCCAGGGAACGATAGAGCGAGATAATGAAAAGAGGAACAAAAGTACTCCCCGCGCAGTGTGTCTGACCCCCCCATCCCTCCTTCCTTCTCTCCAGTCGCACTCATTTACATAGTAATCATCCCGAACTCTGCATGGGGGCTTCAGAGAGAACGAGAGACTGAAAGAGATAGATAGATAGATAGATAGATAGATAGATAGATAGATAGATAGATAGATAGATAGATAGATAGATAGATAGATAGATTTGAGATGAGGGGGATGGAGGAGAAGATGCAGTTATATTTCCAACTAGGTAGATTTATATAGCATGTGAACGTGTGAACGTATGTGTGTGTGTGTGTGCGTGAGTGAGTGAGTGTTATGTGCTGTGGTGTGTGTGTACGTAAGTAAGAGTGTGTGTTTGCTGTCGGCTTGTTTTTTGCCCTCCTTGATGAACAGATGAGGTTGTCCTGGCAACGTGATGAGACGCAGATATGCAAATGAGACTGGAGGGTGAGCTTGCACGCACACACACTGCGGTATGAGAAGAGCTCA
Organism: Acanthurus lineatus; assembly: GCA_029814665.1. NCBI lineage: Eukaryota > Metazoa > Chordata > Actinopteri > Acanthuriformes > Acanthuridae > Acanthurus > Acanthurus lineatus. The sequence continues at coordinate 14,879,232 of JAPZDV010000024.1, read as the reverse complement.
TTTCACACACACATCTTGCTGAGACTGCAGCAGTAGACCACACACACACACACACACACTAACACACACATACACACACACATACACCTATATCCACAAACACACAAACGCATAACAGCGTCATAATTAAATCAGTTTTCTTTTATCTTGGCAACATTTAAAACGTAAAACAAAAGCTGTGTTCATTAAAAAAAGCATCACGCCTCTTTCATCACCGGCCATGTTCGGATGCTCCTCTTACTCCTTCTCCACCCTCGTTCACTTCTCAATCCTAAAACTCTCAGCACCCCTCTTGTAACTCACCGGTTGGCCTGACCCGGGGCTGGAGCAGTAGATGGTGTACTTGCGGATGATTCCATTTGGCTTGTGAGGGGGTAACCAGGACACCACAACACTGCTGGCGGAGGAGGGCACAGCTTTGATGCCAGCTGGGGGTCCGGGGTCTGAATAATTAAGGGTGGAAAAGAAAGAGATGGAGGGCAAAGTAAAATGTTATTTTTCTGTATGCAAACACAATTAATAGCTTAATAAGTGAAAACCGATTTTATGATTAAAACACGAGTACCAAAACATCCACGTGTGCCAACTACACGGTTGACTAAGTTGTTGGTACACCAAACCTAAGCATGTGATATTTTAGTTACGTTGTAGCTAGCTAACATTATAATCTTCCTCGTGCAGGAATCCACTTATTTTTGTCCTCATATTCAGTTACACAAGCTAAAAAAAATAACGCTTCATGCCATGTTACATGCTATGTTGAGCAGGTGCCTTTTATATTTTCCTTAATTTTGGGTTCATTAAGACAGCCTCCTTTTAGTTCCTTGAATATGTTTTTAACAATAATAATGCTACTAAAAAAGAAATTATTTGGAAAAATTAAACAACAAAATTAGAGGTCCCCTCTATACCTCTTAACTGGAAAAATAAAAACTTGATAACCATTTTGATCAACACAGACTTTGTCAGGCTATTTGGGTTGTACATTATTTATCTTTATTTAATGTGGCCTACAACTGAAATCATTAGGTGATCAACAGATACACAGATACAATAGATACAATATTCATCTTCAACTTCTACTAATTATCGATCTCTGTTTGCAGAGCTCAGTTTTTATTGGGTGGACAAAAAAGTCTGTTTGAATAGGTCAGACTGCTCTTTGGAGAAATTTGGAAAGATTATTTTTTTACAAGTTTCTGACATTTTATAGTTCATCAAGAAAATAATTGCTAGATTAAGTATCAGTTAAACTATTATTTATTTGCATCCCTAATGCAAAATCCATCTCTTTTCCTTTGCTTTCTGCTTATCTCCTGCAGACCTGTACCCCAATAGGGTTCAATGCTCACACCATCAAAAATTTGCAAATGTATCTTTTCACAAGTAAATAACATTTACTTCAAGTACAAACTGCTATTCAAAGATAATTGCATCTGCATGCTGACATGTTGTTACATTCATTACTCTGTCTTAATGTCAGGTTAAAGAAAATAAGAAAACTTTATAGAAACAAGGAGTTTTGAGAATCAGCTTAAGTGTTCACATGGTTTATTACAGTCAATCATCTATTGGGCTTCATGGATAATTTTAATACATTTGTTCTTTTGAGACCATAAGTTTAAACAATTAAATCTTGAGCTCTCCGTTTTTTCTTTCTTTTTCTTAGAGCTTCATTGAGAGTTGTAAGATTATTATAATTATAAGTTTAGAAAATATTAAGAATTAGGAATCTCACAGTCATTTAAAGTAAACACACTATTATCAATAAAATATCCACAATTAACACATATGTACTCATGTAAACACACATATAGAGTGACACTGTGGCTCTTAAAAAGAAAATGAAATAAAAACTGAATAATGAACTTCCAGACATTTTGCACCTTAACTAACTGTTTACAATCTTTGTGTCTGAGAGACAGAGGCAGAGAAAAGCAGGCTGAGAATTGTCTGTTTGCACATTTACACTGCAAACACTTTTCCATATGCTGCAGAAAGAACTGAGGGCAAAGGGAAGCCAGAGACCGAGAGAGACAGACAACGCTGAGCGTATGTGAAGAGGTTGCCCCTGGACACAGTGTCAACCCGCATCAGGGAAAGAGAGACACTCAGCTTGCCCCTGATAAACACTCACACACACACACACGCAAACTTGCACACGCACACACACACACACACCATTAAAGACTAACACAACACACATATTTAAATAGCTATTGCAGCAGGGCCAGCTCATAAAATGGAGATATAGTGAGGAAGAGAGAATAAAGGCCTTTTCTGAAATGACACTTCTTAGAATTTCTGCTCCCCTCCCTCACTCTCTCCCGCGTTCCCTCTATCCCTCATTTTCTCCATCTCCAGACGCCTGCCTCCTCCCCTGCCTGGCCCCAGGGAGGGAGAGGAGAGGCGGATACGGATGTAATCCACAGCCCGCCAGTGTAAGCACAAAATTAATTCTCTTTAAGCCACAAAGAATTAATCCCTCTCCTTGTGCTGGGTGCTGCGCTAGACTTACACACAAACAATAGTGCATGTACACACGCATACGCACACCAACTCTAAGACATTATACACATGTACACACACACTTAACCCCCGCCAACACTTCCGCATATTCACATGCACAGACCCACACCCTTAGGCTCCTCAACCAAACGCACACTCACACACACACTTTTTGGCTTCTTAATTCTCATTAGCACTGGTAATGGCACATCAGAGCACAAAGAGGTTTTAATCAGCAACCTCAGCCCTACAAAGACCCCCTCTACCCCCCCTGGCTTTCTGCCTCCCACACTGCAGCCTAAACCAAGCACAAAAACCCTCAGACTGACCTCAAAGGTGTGGTCTAAGTAAAAATAATGCATTTTTGTTTGACATGCAATTGTTTGGTTTATCTGTGATGGAAGATAAATGTGGACTCACAGTCTTCTCGGGTTTGGATGTACAGGACGTTGCTGCGGACTCCATCTCCAGCCTGTGTGTAGGCCAGCACTTGGATGCTGTAGTTGGTGAACTTCTCCAGGCCCCTTAGCTCCACCTGCTCCTTGGTGGTTGTGATGTTTTGCATTTCACCCCATTCTATGAAACAGAGAGGACAGAAAGATGTTCAGACCAACGACTGAGAGGTTAGAGGTCATACAGGTAACATGACAGGTCACAGGTCACAGGTCACCTCCATCAGGGAAGACCGCCCAGAAGACGACACGATATCCCTTCAACACGCCGTGCAGTGTCATCCTGGGGGGTTCAGCCCATGTGATAACGGCCTCGTCCGAGGTTACAGAAATGGCTCTAACGTTCTGAGGAGGCTGGCTAGGCACTAAGGACAAACAGAGAGAGAGAAAGAAAAAGAAAAGGTAGGATAAGTTACCTTAAACAGGTATCCTCGCTTATCTAAGTTAATTTCATTTTTTAATTCCACAAATAGTTTTGTTCACTAAAGGATGAAAACAGGCCGCAACTTGTTTGACTGCCAAGTGAAATACACAGATAAACTACAGAAAAGTAATTCTTTAATCTCTTAATATCCAGTTTCCCTTTCACCATTAAAGTACCTTTAAGGTTTAAATTAATCTTATTCCACATTGCGTCAATATCATGCATATTCCATATCAGCTTGTTTCAGCTCTTTTTTGAAGCTGTGTGATGTTTACACTGATTTAAATATAAAAATCCCATTTGTTCCAACTCATCATTGAAGCTAACGGAGTGAAATATTCAAACCCAAGAATATGTTTTACATGACTGCACCATTCCAGCAAATGGATGTATTTTGCATCATTTCATTCACATTTCCCCCGACATATTTGGTATTTATAAATATTTTTGGATCTCCTCTACAATTTAAATTGAGGTTATGTTGGTTTGAACAAAATTGTGGCTACACAGCATGAGTTCGCAATGGCATGGTTGGTCAATAATTATGTAAAAATGTCGACTCTTTTTGGTGTTTGAGCAAAGGCTGCAATTGTCTCAAACTCAGGACTGCATTGGCTGGCTGGTAAATAAATAAATAAAACCCTCTCTTAAACCCTAAAAAGCATTTCCATATCAAACCTGAAGTGAGTAAACAGGCTAGCGATAGATAAAAAGCGTGATGTATAGGACCATCTCTACAACCACCATCTCTCTTTCTCTGTACAAGCCTCCTTCTGTCCCCGCCAGGCCAGGTGTCTCTTCTGTTGGCTACCGCTGACCATTAGTCTTTCAGGCTTTGAATAACACACACTGTTGACGATGAACAGAAGTCAACTTGTGAGAGAAGGAGGGGCAGGAAGAGAGGAAGAGAGGCAACTGAAAGACAGAGAGCAATGAAAGAGAGAGATTGAGCCAAGTCCACCAGGGAATTTCTCTGCAGCTGGTGAAGAGAGAGGAGGTGGGGAGGAGGACGGAGGAAGGGAGGGAAAGGAGAAAGGAGGATTAGAAAACTGAAACAGGGTTTTGCATGAATAAACCTTTAGGCTGCGAGCCTAAATAATTAGACAGCAACAAAACATAGCCCAGTTCCTCCTTTCATAGTCACACCTTTGCTAGAAGAGCAATAAGGATTGAAAAAGGGTGTGAATGAAAAGGTAAGCTGGTTCAAGTGCATCTTAATTGTCAGCACTGGGGCTTACATAGG
>JAPZDV010000024.1:14825130-14863619 GCA_029814665.1 Acanthurus lineatus | reverse complement strand
CCCCCCCCCCCCCCCCCCCCCCCCCCCCCCCCCCCCCCCCCCCCCCCCCCCCCCCCCCCCCCCCCCCCCCCCCAGAAGAAGAAGTAGGCATGTGGGGTTGTAGGAAGAGGGAGAGGTTAGAATGGTTTGCTTTAATGTTAAATACCAGCTTCATTGAGGAGATCAGACGAGGACCCGCACACTCCTGCACAATGTCTGACCATTTCAGCCCAGACACACTGCTCCACCCCTCACCACCCACCCACTTGTATTATTAACCCATTACAGACACATGTAGCTCATCATGTGTTTTATGAGTCTAGAAGATTGCAGTTAAACAGCTGTTTATCAAGCTACTTTCATAAAATGTGAACTATGATAAGACTTATCAAATTTCCTTTAAAATGGGGGAGTAAAAAGTGAATAAAAATGCAACGGATCATGCTCCGGTTTCTCTGACCTTTCATGTTATTTCCCCAAATAACAAACACAAACCAAATGCACTAATACAGAAGTGCCAGACTTCAGAGCAGCAGCAACAGTGTTATCATTTACAGGTCAGATTGGATTAGCGATGGCAATTCCATTTAATGCCAGTGACATTTAAACAAAGCAACATTTAATGTAGTCTATAAAGAGAGAGTAACAGAGAGAAGCAAAGTGAGTGGGTGAAACAGACAAGGAAAAACTAAACTGACACTTCACTTTATTTAGAGGCTTTCAGTTTACCGGAGGATAGTGCACTTACAGGGATGAGAAAGCCCAATAATAACAGAGTATCACACTGTTTTCAAATACTACTGTTTTTTTATGCTGATCAGCCCCTTCCTACTGTTTTAATAGTAAATGTATCCTGCACCTGCCATTTTTGGGTTGGATGCTACAGGATCTTAGTTTTCTTGTTGCTCTCCAATGCAGAAGTCATCGCTACTTTCAACCCGATCATGGATTGTTTAGGTATTTATGAGTGCAACACACTTTTTCTTCACTGTGTCGTAGAGAAAAAGGGCTGTACATTTTACATTATCTGTGTTTACTTATTTAACTTGTCAGCATTTGAGCTAAAACACAATAAAAGTCATTCTCATGGGCTTTATGTTGAATGGCTAAAAGAACTGCCACAGTAAGAACTAGCTAAGTTGATCACTAGTTAGAGAACAGAACAACTGGAATAAAAATACTTAAAATGCATCCTAAAGAAAAAAACTTATTTTTTAAAAAGTTAAAGCTTGACTGGTTGTGTCTCACCTTTTAAAAACAGTCTAAATGCCGTGGGCAGGCAGACAGTCAGACGGACACAAAATGAGTTTAACTGGGAGCTTTCACTCATTCATCCGTCGCTTCTTCTCTGACCTTCTCACCATTGTTCGTCTTGTATCTTTGTTTTTGTCTCTCCTTCCAGCCCTCCTACCCCCTCTTTTCTCTCTCTCTCTTTTGCTCTCCTCCCTTTCTCAGCGTGTGCTGAGCTTTGAAGTTCTGACGAGTGAAAGATGTATTATTCAGGAGCACCGTCGCACAGACACACACCCGCTGCCACACACAAGCACATATACAGTATCCACGTGCTTGTGTGTGTTTCGCTACGTCTGTGTGGCGCAGTGTGTTTGCTGTCAGCCCCTCGTTGAATGGGGCAAGTTGAGTGTATCACATTTCAGTGAGTGGCTAAGCATACTAGTGTGTTACTGCTTTTTCATGTGTGCGTGTGTGCCTGTGGGTGTTGGTGTGTGTGTGTGTGTGTGTGTGTAATGGTTGTATTTGTGTCAGTTTTTGCTGCATGGAGGGCTGAAGCTCTCTGGCAATAGGGCTCACTCTCACTCCAATGATCATTCTGGCATGTCTCCTTAGAGCAGACTCACATGTCACAACTGCAAATCTCACCAAAGGACAGAAAGAAAAAGAGAAAGAGAGAGATGGAGAGAGAGAGAGTGAGAGTGAGAGAGAGAGAGAGAGACAGAGATACAGCCCTGTCCATCGGTGTCACTCCTCATCCTTGTTGTCTCCGACGACAGTGACATCACCAGTCCTGTCACCAGAGTTCACCATCACTCCCTCCCGACAGACACTAGCACTCATCACTCCTCTCTCATCTTGTCTGTTCTCTCTCTTCTCTGTCTCTGGCCTGTTTCTTTCTCTTCTAATGTCTCTTCCAATGTTTCTTCATCCATTTGACTCACCTTCTCTCTTTCAGCCATACTTTCTCTTCTTATGTTAAGCTGCAATCTCTCTCTTTTGACATATCTGCCTGCAGACATGTCCATGTCTGTATGTACATATGTGTAGCTGCAGTATGTGAATTAGTAGCTGTATCTCTTTCGTATATGTGTGTATCCACGTGGGCAAAACTACAGTAAATAAGAGAACAGGACAGTGAGCTTTAGGAGACATTCTGCAAGAAAGAAAGACAGAATGAGATGGACAACATACACTTTAAAGGCTGCTAGAAGAACAACACACTGACTGCTGCAGATAATTAAGATGAAGGTATAGAGACTGACAGACTGAAAAAAAATAAGAGAAAAAGTAAAAACAAATGCAGTACATAAGAAAGCAAGACACACGTATGGAGACAGAGGTAGAGATATAGAGGGGTACAGGATAGGATATGGGTCAGGTTAGGGGAAGGGGTCAGGCTATGAGAAGCCTCTGTATGACTGATATTGAAAAGTAGACAGGCACCTCTTACGTTTATGCGCGCTTGGTACTCGGCACTACCGGCCGAGTTGCGTGCGGCGCACCGATACACTCCTCCATCGCGAATCTGCGGGCTGCTGACGTTGACATGGCTCACAGTGCTGCCATCCGAGAGCGTGTACTGGCTGGCTCTGACGCGAGACAGGTCCCGGGCCACGGGCTCGTCATCCAGGGTCCAGGTGATGGTGGGAGGAGGCGCTCCTTTGGCGGCACACATCAGGGAAAACGGTTCACCCGGGACCACCACCCTCTCACTGAAGGAGGCAACAATACGGGGCGTGCCATCTGAAAAACAATGACAGAGGAAGTCATATGTGACTAAATAAGCATCATGATGGAATCAAATCAAATATAGTGATGAAATTCAAGATAGGTTTAAATGATAACAGAGACCAAATCACAATACTCTGCATTGTGCAACCACAGGAACTTATTTTTATGCGAGTCACTGTATGGAAAATTAACACTGCAAATCAGTAACAAAAAATCACTGGGGAGGTCAAACTATTCACAATTTTCAATGCATCTGTTAAATATTAATTTTAACTATTACTCATTAAATAGAGAGAAATCAATCAGTTCTTTGCAGCCCAGTGATACCTGTCTCAATGCTACTTAGTGTAAGTACAAATAAACTCCAAACAGATACCCAGGTAATGCACAAACAACTTAACTTACTTATAGGTATAACATAACCTTCTCTCGAGCTCTCCTGGTTAATATAAATACGTGAAATATGTTATTATAGTCTGATCATGCACAGTAAGAGTGAACCAATCACTCTTGCCCTTCCTACATTCATGAGCTTACACCAGCATGGTGTAATCCCTGTCTGTGCTCACCTTCCAGCAGAATGATGGAAAAGTCCTGAGCAGTCTGGCCCTTGCGCGTGGCAAAGCACTGGTAAGCTCCCGAGTGTCTCTTTTGTGCAGCGGAAATGAACAGTGTCTCATTGTGTGCCCCCTGGATGGAAAAGTGCTGATCGGGCAAGACAGGCTCAGTGTTACGGTACCACGACACGGTAAAGTGGGGGGAACCCTGGACAGCACAGGACAGGATGACCGTGCTGCTGATCCCCGTCTTCAGGTTCTTGGGAGACAAAGTGACCCGCAGTGGCTCTGGAAAGAGGGGGAAGTGCAGGTTTAAGAGAGAGGAGAGAGATGACAGGAGCAAACGCATTTGAATCGTCAGTCACAGCCTTTCATTCACAAGCTGCTACCTAAATATTGAAGGTGCGTAACTTGGTGTGTATGCAGGCTTGTGTCATGTCTTGTAAAACTGGAAGAAAGCAATTTGAATTGCGTTACGCTGTGCTGGCCAGGAGACACAAATCATATTTCTATTATAGTGTGATTTTGTATTTATTGCTTGTGTTTCGTTGTTGTGTGTATGCACGTGCATGTGTGTATGTGTGTGTGAGTGCTAAGCAGCGAGGAAAACCGAGACAGATAGACAGAAAGGAGAGAAAATGTCAGTGAGCAATAAAGCAGCTGGTGTTAAGTGCTGGAGGCTGCTGAATGTGTGTGAGCATGTGTGTGAGGAAGCAACAGTGCATGTGTAAGACTTTCTTCATGGGAAATAAGTGCATGTACTGTAAGTGTGTATCCAAGAATATGCGTGTTTGTGTGCATGTGTGGGTGTGTGTGTGTGTGTGTGTGTGTGTGTGCCACCTTCCATGCCCTGTCACAGGAGGTTTGTGGCTTGTGCAGTGATGTGCCCTGTGGCCAGTCTGCCCAGTGTCCACTAACTTCACCCTTTTTCCAACCACACTCAAATTCCCTCTCCTCCACTTCCTCCACGTCCCCACCATTCTCTCCACTAGTCTGCCACCTCCTCCATCTGCATCACTGCCTTACAGCTCTCATTCATACACATAACATTATGAAATTCTCTCTGTCCCCCCACCCCCCCCCCCTTGCTCGAATGCTTGGTAAACCTGTGTGACCACGGTTCTGCTCTGTCTCTGTAGTGACGCTTCGCTGAGGTTTGAGGGCACAGCGGGGGGAAACAAGCCATCCTTGGAGATCAAGCTCACTCCCGGCCCAGACGAGGCTGGATTGGAGGGGGCGTGTAGGAGGCACAGGGCCAGGGCAAAGCCAACAGAGCTTAAATGATTTCTTCATCTCTACTGTCCATGACCTGACATCACTTTTTTTTTTTACCTGTGTTTATCTCACTCTTAAGCTCCATCTGTAGATGTCGGTGTTCAGCAGTGGCAGTCAGCAGAGGTAGATAAAGAGACCACTGACACTTTGTTTTGTGTGAGTATGAAGAGTGGTTCCTGGATTAAATGCTGGTATTTTAACTTTCTCCTACACTCTCTTCAGTCCTTCACTCACCTATGACATTGAGGTGGCCTGTCACTTCTTTGGAGCCAAAGCTGTTGGTGACCTCACAGATGTAGTTGCCGCTATCCTCAAGCCTCAGGTCTGAAATGGTGAGGCCAGTGATGCGCCTTGTCCAGCGGGAGTCTGCCGGCAATGGCCGACCATCCTTCAGCCATCGGATGGTGGGGTTTGGGTATCCAGATGCGATGCAGGGCAGCTCTACACTGTGCCCGATCTGCACCTCACCGGACTGGAAACTGTCCAGTACTGACGGGGTGGACTCCGTAGGGTCTGCAGGCGAAGCATGTCAGAGAAAATAGATATTTTTCTAAAATTACTGGTCCTTCAATTGATTTTTTTTAGATCATTCAAGGGAGAATTTTGCATTTTGGAAATAAAAACTTATTTCCTTTTTTTGCCTAGGGTAAACATGAAGCCAGGGCTTCCCGATGGCTATCGTAGCTCGGAAAAAAGACTAGAAACAGTGGGTATTTAGCCTGGCTTCCACCAAATGTAACAAAATAAGTCAAACTGCACTTTTTAAAGGTTACATCACCTTATATCACCTAACATTTCCAGCCTTTATGCTAAGCTAAGCTAACTGCCTTCTGGTTCTTGAATTACTGGATGATCATGCGCTCATGCATCTATGAGCAGAAATGGTGACTGGTTGCCTACCCATAACAGAGAGTCTGGCTCCATTGCTCTGGCGAGTCTCTCCACTGTACTTGTGCTTTGTGATGCAGCGGTAGGTGGACAGAGCATCTTCTTTCTGCACCTCTGAGATATACAGAGCGCCAAATGAGGTCAGGAAGAAACGGTTACCTGTGGAGGACAGAAAAGAGGGGGCAGGAAGAAGAAGGGAAAAGATACCTGTTAACATATTTTAGTAACAAATAAACCAATACATCAAAGACATAACATTTGAATGTAATTGTTTCTATGCAGATGTATTTGCATTGGGCAGCATGTCCGTCTGGTACAGAATTTCCATGCTAAGCCCTGTTTACAATTACCCAATCAAATAATCTACCCAATATTCCCATATGGGGGTTTGTTATTTGGTCATTTTCGGTTTTCATTTCAGTTTTATATTCTTCACCACTAGGCTATCTGATCTATTCTTAAAAGCAAGATTTGGGACACATTTTTTGCTGTTAAAAAGTGAAATTATGTAACATTTGAAAAAAATGATATTTTCCACACACTGGAAAATATCATAATACTTTTTTCTCACAATTCATACACCACACAAACAAATACTTTCACAAAAAAAAGTAGATGCTTGCATGTCTTCTTGAGCTTCATTCACTGAGCCTTTTCTAAATTATGTAAGCTACAGAAGCACTCTCGCTGCACAGATTTTCTTCTGTATTCATTATTTTCATTCCAATGTGCTTGATATTGGTGAAAAAGGCAAACCAGGCTGAGAAAAATGGGTGTTGAGTGAGTAAAAGGTCATGACAGATAGGTGCTTCTGTTGAAGTCTTGCAGATATCAACCTCGACATCACAAGACCCTTTTAAACTTGAGCACATTTTCTAGAGAAATCACTGATTTCAGAGGAAAGAAAAAATGACAGACTAGAATATACATGTCTTCTAAAGGCCCAACCCGAGCACTTAGGTGACCACATGGGAGCTTTTAACACACTCAGTCTTATCTATCTAGTAAAATATACACAATACAGAAAGACAGATGAGGGGAAAGAGAAAGGGGAAAGAGAGAGAAGAGTTATTGTAGGTGTTAATAATTGATGTGTCTGTGTGTGTTATGGTAACAGCAGATTAGAGTCATTTTCATTTCACATCAGTGACTGCTTGGTCTTCCTCTGATTTATCCTCATGTCAATAGAGACAGCATGTGTGTATGTGAGAGGAGAGGAAGAAGAGGAGAGAGAGATGAAAGGAGAAGAGACGAGAAGAGTGTATTTCAGTGTTTGATTCTTTACGCCTCTCTGAATCTTTTTGTATTCTGTTCCCCCCAAAGGGTTATTTTAGACAGTGTGTGCACTTCAGAGTTTGTATTAGATTGCAGATTGTTTGGTTATGCGAATTCTGTTGCGGTGTGTGCGTGCGTGTGTGAGTATGTTTGTGTGTGTGTGTGTGTGTGAGCATGCTGGCTGTTGTTTGCTGTACATGATGTTTCAATGCCTCCTTGCAATGTTGACAAGAGAGGACTTAAGTAAAACACAGGTGCACTGAAAAGTTGAATAATGGAAACATGCTGGCACACACACACACACACATACACACATGCAGACAAAGATGCACACATATACATATGCACAAACACACATGGACAGACACAGTCACACAAAGCAAACAGTTAAAGTGTTAACTCTTAAATGAGTTAAGTAGTTGATTTAAAAAGGTTGCTACGGTATTGAAAATTTACTTGAAAGCTTTGGCTAATTTTAAGATTTTCTTGAATTATATTTTTGTGAATGCTGGATGTTAATGATCCATTTTTATTGTTTTATTTGTTCTTATTCTATCATTTTCAGTGAAACAGAAGTATTTTTATTGTTTAATATAAGAGTGTATGTGCATATGTACATATTTCTGCATGTATGCATGTAAAAGTGTCAATACATGATTTTTTGTGTGTGTTAGTATCAATGAAAATGTGTGGATATAAAAGTGTATGAAGGCATCAATAACCAAGCTATATGTGTGTGTGTGTGCGTGTCTGTGTGTGTGTGTCTCCTGCCACAATGTGAGCAACGACAATCGATGCATTTTATAGCTGCACAACTCCATCCAAAGGAGATTTATTAAAAGCGAGAGGACTTGCCTGGCTTCCTGCCACACACACATATACAGACAGACACACACATACACACGCAGACACACACACGCACACTCTATCACTGTAACAAGATTGGGATGTGAAGAAGATTGAAGGCCTTACTTCAGGTGTCAAAGACAGGTTTTTACTGACCACATTAAATGTGCGTTCTTCATCACGGCGGTAAGGCACCAACAGAGCTGTTCGTTTTATTCATTTAAGAGTACTCTGCTGATTATTTCTGATTATTCTATCACTGATTATTTAAAGGGTTATTTATTTAAAATTAAATACTATAAAAAAATGGGAAAATGGCTGCATTATTTTCAAGAACCAAAGGAGATGTCTTAAAAGTTTTTTTATGCCAAAACCAAATCATACACTTTTTTGCCAATCAACTTTTATAATTGCAGAGTAATTTCAGTAAATTCAGTGCAGCTGAACAGAAACCTCAGCACTGTGTGAGTCAGAGCTTATTTGACAATTGTATTACATCATTATTACATCATTTCTGAATAAATAGATAGACAGATAGACAGTTCGATAGACAGATAAATAGATACACACACACACACGTTAGTGTGCATCTTCATGCATATGTGAAAGTTCACACACGTGTTTTCATGTGAGTCAGACTGTTGTGCTGAGTGCTAAGCGACGTAAGCTGCAATTTCCAAGCCTGCCCTTTTGTTCCAACCTGGGTATTAAGCCTTACAGGATAATATGCACTTGGTGAGTAGAACCCTGTATAACACACTGCTACACCCTGTCACAACATGCCTGTAGAGAGGAAGACAGACCAGAAGGGGGTGAGCATGGAGAGGGGGGGCATTCAGAGATGTTTAAGAATGGAGAGAAAAGAAATGGTGCAGGAGACATTAATGAGAAGGAGCTTGTCAACGCTGGCTGTAAAAGAAACTTATTTTATGATTCCTTCCTTTTTTGACCTGTGGTTAAACTCATTTCTTTCATTTATTACACCACTGATTTTAAATAGATCATCTATCATTGGTTTTCTCAGATTCTGAGGCTACATCTTAAAATTTCTTGTGTGGCATCATATAAAGCATGATGGGAAGTACAGTACAGAAATTCAAAACATATCCATCACAAAGGGGGAAAAATTACAAGAAAGAAAATGCATGTAGGTTTAATTTATTCATTTTTTAATTTACACTTTCAATATATTTTTACCAGTTCTAAGGCACAAGACTGTCCCAACAACACAAATTCTATCCATTTATGAAAGCCTTGAAAAATCAGCCAAAACTGAGCAAACCTAAATATTCAAAACTGCAGAGAAAGGGGTCCAGGACAGTAGCATTTTCATACCAAATGATGCATATGTTAGTTGATTATATTACTATAATTATGACAGTATAGGATATTCCAGAGAGAGCATGGAGTCACATTTCCATAAGCCTGTAAAATAAAGTTTGTAAAGTCCAAGTAAAAAAGGCTGTTCAAATGGTAGAAAGATTTAATGTCAGACATTTTGTTGATGAATTTTCTGATCAACTGATCATTTTAGCACTTAATGAGAGTGGCATATGTAGTCAAATACTAATTTATTTATAATATTCTAGTCTCTGCCTTCCTTCTGGTCCAGTCTACTGTTCCTCACTTCCTCTCTTCCCTTTTTTAACCTGATATCTAATTTCTGGTTGCCGCCTGCTCTCCTGCTGCCTGTGAAGATGTGACACACCTAAAACAGCGGAGAGGGCGCAGGAAGCGATGGAGAGAGGCAGCGGAGGAGAGGAAGGGGGCTGACCCTACAGGGAGGAGGACAGCAGATGGAGATTGATGGAGGGAGAGATAGGAAGATAAAGAGAAACATGCCGTTGGGAGTGACAGAGGAGGGAGTGAGAGTGAGAGGGATGAGGGGCCTGCAGGCCTGAGAGCCACACATGGGTAAAAACAATTCCTCTACGTCTTTCTCTCCCTCTTTTCGTTCTCCCCTTGCAAGGCTCTCCTTGTGGGAGAGGAGATCAATTCTCGTCTAGTCTGCCTACGCCTCCAGGAGTTTGTTGTTGTTATTGTTGTTGTTGTTGAGTTTGTGTGTGTGTGTGTTTGTACTGTATGGGCCTCTGAGTCTGCCTTTTTTTGTTTTCTTTTTCTTTTTCTGTAGGAGGCAAGATGAGATTTTTTTTTAAGTCTATCCCACACCCAAGGGAGGCTCAAAATCCCCACACTTCCTCCTTATTTCCCAACCCTTCTTTAACATTCCTTTGTCTGTCTGTGTGACATCTATTCTCCATTCCCGGCCCAGTCTCCCCTCTGCCCTCTACCTCTTTCTAGTCTGAGCTCCTCTACCTTCTCTTTCAGGGGGGGTCTGTAAGTAATGGAATCAGTTCAGCTGATCAGCCCGAGGCAGGAAGTCAAGCCAAGTGCAGAGTGAAGCTGCTGCTGGATCTGTGTATGTGTGTGTGTGTTTATGTGTGTGTGCCAGAAATTCCACAGACAGAAACGTACATGCAAATAACAAGACAGACACACAGGAAGGGAGAGAGAGAGAGAGAGATGCAATGAAAAAAGGATTAGGAAGCCCTGAAGCATCACTTGTCTTCCCCAAAGTTTCCCCAGAGAGAGGACACCCCTCTTCTTTGAGATAGGTGGGGGAGACAGCAGAGGGGAAGGACAGGCGAGATGCAAGGGAAGGTAACGATGGAGGCAGAAGATGAAGGGATGCAGGAAGGTTGCATCTAAATATATCCCCGACATAGTGTATGGCTGCCATTTTAAACAAATTATCCTCAAACAGAGAGAAAAGCAACCTAAGAGATCATAAAGAGCAAAACAATAAGAAAAGTCAATTATAATGTTAATGGAGAAATGTTGCAGTCGCTGGGGAGGATGGGAGGAGAAAAGGATCAGATCAGACAGGAGGGAAAGATAGAAAAAAGTAACTAAGAAAAGATATACATATTTTGAGACGTCGGCTAAACCACAGAGAAAAGAAAAGAGACAGAAATAGATGAAACAGTGAGCGAAAGCGAGAAAGAAACAGAAAGAGAGCAGGAGAGGAAATGGCGTAAGTGAAGGGGGTTCGTTCTTAGTGCTGCCATGCAAATGAAGGCGGCGCTGCAGCAATGCTAACTAACAGCAATTCACACTGTTGGACTCATCACTTATTAATGCTCTACGGCTCCCCCTCCCTCCCTCCCTCTCTCCCTCTCTCTCTCCCTCTCTTTACCCATTCCTCTCTCCCCTGCTCTCGCCAGGATCTCTCTTTTTTGTTCGCTCTCTCGCTCGCTGTTGCTAGGGCCCTTGCACTCACGTGACAGCAGCTGGGTAGGGGGCGCTGCGGTGGCACACAGCGACATGTGCAAGAGTGCGTTTCATGTGTGTTTTGCGTGTGTGTGTGCTTTTTGTGTGTGTGTGTGTGCCCTTCATTAGAGGTATAAAAAAAACGGAATCAGCCATTTAAATGATGGCGACGGAGATCAGAGGAAAGGAGAGAAACTGCTGAATGGATGTGTAATTGATTCACAGGCCCTGGGCTCCAGGCCACAGAAGAGCTCAACACATCTCTCTGTCCATCATGTCACTTTATTTTTTCTCTCTGCGCTTTTGAACGAAAACGCACGCTGAAGACTGTAATGGGCATTATTGTCAAGGTTTGCCTTTCAGATTTTAAGGCTAAATGGACCACGGGCTCAGTACAATTCAGACCAGCAGTCTGTACAAATGGATTCCTCACACATGCACAGTGATACACAAACACTCACACATGCAGAACACTCACAGTCTGTCTCACGATCTACACAGTCTTACTCCCACCGTCTCACAATCCACATTTGCAGAGTGCACTCAACAAATTGTAAGTACGTTTGTGTGTGTCTGTGTGTGTGTTTCTGTGCAGAGCATCCTCACTACAGGATGCCACAGCGATGAGCAGACAGTGGAGTACACCTACACAATCCTTATTTATACTCGTCCTCCTGATTCACCTTTTCATTTCTGCTTTTCTTCTCTTTCCCTCTACTGTGTCTCAAACTATCTCCTTATCATTGCATTGCTGGTGTTACTCTGTCTCTCGCACACATCAGTTGTCCCACATTCTGCAGTGGCAATGAAAGACGTGGATCTGATGTTTGAGGCGCTGAAGGTAAGTGTGTGTTTCACAATGTTTAGGAATCACAAATGAAGTGAATGACGGACAGCGTGTACAAATTCCTGTTTGTACCAAATCAGTTGTCAGTGTTTTAAAAGCTTCATCTTGGCTGTTGTGAAAGAAGTCTTAGTATCTTTAAGATCTGAGGACAAAAAGGAAAAAAGGGCAAAACCTTGGAGAAATCTATTCAATTCTCTCAGCATCCCCAGTGGTCCCCTGTGCTTGGATGTAAAAGGCCCAGTGACAAGCTTTGCTTTTATATACTGAAGTACACTGAAGTCTGCCAAAGAACAAGTAGGCTACACACACCAAACTAATAACTCTACACTCACGGTCAAGTGGACAAACACTGAATTAGATATCTTTAAATGGCAAAACCCATTTGAAGTATAGGAGTAAGAAAATGGATGCTATGAGCTAGTAAAAAATGATATTATGCTGGAGTGGAAAAAAAGGTAAAGGATTCCTATTCCTACAGATGTTTGATCAATGGACTAGGACTGTGGTCACCGTTTGTATGTCAATAGTGTTACGATATATGTTCTTTAACTTTATTCATCAGTTCATACATGCATCACCAAGTGGGCACTTACAGCTGAAGGTAGAGCTGAGGACTTTGGAACAAACTAAGAAAAACACAGCAGAATGAAGATAGCCATGCTCAAATGACTGCATGGGAAGTGAGAAATGCTCAAGTTGTGAAGCAGATAAGTAACATGGACAGCTACATTTCCAAACGCTCAGGAATACTGGCTGAGGTAGCACCATGGACAGCTCTGCTGCTGTGGCCAAAAATAGGAAAACCTCCTTGTGTAAAGTCTCATTATACGAGTCTCTGTGGTACAATGGTTGGCACAATTAAACTGTGTGTCTGTGTGTGTGCGTATGGGTGTGTGTGTGTGTGTGTCTGCGAGTAATGTTATCTACAGTGGATACTGTGGCAGAGTAATAAAATAGTAATGTGACATATGGCCTGGTGCTACAGCCCAGCACACAAGCAGTCAGTCAACCCCCCCTAGCAGACACCATAACAGAGCATCTAATCTTGGTAAACAAAGTGGATGTATTTGTGACGGCTGAAAACAGTGTGAAAGATGCAGCATATAACAAAGGAGCATGATAATCAATCAGATGCTTTAACAATTGCACGCTGGAGAAACATTGCAAGCAGCGAAATATATAAAAAGATCAGTGAAGTGCACAAGCTGCGAGTGAGCACAGAGCATAAACAATGACACACGAGGCAACACAGTGACGTCAAAACAGTCATTCAGTAGTGTAACTAGCATATATGACACCATGTTGGGCCAGGTCAGGGTTTGGCTCCTTCAATAGCCACAGCATACAACAAGTCAAAAAAAAAAATCATAGTATAAATCATAGTGTTTGAGTTGTTATTTTCCTCACATAATTGGTATTTCTATTATATTTTGCATTAGTAGAAAAATTCTAAACAAAAATAATTCTTTTACCCCTTGACTTTTGAGATTTTAGCAAATTGTGATTATTTTTTGTGTTCATTACTCATCTACTGAAATAATAACAATAACACCAACAATAAAGTTCATGCAGTTTGAAACTATTTTAATCTTCTAATTCTCTCCAAAAATAGTGGCTTGTATAATCCAACGCATGAAGACTAAAAAATCAGTGATTTGCTTAATTTGTTTTCTTTACACAGGCTTGCTAAGCCCTAAATTCATCAACTTTACCTCTGCTCATGGGCACCATTTTAAAAACAGGTACATTATGAAACATGCAGCAGACTATAATAAAAAAAAATTAAAAACTAACAACTGATTTGCATAACAACAGCATAATATCAGGCCAAAACGCAAACATGTAAAAAAAAAAAATAAGAAGAACAGTTTAAAAGCATTTGTTCTTTCTAATAGTGAACAGCTAAAGGAGAGATTATTCAGAGAGAGGAAGAATGATAGCAGCCAGTCCTGGTTTCTCCTCCTCCACTACTTCCCTTGGCTAATTTATTTGATAATTAACAAGGGCCCATTATGGCTGATTTCAAGGAGGCACTGGGAAGGTCTACTAAAAGCTATTTCATTTGAGCTGCTCATACAGTTTCTAAGCACCCACCTTGCATAGTACATATTGTGCGCACACACACAAACACACACATACATCAAGCAAGATATACACATAGGCACCACACAGTTTAAATAAGTCACACACAAAACGCTATATACAGCCTTACTTTTGCAACTGTAAGTCCATTTAGTTCCCATGTGCACTTAACACCCTCACTCCACCTTCACTCAGATCTAAAGACATGTGTGTGTGCAAGTGTATGCCTAAAGCATGCTGCACACACATGCATGTGCACCGGTGCAGACAAGCATGTCTAGTGTGTGCAGGGGCTGAGAGTTGGGCAGGGGGTGAAGGATAATAACGATTGGATTCTAATAAAATGTTCTTATCCTCCTAAATCCCCCTCCTGCCCTCTCCCCTTACCTGCCATATTAACACCCCCATTACAAGGGCAGATGAATGGAAATGAACAGAGCTGTGGTGTGATTCCCCGAGTGTCAAATCAATACCACTACCCCTCCTCCTCCACTCCTCTCCCGCCTTCCAACCCCCCCCCCAAGCCTCTTCTCTGCTGCTATAATTTTCCTATTCTCCTCTTCTCTGTTGGGTCTAAAGAATTGACATGTGTTTGACAAAAGGAAATCTACACCTAGCGACAATAGGCTCTCTCCCTATCTGAGCCTCTCTCTCCCTCTCTCTCTCCCTCTCTCTCCCTCTCTCTCCCTCTCCAGTATGAAATGAATGACGCTTGCTCCCATCTCCTCTCTATTCACATTCAAAGTAGTCTATAATAGTTAAGTGCTACTGAGAACAAGCCAGACATAGAAAGAGCCACAAGGACGGCGTATTACTGCTACTTTCTTTGACTGAACCGGAGACAAAAGCTTGTGTAAGAACTGGGAAGAGGTTATGTCAAAATAACAGGAGAGGGTTAATAAAGAATAGTTGTGTGAATTTCACAGGCTCAGTCTCTTTCTCTCTCTCTCTCTCTCTTTATAAGTGCAGGTCACACACAGTTACCAGAGGCAGAAAAATTGAAGAGGAAACACACGATACACACTCGGCCCACTCTTATCTTCCTACAAGTGTTTTGGTTTTTCAGCCCCAACCCTTGACCTTCTCATCCTCCCTCTCCTCCCTTGTTATGTCTGTTCACCAGGATTCAGTGTGATGCAGTGATCTGAGGATAGGTATGCAGAGGACTAATGCACTCATTAAAAAGGCATGCTTCACCGTCAAATGCCAGCTGCCGCCCTCCCCAACACCATCACATCTCTTGTTTTCTTTGTCTTTCCCTATCTCGATATCTATCTGTTTCCTTGGTTTCTCTGTTCTCTACCTCTGTCTCTCCTCCTGCTGCCGTCTCTCTGTTTCTCTTTCTATATCTGTTGTTAGAAGGTGACACCCCTTACACCCACACACCCCTCACCCTCTCTGAACAACTCATGCTTGAGAGAGAAGGAGAGAGGAAGAAGAAAAACAAATAAAGGAAATGGAAAAATGCACTCATCCAAACCAAAAGAAATAGAAAGAAGAAGAAATCTGATAATCTGTCTGTTTTTATCATCAGCCCACTCTCCGAGTCTTCATCTCTCTCTTTTCCCTCCGTAATGGTTAAAGGCCTCCACCACACTAATTGGAATGGCCATAAATATTCAAGCAGCAAGATGGAGGCAGGGGTGGATGTCTGGATGAAGAGATGAGGAAAAAAATGTGTTAAGAAAGTGGGATGGAAAGGAAAAGATACTAAATAAACAAGCCAGAATGACAAAACTGTTGTCCTTAGATTGTCTTTCCTTCCTGTTAAACTCACATTCTGAATGTCAGGGTGCACACACAAACTCACAATGCCAAAAATGGCTTCAACTGCATTTACCTGCAATTCCATTTTGTCACCAACAATGACACATACATGGATACAAGCACATTTCCCTGACTTGTCAACATGTGGTGCATTGTGTTGCTTTTGTCTTTAATTATTCACTCTCATAGATAATAGATAGGGACATGCTCGCCAGTCATGAGAAGGCCAACGGGACATACCTAATGCATTATAAACACCACAATGTACGCACACACACACACATACACACAAACAGGGTGAAGTCTACTAAAGCGTGACCTTATTTCTGCTGTAGAAAACACAAAAACAACAGTGTGTAAACAGACTAATTTCACACACAGGTTGCTTTGTGTGATTTTCATCCATTATGAAGAGGAAGACATGGCAAACAGGAAAAAAAAACTGATCTTGTATCCTCTGAAAGAAATGTTGTGACTTCTTGTGTCTGTTGAATTGATTCGAGCAACTACTTGTGGCAAATTAATGAGCCTGGATAACTAAAGGTAAGTGTATGCATGCACACAATGCTGCTGCTTTTTAATGCCAGTGTCTGTATGCATGAGTCAGACAGAGACGGGGGCAGTGCTGGCTTACATGTGATAAACTCTCACACAAATCAATAAAGCCTTGCCCTTTGTAAAGCTATGTTGTCCTCAGAGGGAATACTACAGTGCCACAGCATGTAAGCAGCACCACAGTGACACATACTGAATCTCAGGAAGCAGGGGGGGTCACCGGGGAGCAAGGCCTGTGTGCGGCTGAGTGCACCTCGCATGGCAAGCGAGGGATGGAAGAAGTGAGGAGGAGATGGGGGGAGGAGGAAGAAGGCCTGCAATTCTCCTACGCATTCCTTCCTTGACTCCCCCCTTGTTCGCCTGCGCCACCGTGATGATGCACCCTCACCGCTGTTGCTGGGCATCTTGGTGACAGAGACCCAAAAGAGGATGATGAGGAGGAGGAGGAGGAGAGGGAGGAGGAGTCAAGGAAATGAGAGATGATGGGAAGCAAAAGAGCTGCAGAGACAGATGTTTCAGATTGGAGCGGAGTAGTGGTGACATGCTAAAAGCGGGTCCCCCAGACGTTTGCGAGGAGGCCTGAGGGACCAGGAGTGCCCAAGGTACATGCTTGGGAGAGGGGAGTAGGGGGGGGGGGGTGCACCACAGCAAAGCATCAGCTCTCCCCGCCTCCCTGCCTGGCTGTCTCTCTGTCTCTTCTGCCTCACTGCCCCCCTACACTCTGTCCCACTTTAGCCCAATGTCACTGCCAGACCAAGGGGGAGGGGACATAAAAAAAAAAGAGAGGAGAGAGAAAGAGTGAGAGAAATTAGGAGGCCAGTGAGGAAATAAGAGGGAGAAAAGGAGTGAAGACAGATTGAGGACTGGAAGAAAAAGATAGAGGAAGAATCCCACAGAGGATGATGATGATGATGATGATGAGGACACTGATGCTGGAGGAGGCCATGGGGAGTCCAGCTGAGGTGCCTTTTCATGCTTTCATGTATCTGGATTTTCCCCTCTTCTTCTCTCTCCCTTGCCTGGGAATTCTTTTGTCTTTCTGTCACACAAACATACCGCACTCAGCATATGCAGAGTTACACAAGCAGTCAAGCACAAAGTCCCCACTGCAAACACATGCGTGTGCAGGCACATGTTTGCATGCGCCTGCGTACACACACAGAGCTGCAAGTCAGGCGTGCTTTGTGGTCTTGTCTGCTGATCCAGCGTCCCATGGCATGGTGATGTGTGATTCTTGGAGATAAGGATGCTTAGCAGGACAGCAGTATAACAATCCAAATGGTTCAATAAACACCATGTTTCTTTCCCTTTGCTGGGCTCTGATACTATTTAATTTACTGGCCAACGTTATACTAACCATTACAGATAGCTACAGCCCTTTGGACTCACGCAGTTTAGCATTGGCCTTTACCAGTTAAGTTGGCCTAATAAAGATTTAAAGTGTGGGGAAACATTTTATGTTGCAGCACTATAACACTGTTATAGTGAATATAGTGAACACTGAGTCTTTTTGTAGTCTACACGTTTTTCTTCATGGTCAAATTCTGGAACCTGCATTTCCCACAATGCAATCCTAACACTGACATTTTGGTCAAACATTCAGTTGTGTCTTGCTTTTAGCAGCTATTATAGCTTTAAGCTACATTAGCTCAAGCAGAGATGAGAAGCAGGCTGCAGAGAGCTATTTAGCTCACTTCCATTGCCTGACCCCTAGATTTCTTTTCTCTCAGTGTTCCTCTGTGGTCCTGAG
Organism: Acanthurus lineatus; assembly: GCA_029814665.1. NCBI lineage: Eukaryota > Metazoa > Chordata > Actinopteri > Acanthuriformes > Acanthuridae > Acanthurus > Acanthurus lineatus. Next base: position 14,845,564 of record JAPZDV010000024.1, on the reverse strand, counting down.
GCCCAACCAGTGTTGACTTAAGTGACCTCATCACTAGAGGCAATTTATACAATTATGAACAGAACCCTCTGAATCCAAAAAAAGGCTCAGTGCAATTGGTTTCAAAAATGCAGAATTGTTGCCTGAGACCTGTAAATGGACTATTCAGTTACCTGTTGAGGAATAAAAAATGATGGTTACGGTCTCTGTTAGATGGGATGTTTATGGATGACAGAGGTGTGAATAGTAGATGTGCTCTGCCGCAGAATCAAGTAAAATCTGGTGTACATTGCTGCTTTGGCCTTTCTCAATTTCCACACAAGTAGAGGAGAAGGAGTGAGTGTGAAAGAGAGACTAACAGAGAAAGAAAATTAATGTAACACCTGTTTACTTTGGGACTCAGAAACCAGAATCTGGCTGAAGACGACATCCCTCTGCCGCCTGCAACAGAACCTAAAACTACTGATTGCTGAAGTGATTGGTCCATGCACATGAATTTCAACTCTATGAGCGAATGTTTAAATTTGATAACTTTTGTGACATATTTGTTTTAAGTTATTAAATGTAAACATAGACGGTAAGTCAAGGTTGTGCTTGCTATACTGTGATTTATAATTAAGGGAGACAAATGTGAATTAAATAAAGGATCTTAAAAAATGAATATTAAAACCACTTATCTTATGTCATTGAACAGAATACTACTTATTAAGGCTTTTAAAGACAGTGGTCCAAGTTGGCTGCAAATCAAAGGCTTTTCACACAAACAAGATCGTTTTACAGTGTATCAATCCTGTAAACTTATGCAGACAAATAAAACAAAAGATCTCATTAGTTACATATGAAAATAATGCACTGCATTTTGCCCACTTGAGGTGTCTTCCTGACTGAAGTGCAAGCGCATGTATTAATACCACAAAGTTCGGCATGGAACTATTGCTGAAATTGCATTCTTAAATTATGGGAAGGAGATGATTATTCTTCTTAAATCTCAGTATGGCTCCACTGTTCTGTCCTGTGTTCATACACTCAAACTGCTCTAAGCTCAAACAACCGTTGCTTGTCATTTTTTGTCCTACCTAACTCATACCAACCAACAGTCCCATTAATCTCACAGGACAGCAATTTAAGAGGAGCTTTCATATCATTTCACCATCAGCATCAATGCAGCATGTAGTTGAAGTTCTCCACATTCCTGAGCTTCTTCTCAGAGCTCAAAAGAGAATAATAAGACCAGTACACTCACAATATGGTGCCGACACTGGCTCTTTCTTTTCTTACATTGTCCTCTAAATCACATTTTAATCCTATTTTGTGTGGTGATTGAGTATTTATATGCTTCTCCTCACATCTCCTGAATATAATCCAAACATATCAGTGGATGAACTCTCTGGGTACGGATACATATGGATCCAGCCATGTAGAACAGAGCAGGATACCATGAAAGAACAATGACGATCTCCTCGTCCCTGCAGGTGCGCCCACTTCTTACTCACATCTAGGTTTAACAACAGTAAGCCCTCCTCCTCTTGCCCCTCTGTCCACTATCCAATCCCTGTACAGTCCTCCACATCCCTCCCTGAAGAGTGGGAGGTCTCATCAAGGTCTGGCACTGAAATATGGCAGTTTGGCTAGAGGTGGCATTTGCCAAGGTCATTCAGCATGTCTGCGTGTGTGCCACCATCTCTGCCGCATGAGAGAATTCCAACACATTTGGACACAAGATCAGCAGACACATGGGCCATTTCTGTATTTCAGTTTCTAATGCAGTATGCAGAGTAGAGGCCATCTTATGAGGCTGCCTAGCCGTCTGCCTGCAGTAAAAGGAAAGGCAAGCCTTGCTCCTACTGCCGCTGCCGCTGCCGCTGCTGCTGCTGCTTGGTTTTAATGGGCCAGCAACTGAAGCTGAACCTCAAATCATCATAATGAGAGAGAATGAGATCCACATATGCAAGGGGGAGGAAGGGAAGGTAGATAAAGAAATTGCACAGAGAGAGAGAGAGAGAAAGAGAGAGAGAGAAAGACAAGGAAACCAAAGAAACAGAGGGGGGGTGGAGGGACAGGGAGAGTTAAGGAGAGGGGTGAGAAATGAGAGAGATTCCTCTGCATCTCTGATTTGCTTGGGTGATATTCATCAGAGCGACAGAGCGTAGGGGAAGAATAGATGGAGGGAGGCAGCAGCAAGGGAGGAAGGAAAATAGAGAAAGAAAGCATAAGTATTTTTGTTTTCTATAAGCCATTTGGTTTTTTTTAAGCTTCCCTGTCTGTCCTCGTTGCTGTTTCCTGTGCTCTCCATTGGCTTGCATGTGTTCAGTTGAGATTACAGTAGTACTGAAAATACAAAAAGCTAAGACTTACACTGAAAAATGTCTGGACTTTATCTGTTGTGGTTCAAAGAAAAGGGGGATTAGAATCAGATATTACCCTACCTGGATCCCACTCAATCTTTTAAATATATATTTTTGTCTTTCTTGGCCTTAAAACAAAATATCTCAATTCTGCCAATCAATGAAAACAAAAGAAAAGTTTGATGATTTCATGAAAAGGCACAGAAACATACGTGTTGTTGTTTTCAGTGTTAAACAGCCACTATAATGGATCAATATCAGTCTGACTAACCTAGACAGAATGTGCTTACAGGAGGTGATGTCTTAAAGTTTTATCCACATTTCATTTAGTCATGTTTGCCAGAAAACAGTGATGTACAGCTAGAGGCATCTATATGAAACGCACTGTTATGTCAAATGAAATCACACATTTCTCTGGGTTTGAACATTGTTGTAACATTTTGGATCCAAGTACACAACTCCTAACATAAAAAATTATTGTTTTTGGGCATTTTAATGTAGAAATGTCACACATGATTCTTTTAGTTAATATGGCTGGTTAAATATATTTCTTAATATCAACAAACACAAACATGAAAGACAAAAAACAATTCTGACTTAATCCTTAACAAGTATTTTACTGTCTGTGTGGCAAAGTGTCTGCTGTAGCTTTTTCCAAAACTATTAAAAAGACATAAATGGGTCACATCCTCGCATTGGGTTACATGTTCTTTCATTCTAATGAATGTGGCTAGTGTAATTTAGCTTAAATCAAGCCCACATTTACCATTCTACTGCCATAAATGCTCACTAATGCACCAATGTTCTAATTTGCAGCAGAAATGATCCACAATGCAAAATATATGTAAATTTACATCTGATTGCAACCTTTTACTGATTTAAATCTTAAATACTATGGATTGTTGCTTAGATTGATAAGTGAAAAAGGCCAAAAAGTACTGTTTTTTGTTCGTTTTGGGATCGGTTAAGGATTAAAAAAAGTCATTTTTATCCCTTAATATATAATGAAAGTCTTTTATTTTAAAAAGACCAGGTAAGTGATTTTGAAATGGAATGGCCAATTGGAATTAAAAAGAGCACATAAGTTATATGGAAGGTGAAGGTGATTATAAAAAACCAGGGCCTGTAAAGCTTCAAGCTGTGAGGAAAAGCAAAGTAGGATAATATTAAGAGACTGGGTGCAGTGCAGTGTGGGAGAAGAAGCTGGAAGAGGACGAGGGATGCAGGGAGGGGAAGGAGAGTGGGAGAGCGAGGGAAGCAGGGGGAGGGAGGCAGAAGAGAGGGAATGTGACAGAGTGGTGACAGAGGGAGAGAGCGGAGCGCTGTGTGTGTCAGGACTGTGTGTGTCTCTGTGCTCGTGTCCCCAGGCGCAGGCAAACATTAGCTGCATTAAGTGAGCTGACAGGTCCCTCCCCATTACCACTACTGGTGGCCCAGGGAGGAAGAGAGAAAGAGAGAGTGAGGGAAAGAGGGTAAAAATGGAAGACACTCTGGTTGGAACGAACTGTCTGTAAAATTCAAAACACATGACGTACGTCCCCCTGTGTGCACATACATGCATATATATTATCATGAAATGTTTGCATAAAAACAGTACCTGCATTAAACCATTTTGATGGCTACCATAATGCAACCCCGACAATCTTGCAAAAAAATATACCATACAAACCTGCAAAATCTTTACTCTGAACTCCTGCTACAGCTCTGCACACTCAGGACGAATTCCCTCAGTGTGCAGAAAAAGGCACTACATATATCATACACAATGACAGGCATGTATTATCTCACATAATAAAGTGTAACTGAGTGTATAAACAGTACACCTGTGTCTGTGTGTGTGTGTATGCACACAAAGTGTATCATTCCTTCTCTGCTTAAATATTGATTGTTGTGTTGTCTAGAGTTCGGGGTTAAAGACAATCTGCTGCCTCCACCTTCAATTATTCAGTCACCCCACCAACACCCCAACACAGACACAAACACACACAAATTAGTACCTCTGAGTGTATTTTGTGTTCCACCGAGTTGTTAAAATGGCTGAGTTATCTGTTACTGTCAATCTGATGGCATCTTCTTCTCCATATTACCTGATTATGACTAAACACACACACAAAGACGGAGCACATAAACACACTGTCCATTACATGAGTTGAACTGCCGGTGGTGGAGTGGCAGGAGGTCAACCCCTGCTCTCTCAGAAAGCAGCACTCTGTGGGGGGTTAGAGTTTACATCACACTGTGCTGAGGCCAACTCCTCTGACCTGAACAAGAGCACTGAGGACAGTAATGAGTTGAAGGAGGAGGAGGAGGAGGAGGAGGAGGAGGAGGAGGATAGAAAGAGTAAATGAAGGAGGTGGGGGGAAGGAAGCGCAGGGAGGACAGAGAGAAAGGAGGGAAAAAGTAGCGCAAAAAGAGTCGTATAGCCCGAGTGTGTGGAAGAGAAGAAGAGGCAAAGCAGTGAAAGACAACACAGGCAAGAGAGGTTGTTGACCTCTGGCTATGGAGCTTGTCGCTATAATGCAGGCGGGGGGGTGGGGGGCTTGTTTGTCAGTGAAGATGTTTTTTCCTCAAATGCAACATCTCCGTGCTGCAGTCTATGAGCGTGCATGTATGTGTGTCTGGGTATGTGTTTTGCGTGTAATCTCCCCGGGCAAATCCCTCTTTAGCCAAAGCAGGGAAGAATAGAGAAGAAAAGGAAAAGCCATCTTTATCCAAATCCAATTGCAGCTGGAAAGAGAGAGTAGAGTGAGGGAGGTGGAGGAGGAGAAAGGAGGAGGAGGAGAAGACGTAATTTGTCTGAGGGATTACAAGGAGTGCTGGCAGAACATGACTGCTGACTGTGAGTGTGTGCATGCGTGCGTCTGTATTTGTGTGTGTGCATGCGTGCGTCTGCATTTGTGTGTGTGTGTATGTGTGTGTGTGTGCATGCCATGGCCTAACCCCATGAATTCAGAGCGTCACAACATCAGAGACAGTATTTTTGTATCAGAACTAGAGCAGAAAAGAAAGAATATTTCTGTACAGCGCTGCTCACTCCAGGTAAACATCAAACCCTCCATGTGACTCAATTCATAATAACAGCCAGGAGGTTGACTTGGAGGGCAGCAGACCAGCCCTGTGTTTAGCTCAAAGTCATTATTACTTATAATTGTCTCTTTCACAATAGATCAGAGTTCCTTTTTACTCCACGAGCGTGACATTAGTGGCACCACTAAACCACTAAAGCAAGATAGAGACAAGATTTTGACCCACAACACCTCTGCTGACAGTGTTGTGCTGCTACCAGGCCAGACACATGGTAATAATGTGGCAGCAGTGTGGCAGCCATCAAAACCAGGCTAATGCTTAAACAGAGCCACTGCATGTTTGTTTAATTCTGATTCTACCAAACTTCTAGTAAAGATTTAATCTATTTAACCTTTTTTTTTAAAATATGAAAAGAACAAATGCCATTTAAGCAGTCTTTAATCTAAATGGCATTGGAAAATTAAAGTTTTACTACTCTTTACTACTTTTTATTCTTTTGACCTAAAAGGATCTAAGAGATTTTAGACTAAACAGACCTCATGGATTAAAATTTGACCTTTTGATTCAGTACTGGATTAAGAATTGATGAGACGCAATCAACCACTCAACCCTTACATACACACACAAACACACACACTTACACATAAATTGTGATTTGGCAGACAAAAAAAGCAAAAAAGAAAATCACTTTTGTCCACTCATACATACTTTAAATTAAAAAATTTATTCTCACTTCTGAAGGGTTGGGAAAAGAAGAGGGAGACCCAAAAACAGAAGAAATGGAGTGAGGGATCTGAAAAATGATTGTGGAGGAGAGGAATGGGCTTTAGGCTACAGTTTGGGTGCCATGGTTTGATGTGATGCGACTGAATGACACACAAGAACACATATGTGTGCCTGGAGCAGGGTACGAGTTAAGGACAGTGGAGTCAGATAAGTGTCAGTGTGAAACAACATAAGTGTCTTTCTCTGTCTCTGTGAGTGACAGTGATACAAGGCAGTCTGCCCCTTACACACACAACAACACAAACACACACGCACTAACACAGGTGCCCAACGGCTCTGTGCAGGAAGAGCTGTTTTGCAGTGACACACAGCATACACTGCACATCACATCAGATACACAGCAGCTCCTTACCCAGAAACTCATGGACCACAATGACACACAGACGCTGTCCCTTGCTTCGCAAAATGCTGACACACTCTTCTAGGCATTTTATACTGTCAAGTTACATTTACCTGATACACACACACACACACGTCGATGTAAAGTACTGTCCTGCAGTATTTGGAGAGGACATGCAGTAAAATGGGTCCATCCACAGCACAGTGGGCTGCTTTATGACAGCATAGGCCTTTCTTATAGCAGACATTTTGACTTGTCATGGTAGGAAAAGCACAGTTGTTACCAATAACACATCAATACTGGGACCCCGAAACTGAAGGTAGTGGGTCCTCCATGGAGTCCACCATGTTGTACCACCATTTATCTACAGTAGCCCAGAATGGACAAACCAAGAGGAGGCCTTTTGTGTTTTTCAAAGGTCTCATGGTCACTGTAGGCTCTCCTATACCATAAAAAAGGAGGGGTGGCACTAAATCCCTTACATTGGACCCTAGATAAGATCATTTGCACCATAAAGACACAAGGCAGTTTAGAGTTTACTTTTGAGCAAATAGAGCTTGAACTAAGAGTTATTAAAATCCCTTCAGGTAGCACATTAATTGAGGTGGCACAAGAGAGAAGGACATATCAGGGCTCAGGACACAGATGAATGCAAGTATAAAAATTTAAGTATATATATATATAAGTCTAATGATACATTTCCTCTCTATATTTTCCGTATAGATTCTCCACGATCCTACACACTGCACCTGTGAAGGAAAACTACCACCATGACTTAAGTCAGAGATTTACTAAATATTTAACGCTAATTGTAAAAAATTTTAGTTTTTTGAAATAAAGCGCATCTCACTAAATTTGAACAGGGTAATGCAATAGTCTTGACCTTTCAAAATGATAGAGCTGCACTCTTTCTTACACAAAGAGAGTACAAAATTCACACACAAGCACATAATACATTTGCACATGCACACAAGTGTATATGCACACGTGTTCAATGAGGCACGTTATACAAATGTCTCATTGCAGAATCAGCGCAGTATCAAGGTGAGTTCTTTATGCTGCGAAAGCCTTCACATTCTGTGCTTCTTTTCTTCTGATTTATGCCTTTAGTCGAACAGTCTAATCTTCTTCTTGTATAAAAGTATAACACAGTGCAGTCTCTCTTTAGACATGCAGCTGAAGCTTTGACACCGAATGACCTCCAGCGAGTACAACAATTAAATAATACCTGGCTCAGCATGGTTAAAAGTAGCTTGGAACAATAGCCCTGTGGTCTTAAAGCAAAAAGAGAAAATGCCACAGAAATGTAGAATGTTTAAATGAAGAGATAAGAAAATATGGACACAAGAAAGGAGAAGGTTATGTGAGGTATAGTCTGACTCACCGGATGATGACTGTAGGTATAAGTCTACCTTTAGATGACCATTTTAATCATCACTCTCACATTTCTACTTTTTCTTTGTTCTCTCCTGTTGCTCAGGTAAAAACCCATGCTAATCTCTCGCGAAGCCACAGGTTTGCCCTGAAAGACCGGAGGAGATTCTTCTGAGTGCTTTTCTATGTTTTCCCTGTCTCTGTCTCTTCAGGTGGAGGGAAAGAGGTGAGGAGAGAATTGAGAGAGGGAACAACGGAGGGAAAAGACAAAGAACGTAAGCCCCCACAGCAGCACTTAAAGTATGTCTGCATTATTGATGAGGAGACAAAGCGAAACATTTATTTATCATCGAGGATGTGTAGATCTAAGCTGATCCCTGTAGAATTGAGAGAGAGAGAGAAGGAGGAAGAGAGTAAGTAAGGGTCAAGAGACAGGAAGAGGCCATGCTGATGTGTGAGATGGCTTGAGTGTGTTTTTTGTGTGTGTATACAGTAGAAGGTCAAGTCTAAGATGTGTATTGTGTGTTTTCTCTGGTCAGCTGTGGGATTTCCTCAGGGCTCAAGGATCAAGACCAGGCCAGAGAATTATTTATGAGTCCTAAACAGGCTTCCATACACTGTGTGCTGAACCTCCTCACTATGTTCCAGGCTTGAATCTACCCCCTGACTCTTGTCACACACTCCTCTTCTCTGTCTTGACTTAAAAAAAATAAAAATAAAAATGGATCTTAAGTTTTTGTAAAGGGTTAATCTTTCTCTTATGTATTTTCTATTTTTTGATTTTGGTTTTCATTTATCCAGTCTCAGATCTTGTGAAGTCACAAGTTTGCAAAATTCAAGGTGACAGCTTAAAATTGCGTTTTTGGTCGAATCAAATATCCAGAAAAAAGCAAAAGCAGAGATATTCATGATAAAAAGGAGAAAAGTCCTACAGATGTATAAAGGCTGAGCACGAAGTGAAATTTAGAGATGGCTTGAATGAATACAAAGGCAAATGAGTACAAGAGTCAGCTCAAACAGACCCTAACTCACTCTAGACATGATGTGGAAACTGCGGTAAAAGTGTGTCCGAGTGAACTGAAAATGTTTGCATTTAGGCTTGACAGTTGTGCTTACACAGAGAGGGGAAAAGGAGAAAAACTGGGTAAAGAAAGAAGTTGCAGGAGAGATCTGACAGTTTCCTGTGACATTAACGCTCCTGCAGCCAAACACCACACACACAATAAGAAAGTGGATCACTAGCTTGCTACAGGTAACATCTGAAAGGTCAGTGTATCGGCTGTATCGGGTAAATAAACATGGACTGCAAAAATACCCTGGTAGTAACATTTGAATAAAACAAGGCAAAAAAATTGGTTAGGTGTTTAATCTAAATGCAGGTTTAAATTTGAGAAAATATAGATGAGTAAATTTTAAGTATTTGTTGCTTGATACTTTAAGAAAAAAAATGAAATTTCTGATCAAAACTGTAGTAAGTACTTAGTTTTCTAGACATAAATTTATTGACCATCCTATCCTATTACAGACCAGGTGATCATATATAGCAAATAGAGGCAACCATACTCAAAAATGTATCATTGCCATTAATTTAAACATACTGTCATTACTGGACATTGTTTTTACACATAATAATTACCAGGGGACTTGTCCTAACCATAAGCATGAGAAATACAAGCCTTATTGAATTCCTAACTCTAACAAAGTGCCACTACTTTGGGCCCCAGCTTCAAAAAGGAGATTAAGTTCCAATTATGTACTTGTGTTACATTATGTTCTCAGAATGTCATTCATACAAGAAAACACACACACTTTTACTATCAGAAATGTTGGTTGCTGCATAAACAGGAATGTTAAATTGCATGTGCAGCAGATAACAAGGGAACAATGATCATGGTGAGTAAACGAAGTTTCTATTGCTTGTAGTTAAGACTACTTCAACACTAACAATAGTTACTATGGTAATGTGGCTTTGTATTCAAGTATCAAACTATCACCTGTCGCTACCAACACTTCACTGCATGTCAAATAAGGCACAACGTCTGGTTTAAATAATGCACATTGTTCGGCTGTGACCGATAGATTTGCAGCGAACTGACGTGTGAAAGTAGCTGAGCATGAATGTATGAATAGCACAGTTTTATGGACATGGCTATACGTTGTGTGTGTGTGTGTGTTTGTGTGTGTGTGTGTGTTTGTGTGTGTGTGAGAGTGCGTGTTTGTGGTTGTGTTTTTGTGTATAGGGGAGGCCGTCAGGGGATAAGCACTCAATAACAGCTGACACTGAGCTGCCCTCTGCTCTTGCTCACACAAAGGACTATGATTATATTACTGTTTGACTGCCCCCCCTCCCCTCCATCCCCTCATCATACCCTATACTGCCAAGCCCTCTGTGCACTCAACGGCTAAGATAATTACCACTATTGTGTGTCACACACATACACATACTACCATGCAAAGTGTGCCACGTGCTTGCCAGCTCCCCCATCTGTCCCCCCCAGTCTCTCCCCCTTTTTTCTCTGTTCCCTCTCTCCACTTTTATCCATTTTTCTTCTGCAGCCTTTGACATTTGTTATTTGGCAGGAAAAGGGAAATCCACTACAGAGGGGAAATAAACGGTGGAAAAAAGAGACGTAATTTTTACTACTTACACTGAATCAGTGGTGTTGGCTGCCTGTTCTTTTTTAGTAACTAAACATATTAACACAGTTAGTGTCAGTTGGTCATCATTCTCAGTGGTGTGAAATCTGCAATAGATTACTGCATCAGTAGTGCGATAGACTTATTATTGAATATCAATACTTTTTTTCCAATACCTAATTGTCCACTCCACTGATTCAATTTCTTCTATTCTCTCCTTGCATGTCCCTCACATCCTTTAACCCCTCCTTGTAGCCACGAAGGAGAGGAAAGTAGCACAGGATTCAAACTGAGAGTATTTGGTGGAGAATCGCGTGTGCGACAGTACTCTGATGTCCCCTTTCTTTCATTCCTTCTTCCTTTCTCTGCTCCTCCAGTTAAACTTTAATGTGTTTTCCCGCTCAAGTACTCAGGGAAACTCCTCAGAAATGGCTTTGGTTGCAGAAACACCAGAGTGGTTGTAGTGTGGCCTCTGTGTGTGTGTGTGTGTGTGTGTGTGTGTGTGTGTGTGTGTGTGTGTGTGTGTGTGTGTGTGTCAGTATTATAAGAAAAGGAGATTTAAGTGGTTAGTGGCTGTGTGTGTATGTATCTGTGTGTGTGTGAGTGTGAGGGGAGGTGGGGTCACAATATGATGTTGGAGTGATGTTTACACGAGCGAGTGGAGTCGCAGACAAATGTAGCCATTAATAACAAAACCCTTTTTCACCATTTCTCCATCTGCCTTTCTGTCCAGTTTCTGCTAACTGCAGGAAGAAACACGTACCTGGAAAACACAAACACACACTGTCTCCCTCTGTCTCTCTGCCTTGAAGGTTGAGGTGACCACCTTGAGAGTGTGTAATTGTTTAATAGCCTGAGAGCTCCCATGTCTACCCAAGAGGACTTTACTTGCTGAAGATCGATCAAATACTCTGGCTGCCGGTGACAACTTTGAAGACACACACAGGCAAAGGGGCTAACAGCGAACGCTGCTGGAGAGATGGACGGAGACAGTTAAAGGAAAAAAGAGAAAGAGAGAGTGAGAGGAAAGAGGAGTACCTCCCTTAGCGGCTGCCATGTGGCTTTAGCCATCTGTTGGCAGAGTCTAAATTAATTAGCTCCACTCATTACTAGTTTGCAAGAGGCCTGCAGTATAAACCAGACACCAGCTCTTCGATTTCCATTTCTTTCCTTTTCACCCTCTTTCACAACAAAAAACAATGGATTTAGAGCCTGGAAGGCCACAATGTTTGCTGATAAAATCTACTGTGATACTAACTTTAAAAGATGAAGAGTGAAAAATCCCATTTAGACAAAATTTTTTAAAATTGATTCTCACCAGAGGTCCACTTGACAGGTTTAACCTTCTTCAAGTGTGTTGAGACTGAGCACAAGTCATATTTTAGAGTGGCAATAACATAAAGTCAAATGACAGTGACTTGTGGGTGTGAATAGATGTAAGTTTGCCAGACTGGCAAGAAGTGTGGCGAGGATTCATCTGCTAGGGTTGAAAATGTTTTTTACCTGAACAAAATTCATGCTTGTCTCAAAGGCATTATGGAAGTTTTCTAAATCTACAGAAAGTAGAGGATTTATTTTGCTAGATAGCTTGAAGCAAATATTTGTACAGTAGGCAAATTGGTTTTTGGGTGCCAGTGATCAATTAACAGAAATAATGCAGAAAGTTTCATCTGGAAGGCCACTTAATAAACACTCAAAAAACAAACTTTCTTTTTTTTATAATGAGATCTAAGAGGTTAAAGTTGAATTGAACTTCACAAAAAAGGATCAACTGTCCAACTCTTTTAAAACTGTGTGCTCCATATCAAACTACATTTTCGGTTTAAAAGAGAAGTTTTGGGGTTAGTTGCCCATAAAAAATTTAAGCAAGCCAGTGTCAATGGATTGATGATCACTAACTGATTCATTTACTGATCAGTGTTTTTATGGATTAACAGATACAGACAAAAACAGCCACCCAATGTATTAAGTCAAAGTCAAAATACTTATTTCAAACATAATCCTAAAATACAAAACCATATTATTATAATTCAAGAAATAAAAAAATGATTGTGATAAGTGACAGAGTAAGTTGCTTCTTGCTAAGTGACACAGTCAAAACAAATTTCCAGATTTTAAACTTATTATTTTGCAGTTTTGCTTGTGTTTTAAATGATTTTTCTAAAAAAAAAGATTTTGGAAAAATATCAAAATGGAAAATTTATAAAACATACATCAATTTTAAACACGTGAGAGGTGAAACTGTCTAATGGATCTGGCATCCAGGCTGGTGGTTAGAGAGCCTTAAAGCCCACAGTGTTTACTATGATGATCTATTGTCATACTACATTTAAAAAGGAATGTACTACATTTAAAAGAAATGTTTAATTCAGGCAAAAACCAAACCCACAACCAGAAAATCTCAGTGTTGACACTAAATGAAAGACATGCTCATGTTATCCCTCCAGACACACCTTCATTCACCCTCCCTCTCTCACTCACTCTCTCTTCCTTTCTCTCTCTGCCCTCTTATCCCACTTTTCCCTCTCATCCTTGGGGAGTGCTCGGTGCCACCGCAGAGACGACAGATGGGGCTCAACATCATCCAGAGAGGGAGAGAGAGAGAGAATAGTGGGAGGTTGCATTCATTATTTACATCACTTGGTATTGGAATATTAATGCTAAAAGCAATCGGGCAACCCTTCATTAAATTAACTGGAGATGTAGGGAAAGAGACGAGAGGGTGAGATGGAAGGATGGGGAGCGAGGGATGCAGAGACAGTGGGAGAGAAGAGAGAGAGGAGCACACTCTGTTAAATGGGCCCTAAAATTAGTGAAGCAAAAACACCTCCATTAAGAAAGCCTGCATCTCTCTTTTCCCTCCCTTCCTCCACTCTAACTTCTCTCTCCCTTTTTCTGCTCTCTCCCTTCTTTTAAACACCTCTTTCTCTCTCATACGCACAAAAATCACTGCTTTACCCACAAGTGCCTGCTCTGAGCCTCTTTGAGAAATATGCATTTCTGTGCTGTCCCTCTTAAGTGCCTGTTCAAAATTTAAACATGCTTATGGTGGCAGAATGTGTCTTTGGTCCCCATGTGCATCTCTCTGGAGAGCACTCCTCTGTCTTTCACTCTTTCTAGCACTCCCTCCTTTGCATCTGCTCTTTTTTCTTCATGCCGTATCTCTCTCTCAAATCACTCCATCTTCTTCTTCCCATCTCTTGTCTCTCTCAATCTATCCCTCTTTCTCATCTTCTACCTGTCAGCAAACACCAATATTATTGTCACACATACAAATGTGTGCACACCAGATACTCAGGCAAGCATGAAGCGCATATGAACGCAGGCACACAACCATGCACATGCATACATAAATGAACAAACTCATGCACACAGACAGGATAAGGACATATCCACATACACACACTCACACACACACACACACACACACACTGACAGCGGCAGAATAGTTCTCTCCTGCACAGCAACACATTGCGTATATGCAGAGGCGCTCTCCCTATTAGTGGAATGCTGCTACGCGCTGTTGACTTCTGGAGAGGAAAACATACAGTCATGTCTACTGGTTATCAACTGATGCCACAATTACCCAGCCCTCCACCTGCCAACCTCACAGAGTGTGTGCACTGTGTGCGTAATAGAGAGGTGACCTCTGTATATAAAACTATAATGATTGGGATGACACCCAAGGAATTTGTGTAATTGAAAAATTAGGTCACTTGCTATTGGTGGAGGAAGATCAAAAATGGAAACTGAGGCTTCCAGATGCAAATGAGGTCCCAGTGACTCTTGTGAGGTCTTAAATAGACAGAACTAAAATCTCAAAACTTGTTCCTTGCAAAGATTCTCCTAGTTTTTTAGTACAGACTGATACCCTTCCTTTACTAGATACACTACTGAGATATACCAATGTTTCAACATCATTATTTCCAGTCTGTTTTGGGAACAACTGGTTATACACTGTAAAAGACTTGCTTTATATCACACTATCAAATTGCTCATTCATTAGTCCAAGCATTAATTCTCTGTTTCCACTTGTTGTTCATGATGAAGACAAACTGTGGGGAACTGCACGATGCGCTTGAGAAAAGCAGTACAATGAGCACAGAAAGAGGTATTAGGTGAAAGAAGGAGTAAAGCATCAACTTTTGTTAATCTACAGGGAAAGTAAAAAAAAATAAACAATACCAATAAGACACATAGTGATACGCATACAAACAAAAAGCATAAAAAAGAAGGAGCATGAGAGAGAGTATATAGGCACCCTTTCGTCAAAGTGACAGGTTTATGACCCCCGCCCCGCCCCCTGAACTTTTGTCTCAATTCTGATTGCGGTGTATTTTGGACTTTGTTATCCTTGCCCCTGATTGCATTTTTGGAAAAGATGGATGAAATGGACGCAAGATTCTGTAATTTTTTTCACCAGTGTCGCAACTGGACCCTCCCCTCTCATTTTACAAGATAGCCACGCCTCCTCATGTTTCACCATCTATCATAAAGAGCGAATGCCTACAGCCATTCTGCACAAGACTTTACAAGACTTTCCAATGCATGGAGACTGTCACAATGACCGACAAAGCAACCCAGACAACCCCCTTGGGTCATAGATGATACAGCTGGGGTTCTCTCAACCGGGATCCTAAGGAGTCTCCATTCACCCAACGCTTGCGAACTCCTCCTCCGGCTCCTCCATCCTCTCTGGCCTCTGGACATCCCAAGCTTGAGTGCGACTGCCTTAAACCTCACTTCCCGCTGTTACCCATAGACAAGGACGACATTGCTGCCTTAAACCTCCTTCCTCTCCGATACCCGCAGACGATGACGGGGTCGAATGCGACTGCCCTCACTCCCCGACCTCCATAGATCCCCCTGCCGAAAGTCAGGAACAGGGGTCCGAGCACGGGGACAACTAGGGAGGAGGAAGAGGAGGGAACCAAGGAGGAGGAGCGAACCGAGGAGGGAACCGAGCAACCATTGGTGGAGGATGAAATGGATGGGGTGTTGCCTTCATTTTTCTTTGACGCTGTAAAAACCGCCGTGCTCCATCTGCTCAACATAGTGATCAGAAAATGTCAGGGGGATTACTGCAACGGATGTCTGACCTATCATCCCAGTCAGAAACAACACCAGTGTTTGGACGTGCTCCAAGACAACTTTTACCAAGATCATTTTTACACACTGATGAGGAGACTTTGTACTCCTCGATTCATCCTAGCTTTTCAACGTCTGCTGAGGCTGCTTAACCTCAAGACGCAGGACGGTAAAGTCCACACTGTCGCGCAGACTGTGCTGCATAAACTGAAATCTGCAAAACAGATCAACACGGTTATCCATAGCATGTATGATGATATGATCGCTGAAGACATTTTGGCTAACGTAAGGCTTCATTCTGTTCATACACCTTGGGAACTGATTGTACAACACAATTTAGGAATAGTGTTGAGGACGGTAAAATGTCGAACCTTTTTAAAAAATAAAAGACTTTGTAGTACCATATGTTTATCCTATTAAAATAGACTTTGTAGTACCATGTTTTTATCCTATGTTTTTATTCAATTTAAAAAAAATTAAAATAAAAGGAACGTTGTAGCGTCATTTATTTCAGTGTGTCCGGTAGTCCGGTAGGACGTAGGATGTCTGGAAAAAGGCAGATGAAAAGAGTGTATTACGACCCGGGTAGCTTCGGGATTCAAAATGCATCAATTTCAAAGGTTCTGGGCAGTTCAAACTTCGCGCTGATTCACCCTTGGCCTACATATTGGGTTTGAGAGTGGACGAGTGGACGAGTGGTGGACTCTCTCCAACTGCACGACCCCTTACCCTTGCGATCTCAGAACAGGCATTTATAAAAGATGGGGAAAGTACCCCTTGCTACAATCGGTGAAACCCAAGGCTCTAGGCATGGTGCTGAGACGCATTGTAAGGAAAGACAACGAATCGATAAATTTCAACCTGAAATCTATGTCGTCTAAACAGAGGACTTTACTGCCTTGCATGATGATCAAGGGTTTTAAACCCATCTCTCATTTCACTGAGGATCAAGTAGCTGTCAAATTCTTTAGCATTGTGAGCTATGAACACAGTACCCCGATACCGCAGCTCCCTGTACCTGAGCAGGAACTCTTTAATGCATGCCAGACTGTAGCATGACCATTCTAAACCATGTAACGTTTTCATGCACACCAGATAAGCGACGTGCACGTCGTTGCAATCGACAAAGGTTTCATAATCGTAGAAGGCGGGGTTGAATGTAACAAAGATGGTTTTCACAGAGGATGTCTGTGTCTGCAGGTAATGTTTCCCCATAAATTTTACATTTTGACAGCCTGCATTCGTGGTTTTTACACTCTACAGTCAACAGCACTCGATATAGTTTGTGACATTTCGGACATTTTTTTGTCAAGTCGCAATTACTGACGTATACGCCGGTCACAGGTCTCTCTTTAGGCTTGTTGTGTCTAGTCAGACAGGAGGGGGAGCGACAACACCTGCGGCAGTTGAGACAAACAACGGGGCTGGGGTTTTCTTGAGTGCAAACGTCATCTTGGGAGATGGGACAGAAACCCTGACATCGGTGTACGTCACAATCATTCTAACCTTTAAAGCAATAATCTCACACATACCTGCTCCCAATAAAGACTCAGGGCTTGTTTTACCCCATAGTAGTGGTTTTGGAATAGAAACAGAAACAGAGCTTTAGCCTGTTTGGGAAAGTCTGTTTCAAACAGAAAGAGTGCTCTATCCTCCTTGTTTCTATACAATGCGAAAATTTTACGTTTAACAATATTTTCAAATTTGTGAACATTGCTGAAAGTCACAGGGTTTGATTTTTCAGACCGGCTTGACGTTGTAACTCTTTTCCGTACTGCGTGGCCTGGCTATCAGTGAATGTAGGATGGAAGAGGTGAGCGACGCTGATGGCAAAACAGAGTTGATCCCACCTATCGCCTATCATGTACAAATGACAAAATTTTTTGTTTTTCGCCAAGATCTCAACGTCTAAGGTTTCTCCCTGATGCAGGGTAAACTGAGTCTCTCACCAGGTGTGGACTGTGTTTTTTCTGCGGGGCTGGGGACCGGACCCACGGCTGATTCTGCAGTTGTCCCCGTGACGGTGCTCATGCAAGGCCAGTTGTCAGTTATGGGAGCATGGGTGTTGACGCAAGGCATGCCGGTGACGGGAGCCATGATGCTAGATGGGTTGGTTTTCTCAGACATTATGCTCTGTTTTGCTTTTGCTTTTCTGGGTTGTGAGTTGAGACACGTTTTATCGAGCCATATTCTCCCTCTCATTGGTTCAGACAATCCCCTCCTACTTGCAGCGTGGTGTGAGCTCATTGGTTCAGACACTTCCCTCCTACTTGCAGCGTGGTGCGAGCTCATTGGTTCAGACACTCCTCTCCAACTCATGCTGTATTCTTCCTCTCATTGGTTCAGGTGATATTATATATATATATATATATATATATATATATATATATATACATAGCTTTTACTCGCTAAAATTGTTAATGAGTGTGCCGTATTTTTTAATTTCTTATTTACGCAAGTTAATAATTTATGCGAGTTAATGATTCATTGTTATTATGGGGCGGGGGTGGGGACAGTGGGGGAGGGGTGGGGTCAAAAGTTCAGGGGGCAGGGGTCATAAACCTGTCACTTTGACAAAAGGGTGCCTATATGCTCTCCCTAGCATGCATTGAAAAGGTCAAACTGTAGGAACATGATCCTCTGATGATCTGCTCCTGACAGTTTAGAAATATAATATCGCTGGACAACCAGATCTATGAACAGGAAAAACACAAGTAAAGGAGGTTGTGACAATCAAACATAATTTAAAATCTGCATTTTGAAAGCATAGAAAACCATCCAGCAGATACAGAGCAATATGAATAGGAACTATCCTTATCCTTAACTCACAAACATAAGTGCAACATTTATCCAACCTTTCAGTTTCAGTTTAGTCCACCAACTCTTGACAAAAAACATCCAAGTCCTTAGTTTCTCAAAATGTTTAACTTTCTCTATCAGCCGCTTGTGTACTTTGGTTTTCTGCTGTTTTGACAAGCAACATACCCTTGGGTAACATACAGAGCAAATACTCAGCTTGTATGAGCTTATTGCTAAATGTTTTAAGTATCAAACACAAACCCTCTATAGGCTTGAAATGTGGCTAAGTCACTTCCTCTGTTTGTGTGCACTGCTTTTCTCATACATGTCAGAGTAAGTGGTTACTGGTTGGTTTACTGGTCCTTAGCCCTTCTTTGTGACAGTTCATTCACTGACTTGTCTTAAACTGAGTTGCAAAAAGGTAGACACTGCCACTGGTTCTGCACATATTTTCCATTTTTGTAAATGAAGAATATAAATATGCTAACTTAACACAAATGCTTAATATATTGCCTTTAGATTATGTAAATAGAATATAAAGGTAAATTAAATGTCTTAAGAGAAAATATGAAGAGGAGGTCTCAGTGTGAGGAAGTGGTGACTAAAAGTTTTATCATAGTTTATGCTGTTTCCATAGCAACAGATGCTAACCTAATGCTCGGGTACCAGACTTCAGAGCAGCAATGATAGTCTTTAGTTTACAGAACAGATTGGAAAAGGCAAAATGTTACAGATGTCAAAATATACATGTAACTCACAACACTTCCAGTCCAAACAAAAGAGGAAATGTAAGTGGGCACAAAGAAAGACAGACTAACTAAAACCAAATATTAAAACCAAAGTGCATTAGCATATGGTAACACGAGC
Organism: Acanthurus lineatus; assembly: GCA_029814665.1. Lineage (NCBI taxonomy): Eukaryota > Metazoa > Chordata > Actinopteri > Acanthuriformes > Acanthuridae > Acanthurus > Acanthurus lineatus. The sequence continues at coordinate 14,826,322 of JAPZDV010000024.1, read as the reverse complement.
ATAGCATGAATGTATCTTTTAACACTCTGGCACCACTGGAGGCACATTTTTCACTGGATAACAATGCATTTGCATGCATGGTCAAGCTTAATAATAGCACTCTCATATTTTCATTTCAAATATTTTCATATTTTCAATCTCATTCTATGCCCTTTTCTCAGTTATGATCCTGAGTAAACATATCATTTGCCCTTTACAATGCTTTTGTGTCCTAAAGGAATCACAAGAACCAATACTACCACCTCAGTTCTCTATGATGATGCCAAACTAGTCTGAAATCAGGTGACTTAAGACAAATATGAGTATGATCTGAGAGAGAAAACAGTTGTATTGTTTGGTGTCAGCTGACCAGACATAAGGGAGACCTACAGACATCCCTGAATCTACCAAAATCACATTTCACATGCCAGTTTCCACTCAATACAAGCTGTCTCAACATTAAGTCAGCTACATGGCAATATAAACCTACAAAAAACCCTCTGAAGGTCATTTATCCTCATCTGTCCTCACTCAAAGAACCTCACCTGGATGAAATATTAGCTCATTACTGTATCATGCTCTGCTATGGCTCAGTGTTAGACTGAAGATGTCAGTAAGAAAGGGGGACGAAAGGAAGAGAAAGGACTGGAGGTAGGGGAGCGATGGAATAAATACCCGTCTGTTTTCCCCTCAACAGAAATAAACAAGGCGTTCACTTGTCAGCCTGCAAGAGAAGGGCACACTGTTTATGCAGAGGAAAAGAGAGAGAGAGAGAGACGCACAGATGCACACACAAATGACAGATCTGGAGACGGGTGCAGTTGGCGATTGGGGATTCTTAAAGAGGGATACAAGTAAAGGAAAATATGTGTGTGCATTTTTCATGGAGGTGTTAAAAGGACTGGGTACAGATACTGAGACGGGGCCCTGCTCATTTCTATTAAAGTTGGTCAGAGACACATTAAGTCAAGAAGCTTCAATTTCCATGTTATTGAAGAACCTAAATCTTCCGCATAGCTTCCATAGTGTGATGGAAACCTCACAGGTTGAGCCAACCAGCTTCTGGTTTAGTCCTCATCTAACGCATCATTGTAATCTAACTTGACTCGGGATTGCAGTGACAATTTTGCAGTTCCTTTATCTTTTTAAATGTTATCAGACTTCATTAATCAAATTATGATGGCAAAACAAATTTTTTGCAGAGTTTGTAATA
>JAPZDV010000024.1:14751139-14811139 GCA_029814665.1 Acanthurus lineatus | reverse complement strand
CGTTCAGGACCTTGCATCGTGAAATTTACAACAATGAAAACTGCAGTCACAGAAAGAAGAAAGGAGTTACAAAGGTTTATCTCCACATTTGGATAGAAAAGATAAATTCTCCTGACGTGACAACATGTAAATCCACACTACCTGTCACTTAAGTGTACATAAATATGCTGCTATGTCCTATGTGTGTGTGTGAGCATGCAGTGTGTGTGTGTGAGCATGCAGTGTGGCGGAGCTCAGCCGTGGTGATGCACTAATAAAAATCAGGCAGCGATGCATCCTCACACCTTCCTCATTCCGCCCGCCGGTTCGCACCCGTTGCCATGGTGACCAGATAAAACTCACACTGTTTTAAGCTCCAACTGGAGAAGGAGATGGATACTAACAAAGTGACACACACATACACACAGACACACACACACGCACGCATGCACGCACAGATGAAGTTCCTTTATACACATCCGTCAACAGAGCCTCCTCTTTCACTTCCTTAACTGACAAGCAAACAAATGCTAATTTTCTAACCAACGGCAACACCAGCAAACCGTCAATTAGAGGGACAGACATGACTAGATAGAGAGATAGCAGGAGAAGAGGAGTAAAAACCAGGACACACAAGGCCCTCCTCTGTTTGACTGTCTGCCTATCTATCTATCTGTCTACTTCCCCCCACACTGCTCCATGAACGGGCCTCAACGCAAACACATTTGGCTGTCAAATAGTGACACAACACCCAGGCAGGGTCGTCTCGCAGCGCGGCCAGCTGTCAGCAAACACCCTCCTGCCTCTTCATCAAAGCCCATTCAAACTCAGCTTTATTGACCAACACGGCCGTCCGTGTGACATGTGTCATCCTGTCAAGCCAATACCTTGGCACACACTGTCCTTAATAAATGGCAAACCACTAGAGCGTCTCGAGTGCTATTGAAAGAGAGAAAGCTGTACATGCCACCAGGAGCTGATGGACGGATGGATGGATGGATGGATGGATGGATGGATGGATGGATGGATGGATGGATGGATGAGATGTGTGTTGGAGTGTATTGTCATGAGAGGGAAACACATGTGCACTCTTGGCGTGAGTGTGTGTGTATGAGTGTGTGTTTGTGTGTGTGTGTGTGTGTGTGCGTGTGTGCCCTCGATGCTGACACAGGCCACCAGTCTGTACCAGGGAGGGAGAGAGATGAGAGGAGGCGTCAAGCCAAAGATGGACAGAAAGAAGAAGAGGAGCACTGTGTTACTAATAAGACCTATTCATCAGTCCTGGAGAAAGAGAGTGAAAGACAGAGAGAAAGACAGAGAGAGATGGAGAGAGATAAAGCAACGAAACATAAAAAGCTCTGCAAAGTGAGAAGATGTCACCCAAATTTTTCCCAAGTCTTGTGTTGTTCAAACAACAGTCCACAACTCAAAAATATTCAGTTTACAGTAGTATAAAATAGATAGAAGCAGCAAATGGTTACATTTGAGAAGCTTTGTACAAGCTATTTTTTGGCATTTTTGCTTACAAAATAAATCAGCAATTGATTAATTGTTGAAACAGTAAAATTATTCTTTATTTTTCTGTTGAAAATTGATTAATCAACCAGTAATTTCAGCTCAAAGATTTGGGTTTCAATGTAGTAGCTACTCCTGGAAAATACTGTATTTTGGATGTTCCTAAACATTTGGACATGACTCTTATTTAGAAAATCTCTTTGGTATAAACTTATTTTTGCATATTATTGATAAAAGCTCTGTAATTATACTGTATTGCATTATGGACTTATGTTTGTAGTACAAATTATATCACAGCTTTTTTTTATTAAAGAATATGGATGACTTGTCCAGAACAGCTTAGACACTGAAACCTGTTCCTGTGTTTGTGTGTCAGTGTGTGTGTGTACTCATGTTCACACACATGCCCTTGCTTGTTCATATGTTCATGTTTTACCGTCAAACAGACTGACCCGGTCTCACCGCTCTCACACTGAGGGATCCGTGACAAGAGAGAGGGGAATCCAACAGCAAGCTTTATCGATCCAGACTGGAAACCCCCCTCAGGCCACACACATTCACACGCACACAAACTCACACACACACGCACCCATACACACACACACTCACTCTCTACAGCTGTGCTGGATCAATGAGTGCTCCCGTGTGAAGGACAGAGCCATACAAAGAGGCACACAAACACACACATACACACAAAAACACCTCTATACACACACTATTGAGAGAGATGAAAGGGGTGCTCGGTATCAGAGAGCCAGATAAGGGGCAGAGGGAGTAATACGTATCATCTGACCTAAACAGTCTCATCTGACACCCTACAATTTACCATTGCTCCACAGAGCAAATGTTAACACTGCGCCGCACAGGCCCGCGTGCACACACACACACACGCTCACACACACAGCACACACAGTCCCGACATACAGCAGCAGCATGTAGGAGGCTCGGCTTCAAACAGATAATATTCTTCCTCAGTCAAACATTGCATGATTTGAATAGAGGATCAGATGAGGCAGAGAGAACAGCTCCAGACACAGCAGAGCCCTAGAGGTGTGGCTGCTCTCTTTTGGGTGACTGTGATGAGCAGCTAAACAGATCTATCACTCATCAAATTAGATCCCCCGAGCCCATACACACCCTTCTGTCCTTCTCACACACTCACACACACACACACACAGCACATGTCTACTAATGTGTGATTTATCCCTGTAACGCAGCTATTAACCACAGCAATGTCAGCCAGTGAGTGAGGGGCCGGGGAAAAGCCATTTCATCAGACTCCTCTTTGAATGATTTGACCATTTTTTAAAACCTTGCTCCGTCTTCTCTCACTGACAATCACTGACAAAATGGGAGATGTCAGTGACACAATTGAATTGATTAGTATTGATTAGGGGGTGTCAACAATCACAAACACGACAGAGGAGAAAATCCTAAGTACAACACAATCTGAAAGAAAATTTCATTTTTTTTTAAAAATACTGACAGAACTCAGTGCTTGTGATTTTGGGTTTATTTCGTCTAAAAATAACAAGAGAGGTTTCTCATTTTTCTGAGGCCAAATGCTCTCCAGTCCATTGACATATTGGGATGACATTAGATCATTTGCTTTCCATTATTATCCACCACCTGATCAAACACAGCGAGCACGCACGCGGCCAAAAATAACTCACATGGTCAAACGGATGGAGTTTGCAGCTGCAGTAGGTTTTGGACAGATTTTGTCTGCAGACTGGGGTAGTTCTTTAAAAACAGTCATTGGTTGAGTGTCCTACCTGGGACGATGGAGACGGTGTCTTTCTCCCAGGACACCACGCTGACATACTCCTGGACGGCAGAGGGGATGAGGCACTTGAACACCGCGACATTACCCCGCATGGAGCGCTGGTCGGCCACACGGACTGTGTAGGGCTCCCTGAACACTGGTGTGTGGAGAAAAGAGCTGATATTAGTCAGTGAAGGATGTTGATTGGTGGTTATGGAGGTCTCAGAAGGAAAGAGTAAAATTCAACAAATTCAATGTTTTCAACGTCTTAGCTTTAGTTTGATCAATGACAAAGTGGTGCAAGTGTGATCTGATAATAAAAAGCTTTTTATGATTCAAAAGTGGAGGTGGATCTGCAAGTAACATTTATTTTGACCAAGTGGTTGTCAGTGAATGTCAGAGAATAGATAAAAATGTTCTTCGCAGTGTCAAAAAGCCCAAGATTCCATCTTAAAATTGTTTGTTGTGTCAGACCAACAACCTAAAATCCCAAGATATTCAATTTTAAAAACCCCAAAACAAATCAATTTGTCACATATGTAAAGGTGAAACCAGCCAACAACTGCCAGTTTAGGCCTTTAGGATACCAAATAATTGACAAATGGTTGTAGCACTGCACATGTCCAGGGATCCACGGTGTATCACTGTACTGAAGCTTTACGTATAACATGGATATCATAGGTGTAATGAGAGGTGTCTTTTGTGGCATTAAATGTGAATATCAGGCTAAGAGAAGTCGGGTCCAGCACATTACACAAGAGGGCTGTTTTTGTGTTGTTGGTCTAATTGATGATATTTTCCTGAGGGAGAAAAGGGAAAAGAAAGAAAGAAGGCCTTACAGATGTAAGTTGGAGATTATGGACACCCAAAAATGAAGGACAGCACACTGTGAGATGATCTTGAAGACAAAAGAGTCCGATAACCTGATTTTTTTTTATCAGTCAACACTTACTGCAAGTATTTACCCTTTTACACTGAACGACAACATCTGAAGACACTGGACAGACAAGTGAGACCCCTGAGGAAAGCTGACTCACTGAGCTCACCTGCAGAGACAGCTGCTCATCAGAGGATAAAACATTAATAAGGTAAAACCTGATGTCATAAAAAATGATGATAGATATTTTAAGCATTTAAAAACCTCACTGGATTCTTGGAATGTAAGAAAATTACATTCAGTACTTCCAAAGTGACTTCTTCATGATATACTGTCAGAACAACAGTCTTGACACTTTCTGGTTAGCATCCTTCTATCCTGCTTAAAGCACAGATAAAGAAGGCACAGGTCAAGTGAACAAATTTGTCTGGTGTCCTGTTCAGCCACATTAGGCCAGTGTTTCTCTCTTCAGCCCCAGATTGGAAGTCACACACTCTGATCTTAAGGAGGGTTGACACGGAGCTGCGTTGAAGGAGATACACAGTGAGCGGCCCTTGGCCTTTTAAAGAACAACGCCACAGATGCTATGAGACGGCGAGGAGTGGAGGGTTGCTCACGGCCGACGGACCTGTCACATGCAGGCGCCAGGCATCAAAAACACACCCCCTGCACATGGCATGCAGAGCACTAGACTGTGAGTCTGTGCCAGTGTACAGAAAGGATGGTGGTGATTAAGACGGGCTTAATGATGAAAACAGTAGCCTGTAGCTAACCAAATTATCTCTCCAGTTAACTCTGTCACATTTAGATTAGCGAGGAATGTGAAATGCTGAATCAGAGCATAAATTTTCATTAAATAAATTAAGCAAAGTGAAATTAAATTAATGGATTATTTTGGTGAGGAGGAGAGACAGGTAGTTCAAGGGCGTCCCAGCTTGACTGAATGAACACTGACCTGTGTTTTCTGAGCCGAACTGTGCAGGCTTACCCCCTACCTTGATCTCATTTGTATAAAGGGGTGTTGCCAAATATTTCTCAAGCAACTCTGACAGATACAAAAATTAGACTATCTGTCACAAGAGAGATGAAAGAAAAGCAGAAATGGGGTCTCAGACAGGCTGATGTTTGGGAGTGTTTTCTGGCATCACAATCTAACACAATCTATCACTGCTTTTCAACCTAGGCTTTCCTTAGAAATGAGGACAGCAATGGCTTTAACAATGTAAAACACACACTCACACACACACAACACAGGGAGTGGCCCCGCCCTCCCGTGTGTTCGCTCTCTCTCCCCCAGCTCTCCAGTGATATAATTAACGCCTAGCCTGAAGGCCAGTTTCCTTGGTCATTAATAATGCTTTATGCCAGCCGCCACTGTCACTGGAACCCAGTGGAACCAAAGCCGATGTCCTTGTCCAAATGGCGCGGAGTCTTTCACCTTAAAGTCCGAGGTGTAATCTCCGAAGTCTTTACCTGATTTGTTCATTGTCTTTACACTGTTCTACTTTTTTATAATTGTCTGAACCTTGGACCTTTTCTCACTTCTTTCCAGACTTGCGAGGGAGCTAAGAGTGGATTAAGGACGAGTCTGTCATTATTGTTGATATGTAACCTTGTGTGTCACTGCCAAACACAGATGAGGTTTATAACACTGGCTCTGAGGCCTTACAAAAAATATCAATTGTGGTCTTAGCGATGTTACTTTGTACCTCAGCTAAATCAATGGTTGCAGCAAAATATCCTCCGGGGAGCGTATCACTTCTCACTTCGGTCACCTGACACACAGGACACTAATGTGAGCTGAAGCCTCATTTGTAAGCGAGTCAAAGCTAAAGGACAGATAATTCCAATCAAGTCTTCATTTCAATTCTTCATTTAAACAGGCCCTGCCTCCCATTGATGCCATCTACCTGCAGATCAATAGCCAGGATCGACTGAGTAGCCTCGGCTGTTGTGGCAGAGCCAATTCTCTCAATCTTTTATTTACTCTCTGCTTGACCCTTCTCCTTCCTGTCAATAGCAGGGAAAATCCTCAATACCCACAGCGCCTCTCATAGAGTGTTTAAAATCAGCTTGACAGCTTGTAAATGTTTGGTGCAATGATGACAGTCATCACTTGTCAATTCAGCGGAGGCTCAGATGCAGTCAAGGTCACCTCAGGTTTGCACTTCCTCTGTTTTGACCCCAGCTTGTCCTACACTTGCTAACCTCGAAGAGAAGTGTTGTTCAGACACTCCTCTCCTCCATTAAAATTCGTCAAATAGGCCCTGTATGGCATCATGCCCTTGTACGCAACCATGTAACCAACTCCAATAAGAGGCAAGTGGTGTGATAGCATTGTCATTTTACACACGTTCCTTGTCCAAGATATGAAAGACACAGAGGCAAAAAAAAAATTACATATTCATTCTCTTAAGCCTTGTGACAGGATGCAAATGGTAGCCCAACTGATTTGTGTGTAAATTGCACTCCCCCTCATCGCATGCGCAGCAGAGTCATTAGGATGTTACTGATGCCTGACTATATGCAGCCTGGTTGCCTAGGAACGAGCTAAAACATGGGTCTGGTGCACTGGGCGCACTGGGAGGCAAGTCTTGTATCACTGTCGCCTCAATAATTAACGATGGGGAAACCAAATACTGCATTTATTTATTCATAAAGCAAAGCAGCAAAAACACAGAAGGAGAGAGATAGAGAAGGAAAAAAATAATGAAATACAGGAGAAATAAACGGGTGCAGGTTTCATTATTATTGAATGGATGGGATAAGAAAAGAAGTCCTCGTGTATCAGGTTCAGGGACCCGACTTACTCTATTAGTAAGGAAATGTCAGCCAGAGAAAACATGACGAGGGCAGATGGAGGAAAGGGATCTAGACACCTGCTGCCTTGGCCCAGGCCGACAAAGGTTGGTGTGTTTAAGTCAGGACAAAAGGGAGATGAGGCGAGCTCACTGAACAGGTGCCCTCATTTTATTTGATCAAGTTTTGTGTAAGGAGATACTGGGCACAAAAAACATGAAACCATGAGACTCATACAGAATATTTTTCAAGCATTAACTGAAATGACTAATTGAAAGTGTGCAAGGTGTGCTTTCTCTTATGAACTGTTGCAAGAGAAGGAAGTGAAGATAAAAAATGCTAAATGCATGTAAAAAGATCTTCAGATGGGAGGACAGAGGAGAGGAGATCCTTAGAGTACAGTAAAGTCATGTTCCTAGGGCTATCAATGGTGCCACACTGCTGCATATGTTACAAATACATACACACACACACACGCACAGCTTTGCTTTAAGGGTTTGTATTCAAATAACAAAATACTGAATGTGTTTTTGTAAAATTGATTGATTCCAAAACAGACAAATCATTAACTGATTGAATTTCTCGTGTAGGAAATGAAGAGTTAGTGGACATCATATTAATTTATTAATTCGGTTTTAAACTGATACGGGTAGGAGTACCTGTCACCACACAGATAAGTTATGATGGGTTGGTCAAAAAAATAAAACAACCAAAACTTTTTATGGAAAATTATGCTTTTCTTTAGAACTTTATGTATAAAAGTTATTGAAATTATTTTTTTCTAATTAAAACTGTCAAATTAAGGAAAAAAGTTTTAAGAGAAAATACAGTGATAATTACCACTGATGCCAAAGACATGCATCTCTATTAAGCATAATATGCTGCATTGTTTTGACAAATTAAACTAGACTTAAAATTGCAGTGTCATCTAACAGCCGGGAAAATACTATGCAATACTATGAAACTATAAAATACAATTAAGTTTTAGTGAGATGAATTACACAACTCAAACAACTCAAGCAACTTTTGAAAGTTTGCTGGTTGATATGGAAATATATGAAAATATGGAAATGATTTCATATTTTATTATTTCAAAAATTCACCAAATGGAAATGAATGAAAATCAGTGGTATAAAAGAAGGAAAACACACATCAAAAAATCTGAAAAGCTCCACCATCATTAAGCACAAAGGACATATGATTTGTAGTTGAGGAGCATAAACCTACAGAAACACTGGCATGACCCCTTGTTAGACCTCATATGAAAATACACCAGCCAGCATGAAAACCAACTGAGGTTGCACCTGAAGCTCCTCATGAGTGTCATGTGCTCTCCGGCATATGATGATCTTTCCAGACATTTTATTATTAAAGTCAATATCATTTAAAAGCTGTCCTTTTAGTTGTCTCTCAAACCTAATGAAATCTATCGAACCATTTAACATTTTTGAACCTAAAAAATAAATGTGTGTAACGATTGGCATCTACGGGGTTCAAAGAAGCTTGTGTATAAAAATAAAATTAGAAAAACCAAATTAGCCACAAAGAGAGAGCCAAATAAAAACGTATACAGGAAAACAAGCGGCCTACATAGTGATTTTCATAAATGTAGAACTATCCAGACAGGTGCTAGTGCTATTATTGGACCACAATCAGCATGCACGGGAGAAGGTGAGAAAGAGGGAGAGGGACAGAGAGAGATGAGAAGATGTGAAGACAGAGGAGAGAGAGTGAGTGAGAGAGAGAGAGAGAGAGAGAGAGAGAGAGAGAGAACGAGATGGATGGTGAGGGGTATGGGGGTGGGGCAGACTTTTTGGGGTAGGGGGGTGTCACACTGCGAGCTGTCAGCTGTCATCATTCTCCTGCGCCACCTGAGACAGGGCATGCCACACCCTAGCGCTCACGCCTCTGTCGCCCATGGCAACTGCAGGGTTGTGCATGTGTGTGAGCGTGAACGTGAGCATGTGTGTGTGTGTGTGTGTTGCGTAGGACTCTGGAGGTAATGAGGTGCACACACATGCACGTGAGCCCTGGTTATGGAGCTGTGGAGTTGTGGTTGCCTCAGCATTTAATTGATTAATTGTTGTAATTATTTGGGCGGGAAGGTCATCCCAACACTGAGGCTGGCTAGAAGGTCACTCTCACGCTGGAGGGACTGTCCTCCTCTAGGGACCACACAGGCCATATGGGTGTGTTTATGTGTCTGTGTATGTGTCTGTGTGTGTGTGAGAGAGAGAGGGAGAAGGCGAATTCGGCAGCATTTTGGAGAATAATTTTGTTCAGATCCATGTGTGGGCTGGGGAACTGCTGACTGTCTCTTCATGAAGGATTGATCAACACAGTCAAAATGTCTGCCTGGCTATTACCGTGACCTGAAAATCCACTTTTTTCATGATTCTGTTCACATCTTTCCATGTCTGTAGCTGACTCTCCAAAATCTCTCCTGCCAAACACCCTGACAAAGAGCTGGCAACTAAACACCAAGAGCCAGCTTGATGAAAATGGCTGTGTGTGTGTTTTTGTGTGTGTGTCCGTGAGTGTGTGTGTGTAGTTAGGGGACTTTCCAGTCCATGGACAGATGGAGAGACTGGGAGACAGGAGGCTTGCTGGCATGAGCTACTCACAGGCTGGTGTGCATGCAAGTGTGTGTGTGTGTGTGTGAGTCTGAGTGGGTGCGTGCATGTGCATATGCATGCAAATATACATGCCTGCAAGTCTGTTATGTACACGTGTATCCAGTGTGTATCACATTAGCTTGCGTGCATGTGTTTATGATGTTCACGTGTGTGTTTGTGAGTGTGAGAAAGAGCACTAACACCTTCCCTCGGTGTGTTCTGCGCCTCTCTCCAGCTTTGACCTTGGCAGGGAGTGCGGACAGGTCACCAAGCCAACTGTCTGTGTGTCTGTGTGTCTGTCTTCTGGAGGATTTTTAATACACAGGGTCAAGACACCGAGCTCAGGGACACTTCACCCCCGCTGAGAGAAGTTGTTGGTTTAGGATGCCAATATGACTGCCGTTTGGGTGACCATATTTACAGATGCTAGGCTGCGGCTAGGTAAGGCTGTTATGACGATTTCGATGTGCCAGAGTTTGAGATAAAGCAAGCCGGTGGTTGTTTCAGGCTTAACCTTCATGTTCTTGAACGGGCACCGACCAGTTTTACACACAAGTATCGGATGAGGAAGGCTTGTCTCACATCACAAGATGATACATTTTCAGCAAACAAACTGTGTCACAAACTGAAGATATGAAGAAAGATGTGGGTGCATTATGGGCATTGTAGTATTTAGGGTTTTTTTAAGCCTGGCCCATACTACAGGGTGAAAGTCAGGATGTTTCAGCCTCAAGTGCTTTAACTTTGATGATTCTTACGTGAGTCCCAAATCTTAATGAAGGTAAAAAGGTTAATAGTCACACCACTGCCTGATTAATTTCCAAATACATGTAGGAGGTGAAGATGGACAAAAAAAAGCAGTGTCATTATTCTTAAAGGGACAGTTCATGTCTCTGGGTGTATTTTGATAAAACTCAAAGTTCTTTAAGATGTATGCAGAGATGAAGTATTGTCTTTAAAATAAAGTAGACAAGAAATGAAACGATGATTTTGACCTCTGTCTTGGTTGCATCTAGCATCTCCAACTCCTTACCTGCTTTGATGTGGATGCTGGGGCTACGAATCTTGCCCGCTTGGTTCTCAGCAGTGCAGAAGTACTCGTTGTCGTGGATAATGCTGTTATAGGCGGAGGGGGAGAAGGGGTAGAGCTGGAGGGTGCCGTTTGCATGCACGTGGCGGATATGGGGCACGTCGTAAATGTCGTCTCCGGCGGCCAGGTACCAGCGCAGGACGGCATGGGGGGCGCCGCCCGCAGGGCAGGGCAGGGACACCCCCACCGAGCTGGAGAAGGTCACCCGCTGCAGGGAGGCGTTCACAAAGTACAGCCGCGTAGAGACAACATCCTCACTGTTGACTGTTAGGATGACAGAAAGGGTGAAAGAGTTAGTTAGTTGGAAAAAGTCAGATGTGCAGGCAGTTCACATATCAGACAGGTATGACGAGAAGATGCGGCTGCTCAACCAGTGATCATCTGTTAGGAATAACTGAAACACTCATCACAAAAGTGACACCTAAACTTTTAGTAAAATAAATTTGAACAGTGAATTAAAAAGCAGTGTGACTGTTTTTGTATTTTACAGCATAAATAAAAGAGAACAAGTTACTTAACGCACTGATACAAATAACTGACAAGGAAGAAACAACATATGTAGCTGCACAGACACAGGAAATAAGAGATGGAAACTAAATTGCATTTTGTGTTGTATTCTTTACTCATTTTACTCTTAAAATACCTCTATTATATATATTATATATATATTTCAGGTGTGCAGATTTGCCAACTAGTTGGTTGCAAAAGTCTTTTTTGATTAAACACAAAGAAGCAGAAATCTCATTCAAATAAAAACAATTCTTAAAGTTCTATTCAAAATAAATAATAGAGATTAATTTACAATATTATCCATGAGTCCATTCACTGGAATTAGACTGTTTTAGATAAGCATGACTCACTTTAAAATTTAACCAAAAAAAAAAAACAACCTGATCTAACTCAAACTTACACAGGCACCCACAGACAGTGAACAAGCTGGATCTACAGGCATTCAGGTCACCTCAACCCAAACAACTTCCTGCCTGTGTGCCAAACTGCAGCCATCCATCTCATCCCATATGCATTATCCTAATATCTCTAATCTAATATGTGTGTCCAGAGAGAGCCCTTTGGAAATCTGCCTCTCAACTGGGGGAAAAAAAAAATGGGTCACGTGACTCAACCCCCCCTACCCACCCACCCACCCACCTCCATCACCACCCTCATCTTTCCTGTTGACATCCTCCATCATTCAAGAAACAAAGTATTCACACAGACGTGCCTGCGCTCCTTGGGCCTGCTCAAGTCTGTCATTTTTACTGTAGGTAATATCTGCAGACGTACAAGCCTCAGGAGCTGGATACGACAGATGTTTGCTGTAAAATAATGGTATTGTGGCACAGATGAAGAGCTTTTGCCAGATAAGTTGTCCTGGGGGAGATAGACCACCATATATCCTCTCCTCTTCCAGTTTAAAGCAGGATAGTGAGGCATTTTTTTTAAAGATCTGTGTGTTTCTGTTTGTGTGTGTGTGTGTGTGTGTCTGCTGTGGGGTTGGAGGGGGTGGTGGCGGGTCTTGGTGGGTGTAGAGGAGTGTTAAGAAGTGCTGAGCTCAGCTTGGCTGGAGGCCAGGGGAAGACACTGCGCCCCGAGCCAGAGAAGTTTCTCCTCAGACAATGATACTTAATTAATCCCTTTTCCCGGATTGTGTCAACAATGCCTGGATTAGCCCTCTCTCTTCAATTCTATCTGCGCTGGGAGAAAATAGGGTGTTGGCTGAGACACATCAATGAGTGTATAAAGACACTATCAGATGTCATTTAGACACTAATTTCTACAGATCCTCTACATCAATGGATATCATTAGTAACTGGCTATTAAAGGAGAGACAGAGGCCCACTGGCTCTCTTTTTAAGATCTTAATACATGGAGAGATGGATGAATGGTTGATACAAAAGACCATTTTTATATCTGTTCTGTTCAGTATAAATAGAAACAGGCAATGGCATAATGACATTAATAACATGAAATGAATGAGATGAATCACATGAGGAAAGGCTCAGAAGTGAAATGCAGGGATTAAGGATAAAATCCAAACTGAAATAAGGTAATTTTCACTATCTTCTCAATTCTCTGCCACTTCATCTGCACCCATCTATTTTATCTGTCTGAGTTGCTAGTCTTTTTCTTTGTAATTCCAATCTGCTGTCATTCTTTTTACCCTTACCAGATACCCCTCCAAGACACAAACACACACCCTCTCGTCTTTTCCTGACACACTAGACAGGAGATGTTCGATTGGAATTGGTATTCCAGACGCAGAGAGTTAAACCCACATAATCTCCTCTCACATTTTAACACACACACAGTCTATCCACTCTGTAATCGCACTGCTGTGGGAGGCCGATGTCCGACTTCCCTGGTTCTCATGTATATGTGGGTGTGGAGAGGAAGGAGAGCTCAGGGAGCCGGGCGAAGAGCGCGATTTTGTAGACAGGACACGGGTGGCTGCATGAGGTTAAAGGTGCTCAGGTGCAAAGGTGTTTGGATGCAACTGAGTGAGTGAGTGAGTGAGTGAGTAAGTGTTTATGTGTGAGCGGCCGTGTGTGGTAAGGTCAAAGGGATAGGGTTAGGGTTAGTTGTTAAATGTTAAACACCTTCCTCAGCTCTTGATTTCAAACTCAGCCAACAAGAGGAGCCTGAAGTGCGCAGGGAAGACGTGCCATCGCTGCTCAGAGCACGGCAGAGATGTTGAGGAGGTAGAGTCGCTGTTCTCCTGCCTAACAGCGAAAATTGGAGCAGATCCTCTGTGTTCAAAAAAATCTGAATTCAGGTCAAGTTCAATCCATCCTACCGTTTGAATCCATGTCAATCACTCACTCAGGCTGCTAGGCCGACTGATCTGCACTTTCAGCACCACGGAGAGCACTGCAACACGCAGCTGGGTGAGGAAGAGACTCGGAAGAGTTTCCACACTGAGCAAAAAAAGGAGGAAACTACGCAAAGATGATACCAGTGACAGTGATCTGCTTCCCTCTGATGTCACAAACTATTTTTAGAAGCAGAATATTTTTATGGAAAAAACATTTTATTCTAGAACATAGACACAAATTTGTGTTCAAATACTGTCATATACAGTAATAAAATACTATTATCCTCCAGATTATTGCTCCCAAATAATTTTTTTGTCCACTACAGCCCTAGAAAAATGGACTGAAGTACCCCTTCATCATGCATGTTTGATTGATTGGATGGTCTTCAAAGTTATTTGATTGTGTTTTCCCACAAAGTAAAGAGGGGATGGGATGGAACTGTGGTCGCACAAACAAAATCCAATGATCCTGAGGTTTATCATGTTTGGGTTTTGTTCTTGTTTCTTATTTTTAAGTAAGTTTGGTCAAATTTTTTATTCGCACTACTACCATTTGGCCTGACTCAAGAAAACTCACTGGCTAACTAGTATTCATGCAAAACATGATGTTGAATTATGAAGTTAGCCTGTTGCAGCTTGAAGGTAACTGGTTAAAGAAAAGTGCCACACTAACTTGTAATTATACTGGTGTGTTGGCATTATTCCACATATGTGAATGTATTTAATATGCAAATTTGTTTTAAATCAAATCCTAATTTGTGTTTATTGGTGATTATTTGCTTACTAGTCTGCTATCCTTGCAGGTACTTCCGGGTAACTTCAGAAGAACCTTAAAATGGAAAAAGGAAAATCACTGCTCTTTGTTGGAGGTTCATAAACTTAAACTTATCAAAAATATCAATTAATAAAAAGATCATAGAAAATCATTTAGATTTGTTCTGATCTCTTGTAGGGTTCCTAATCCTCAGGTTGGAAAACCACTGTCTATTCCCAAGATGGTCTAAAACTGGATAATCCTTTTAAAATAACATAAGGTTAAAATGTCATGTGGTACAGTTCAGATGGTCTCAGACAAGTTCAAAACAGCTCAGATAAACAACTCAAACTCAGAAGGGAAACCTCTGAAAAGCAGCAGCTTATGATGCATTGGCTAATCGCTTTGTCCAGTGGTATGAATTCAGGTCACTGAGTTCACATACACACACTCAAGCACGCAAAGACACATGTGTACAACGACACGGAAAACAAGCCTCAGTCTACACTGCACGGATTACAGCCTCCAGCAGAAAAGACCATCAAGACGCTGCCGACCACGTGTGTCATCGCAGTAATGGTTCAGTTTGATGTCAAAACATCAAAATGGAATGAGGAAAGATGAGGAAGAGACCGAAAAAAGGTGAAGGATCTGCTTAAAAGCTGTCCACGGTTTGTCATGTGTGATGAGGGGTTCACAGACTGCAGCTGTGGGCCATTTATGATATGATATGGACACAGGAGAATATGTGGTGTTTATGTGTTCTTGTGTTCCTTGAAGCTTTGGTCTCTTTGTGATATTTGACAGTTGATGTGTGCAAATGGGACATAAATCATACAAATCATATGCATTATTTATAGCTGAGGATGCAGAAAGTGTCATAATTTGACATGATAAAAGACATAAATATATCTTCCTATGTAGACTTTCCATCTATACAATGTATAGATGACCACAGAATAACTAAAACAAAGCTCTCAGACAGATATGATAGTCAATTGTAAACATCTGACTTAACGACAACATGAAGTACAATAACCTAGTTTTTCTTCTTTATTTGGGCAAAAGCTAACCTCAGATGGTGATTGGAGTCCTGTCGTAGCCCCAGGCTCCCTTTCCTCCCATTCCCCAGCAGAGCGAGGAGGAGCAAAGGAGCAGCGCTCATCCGATCATGAACTGTATTTTGATTTCTTTCTTCAAGCCCGGATGCATTGATTACAAAGAGGAAGGTCAAAGTGATTTTGGGTGAAACACCCAGAAACATCTTTTCTGTCGGCTGAACCCTTCACAGTCTCTCTCTATATATATTTGCTCCATCTCCTCTTAACCTTCACTTTTCCTTCTGCTCATGTTTCCTTTTCAGTTTTTCTTTTGACTCAAATCTTTCTTTGCTGTACACTCAGATACATTTGCACTTTTTTTTCCTGTTCTTGCAGTGGATATGAAAATGGAGTATGAATATGTATGCTGGAGAAGCAAGGATATTGCCTATGGTGAACCGCTATGCATAATGCAGCTTTTTCTGTCTCATCTACATTCATTCAGGCACACACACACATACACGCACACACACACACATGCAGTGAGATTCATAGCATCACGTGCATAGAAAAACAGGGCTATAAATCCCTTCCCCGTCCTGCTCTCACTTTCTCTCTCCTTCAAACACAAAGAAAGTCACATAAACACATTTCAGATTGCACATATATGTTCATAACAGCAACTAGATTTTCTATGTGGTGAACCATGTAGCACTACAGATAACAGCACACAAAACACATTCAGGCCAAATAACAGCTGAAGCATTGAAGTCGGTGGCAATACAGCCTTTTGTGATGCTACAGTAGCATCAGTACTGCTGCAGAAAAATGGCAGAACATAAAAGGCAAAAGATATAATCATGTTTGATAGAGGGTGCTGCTCATTTACTATACAATGACTCCAGATTGAGATATGCATTAGGGTCGCATGACAATGTGTCTCTCTGCTTTTGTGTGGCATCAGAAAGGAAATAATTTCTAACATAGTGTCATTTCACTGGGAGAAACAGTGTAGTCAAGACAGATAAACTGCATGGCATTATATTAAGGATATGAGGGCACCATGCATGCACGCACACACACACACATACAAGGGAGGGGGCTGGTGGTGGTAAACAACCCCTATGCACAGTTTATGCAGTGTCAGTAAAATATTAGGCAACCATTTCAGCATTGGAAAATTCACATCTCCCACTTCAAAAGGATGATTTCCGCTGCTGAAGTGAGTGTCAGATTTGTAGAGATATTTTTTTTTCTTTCTATTCTCCCTCAGAGACAGGGCCATAAATTGTTTGATAGTAAGCAGAGCAGCAGGGAGAGAAAGAGAGGCGGAGTGAAAGATTGAGTAGATTGTGAGATGCTAAAGTGAGATTGTTGGATTCTTTTGTCATTCACGACACGACTGTCTGTCTCTACTCCGTGCGTAATGGAGAGGGCACCGAGCTACCGGACACTACTGTTGTGCGTAAAACCTGTTGAGTGAGCGGTAAAAGTCCACCGCTGTGTGTTTGTGTGTGTGTGTGTGTGTTTGAAAGCTTAGTGCTATACCAACGTATCTAATATGGACTATAAGATTGAACAGCCATACACCGACATGAAGGAACAGTTGGGATTTTTTTCCAAGAGTGTTGCGTGATAACTGAATTGTCTCAGCGCAAGATTATCCCTCTTGTCGTGTCCTTCCGTGCACTTTTGTTGACTTATAAAATTTTATTTGTCTTAGCAGAAAATATCAAACGATCATAGTTTAATTTTCTGTTTTAGATAAAGTGTAGAAAATGTCTTCAATGCGCACATTTCCACAACTGATACGATCGTCTCACACTGACTGGCCGAGTTGTTCGTGTGTTTTAACACAAGGAAAATGTAGCCACTGACTGAATATGTGAGAGCGAATGACTTCTTCAATGGACATGTTTGCGCTGCGTGGTTCAAATGCCAAATGCAGAGCGCCAACACTTGACAATGAAAACAGGCTTTGCTCGCCGGAGCACAACGAGGGAGGCGAGTTAACCTGAGAGTGACATGTAGCTATTATACCGTGGAGCTGTCTCTCTCCAAGAAAACTGACAGCCTGTGCAGGCACAGCGGGGCTTGGAGCAGGAGAAATAAGACATAGGTGTAGTGGTTCTTTTCATGTTGTGGTGACTTCCTGAACAGGATTGTGCGTTATTGAGATCACTTCTGGCTGTGAAAAGGTCTCATAATGGTACAAAGTTTATAAAGTAGAGAGTTGGATTTGATAAAATTAAGCTCAGGCACTTTATTGAATACGTGAAATTTAAAAAAAACAACACAAACTCCCACGCATGTACCCTCTCCCCTCAAAGTTATGCGTATATCACTTTTACTTTACATCAAATAGACAAAAATAGCGAATCTCGAACTATGTCACACAAAACTCTTCACAAGCTCCGAGTTAATAAAAGATCCACCCGACTTTCACACCGTGATATTTAAAGATATGGATGTAGACAAAAAATAAACCTCGGAAGTTGTTGTCATACTACTTCCATCATTCACTGAAGCCTCAGTTGTCCAATCCAGACGCAACATCTCTGAGTGCATCGTGCTGGTGTAGCCTAGCCACCAGAGTCTGACTCATACCGCAATTACTGGGCTCCCCCCTCCAAGCATACTCCTCTAGTCGGTATCTGTTTTTAGTCCAAATTTACACGCAGTCCGGGGTCTGCAACGCCGCAGATCAGCGGCTCAGGCCGGTCTCAGGAATAAGCAGAAGCCCCTTGAAAAGGAATTAGGAAAATACTCTAAAATACGCCATAATGGGATCTCAAATCACCCTTCATGCTGCATAGTCAGTGCATTGATAGACGTGAAAGTTGGTTTATTATTTACTAAAATTAAAAAATGTTCTGACATTAAATTGTTTTAAGTTACAGCATTTCATCTAGTTCACAGACAGGTCAGACACACACACAAACACACACGAGTCTATATAAATGAAAACAGAAGAAAGACGGTGCATAGTCCATTATATGCACGTATTTAAAAAAGGGACATGCATAATAGAGAAGCCATAGTTTTTTTAAAAGGTTCAACACTGTAACACAGTCAATATTCAGTTTAATGTCGAGTGTGTGTTGCAGGGGGCCTGTCGACCGAAACTGGATAAAACCGGAATCACATTAATTGATGAAATAATTATAGCAAGAGCTCTCACTCCATCCTGATCACTCCATGGCATTTTATTCCTTGAAATTTGTACAATTACTGATTGAGTCTCTTTAAATCCCAGACCAACACCACTGTCGTTTTCATAAGTGATTTAAAAATCTATTCATTGTTATAATTATTTAAGCCTTTACAAATTTCTCAGGCCCTGTTCTGGCCTATCCGGCCTAGCAGCAGATTCCCACACAGCCCTCAGTGAGTTTTTCTCAATTTTATTTCCATAAAATGACAAGCAACCTCCCAAATCATGACAAAGAAGAATGAGTGCATCTCCCCCCTCCTCTCTCTCTCTCTCTCTCTCTCCATCCATCCATCTATTCATCCCTCTTCTCCCCCCCCTCCTCTCTGCACTCGTGGGTGCAGGTGTGCTGATATGCAGCCAAAACCAAAGCAACAAACGGTCAGTAATAACCTAATGAATGTCGAGTTAATGACAAAAAAGATGAGGAAAAATACTAAATTATCTTAAAAATATGTGCTGGTGTGATATGTCGTATAATTTCATTTTTATGTAAATTAAAACAAAAAATAAGCAGAGAATTGTGTGCCATTCTGGGAGGCGCGGCCAAGTCAGGAAAATACGCAGTACTAATGCATATGCATGTATGATAATAGACCTACCTTTCTCCCTTAAATTAAAGTTTATTAAAAATCATACGCATCTAAAATAAACAGCAGCCACACGAGACAGTAAATCACTGTTGATTCGTGCAAAATGAGCGGAACATGGCGTTGAAAAACAACGGAAAATGGAAGTTTGTTTTCCACTGCGTTATCTACATCTCTCCCATCTCAAGCACTCTTTCCGCTCCAGTGGCTGTTTGCAGCCCCCAACCCTCCTCCCCTCACCACACACACATCAACACACACACTCGCATATACACACACACACGCACAGTACATCTCGTTCAGTCACGGGACAGGGCGATGTACAGTGTGTATAATCGAAATAGACCCTGTAATCCAATTACATACAACAAAAACAGCACAGAAGTCCTCGCCGCAGCTGCAGCCTGGCAGAGGGCACTGCCAAGGCCAACAATGGACACCAGGACCATGAAACAAACCCACAAATATAAACAATTGTTAAAAATAATTCAAATGTGTTAACTAAAGAGGTTTATAATCAGGTGTCTTCATTACAGAACAGAAAGCGGATGAAAATGAGGTGAAAAATAAAATCTTGGGTGTTTTTTTCCTCAATCTTTGGTTGTTACGAAGTGACAGAAATTCATATACAACAAAAGAACAAAACATTTTGTATTTAAAACAGGCAAAGTGAATCATTCTCTTCCATCTGCAGCATTTCGAGCGAAGCCAATCAGTAGAATCTGGTGCCACAGAAAATGGTGGATGAATAATTAGACCAGGGATGATAACAACTGAGTCTGCATACACTGACACTCCTACATTTTACCAAAGAAAATAAACGGTAATATATGGCCCCGTCTTTTAAATGTCCAACTGGGGCACATTATCTACAAATTAAAGGCCAGCGCTCAATACCCCCAGCATCAGTTCACACGTCTCTCATAAAATGTATTGACCCTTGTTGCCACACAGCCGCACACACTCATCAGCTCACACGCGCGCACATGCAGGCACGCACAGACACATACATAAACTGGCGTTAAAGCACTATTTCAGTGTTTATTTCTAAAATAATTAGCTGATTTACAAAATTATGCATTAACCCCAAGGGACACCCCCCTCCTTTGCCCCCCTCCCTCATGCGCGCGCGCGCAAACCCACACACTAACACCTTATTTGTTTTGGGACAGGACAGAAAAGTCAGCATATATGTTTAACTCCTCTGCCCTCTCGGACTTTTTGCGAGTAAACAGCCTACAGCTGTGGCCAGCATCAGCGCTCGAGGTCGCCCGTCTATCCGTGCGCGCGCCTGCAGATTCTTATCTGCCTCTCCTATTCAACAGCCTCCATATTCACGACACCTCCACATATTCATCATGCAAAATGCAAATGCCGTTGTCTTTCTCATCTTAACGAACGCAGTGTGCACTTTTTTAGATCTGTGAGGTTTTCCTGACTGTACATTCAAATGAAGTGCACATTGATTTCGTGCTCAGGATGATCTTTTTTGATCATTTTTTCTATCACATTATCAGCTAATCATTGTGAGACACTGATAACGGAGGAGAAACTCGAGCTCCCGTTTAAGAGGAAAATGAACGCAGATCAGGAAAGCATCATTTCTAAACGTAAAGAAAAAAGTTACCAATCTTCCTCCAAAAGGTAATTTAGAGTTTGATTTGTCATCTCTGCCCCTCCCATGAGAATTTCATCAATTCAGTTAAACAACACTTATCAGCCTGATAAGCTAATAAACACGCACAGTCAACTTGAGCGTTGCACTGGAGAGCAGACAGCATGCAGATAAGCAACACTTGAAGAGACGCATTTCCAACCTACCTTCTTGCAAAGAATACAGCAGAAGTAAAGTTACAAGCCACATGCCATTAAAAGCAGTTATATTTCACAGGAATGTTGTGCAGTCCCCCCAGGAAGAGTGCACGGCGCAGCGGTCGGCCAGGCGAGGCTCCGTGCTGGACTGGTTCTGCTGATGCTCCCCGGCGGTCTCTCCAGCCCTGGTCCCACACTCTCCAGCGCCGAGAAACGAGCCGCGGAGAAAGTACCGCCTCTGCTCCCTGTTCTCTCCTCCCCTTACCGGGACAGGCTGCCGTCGCCCCACCCCCGGTATCCTAATGATGCGCCGCGATGGAGAGGTGAGATATACGTACTGACGACGGACCAAGCGGAAACTACTGGGACCTCTCAGTTGCGCGCACTGGATCGATGTTTTTCTCCGACTGCTGGATGGAGTTCCACTGGCAAAGTTCAAAATGTACTGTCACACAAGTCATCTAGTTTTCTTTATGCAAAGAAGTTCAAAAAACAGCCGTTGGAGGAAAATGCGTATTTCCAATGCAAATGAACGCAAGAATTTCCATAAATCAGTTGTCATTGTCTTTGCAGTGGTGCGCGCACAAAGTGAAAGAAAAATTGGCCGCAACGACACAATGTGTCATTGTGAAGTTAGAAAAGAACACGAGAATTTGGAGTGTGAAGTCCAGGTGAGGAGGAGGAGGAGGAGCAGGAGGAGCGCAGAGGAGCTGCAGCCTCCGTTTCATTCAGGGGGAAGGTGGGAATGCGCTCTGCTCTGCGCTGCGCACCTGCGTGTCACAACACCAGTGACGCACAGACCACCTTTCTATAAAATAGGTGGAATAGTTTACAACACGGGCAATAATCTACAATGAACTTCATTAAGAAGGTGTGAATCAGACTAATACTGTTATCGAGATGATCGATAAATTCGATCTGTGAGTCTCGCACTTTGATTCTCTCAGACACATTTAGACGAGTGACAAATTAAAAGAGAAAATGTGAATAAATGTGTGGAGAGATATAACGGATACAGAGACACACACACAGGTGCACTGCATGGTAGGATTCACATTCAGTCATGCTCTGTGGCATGTATAAATATGCAGCGCAGGCTCAGTTGATTCTGATTTTATCAAGATGACAAGAGGAAGAGATGCAAGTGACTTTGAAACAGGATTCTTTGTTGGAGAATGGATCGCAGGAGCTCCAGTCACAGAGACTGCCCAGCTGTTTCAACAGGAACAATGACCACTGAGACATCTGCATTTAAATCTATGGAAAACACATCAATTCCATCACCATCTTGGATTAGAGCATGTGTGGCCTAAGAGAATAATGCCGCTCAAAATGCTTGACTTCTCAGGAATGCAGCACTACGAATAAAAAGAGGCAAATTGCAAGATTATGGTTCACTTCTCTTGTCGGAGGAAAGGGTCACTGCAAATCAGCATGTTATTCTGAGTGATCACCTTTATCCTGTGATGACAAATTTCTATCAAAATGGCAGTGGTCTCTTTTAGCATGACAACACTTCCTTCCAAAGAGCATAAGGTGTCACTGAATTGTTTAATAAGAATGAAAATGATGAAAATAGTGTGCTTATGCCGTCACAACATCTCAAGCTGACTACAAAACCTATGGGAGATTCGGGGCCTCTGTGCTAGACAGTGCTGCCCACCACCATCAAAACACCAAGTATTTTTTGGAAGAATTGTGTTCTATCCTTCCAGTAGAGTTTCAGAGACTTGTAGAATCAGTGTCAGGGCACCTCAAAGCTGTTCTGGCAGCCAAGGTTGCCCTGACTAAGTCACTTTGTTTATTATCTTTAAAGGTCCTTGCAGGTTTATCTGGTCCTGGTGTTGTAGGAGCAACACCAACACAACAACAACAGATGAGCATACTGTAAAGATCTTTTGCTCAAAAGAATCCATATCCATAAAAAATATACTCAGTTAAGACCTATTAGAAGTGTGTAACAGTGTCTATATCTACAAAGAGTGTGTGGGCTTTGAGGTCTTGACTCTCTCTCACCTCTGCTCTCTGTGTCATGAATGCACACAGAGTTGCAGGTCTGTGTGTCTGTTTTAGTGAGGGTGGGCCTGAACTCTGCACACACACAGAGCAGAGGGGTGACGGTGACTGGATGAAGGGTGCACTTCACTCTATTCAAACCTATCAGGTAATGTGGCAAGTACCCACAGAGATGAGCAAAGGTGTGGATTTGTTTGTGCTTTGGAATGTAACGATCAGAAAATGAAGTCATTTTCCTTTGCTTCATTGCTTTGTTCTCACTAATGCAACTCCCTCTCTTTTATTCACTCTTTTGCTTGCTTACTCATCGATGATCTGTCTCTTTTGCTAGTTGAGACAGGAAGAAGGGGGTCAACTTTGAATGATGTGTTTACTAACAGCAGCACGTCCTGAGGTGGATGAGAAGTACAAGCACCCAGATGTTTCAATAGGTGTCATCTTTGTTTGTCACTGACTTTAGAATAACATGTCTTTAACCAAATTTTCTGGTATTCTTATCTAATCTCTAAAACTGTTTAAAAGTACTATTTGTAAACTGAGTGCAAACTACTTAAACAAGAGAAGTAAAGAAGGAAACAGTTAGAAATAGGAACCTGCAACTTTGCATTCACTCTGCAGTTTAGCACATTAGAGAGGACACAGTCTAAAGTAAGAGTGGATGCTCTAACAGATACAGCAGCACCACCATTGTACCAACTGATCTACTGACAAGTGGGGTTGATGTTTAAATCCTTCTTTATTTTGGGGAAAAATCCAGTAATTAGGACAAAAGCTGAGCAAGTTTGCACATCTGTATTCCTGGATGACTGCATGAAGGCTGATGTTATCCATTTTTCAAGACAGTGCTGACTTGCATAGACCATAGAACTAAAATACTAAATCTTCAGCTTCGAACATTCTGCATATTCAATCAATTAATTGAAATGCATGCATGAGAAACGAGAGCTAAATAACTAATTTCCCTCTACCTTAGGCCACAAACTCAAGTTACCATTGCACTTCACTCCAAAATCAATTAGAATAAAAACAATCAACTGAAGCAAAAGGCTTCTGAGATTTCAACAAGGAACTGGTTCAAAGCTCATTTTATTTTCAACCATCATTCAGTTCAAGACCTGAATGATCAACACACAATAAATACTGAATCACAGCTGAGTTGCCATCCATTTCAGACCAACCGCAAAAGTTCTAATCACTGTCCACTCAGTTACACTACTTATTTGACAACAAGCACTTTCTACCTGACAACACCCCCACCATCGCTCTGTGTCTCTCTGTAACATAATGTGGTGTTTTGTGCGTCGTAAGAAAAAAGTAGTCCTGGTTGTGGAATAGAGCTGAAGCAAGTTGTGGCCCTCTCTCACTCCCACTGAAGAGCCGCTGTAGTGTGGCAGGCAAGGCAGCACACTCTGCCTCCACTCTCTCTTATGTAACAGGTGGAAACACACACGCCCACGCACCCACTCTGTCTCTCTCCCTCAAAAAGACCCACAAACGTGCAAACACGCAAATACCACAACGACGACAGGGACTCATAAGTACGCAGAGGAGCACAAAATTATTTATCGCTGAGCATGTTTTCAGATCAATGCACTTCCTCGAACACAAGCACAGACCAGGTTTAAAGTGCAGCCTGAACTGTACAGTGAGTGATATGGGCACTCTTATTCAGAAACCTGACAGCCTTCAGAGAATATAATCTGTCTCAACAGCATGTATTCTGCACCTCAACACTTCTTCTCCTCTTACAATGACAAACTGGTCATAAAACAGCACCTAACACCTTGACACTCAAACCGAGCTCCACCCAGCAGCCCTGTACGGCTAACGCGTTAAGTCTTTGTCAGGACTTCAAAAGGCAGCGTGGCAAGCTGGTTAAGGGGCTGATGTGAGTTGGCCTGACAGCGCCAAGCAGGTTGTACTGTATGTCAGCCAGTGATCATCATGGGGGCTGACAGGCTGAGCTGGGCCAGCCAGGCCGGAGAAAAGGCAAGCAGTTCCCAGACAGCTCGAGCGACTGTCACAGAGGACGGGACCCAGGACAGGCTGCCACCACACCACTAACAAAAAAAAAAAAAAAAAAACCCACAGTGCCGTGTGACTCATCTCAATCACTCTACCCATCGCTATGCTCCGTCGTTGCCTGGAGATCGGGAAGGAGATAGGAGAGGAGGGGAGTGAGAGGAAGAGAGTTTGTTGACTGAGGAAGAAAAATGGGTGAGCAGGGCAGCAGAGAAACAGAAAGCAGAGGGAGGGGAGGAGGAGAGGGGCAGACAGAGAGAGTGATGAGGCGGATAAGTTAATGTGGATGTTAATGTTAATGCTCAGACAATCAAAGCTCCCCTCAGTCTCTGACTACATGCTAGGATCATATTAGCGCTAATGTATCCAGTATTAATGCACAGCCCCCGGCCCAATGAAAGCTCAGCAAGGTCAGAATTAGGAGAGGAAGAGGGCACATGGTGCTACCGCTTAGCTGTGTGCAAGGTCACAGGGATCCAAATGAGGATGGGGAGGGAGCTGCAGGAATAAGGATGATGGTGGTGGATTTTGATTGGAGGAGCTGGAGGCAACTCATGATGATGGGTCAAATGGAGGAGTTATGTCCTGTAAAACCACATCATGGCAGATAGGAATGCAAGAAAACTGCAGATTGTGTAAAGTGTCGGTCCTAAACATGGCCAAAACCAAGCAACGTGCTGCAGAACTCTGTTTCCTCAGCGGGGGCCGCCGAGCTAGCTCTGCATGTCGCTATGTATGAACGAGACTATGCATTAGGCTAATATGAATCACACACCTCCGTGCTGCAGTGCATTAACAGGAAGGCGCCGACCACTGGAGTGTGTTTGCCTTTGACCAAGCATACGTGATTGTTGTGGCAGATGTGTGAGAGGGTGTATCAGCACATCAGAGGATGATGTGTGCGTGCGTGAGCATGTGTCTACATGGCGGCGAAGCGCAGGACATATATTTCTGGCTGCTCTCCCACCCTATGGTCGGGTGTGCGTGCGCACGTATTTTGGAGTTGCATGTTTGCTCAAATGTGTGCGTGCTTGCGTATGTGTGCTTTTTGCAGAAGAGTACGTGCGCGTGCACATGAGACATCAAGGGGTGTTAATTTATTCAAATGAGCTGAGGAGGATAACGAGAGGTTGGGGTGAGGGAAGGGGGAGGTGTGTGTAGAGGGGCACCTTCTTCTGCTTGAGGTTCATCTCTCCATTTCTCTCTATCCCCCCCTCACTTGTTTTTTTTTCACATTTGCAAATGAGACTATTTGCATGGCTGAGGAGGAGGAGGGAGGCGAGGGAAATAGGCGAGGAAGTCGATGAGACTGGAAAAAGAGAAAGAAAAATATTGTGGATAGGGAACGATGCGATTCTGAGGCAGACAGAATGCCCGCAGACAAAAAACACACAGTGCCAGGGCGATACCAACACTTCCAAGATGGCTGCCGCTGGAGGCGTCCTCTGTGGGACCAACTCAGAGACCCGTTGCTCTTGCTCCGCAGTGGCTGACACACAAACACACTTTCTGACTTCGACGTTGTTCCTCAAGCATAACGAGGCGAATGAAATTTGAGCGGCTCAGTGAAGGATTAACATTTATCATTTGAATTTGAATACATTAAAGACGAGCCAGATGAATATAGTTTGGGCTTGTGCAGAGATATTGATCAGAGATATCTAGTGACACCCAGTGGTCACATTAGAAGATTTTATCATTAGAAGATCTAAAGCTGCATCTCTTGTACTTGGCTGATCCTTGCTGAGTTTTCGGTGGGTCAAAATTATTGACTCCATTTTAAGACCCTCATCAAATACATCAACAAAGTCAAAAGTGTGGTCTGTAGATTAGTTATCTCTCTCTTTAAGGAAAATTTAAGAGATTAAAACAATGTAGAATTTTATTAGTAAAATATTTCTGACATATCGTCTGACATATCAGGCACACTGTCACAGTAAATGATACATAAATCTTTTACTTGTTGCATCTCTTATATTAAGTGACTCAGCCTTGTTCTTGATAAGGCTGTATTACCATAAAACAAAGTGGGTTATGGCAAAATATAGTGCTGTTTTTATTTTCTCTTGCTGTTGCTCACTTTGTTCATATTTCTCAGTAAAGTTGAGTTTAGTCAAACCACCCCAAACTAACTGACAAACAGAAAATCTGAGGCCAGGTGGTGTTTTCCAGGGCAGGGGAACTGGTTGTTGTTTTGAAAAATATGGAGTTGATGTGTATAATCTGCTGTCTGCAACTCATATGAAATCATGCAAAACACACAGACTGCAGCTGTGAGGAAGTGAAGGGGTCATTCGGGACCCAGAGATCAGCTGCCAACAAAAAAATGGCTTTTTTGGTAACATCTGTAAATCCCATGAGGCAAAACATGTTAAGAGCTACATTTATGCCAAATTCTAATCTTAAATTTAAAAAAGCATCAGCAGGTGTGTTTAACATACACACCTGTGAGCCAACAAGAGTGTGAAATTGTCACAAAGTGGTGTTCTTGTTCACATATAATGACAAGGCCAATAGTGACAGCCAGAAGACCATAAAACAGGCTTATGATACAAAAATGAACTGATTTAAATCAAGAACAATTTAAAAATAAAAAACAATCCATACTGTGCATGTAGACTCTGTCACACATCAATCTCCAGGCATCTCCAGGGCATCTAGAAGAGCTGTGTGCATAAATAAGGGATGAAAAAACAGAAATAAAATGACTGTTTACACTCAAATCTTTACAGTTCTGGTCTGTTACATCACATTAAGTCAACAATAAACTGATGTGCGAGAGATGGAGAGCTGGCAGGTGTGAGAGGACTTAGCTGAGGGCTGACTTTCCATCTTGACCCTCTGTGCTTTGATCTTATCACTTTCCCACGCTTGAACACTCCTGTACCTCGTCTTACTAAACCTGTTCCACATACACACACACACACACACACACACAATGCACTCACAACAAAACGCTGCTGCACAACAGAGAGAAGCTTTTTTAAGCTTTAGACTCCTCAGCTTGTGCAGCTACAAGTATAACAAGGTGAACTTACTAGATTCACAGTTTATCTTGAAGAAACTGAGTGATTTGTTGGTGTGCTGACAATGAAAACTGATTCTTTGAAAAAATGCAGTGACCACGGTCGACTGAGAAGGGACCACTGACCTTCATTTAAAGCACAAACATGATCTAGTTCTAAAAATGTCTCATTTTTAACCAAAATTCAACGAAAAGACCAAAACAACGAAGGAATACCAGGGCATTCAAAGCCCGATAAGGACACTTCTCTTTTAAAAACAGATCATTGAGCCACATTGCTGAACTGACTTACATGCTCCCTCGTCGCCATGAACAGGAAGTGGAGTCAGTCTAAGTGCTGTAAATGCTCACTGGTGCAAGAAGTTTGCAGCTACAATACAAATGCACAATTTATTTCTGTTTAAGCTATGTTTGTTCAAAACTACTATGCTTTTTTTTAAAATAAACAAATAAAGTCTATAGTTCTGAACTGAATTTCAAAATTTGTGGCTTCAGGAGGAACCAAAGGGCTTTGGACTGAGAGCCACAAACAGGTCAGGGCCATCCAAAACATTGACAGGGACTGAAACTCAGTTAAATTTTTAGGTGTTTTGGATTTTCTTGATATTTTTCAAAAGCTAAATTCAATAAAAACAATTTTAAAAATAAAAATACATAAAGCATGCTAAGGACATTTTGACAATCATAGCGCTTCCTTTATGTTTAGAGGGGGTATTTTTTAAGCCAAATTCACTATTTAAAAACCCTCTTGGATTTGCTAAAAATGTGCTCTGTGCCCATGAAAAGTGGACTTTAGAGATGAGTGACTAACAATACAACTTGAAAAATCTCATAGACTTTGATGCATTTCTTTAGATTATGCTACCTAAGAGTAACTAAAGTAGTTCAAACTTGCTAAAACATAAAACATCTACAGCAGTAAAATGCAAAATACAAACCAGAAACATCCAGAACATCAGAAATAAGAGTAAAATACAGGGCCCTTTTTTTTTTACAGAATAAGTGTTGTACATTAATTTGATGATACTAAATGCTTCCATATTTTTTATCTCAGGAAGGTTTTATATGCCAGACTTTTACTTGTAGCGGAATATCGTGTGTGATATTTTTACTTTAACTTAGGTAACGAAAATGACTAGCAAAATGGGATGAAGAAGGATGGCAGAGATCTAAACTCAAACTGCAGATGCATCTTTAAGCTGCAAAGTTATTTCATTGTGAAGGGAAAGTTCACTAGAGCTTAACCCAGGATCACCAGCAGAGAAAGCTTCAATAGCTTAGGTGTTAGTTCCTTGTATGAAGTGTTTAGGTTGCTTTGTCAACACCTTGTCTTGAAGAAGGTTGGATTAGAGGCATCCGTGCAGGGAAAACATTTCTTCCACTCTCCACCTGTTTGTTTTTCTGATACCTTTTGTCTCAGCAGTTAGCAGGGATGCATCTTAAACGCTTCTGGGAACATTAACTGTTCCGCCCTCCCACACCTTTCCAAAATAATGTGCATTTATTTACGTGTGCGTGATGTTATCTGCTCGAGAGAACTGTGTGATGGATAGCTTCTCATGCTTACCTCAGCTGAAGCCCTCATGGAAAGCGGCTGAGCTGACCTGAGGCCCTGAGGGCGCTAACCGGTAAAAACCGTCTGGCCGTGGGCTGTGAGCACTTTCACGGCTCGGTCCTTCATTTTTTCCCACATATTCAGGAGGCTGAGAGGAAGGAGAAAAAGGGAAAGAGAGAAAGAGAGGGAGAGCAGGGGGTCCTTGGGATTCACCCAGTTGACAGCTCCTGTCTCTGCCTGTAACGACTTATTTATTCAGGGATAATTAATCAGGCGCAGTTTTCTGGCGGTATGATTAATGCGCTTTGTCATCTCTGCTGCAGCGGTGAAAATACAGTAATCTATGATGCCACTGCTCGGTTTGAGCCGCCTCTCATGTAACGGCATGACAGGGACGTCCTGTTAGAGTGATGAGCGGTGGAAGTCACTCCTCGCATATGATGTAGATTCTCTCTGAATACAAACGATGAAATCAACTTTAACGACTTTTTTCATGTTGGGACCCCTGAACGCAATCTGCTGCACCTCCATTTATTTATTTTTTTTTCCTGCCGTGTTTGGTGCTGCAGTGTTTTTTTTTAATTGCCTCTATTTGTTTTTATTTAATCTTTGATGTAATCTGCTGCATTCACTTTTTTTTAAAAACTGATTTAGCACATGATATTATCTTTACCGTCCATAAAAAACTTTTGCTCATGAGGCTTTTTTTTAAACCAACCTGTTCTTTCAGTATTTCGGATCATCTGACTTGCCTCCTCTCAGTCAGCAGCTCTCATTTCTCGGCGTATCGAGGGAAGTTGTGGCCGCTAAGGTTCCTCATCCAGTGGTCACGCTAGTGTATGACGCCCCCTTGTGGTCGTTTTTGTTAACACGAGGTTATTGTTACAAGGGACAATATCAACATCGATATCCGTTTTTTTTCTTTTTTGTTAAATCGACTTTTTATGGAATGAACAACATACCTGTAATCGTTTCTCAAAGCCTTGATACATTTTCGCTATCCGTTTCAAAAAGATTTCTCACTAGAAGACCAAATTTCACAGGGAAAACTTAATTTGAAAAAAGTTAAAAGTATACAAGAGATGAAATAGCCAGGTAAACAGGCTATCAGATGTACAAATATATTGAATTATTTTGCTTCTTAGTCTACTGAAGGTTACTCTGTCTGCAAGAGGCCTACTGTGCATATACGTGTGCCATAAATCTGCAGTGTTTTTTTGTTGTTGGGAGGGGAGCAGAGTTATTGTGTGTGGTTTAATGTCTGCACACAGGAAATCCTGTAAAGATTACAGTCAGCCCGCCCTCGGTGCCTGCCTCAGCCTGCTGCTCAGCATCCAACCCCAAAACCCACAGAGGGCGGCGTCTTCTTATCTTTCATCGTAGCTTTGCCTGGTTCAGCCCAAAAGGTCAAAGGTTAACCTCCAGAAGGGGTCCATGGTTTCCCTTTTCTAGGCAAAATGTTGCAGCTCCTTCTTGGCAGATGTTTCAAGGGTCTTAATCACTGCCCCCTCCCCTGGAACTAATTTGCCTTGGGTTACCCTACAAGGTGCAACACCACGCCAAGTATTACAGGAACAAACTATCCCTTACACCATGTTAACATGGAAGTTTTTGAGAGCTGTATAACAAAACAAATCGAACAACTTACCTGAAACTGTGTGATAATCAAAATTACCCAAACATGACAAGTGGAAGTTCACTGACAGGAGGAAGTTCACTGACAGGACTCACATATCACGTATCTGGAGTCCAACGGACGTGCAAACAAAAGGAGACACAGTTTTATGTAATCTTATTAAGGTAAAGTGTTTCACCTGATGGGGGCGTGTCCTTCTTTTCCAGGAAGGAGTGCCTCATTTGTTCCTGTTCTTCCTGAAATAAGATCAAGTGATTGTTTCTGACCTCAGGTTGTCTTCTTTTTCTTTCTGTTAGATTCAAATGAACCTCTCTTGTTTAATCTATTTCCTTATACTGATGACTGAACACTTTTATATTGTTACTAAGGCCTTTTCTATATATTAGCCCATACTGTAATAGTTACATTTTGTTATTCCATATTGTATACTTTTGTATTAGTTGCTTTTATATTTCCTAATGACTTGGTGATGCTCTTATAAATCTGCTAAATAATTTCATATCCAGGCGGTCCAGAGCAGCAGTGATGTCAAAAAAACATAAACACAGAAAGATTATGCACACTTTATTTATACAAAAGCCTTACATTCTTACACATAACTGCTAAAAGCATAGTAGCACATTCTTGCACGTTCCGGGGTTTCCGGCCGGCTCTTCTCAGTTTACTCCTCCTCATCAAGCTGTCTTGACTGTAAACCGTAAAAAAGCAGTTTTCATATTTGTTAATGTTATCTGGGGGTTTTCAGCTGTTCATAACAGTCTGTCAAATTAACCCAATGAAATGTCAAAGTTGAAACTTGATCTTTTTGATTTTATTATTGCAATGACCAGTAGATGTCACTATAAAGCCATATTTAATTTCAACTGTTGTTCACTTACCGACGGTGGGGATTTGAAGCAGTTGGTGAGCTTGTTGCCTTTAGAGAAAAGTTAGACTGAGTTATTAGTTTGAGTACTTACAAAAAAAAGCTGCTCTGATAACAGCAAGATGGAACAAGTGTTACAACTTAGTTCCCTTTATCTAATAACAATAGTTTTTAGGAAACTTCTGTTTGCATTTGGACAGTCTTTCATTAAACATACTGAATGTTTACACTCCCTATATCACACTTACATTACATCAACTCTCTGGCTGAGATACACATGGAAATATACATATGCCTCCTCTCTCTCTCTCTCTCTCTCTCTGTCTCTCACACACACACACACACACACACACACACACACACCCACGCAAGCGCAAGCACACACACACACACACACACAGACAAAGGATGAGGTGGTTGACCAACCTGCCAACAGAATGATGGAGAGGAACACGATGATCCCAGCGAAGACCAGACCTCCTACACGTAGTGTGTGGTAGTCTACAAAGTCACAAAGGACATCATCACCACAACATCGCTGTCATCTCTGGCAACTGTCACTGGTTCCCTTTCATGTCTCTCACATTTTATCCCATTTTATGCTTTTTCCATGGCTTTCCTGGAAGTCTTCTCTTTCTGCCAGTTATAATCTCATGTGCCTTTTTATTCTGTCATTCCTCCTGGTTTTTCCTCCTCCTCCTCTTAACACGTGCCCACTTTATTTGCCCATCCAACACCTACATGTCCTGGCAGAAACTCCCTTTATCCTGTGCATGCCTTCTACATCTTATCTTGTCAGAGTGGTGGCAGAAGTTGACTATATTAAAACTTTTATATGTGAGAAGATACACTACAAAAGTTGCAGTTACTTACCATATTCAAAGTCTGCATCAGGGTCGATGTCAGTACCTGGGGATGGATAGGGAAGAAATATGTAGACATGACACTTTTAAGCTGTATGCATGCAAATTAAAATTGGGGGGGGGGGGTTTCAATACACTGTAATTTGTTTTTTCTCCCCTGACAGAGGCTTTACTAATTGTCTTCCATTTTTGGGTCGTCTTTTTAATTACTGTGTCACCCTGTTACCAAACAGCCACGTGTACACAGCACAGCAGGCAGAAGCAAGACTAGATTTTTGTAAAAATGATTAGCAGTGGCAGACTGCTGAATTGCACAAAGGTAAGTCTGATCTGTGAGGCTGCAGGTACACCCCCCCCCCAGTTTTATTTTTGTTTGTGTCAAGTTTCAAGGGGACACTCTGATCTACATTAAGCTTTGGATTGTTAGTCAGCATAGTTTTGGTACTCTGAACAAGCACTTAACTTGTTCCTCCATTGCACAAGCACATGATTCAGATTTCCACATTGCTGTCAGTGTTTCTGACTCAGAATCAGGCATAAACAATGGCTGGGACCTTCCAAATATTATGTCACTCAGATGGTGTCATGCTTAAGTGGCTCTGTTAGTGGATAATGAGCAGTTCAGTTGCAGTGTAACTTACCTTTAGAAGACATGATGCCTCGTCTGTGTGTGTGTGTCTGTGTGTGCGTTCAGTTGACAAGACTGGAGGGACATAATAGAAACACTTAACAAAAGGCCGGTGATAACAGCAGCCAGCAGCTGGCAGTCTGTACATGTCTGCTGTTTAAAATAACTCAACCAGGAACTTGTTCTTTTGTGCTGATGAGTGTGAGATGCAGAAACAATAATCTTTGCTAACTATGAGCCTCTGAATGAAAATCTAGTTTACTGTTTTTCATGTCATCGCGAATAATCCACAACAAATCTTTGGGGGAAAACAAGTAGATTCTTATAATCACCGGTATGCTGGTAGTACCAAATCCAAACACAAATACTATAATGAGAACAATAGTTTAGAGGTTGTACCTCCTTGCAAACACTCCAAACCAACATCAGACAGAAAAAACAAATTACTTTTCAAAGAGTCACTAAAAGAAAAAAACTTGTTAGATCTAAATGAATGTTTATGTTCAATGCTGCTTTTCCAGAAACATTATCCTCCTCTTTTATTTATGTTTCGAGGCTTTTTATTTCAAATTTGTTTTTGTTTTCAGAAAAGGTTTTTTTAATTGTTTTATGCATGAATCAATTTTAATCATTCTCTGATTTTTGTATTTGATTTGTACTGCAGCTTTTGTCTTACTGATTCTCTGGGATTTTAAATGGTTGTCTTGCTTATAGTTGTTGTTGTGGGTTCCAGGAAGACTAGCAACCACCCTGGGAAAGCTAATAGGAAACAAAAAATAAAGACTCTTGTTTTTATAAAGTGACGATAAAAGAATTCACCATCAAGTCCTTAAAAACTGTATTCAGGGAAGAAGATTTCTGTGGATTTGGTTTCCACATTTTAATTAAGTTGGAGACTTGCAGAGGCTCATTTAAATCAGCTTATTCACTTTAGATGAGAGGTAGCTGAAAGGTTCAGAAACTCTGTGCGACCTGACAGACTGCCTCGCTGGGTTTCCTGCTACAGACTTAACAGCAAAATGATGCCCTTGATCTTCACTGAGAACTTAAAGAGGCTAATGGCAATATTGATCCTCCTCTCTGCCTTTTCTCACTCCATTCTTTACACACACACAAACACACACACATCCTTTACACAAGCCTCTCATTTGATCTACATCTCCCTGACTGATAATCATTAACTTACACGGATTAACAGAGTAAAAATTTCCCTTGTTGTCTCCATTTTGTTCAAGCATGCCACTGTGTATTGTGGACTTTCATTTATTATGTGCCTGAACCTTTTTAATGCACCACTGAGCATAAAGGCATACGGGACAGTTACTCATTAATGTATTACAGCTCCAGAATTTATTCACCTTGAACTTTGCACACTCAAAGTACGCTCTGATCGAGGTTATAGATGCGAACAAAAAAAGAGCAGCTGTGTTCACACCTGCCGAATAATGCAGAATTGATACTCAGTGATTTCAGCAGAAATCACACCACTCTATTAGTACAGCAATTGACCACTGCTGTTTGCTTTCTACGGTAAGGGGGGTAATTAACAGAAGCACCGACAAAACAGGACTGATTGTCCTCTAAACCCACTTTTACAGCACGTATTAATTGGAGCATGTGTGCGGTTTTTTTTTACCTCATTAAAAAAATGGAGCAAATTAACTTTTCATTACAAGTATGCCAATAATTTATGATTTACACAGAAATGCACATTCTAGACACCTCAACTCAACTAAACCTCAAATAAAACTAAACATAGCTTAGCATTGTGCTCATGAGAAACTTGCTCCTCTAATTCCATGAAAACAGTTTATATCAATTATGAAGCAAAAACCAGATTGATTTGTATTACGTTTGTATGACATGCACATAACATTCATTTAGGAAAGCAAGTTATCACTCACCTGAGCTGCTGAAGGCTCTGTGTTACCTCTGTCCAGGTGTGTGGGGTTGTGTGTGTGTGTGTGTCTGTGTGGCCCTGTCCTGCGTCAGAGGCAGGTGCAGATGAGCTCCCCACCCAACAGATCCACCCTCTGAAACCCACACATACATAAACCACCTCTACACACCAACAGCCATATTTAAGTGCTCAGTTACATATTTACAGTCTTAAACTATAAAGTTTTTTTTCTGATGCATATAAAAATTATTATTTAACCTTTGGAGTCACAGAAGAACGATCAGCTTGTCTTTTCCAATTGCTTAATAGCTTCAAGTAGCAGGTTGTAAACTTCATTGACATTGATAGGAAAATACCAGATTGATCTGAAACGCTGTTGGAAATTTTAAAATAAAATGTTTGAGCATAAAGACTCGCAAGACATTACTTTGTATGATCAGACATACTGTTTTTATTTATGCCAAAAGCACAACAGGTTGCTACACAACAAGGCCTCATGCGTAGAATGAACATAGTGTTAACTTGTACAGTCTTTAAAAAAGGTATTTTCAGACTGAAGACTGGTGAAAGTTGACCTGATGGGAGGCTCACAACAAGGAATGTCATCTGTTCTCTCACTAAGATTTGGTTTACAAGGGTACTATTAAAGTAGGCTTGCACATAAGTAACTGGAATATGATGTACTTCAGCACACAAACCTTGTCTCTCTTCTCATAAATGCTCTACATTAATGGCCACAGAGATATTGACTAAGCAACAAGAAAGAGATCCAGGCTTTAGAGATTTCCAGCACTAGTCAGTGTATACGGGAAAAATAAACATAGTCTGCCGCAGACTAGTTAATCCTGGCAGAGCTGGTGACGGACCAGTGGAGTGGGTGTGTGGAGAGAAAGGCAGTGAGACAGCTGATGCAGGAGCTCCCTCCATTTTTAAATGGTAAAACACAACAGTGGAGGAGCTCATGCAGATACCTGCAAACCATTTGTTTGCTCAGTCAGAGAGCATGTGGCAGCTGAGATTGTCTTATATAAGGCTCATCACATTTACATGTAGAGATATACATGCACCTGTGATATATATATATATATACACAATCATATACAGGATATGCATGCACATATATACTCACATGTGCGCGCAAACACACAGAAACACACCCAACCATTCAAACGTAGACTTGAATGCAGGATATTAAACTGCATTTCTAAACTGTAAACTAGCTGTATTTCTACACATATATCTTTATATGTATACTATATATATATGTACCTGCATTTGTTATCCAAATATGACACACATTATCGAGGACCACTGACAAACTAAACAACAAAATGACAAGGTCTAAAACCTAAAGGCAGTAAACAGAAGTACAAAATGAAAAATAGCAAACCACATAACATTAATAATACTTTTATGGCCTTCAAAGACAACAACGTGTTAAAGGTGCTACCGGCTAAGAGAAATAAGTGGAGTGAGAGACTGTCACAGAAAGGCACGGGAACAGACAAGAGCACTGAGGGACTGGCACGGTCACAACGGAGAACAACGGGCTAAAGGTTCTTCTCAAGGGCACAGGATTTATGTACATGTTACACCTCTTAACATTTACCTCCCCTCTTACCCTGTCATATAACCGGTTATTATAATTGTTAATTTCTCCACTTTGCTAATATCAAATAAAAACGATCATCTTCTCAGAAGGCAGTCCAGTCCTGTGGAGTTGCCTCAGTTCTCTGCCGCAGTCTCTGCAGCCACCGTAGCTGGAAGAGGTCAAACACAAGGGATTTAGCTGAAGCACGATTGCAAAATGTAAAACTTTACCACGGTCATTTCTTTCCTAATATTTCACTCTAATTTGTTGCTCACAAAGAGCTACTGAGAACATGCCATACTTAAGATTGTGTAATGTTGAGTTTTTCCCAACAGGATAGAGCTTTGTCTCTTATCACCAAGCAGTAAGTAATTTTACATAAGTACAGTACCTAAGTACAATTACAAATTATTTTATTTGAGTGTTATATTTTATGGCGTTTTTTTATTCATAAAACAGCTAAGGTTCTTAGTTACTTTGAATTCTATGAATGCTATGCAAAACAGAGAAAAAACTTTTAAAATATTCTGCATTTTTTTCCAAAATATGTCCTAACAGCCTGTAAGAAACAGTC
Organism: Acanthurus lineatus; assembly: GCA_029814665.1. Classification (NCBI taxonomy): domain Eukaryota; kingdom Metazoa; phylum Chordata; class Actinopteri; order Acanthuriformes; family Acanthuridae; genus Acanthurus; species Acanthurus lineatus. The sequence goes on along the minus strand of JAPZDV010000024.1, from coordinate 14,773,605 downwards.
CAAATTAGCTCCACCTCAATATCAGCATGAAGGTTAGGATGATGGCTACAATATTTTATAAGGTCTATTTAACAAATTACCTTTTACTTTTGATAATAAATAATACTAAATAAATTTCGCTTGCAGTTGAGCGTTTTAATTTTACTGTGGCATTGCTGCTTTTACCTGGTTAGTGTGAAAACTTCTATCAAAGGTGCCCTTGGCCTCTCAGTATGAAGACCACATTATGAAAAATCAGCTTGTACATTTCATGTTAATACATTTGCAAGCAGGAGCTGTTATGAAACCTTCTCTTTCTAAGTGCATTCAAGGGCATCAGAACATCCTTGATCTGGTTTTTAAAGCACGGTATGACTGAGCATTGTTGCTAACTTAATTGATTCTGTGTTTGATTTCATGGTTTTTTTAAACCCTGTTAGTGACTATAACACCATTAAGAAAATTAATGACATTTTTGAGTTATTAGTTGATTTTTGTGGAAGGAGGAATTTGGTTAAGGACCAGCAGGAATATGAGTCAGAGAGAAGCATTCAAGTCATAGAAACTGAGGAGTTCAACTTGAGCTGGAACAACTAACAGTTTAATATAACCTAGAAACAGGCAAATTTTGTACACTACACACTAAAACACACATAAAATGGTTTACTGATATGTACTCTGTATTGAGACTCCACAAAGTGTTTGTCTCTTTTTCTCTGTTCCACCTCTGAAATCTCAATCTTTGAAATAATTCCAGAGATAAACATCTTACTTAAGCAAATATTGTACAGATTTATGCCTTAATTCCCCTGTTTGATTCCACTTATTATCCTTGGTGTATTATTGAATACACAGACAATAACTTGGCCATAAAAAAAATGCAGAAACAAATGGCTATTGTGACAGCTGGTGACTTAAACAATGCTAGGTATATTCAATTTTAAACAGTTGGCATGGGCTATGCTGTCAAAAGACAAAACTCAGGCATTAAACATGAATGGGAAAAGTATCTTGCATTAGATGTTGCTTTCATTTACAAGAATGGAAATCTCAGATATCCTTAAATGCCACCACAGGGAGGGCAAAGGTGAGGAACTGTTTGTAATAAATTACTTATTACAGTTCAGCCGTTTGCCAGTTGGTGTTATGCTTTATTGGAGGGAACTGAAACATGAAAGAGCTTAGAAATCAAACTTATTAAACGTCTCAGAAAAAGGTCAGCAGTAGTTTAAAGCGTATGCACCTTGTGTGCTTTTCCTGTCTGTCTCACACATACAGTTCAGTTCAACATGTGTGAACATCACTACACTCCTCTGCTGCACTGTGGCTACCGTCACAGCAAAACTCAGTTATGGGTGTGTGTTACAGGTGAGATGAGCTGACAGAGTTTAAATGTGCATCTTACTCGTGGGGACAATCAAATTCTCCTCCTGTTTCTCCTCGTCTCCGGGGGCCCTGAGGAGAGGTTCCACAGGTTGTCATGGTAACCAAATCATGTGGTATGACAAAAAGACCTTATGGGTTTTTTTTTTTTTTTTTAATCCGAGAGAGACTCAAACATACCTGGGCTTTTGGTTGATACTGCAGCGGCATCGTCGACCTAGAAACAAAACAAATCATGTTAGCTTATGATGTGATGCTTTAGTAACTAAATGTAGGGACTTAGTTATGAAGCTAAAGTTGCACATGATAGTGTGAAGCTTCATTTAAAACACTGATATTCAATCTCTAATCCAGAATTTCATTGCATAGGCCATTGTATGAAACCATGGGCTCTAAGCATTGATTAACATTGGACTGGCAGCAGGAGAGCAGGGGGACAGATGCCAGCAGACAGATGCCGATGATGTCTGAGCCTACCAGAGTTTCTAAAGGTATTAACAGCCAGAATCTCACCACTCTACCCTGATCTGGAGCTGTTTTATCCAGGAGGACTCTGAAGTTGATCTTTTTAAACTTTTAGGATTTCAAAGGATTTATTTTGCTTCAAATTTGACATAACCCAGCAGTAAAACTTCTGCAAGTTGCGCAGTCTAAAAAAACAGCCTTTATTTGAGAGAGTAGGGAGGTGATGCCATAAAATCCAAAAACAGACGTTTAAAACAGATCCAAACTTTGTTCAGAAACCTCATTGGAGGGCATTTATTAATTAATCATAAGTTATTTTAATATGATGTGCACATAATATAACAGTACACAAGCACACACACCCAGAGACAGAGGTTAACTTACTGAGAATAAGGAGGATGCCCAGCGTGAACAGCACCACAGCAAACGCCAAACCACCAATCCTCAGACTCTCATAGTCTGCACAGCAAGTTTACGCCAGAAAACAACAGAGAGACACAGAAGCAGGAGATGAACATGAAATCAGTGTTTATTGCAAAAAGGTTTTTTGTCTGTACTGAAATGTGATGATGTTGGCTGTTTTTCCAAAAAAAACCCTCTATTTTTCTGAACTTACCATAAATAAATGGGTTTTCATCTTTCTCTTTGCCATCTGTGAAAATACAGAAACCACACATCCAAAGCTCAGGTTTTTTAGTCCATGTTGTTATTATGACTCAGGATAATAGTGATAAAAATACACAATCACTGAATCAATAAATAAGTTATTTAGCAGGATGATACATAAAAAAGGAATATTCTAAAATAAAAATCAAGAAAAACTGCAGGCTATAAAATCAGTTTTTTTAAAAAAGTCTTGTTTCACACTGACTGTACAAGAACATTTCCTATTTTTGGATGGACTCAAAGCATTTAAAAGGGATTCCATTTGGCAAAGATATTCAGCACTTTATGGATTTTATTGATATGCTTTTAAACTTGTGAACGTCACTTCTACATTCCCCATTAGTTGTGCACTTCTTTTAATTTGGTGGCTATTACTTTAGCCTTGAAACTTTGATGAATAATGCAAAAGTTTCTTCATCTCATCTTTTCTCTTTTTTTAATAGGAGAACGGGTATTTTGTAGGAGAGGTATCGTCATGCTATTTTGACCACGGTTCAAACTTTTTTATGTTTTCTTGTAAGTGCGATGAATTAAAGTAAAGTAATTTTCCGAAATTCTATTCTGAAGAGCTCCAACAATGAGCGAGACTCTTAGACCTCGGCACAGATGTGAAAATTTCTAAGTAAAACTTATATGTAAGTAAATAAGTAAATTAATAAGTAGATAGTCTGTTCAACTGTTTTTTGTTTTCGTGGAATAGCACAACACCGTTGACTTCTAGCTTAATTAAATAATCGGTCTGAGTAATGACGGTCTTCAGTCTTCTCCAGAATCCAGTTCTCTTTCCTCTTCCTGTAAGACTGAACTTATTTTTGTTGACTCATCTTCAACCCTAATACATTAGTCCAACTAAATGTGACTTGAGTTGGCTAACCAAGGCCATCATATTGAATCACACCATAAGCTCGTGGGTGGCAGTATCCTAGAATGAGCTAAGTATTCATATTTCAGCTTTTGACATGTGATGTTCATTTAAGCCTTACTTTTCGGATCTAAAAACACAGGTGTTGTATTTGCTAAGCCACTCAGGAGTTGTCCAATCACAGCTGAAGGCTTTGATTTAAGTCTCCATGGTGACTACACCCAACCCACATATTTTGTTCCATGTAAAAATACATCGCAGTTCAAAAGCTAAGGACACACTAACTTCTGATTCACTGTGATTTTAAAACCTATTACAGTATCTATATAACATACACATGTCCATAGCATTTCTGTTTCCTGCCAAACAACCACTCTCGTCTCCTCACCACTGATTTTACTCTATAAAAATCTAATCAACACACAGTTGGGTCTGCACCTTTTTGAGTTAATCCATACAGCTGCCACTGTTCGCTGTAGTGGAGAAATCTATAAGAGTCTGAACTGATCTGGAACAGAAAAGACCCATCTGTGTGGATGCTATGACTGAAACGTGACTCCCCATTAGAGATGACATCAAGGGTTACTCACCCTGCACATCGGGGTCTGCTTCAGCTGAGAGGCAGCAAGGAGGGCATGGGGTTTAAGTCAGAGGGTGAAAGGAAAAAAGACAAGGAAGAAACACAGGAAATAAGATAGGAAGGCATGGGTGAAAATACTAAGACATTAGTTCTCTCTTTCTTTAACTATTTATGTTTTACCTCACACAAGCTTCAAGTGTCACAAAAAACAGTTTGCAGCACAGCACCACATCATCTATTTGTAGTGTGTGACTGTGAGAGCATGTGTTTGCGTGTCTCACATTTAATGATACGCTATAAACAGACCTCACACACACAGTTAATGTTAGCAAGTCTGTGAAAACCCGCACACAAAGTAGTAATTGATGTTTTGCTATGAGCACACACCACTGAGTGCCTTTTCATGTAACATCATGCCCTGCCTTCGTACACTGCCCCCCTATGGACAGTTTGTGACCATATCTATGTGTCTTTGATGGGTGTGTGTGTTGTGTTTCGTGGCAAGGGGGGACACTTACCAGCCACACACACCAGGAGTGAGGAGAGGAAGAGCAAAATAGTTTCCATGGCAACTGTTGACATACAGTAATAAAGAGGGAGGGTGAGAGAGAGAATGAAAAAAAGACCAAAAAAAAAGAGAGAGAGAAACGTCTGTTTTAGTAAAACTACACTTCTCAAGAACATATATGCCTCTGCAAATTGGGACACAAACAATAACAAATGAACACATGTGAACACACAGGTTATACACACAACACAGACTGTGACCACACATGCACACTGGGAGTCGCATCACATTGCACTCGCTCCGTCTAAACCCCTGGAGTTTAACTGATGTAAAAGGCCTATGGATATAGATTTTATCTTGCATAACGATCCATGTTCAGAGCCTGCTTACATGTTCTCCTTTCGTGGCAGAGATTACCTCTTCCTCCCCGTGGACATCACTCAACCTTGGCCTATTTTCATGTAGGCTATTCAATGAACACACAGTGACTGTGCCTTCGATGAAATGTGTTAATATTAGAATATTTTTCATTGGAAAATACATGAAAGAGGAGATGTAATGTTGCCCAGATAAGTTTAAACCATGCACAGCTCCAGAGGTGGCGGTGAGACTTTCTCAATCAGTCAGGGGGACCCTTACTTTGCTCCAAACTGAAATATGTCCATTTCTATTGCATAGATTGTGATTTGAAAGAATAAATTTTAACAGACATTTACATTTTCCAGAGTATGAACCATGAATGTCATCTTTTGTCATCCTTCCACCGGGAAAAGTTCCAAACTTTTAGGATTAGGGTTATTTATTCAACAGGGTCGTTTTTGTTTCTTAGAGACACATCTTGACAACTATTGAATGGACTGCTTCTAAATTAAGTATATGTATACATGGTTCATGGTTACCAGACCCTTATAACTTTGATTTTCTTGACCTCCAGTGCAACCATGAGATGGCAATGCATCTTAAAATCCTTTTAACCATGCACTGTCAATTGCATCAGTGACATCTGAACAAATGTCTAGGTCCTCCCTTTATAAAACCCTCTCAAATCAAATTTGAAAGGTCAGTTTATCTAAAGCCCTTCTATTTCTGACATCTCAATAAAATAATAGCCAGAGCACTCACAATTGTACGGATGCAGATCTGGTTGGAGCAACAAGCCTTAAATCAATATATGCACATTGTCCAATTTCCCATCCAATTCTCCAGAGCAAAACTAAGTGGCTGGTAATGTGTTTTACATCAACCGTCAGGAGTCATCAAACAAAGTGAACAGGTCAATAGAGGCAGTCAATCAAGAGCAGGCAACAAGATTTGACAGCAATACATCTGATGAAACGAGCCATGGACACAAACTTTGTGTCCGGCCTTCAAGAGCCAGAAAGGTTGATTCAGTTCAGGCTTTACCACTGTTTGAGAGCGCCATCTGGCTGTCCATCTGTCTGCCTGCATGCCTTTATTTCCTCACCTCTGTTTGACTACCTGGTTCTAAGATGTACTGGATCCATCTATGTCCATTTACCCATTTGGCTGTTTGTCTGTCTTCAGCACTATCAGAGGTTAGAGGACATTGTGCACTTAACTTAACTCAGTCCATTATAGTCATTAGCTGAGATATAGACCACAACATTGTTTGTATATTGCTGCTCCAGATATTCAATTTGTGAGCCCTGTACTGACCTGAGCAACACACTGTTAACTAGGACATTCATAAAATAATGTGACACAAAATGACAACTGAGGCACATAAGACCTCTCCATTAAAGAAATGACATCTTCTATTGAAATGAAAATCAGCCCGCTGTGATGTTGTACAAACAAAATATTCTGTTGAATTTAGTGACTCACGCAAAGATAGCAAACTAAATCTTATTATTTGCATGTACGTGTGTGATTGTTTCTGATATTTTTAACAGATGAATGGATGCAATGATTTTTTTCTTCCTTGGAGCTTTGACTTTGACATTTTCTGGGGGACATTTTTTTTTTGCTTTTGATTTTGAATAAAAGCTCATTTAATTCAAGGCCTGCATCCCTCTTCTCCATAAATGAATATGTATAAAATATTAAACTCATTTAACATTTATAAATACAAATCACAAAAAAAGAATTTCAATTTTAGTCTTTTCTCAAGGTCTCTTTAAAGGTTTTGCTGTACATGTTACAGAAAATTCATTGCAATCAGAGCAGAACTGTATATTTAACATCAGACCGAGATATGAATGATGGGATGTGACAGTATAGTGTTTGAAGGCATGTCTGTCACATCATGAAAGAGCCTTTTTTTCACATTGGAGGTGATGATTGACAGCCGGCCCCAAACTGTACATCCCTTTCATTCAGTTAAGACACATTAATGTCAAACACTGATCCAGCTCACATGTATCATGCAGAGAATTTATTTATGCTCATGGAGACGTGCAGAGCATTGATGCTACCATTACTGAAAAGAAGTGTTCTTGTATTTTAACTGTTCAAGCTTCCTAGTGTAGCTACATTCTGTGAGAAGAAAGTTTATTAATAAAAACAAGCAAAAATGCTATTACAAGAAACACTTTACATCGATATCTATTTTAGTAATAACAAAAATGTCATTAAAATCTTAAATATCTTATGCTGTGAAAAAAATTCTTTGGATTTTCTTACCGAAGGCAATAACTTAAGCCTACAAAATTTAATTTTGTCAATTGTTTACATAGAAAAATTATAGAAAAAAGAGTTATTCCTTTGGAGCCCCAGACCCAACAGTATGTTGAATTGAAAGAACCTTGCAACAAAACTTCCTTTTGCTAATAATCCAAAATGAACATGACATTGCTTACATCTCAATTAGATTTAAAGTTCACATAATTAGTTATCTCCATCAGTGCTTTGCATCAACGTCTGACACCTTGTTTCACACATTCTTCTTTTTCTTCTTCTTTTCAGATCTCTGAGGGTTCATCTTGCACGGTTAAAGAATGACCAAAATCTCACAACCACAAGCAACCTTGATTTCCCTCTTCATTAGCAACAGGAGTCTCTCTTAACACCTTTTTTCTCCTCATGACCCCCCTCCTCTTCAGCTTTCATTCATCACATGATGCCTAACTGGTGTGAAAACCTCCATATACCTGAAAGAATATGGGACAAATGAGAAATGAGGTGGAGCTCAACCAAATGTAAAAAGCTCTCTACTAATAACAGACAACTTAGTGTATAATAACAAATTATGCACTGAGCAGCAGCTACTTTACTAAATGTTTCTAAATAGTATCTTCCAACCCCCCAGTGTGTGCTCAGCCAGATGCTCTCCTGTACCAGCACAGTAAAGATAGGTCTGTCAATGTAAGACTAATGGAAAGGCGGAGTGTTGGAGGGACAGATGAGGCTCAGCTGGTGGTTGCCAAGGGGTGTGATGTTCTATCATGTGTGTTCTCACTGAGACAAGCGTCAATAGCATTGAAATGACGGTAGATGTTAAGGGTCAAGTGGCCCTTTGAACAACCCCCACTGTTTCTAGAGGAACCAAATATAGTCTAAGGTTTTAAAGCCAGGAACAGCACACACACTACAAACCACAACACCTGTTAAGGACAAAGGAAGACCTTTATGGGGTCACTGTGGTAAATCCTCTGCTAACTGATAGAAACTAGCAAGGATAGCAACATATGTGTTTTATCATGGGCTTTTTACATCAGATTCCACTCTTGACATTATAATTCCCATTAATACAGACTTGGTACCAGTAATACACAAACCAATGCAGTTGTGACTGGAATTCACAAATCTGTGTGTACATAATGTCTGGGGAGCCACATAAAGTTAGTGACTTGCCAAAGGACCCTTGGAATATGGGTAGAAAGGGACTGGTGATCAAACTGTTGACCCTCTAATCAGTTGTTAGACCCTCTTTACCTGACTGAGCCAGAGCCGGACATTCTGTAGCCTGCCACACTTTCATCCTGTCACCAATAAGCCTTATTGTTTGTGCTGTGTACTATTTCTGTTTCTGAAAGAACACTTTTTAATCAATAATGTCAAACCATCATTACACCCAGCTATTGTCTTCCTCCTGTCCTGAGTCTGGTTGCGGTGGAAGCAGGCTAATCAGGGTTTTCCACATGGTCTTATCCAGGCAACACTTTCCAGCCTTTCATTGACAGTTCAGGGTCTTTTCTGGGCCAGACAAGATATAAACCCCCTCTAAACTGACTCCTTTGGACACAGAGAAGCGGGGGCTCACCTCTGAGCTCCCTCTGGATGTCTGAGTTCCTCACCTTGTCTCTAAGATTGAGCCCTGCTACCCTAAAGAGGAAACTCATCTCGGTCACTTGACATCCTGTTCATGAATTTTCTCAAACAGGGTGGCAGATAACCTTGGTAGAGCCCAAAGAGCCACTGGTAATGTGTTTGACTTTGTGTGGAGTATACGGACACAGGTGTCACTTTGGTTATAATGGGGACCAGATGGTTCGTAACAGCACCCCCGGTACCCCATATTCCTGGAACCCTAACTGTGCCCCTGTAGTCCTGCGGGGGACACGGTCAGTTACCATCTCCAAGTCTACAAAGCACATCTTTTCACGAATAAAGAAATGATTAATGATGAGATCAGGGTAAAGAATGTCTCCTTTGTTTGGGTGCGACATGAATCTCCTCTAACGGAGAGTATTTTTAACTGTTAGTAGGTCAGTGTTACATCTGTCCCATGAGAATCCTTTAGGGTACTCGGTAGCATGGCACTGCCCAGTGAAATGTATCATGTAGCTTTTCAGCAACAGCCTTTCTTTTCCTAGGTATCACACATGGCACCTGAGCAGTTGTCTTTTCATCTTTCCTTAACCTTCCGTATCTTCACTATTGTTTAACTATATTAAGTTCCAGTGCCAGGCTCCCCTTTTGTCTGAGAGGAGAGAGCAAAAAAAGGGCAGGCATGGCGGCTGTATCTGTTAGCGGAGGACAAGGAAATAGCAGGCAGGGGGGCTGTTTTCTGCATTGTGGCGACAAGGAAAGGGCGGACTGAGAGACTGTGAGAATGGAAGACAAGCAGACAGAGACGGACATTATCTAGAAGGAGAGTACAAGACGAAGGGCATGCAGAGGAGACACTGTCTGAGGAGAGGGGGCAGGGGAAGGGCAGGCTTTGGTACGAGTACAATGGCATTTCCAGTACTAAATACATAAAGCAATAAAAAGAAAGGTCAGGAAGTGTGATAAGGGAGGGGAAGAAACAGAAATGCAATCAAAGAGACAACGTAACCAAAAGCAATGGGAGCAGTGAGACGATAAATTAAACAAGGGCAGCAGAGTGCTCCACAGCTACTGACGCATGAAAAAAATAATGATCTAACCTTTTGACACCATAGCTACAACATATCTTGCAAATGTGTGAGTCTCAGACAAGCTTATGAAGAGAGTGACATAAATTTTTGCCACACTAATATCTAAAATCACACTTTCATAAATTAATTACGAAAAATGTGGACAAGGTCATGGAGAAAAGCTTTATGCTTAAGTGATAGAGTATACCTACAGTGCCCACTGTTTGTGTGTTTTAACATGAGACCACACCCCACAAACCCATAAATGTTTCTTATTGCAATGAAAGTGAGATATATATGTGTGTTTATATGCAACATTTAAATTGAAAGGTTGGTTGCCATCATTGAGCCAAATCTCCCCATTAAACTCCATGCATGTGGGTGGAAGAACTCAGCTTTGGTGAACAAGTATATAAGCAAATCGAATACAAAAGTGTCTCCATGTAAATATTCTATTTTCAACATATATTAGACAAATGTAGGGCAGCTAAATAGGTCACACCACAAGTCTCTATAACCTTTGCAGGGGGAAAAACACATTTGGCCCCTTATCTCTGCCATCATAATGATGTTACATCACCATGACAACAATGTGCGTCGGTCCATAGTGTCGAGTTATTTCCATGGTGACTGTCTCCAAATGAAAATTCTGGCGCCCAACGAGAAGTGGTTGAAGATGACAATCATATCATACCACCGGAGTCCACACAAAAACAGAAGGGGTGTGGCACGCAGCTTTAAAGTCAGACTTATTCGCTTGCATTTCACTCTACTTGAGACACACGTCCAAGTATAAATAGGCAAACCTACGTCAGCTATAGGGATGATTGTAAATTCAGCGGCTCTTTGTTACCTGTTCAAGTTGCGCACTGACTACAATAACGCACTGATAACCTCTCCATCGGGATGTGAAAGCACAGCTCGGATGACACTGCCAGATTCCACCTACTGATTTACAGTAAATAACATGCATTATATATTTTAACACCCGACGTGTGACGCCTATGCATTCGTCCGCCTTCGCGTGGATCAACCTGTGGATCGTCTGGAAAACCACCTTGTGGCTCTCTTTCCAGTGACATCAACTGACCGCTATTATCACAGCACTGACATCATTAACGACATGTACTGTTGTGTGAATTGACCTTTGTGAGACAATGAAGTGGTCACGCTCATTTCATGACTTTGATTCAAATTTGCAGAACTCTATGTTTGTGCCGCGCGGCCGGTGAAGGTTATGATCAGAGCCAGTAGACACGCCCTCATCATAAAGCACTGATAAACAACAAGACGCTTTGTGAATGGCATCCATGCAAGTTAACGAGATCATGTCCAGCGCTTTGTAAATATTGCAAACACCAAGCATATTCGCGTAAAACAATTTCCCCTGTAAATGTGTGTGATTTACTATAATTCCACAATATTGCCCGATTTATTTGCATTTGACTGAACACTCGCAATAAGCTTAATAAAATAAATAATTCTGAAATTTTGCTTTCTTGCCCCGTATATCTTTATTAATCCTCCTGACTCTCATTTAACGAAATAAAACATCATGTCAGACATCAAAGACGCGCGCTTGTCAACTTACCTCTTGTTTCTCCTGCGCACCGTTGGTCAACAAACTGAAATCCCCCCCACAGATATCAATCAGCTTGTCTCACAAGGCTTTTGTTCCAAATATTCTCATCTGTCAATATGTGCACACTGCACACATGTACTTGTCCTGGAAAAATAGATGTGATGGATACAACGTGAGTCTGGAGTGACTGCCTTTCCAGAGCATTGAACCTTCACTGTCGCTCTCTCTCTCCCCTTCTCTCTCTCTCTCTCACTCACTCACAGACAGACACACACACACACATAGACACACACACCCATCATAGACCCCAGGCACAAAGCCAGCCTGATGTGTGACTGACAGCTTGTGATGGTCATGTGGTTTGCCTTTATTCTAAGATTAATCAACTCCGAAAAACGATTTTCCTTCATCTTTATTTTCATTCTTAGTGTATAATGCTTAAAGATCCCACACAATAAACAAATAGAGACATGGCAAATGCACATAAATACATGATATACATAGAACACATGTGCTAATATACAATGTAAGGAGAACAATTTCTGCACAATTTCACAGTGTGAGTATAAGAAGAGGTTTAGGTGCGCAGAGTACCAGCTCGATAAAGGAGTCCAGGGTCACACTGCTTTCTTTTTTTCACAAAGTGAATACATAAAGTGTCCTTTTTTATTTTAATATGGTAAACAATAGTCAGCATCAAAAAGCCTGAGATGTGTCCCTGAGAAAAACACACCTCTACAATCATAAATCATCTTCCAAGAGCATCATTTTCGAACCAATTAAGGAGATCACAGTGGAGTGGACTGTGTTTTATTGGCACAGAACACACAAGAGAAGGGCCAGCCGTCTTCAAAGCTTTTATAACGTGTAGGTTGACCAAACTAAACTATAACCATATATGACCGAGACACCAAAAGACAGGGGAATAAAATCAAGAATGCAAGACTGAAGTCAGTGCATCGATTAGTGTGGATCAATAATCAGGTTTAGATAATCACATAACTGCCGGATGACAGAGGATGAGTATAGATGATGCAAAACATCAAAACATACGTCCTTGTGTTCAGGTCACTCTAACCGGCACACAAAGACGGTCACTTTACTTTGTTTTCAGTTTTACTGCATTTGTTGTATAATTCTGTCTGTCTTTCTGTGTGAATTATCTCCACATCAGTTGTAATTGTACATGTGTAAACCCATCTGTGTGTGAGATGACTTCGTAGTGCAGGGTTCATCGAAGAAGAGGGGACACAAAGAGATCACGGCCTCTCTTGCTGTAGGAGGCAGAAGAAGAGTTAAGATGATTAAAAACCTGTAACCTGCACTGAAAATACAATCTAGTCATATGGATGGCAAACGTGCTTCCTACAACATTAATTTTTTGTCTATTCTTACCTGCATTTTGCTGTAGATCCAAGGCAAAACACTACTGACTTTGGTGTAAACACCAGGCTTGTTTTTCTCACCACAACCGTCTCCCCAGCTTGTGATCCCCACCAGGTACCAACGGTTTTCCCCTTGACACACCAGAGGTCCACCGCTGTCGCCCTGGAAAGTATAGTTAACATAAGTTTTACTCTAAAGTCAGCTGTAAGTGTAAAACCTGTCTCTTAGCCTGTCTGTTCTTCTCGTTTCCTCACCTGACAGGAGTCTTTGCCTCCTTCCAGATGCCCAGCACAGAGCATGTTTCTGGTCACCGCACCTCCATACACTCTGGGACTGTTACACACTTGAGTACTGATGATATCCACAGTCACCTCCATCAGATCCGTGGAGACTGTGCCTGTGTCAGGGAAGCAATATGCCTATTTATTCTTCTAACAAGGATCTAAAATATGTCATAACAGTCCTTCAATTAATGTGAAACTTAGTGCATATCTCCCTCAGTACAGAGAGAACTGATATTAGTCAGACTCTAACAGATCACTATTGTTTCCTCCAGGGGTCCAGACTTTATTCTGTTGTATTCTGCTTGCCTGCACTTTTTCTGATGGTTATCTGCCTTTGTGACATCTGTCTGATAGTTTGTTGTTTTTGTTCCCAATTATAACCCTGCCTCCTCATCTATTAAAACCTAAATGGATACCAAATCAGTGATCCACCAACGCATGCATGTATTTATGCAAGGACATATCATGTAGTTCAATAGCAAATGTTACACTGAGCCACCCCAGGGATGCTTAAAATATAATCTCCTTTCACACACAAATGATTCAGTCATGAAAATGAACAGAGGGAATAAAATATGCATGTATGCTCTGTGGTGGTCTAATTTTACGTGCCCTCACTCTATATGCATGCACCTCAGTATGTCCTTCTCCCAATTATTCTATGGGTAAACAACAATTATAAAATATCCCCTGACCTGAGATAAACCTTTTAAAAACATGCTGTTATGTACAGAGCTTCCTGAGAATGAAACAAGTTATCAAACAGCACTAAATCAACAAGAGCTTTCAATTTTTAAGAATAGATGTAGATGCACCTAAAGCAGAAGATGTGGCTAAATATGTGTCTCTCTGCTACAGTGGAAGATAATGAAAGTCCAACAAAATGAACTATGTCATTTGTTACATTTTTGATGTAATACCACAGATGACTCCGTATCCCAGCTTACCTGATCCTGCTTCAGTTGTACCAAAACCAGAGGTCCAGCAGCTGGATCCTGGAGGAAATTGCTGGTTGGAGGTGGGCAGACAAGCTGGCTGAACTTCATCTGCACAACACAAAAAGAAATTTTTAGATTCAGCAGACACACAAGCAACCATGTAATGTTTAAAAGGATGAAACTGCAGACAGTTGCACTCACATACTCACACACACACACAAACACATACACAGAAACAAACAAACTGGGCTGGCAAAATCAGATTAGCAATGTGACTGTGGACTCAGCACAGACTTTGAAAGCACAGCTTCAACAGAGAGAGAAGCACATTTCCATGATAGTTGCAAGAGGAGTCACGATGTACCAGTGTAAATATTGATATTGTGTTAATAATACAAATATGATCATATAAATAGAATACCACAATACAATGCCTCTTATATCACTTACATTTCTTTCCATTCACGATTGCTCTTATGGGTCCCAGTAACACATTTTAATGCTGGTTACCAAACATCATTGAACAAATAGTATTGGTTAAAGACCCTCTCTCACCTCTCTACACTCATGTTTCAATCAATTTTCAAAGAAAGAGACAGAACGTTCAATAAATATAATTACAGATGAATTTGACTGATACAGTTTTTTTCAAATTTTGTATAGATATTACAATAATATTTTCATTGTGAACTCTTTAGGCTACAGTAACCATGCAGTGAAAATCTAACAATACTTTGCCTGCTTATTTGCTCAGTGATGCAATGTTAGTTTTTGGTTTGTGTTTCATAAATTAATCATACATGAACATGAAGACCTGCACTGTTCACTTTTTAGGTAAAATGTTATCAATTTCAGTCAAACTGTAGAGTAATGTAACAATACTGGCATCTAATAGGACTGTATAACACTGCTGATTGCCACAGGGGCTTTTAGTTTTAGATTTAAATTTCCACTGTGACATTCAGCAAAGTCCGGACATGAGGAAAAAATTCTGAACACAGCCTTGATAATGTAAAAAAATATGTAAAAAAGTCAAAAGTTAAAAAGTGAAGCTGTGACTGACCATTGAAGGCAACTGGAGATGTCAGTTTGAGCAGAGCAACGTCCTGGTCATTAGTTTTGCTGTCATAGTTCTCACTCAGGATGATCTTCTCCACCTTGTAGGGCTTTGATAGTCTGTCCAGAGACACCACACCACTGTACACCGTCCAGTAATTTGCGTTGAGAGATAAAGAGTTGCTGCTGCAATACAGAAAGAGACATTCCAGTTAAAAGCAATAGACTCATTGATTTTGGATTGGACTTTGCTTTTACTTTTCAGCATGAATGACGTTGAATCTTTGTGTTGTTAGTTTGGAATGTGTCAGTTTAGCATTGTGGACTATGAAGATTATTTCGGTATAAAAAAACAGGAGTGTGAAAAAGACGGCAAGTTCACATAGTTTGTCTCATTCACCTTGGGAAGCAGTGAGCAGCAGTCAGCACAAAATCAGGAGAGATCAAGACTCCACCACAGACATGGGATCCTCGAAAGTGGAGCGACAACTGCCAAGGCCACTGACCCAACTTAGCTGCACTGCCCCCAATGATGCGGGATGTAGACTGCTGTCGACCACAGTCTGAGAACAGACAACAATATGAAAAACGTAAACATAACAAAGAAATAGCTACAACAATCTTAATATAGGGGTGAGATGACAATAACATAGTTTGTATTGATATTGTTGATTCATCATATATTTGTTTTTGCTTTACACAACTCATACATTAAAATGAATGATTCTTTAACTAACAAAATTAGTAAAATTTTTAAGTTTACACTTGAGACAAGTTCTATTTGTATAAAACATGACAGTAAAACACAGCTCATTGCACTTATCGCAGCATTTTTAGCAGCATAGCATGGAGTCAGGAATGACGACAGTGGCAGCAGTATAGTTTTCAGGTAAGCGGTATGCCAGCAGGCATAGCAGAAAAAAGAATGAGCAAAGCACTGATGGCTCAGGTAAACATGATCAAAAGCATGCATTGGATTTATGTTGCTATGCCAGATATGCACCGCGCACAGTGAAGTTGGCCGCCTGAACCAGCCTGCATACCATGCTTCATATTTGCCATAGTGCGATAAACATTATGTTATTGTTGAATCAATGTTAGTTGTTGAATTTCAACAAATTCCCCACTGTGGTCTGTAGAAATGCAGTTAATTGCTGAATGTGCTGTATGTGTGGGGAAGAAACACAGAGAGAGAGAGAGACAGAGAGAGAGAGAGAGAGAGAGAGTGAGAGAAAGAGAAAGAGAAAGAGAGCTCATGTGTGGTTTTGTGTGACACATGACTTAAGCAACAGATGGCGGCTCCTTACCCATACACTGCAGGGAGACAGTCTCCTGGTCTGGACAGGAAGAACTGCATAATGCCACCAACAAGAAAAACAAGTCAGTTAACAGACCAGTACAGACAGTAAACCGAATATGCACCTTGCAGCATTATAAGGCCAGAAAAAGTGTTAAAAAAGAAGCGGGTTTTTTGAACATATTTTACAAATATTAATAGATCTTAGAATGAACAGAGATCGCATGGGTTGTACATTAAGTCTTGACTGTG
The DNA here is from genome assembly GCA_029814665.1 of Acanthurus lineatus. Taxonomy (NCBI): domain Eukaryota; kingdom Metazoa; phylum Chordata; class Actinopteri; order Acanthuriformes; family Acanthuridae; genus Acanthurus; species Acanthurus lineatus. The sequence goes on along the minus strand of JAPZDV010000024.1, from coordinate 14,757,067 downwards.
TATAAAACAAGAGGAAGAAAAGGACTAGATTGCATACCTGACATTTACCAGACCCTGAAGAGGCAAAGATGATTTACTGGTCAGTGTTAAACCAATGGTGTCCTGGGATTTAATGGCTTTGGTGACGAAAGACCTGAAGATAGAAAGAAATGTGTTTCAGAACGCTGAAGAGATAAATTTGCACATACAGAGCCCATTTTGTTGAAAACAAAGCCTGATTGGGTTTGAATACTCATTCTTGTTCTGTCACACTGAGACGCCCCAGAGAGACCCATGAAGAGTCAATTCAACCCTGAACACACAGCAGCAGGTGAGGATAAATTAGACTGATCTCAGTGGGTAAAATAGAGGTTTGAGATTGAAGCCTACATGTTCGCTATCTGCTGTTGAAATAGGTTTGGGCGAAGTGACTAGCTCAATCACTCCCTCATGAAGTGAAATTGCTCTGAGTGATGATGGGGAATGTTTAAAAATATTCTGATGCTGGAGTGCTGATCCAAAGCTTTCAGAGGGTTTCCAGCGTTTATTCCTGCTGCTCATGTGTCTTTTTACACACTTAAAGGTTAGGATAGCTTTGACAAAAGTACAGTTGAGTTAAAGTGACAATTCTTTACTTTCTGAATCCTAGCTGAGCACAGGTCTGGTCGGCGTAGCTCTGGTCCCAGCCTTTGTAACATACTGGTAGGAAGCGGCCATCTTGAGATGTCTTGACCTGCAGACTGCTGTCCGTTCCAAACCTCACTAAGGAAAACAGGAAGGAGGACAAAAGACAGAAGACAGCTTAGATAGTGTCTCTTCAGTAGGCAGTACTTGACATTAAGTGACAGTAATGGGGAGTCATTGGCCTGCATGCTGCTGCTGTTTCAGCTACAAACAATTACAATGAAAGCAAAAAATCAAATAGGAAATGAAAGCATGTGCAAGTTTTGACAAATGCAAACATGCTGCTGTGCGCACTTTTTCATGTTAGATGGTTCTCTAATATTAAAAAGCTAAAATGTTTACATGATTGAATCACATGTTGTGGAATGCACTTTGTACATCTTTCTTCAAAAGTATCACAAAAATAAAATTACTGATAAAATCATTAGTATAGCTTAAAGTTTAACTGGCACTAAATTATACATTCTCTATTCTGTTTTTTTATGATGAGGATTTCCTTTTTTGCTGTCAAGTGTCTGCCCATCCTTCTTCACCATCTGTCCACACATTAGTCTGGTGCTGGTCAGGTCTGTGTGTGTGCTTGTGTGTCCATGTGTCTCACCACAGTTGAATTCATCCGTGCCCAGTTGGCAGTCTCTTATCCCATCACACTGGACAGTGTTGTTAGGGCAGGTGTCATACATTGGCAAAGGAGGACTTTCATATACGTGATCATCATCGTCATTGTAGAGGATCGCCACCGTTGCCAAGCGAGTGCCATAACGGACTGTTGTCAGAGTAGAGTGGGTAGGATTAAAGTTTGATAAGGAAAGAAAGAGTTTGCTATTATTGCAATGGTTAATTGAAACTAAATTCAGATGCTTTGATGAATAAATACCCTCTATCACCTTCACTTGATGAAAATGAGTAGCTTTTATAAAAATACTGAACAACTTAAACTACTTTTAACCTATTTATTATCCAATTCCAATAAACAATCTCAATGTTAAACAAATCCTGTCTAAACTGATAAAGAATGAAGTTAAATACTTTCTTAAAATAATAATAATTCTGAACTAACAATGTTTTGTGAATGCCAACAGAACTTAATGGAAACAGCTTTATATTGAGTCATTTTGTTCCGGTTTACAGTCTTTTACAGAAATTATATTTATACCTTACGACAAAAAACAAACAAAAAAAGAGAAAAAAAACAGAGATTAGAATTACTAGGACATAAGAAAAAGTGTAACTTGCATATATTTGCATTCACCATAGTCCTAAACAAATTAGAGCAGCAAATGAATATTAATGACAATGTCCAATGATCTGTATGAATAAACACAATATACCTCCAAGCCAGATGGCCAATGCCAGCAGACCAAGCAGCAGTACGGTTGCCCCTGACCCTCCATAACACTGGGAATTACTTTTGCAGCATCTCCTCCTGCTCTTACTGCTGGGAGCTGGATACAGAGAGTACACAAGATACACAAACGCACATTAATAATCGTCAGAGCGACTTTGTCTCTATTTGTTTTGCTCTTAGAGCTGCTTCCATTGTATCCCCAGAAAAATATGGGAACGTGGGAAAACACTCACGTATGCTCGAGCGTGTGACTTGTGGAGCAACAACAGGTGGTGGATACTGGGGAATGTAATGCGGGTGGGTGGAGGGTGTCAGCCCTGGACCCACGCCATACACCACCTCTTCATAGGGCTGCAGGGGGGGCTGGGTGTGCAGGGCAACAGAGTAGTAAGGAGGAGGGGGCTCGTTCTGTGGTGAAATTACAGAGAAGATGAAAAGGAAAGTAAACACAGAAAGAGATGTCATTATATTGTCAATGTCCATTATTTTTTCATCACTAACCCACAGGACAGAAACAGGTTATGTAATATTAATAGACAGACAGACAAGAGAAGCAGGCAATTCACCTGTATGCTTTTGGTTGCCAAGTCTGAATATACAGCCCATTGTCCTCCATGCAATCCTGACAGTATATCAAGTCTATGTTTAGCCCCACACCTGGTAACACCCTGACGCACAAAGATGCAATATGTATCCAGGTAACAGTTTCTAAAAGATTAAGTTTTAACAGCTCATCTACTATTTTTTCTATTCACACTATCTCCTGTCCCCCTTTCGATAGCACAGCTCCCAGTAGCTACATATGTAAGTTGAAACAATAGTAGGTCACCCCCTTTTTTGCCCAAAACCCCAAGTTGATGCCCCCCCCCAGGGAAAAAAATCCCCTGCTGTCCTCTTGCATTGATTCACTACACATTAGGTACCCTAAAATTTTTGTAGTGCCTTTATCTCATCAGCTAAAGCTCTATCACAAGCTGTCAGTAGATTTATTCAGTTCTAGAGGAATATTAGCAGACAGTGGTCACATATGGTAAAAATAGCTATTGCATAGTACAAGAATATTAGGCAGGTACATTTTCTTTTTAAATATGTGTAACTGGAAAATAAATATTATGTGTACCAAATAGGTATTGTTTTGTAAAAACATTGAAAGAGAAGTTATGTCACACTACAATTTTGTAATTGTAAAAATAAATTAAAATCTTGTAAAAGGGCTTTTTTGCCCAAAACCCCAAGTTGATGCCCCCCACCAGGAGAAAAAAAATCCCCTGCTGTCCTCTTGCATTGATTCACTACACATTACGTACTCTAAAATTTTTGTAGTGCTTTTATCTCATCAGCTAAAGCTCTATCACGAGCTGTCACTGACTCATAATACCAGAAACGTATGTTGGTCAGACTCTCCCTGGTTAAACAACAGTCTTTAATGCCTGTAATATCTTTCTTTATCTCTGTACGTCAGTCTTTCTACCCCAATGACTTGCAGTTTTTTTTTTTTTTGGAAAGTTTACTCCACATTGCTTCATTGTTCAAACAATCTACATTTCCTGCTTCTCTTAGTTTAGCCTCTGTAAATCAGGATGTTGTGACAGAAAATATGTAACCGGTAAAGGTCAAGAAGAGCCATTGCTAATATAAAGGACTGATGAATAAGTTACAATATTTGTAATATAAAAACTAAGATTCTTTATTTAATATTTTAAAAAAGAAGAGTTAGATGAAATGTTTGATAACATGCTTCTCTTTATGCTAAGTACTTGCTACATCACAAACCAGCAACCTATTAGCCTAGCATTCATGCTAGTTAGGGGAAACAGCTAATGTAACTTTTACAAAGCTCTCAAAACCTGCACCCCTAGAGCAAGGAACAGAGGTCTATATCTTGTTTATTCTTATCTGTGATTAATTATCCTCATTTTATCCATCCAAAGCCAGATGAAAATAAAAACATTTTGTGGTGTCATGGATAAATAGCCTATGTTATGCTCTATTTCTTGGCCCAGAACTTCTCTAGTATTGTAACAGAGATATGTTAATAAGTAAATTTCAGAGATGCAATGCGTAATGTTATGTGACTAAACTTGTTTGAGCACAATGTGACTTGATAATCAGACTGCAGAATCATCAAAGCATTTACAGAATGTGTTGTGAGAAAAAGATTGTGATGAGTTATTACTATATTTTTGATTATTCTTATTATAATACATTAGTGGTAACATACACACAGACACACACACCCACAGTTTTGCTAATGGTGTCTATTACTGTTTTATAAAACGGTCAAATCATTTTTTCTTAGTGCAGCCTGGAGTAGCATTTTTACCAGAAGCCCAACAACAATGATCTAAGCAATGGTTACCTTTCATTATTCGTTACTTTGGTCTTACCATTAATCTGGGGGGGGGTCCTTTGTCAGAACAAAAAAAGGAATTAACCTATCTGGGAGACACTAAGGGTGTTCTTGCTACAAAAGGTGTTTCATAAGACCATTTCTTTTGCATGCTGATCGAGTTTCAAAATCTGCCTATAGGCAGCATAGACCTGAACCTAATTGAAGCAAAATGGCAAAGCTGAAATAGGTTGAGGAGCAGGTTCATCAGATTTCCCAGGAGAGCACATTTGGATCATATGGCACAGTTTGCCTATGGGCCATTATCATGGAAAAATACTGTAAAAATTTAAAGATTTGGATCTCATGTGACATTCAGAAGCGCACTATTTAGTTACAGAGCAAACAGTTCTGATGTAAATCAAATGCATTTATACACATTTATATGAGTGGACTTCGTGTCTCTTGTTTTCAATCTGGATACAGAAACATTCCATTAAAAAATATTAACTGGGTTTTTCTTTTGTTATGTTCATAAAGGTGCCATCATTATAGATAAATATCTGATTAAATAAAATGTGTCTCCACATTTTTAGATACATTCAAATGTTGAAATTCCATATCAACTGGAGTATTAAGTGTTCCTTTTCAGGAGGAGAAAATCTCCTAACCTAAGCCCAGAAAAACTACAAGCTGTTGTGTTAACTGTGGATGGTCTGAGAAATGTTAAGTCACAGAGCTAAAAACGTTGCTTTTTCAAGTTGATGTCGAAGTGTTGTAACCAAAAGTGTTAAAAGGAAAATTTTGCCCCCGTAGAACCTGAAGACAAACTTTTTTTAACAGATTGTTTAGGTAAAACCTCAACCTCCCTTATTACTGGCTGTCTCACAGGTAAAATTGAAACAGAAAAAAACCCTCTAATTTCAGCCTAGTCATACAAGGAACAGCATTCCTCAGGCTCATGGAGAGCTTAAACAAAAACACACAGAGTGAAACTCAAACAAGTGGAAACAAAGAGGTAGATAAACACAACAAAACCACCACTCAGATTTGAAATGACAGGTGTTTTCAGTATTGACCAAGGTTGAAGCTTGATGTTAGATAAGAGGCCAAGAAAGACAAGAAGCAAGAGGAACAAAAAGGAGAAGTTTTTGTTATAAGAGAAACATAAGAGAAGAACCTACCGGGTCATGCTTTGCCATCGGACTCAGGTCAGCAGAGAGTGGAGAGTGGAGGTGAGAGCGGGTGGGTGGAGCTATTTTACATCCAAGTGTTTACTTAGTCAAAGAAGAGCAGTCAGAGCATGGTGGTGCAACATTAAACTCCTCTGCCCTCCTCTCTCTTTTCTTCTTCTCTTCTTTCTACTTTACTGTGTGCTTGTCACTGACCTTCATCCAAACACTAACAGGTAGGTCTACCTGTCCCCTCCCTGCTTAACACCTCCCACCTTCAGCCTTCATCATTCTTTCAATCCTTCATTCTTCTCCTCACAGAGATGGGAGTGCCCAGTGCACTAGTTTTCCACCTGTCAGACCGGTTTCAGGATAGCATGAGACTGTCAGAGCTTGTTTTAAACCATGAAGCTCCA
>JAPZDV010000024.1:14721730-14749669 GCA_029814665.1 Acanthurus lineatus | reverse complement strand
AGACTGTCATAGCTTGTTTTAAACCATTAAGCTCCATTGCGACTCATGTGACACCAGCTGAGCTAACAGGGCCCTGAACCAAAATGTCCTTAAGTCCACAAAGAAAAACAGGAAGTTTTCTTTTAAAAGGAGAGTGATTGGTTTAAACATACAATTAAATTTCAGTTTAAATTCATGATGTGTTCACCTGTAAATTGTGCACCACAATTGGGCTGTAGGCCTCTGAAGGAAATGCTGTAAAAATAGTTTTGTCAGCGAATCCAGGAATTGAAGGTAATAATTAATGTGTGTGCCTTTTTTTTTCAAAATGCTTCCTCCTTCACTCATATGGCTGGTACCGTTTGTGTGTTTCATCAACTTCTGTCCGCGAATTTTTACCTTCTATATTACATTTTTAACTTTCTGCACACTGACCTCAGATGTTGTTTCTGGAAATTTTTGGAGCTACCACCCTCTGATTTTTTTTCTTCCTTCACTTTTAAATTAACTTTCCAAAAGCCCTCTAGTTCCTCTCTCAGTATCCAATGTTTCTCTAGTTTCACTTATTCCCCTTTTGTCAGTTTCTGTCCCCTGAGACTGCTCATGTATGTCAGCCTTGTTGGTTTCTGTTTCTTGTCCATTAGCATTGAGGCTAGTTGATTAGTTTATTAGAGGCTAGTTTGATTGATCGTGTCAGCATGTGGAGATCCCACATGATGACCTGATCCTTTCCTCTCTCTATAAGCTTTCCATTACGTAGTACATACAAAACACACTTAAAAATCTAAGGTGTTGTGGTGGCCTTGAGGTGTGAGACAAATACCACATCACCACACTGTCCCAGATTTGAACCTAGCTGAGGAACTTTGTAGCATGTCTACCTCTCCGTCTCTCTCATATATCATACGAATAAGAGAAGAATCACAAGATATTTAATGTGAAGAGGTGTTCACCTTCCACCACATCTAGAGGGTGATGCTATATGCGTTCTCTTCATATGCGCATGAAACTACAGGCCACTTCTCACGTAACAGCAACATGAGAAAAAAGTCCCCCTCTTTGAACAGAAGCAGATGATCTCTGACATTTAAAGTTGAGCTCCCACAGCTCAGAATTACTCAGCAGTTATCTGTCCGCCTGCAAGACTGAAACTCAAAGGCAAAACTGTCGCAACGGTCCCTGGTTTAGCATTTACTTGGAACTAAAACTTGGACTGTCACATGTAGGAGGCAAAAAGTGAAACTGAGATCACAGGTGTTGTTTTGATTATGAGAGGAGTGCTTTCTTTGAAATGAGAGTATATATTTTTAAAATTCAGATGCTGATTTAAACTACGTAAACCAAATGATCAACTAGTCAAGTATTAATCCTCTCTTCATGAACATCCACTCCTGTATGCATGCAGTTTCACTAGGACTAATCATGAACATCATACAAACAGCAAGGCTTTGGTGTTTTCATGATAACACAAATGTCTTCTGAAGAATACAAAAATTTGGTTTAGCTACTGCAAAAGGTCATGACAAAAAGTTGGGCGTTGATGTAATGGAGATAAGAGACAGACAAGATGGTTTGGCTGATTCAGTAGTAGACATTCCTGTGCATTGTGCATTTATTAGAGAGCAGAATGAAGGAGGAAAATACAGACTTGTTTACGTAAAATATTTGAGCAGGACAAAAATGTCAACCAAATCTCACTCAGTATTACAACAAAAGAAACTCATATCTTATATAACCACCCACAATAACCTTTGTTTGACTCATTTCAAATCTGCTAAAAACTGATAATTTAGAAAAGCTGGTGTTTTTGTGAGTGAGATGAGGTGTAAAGATAAAGTTCCACAGATGTAGTGGTTTGTTGAGACCACAGATTGTAACAGATACTTCAGTTTTTTATGCAGGTTTTGTAAAGGTTATTGCTGAGTTTATAAGTGACTTGTGAGACATTTTGGACACTCAAGAAACTCTAAAATTACAGCCTTATAGCCTTGCTTTGTCTTTTTCCTTTTTATTTGTGTTTTTTTTCCTTTTAATCATATTAATTCAAATTATCCTGCAATTAATGTGCGTCTGTTATCACTCATATCCCTCTCACAATATCTACAGTTACTCACTCTTTGCAAAAAACCACCAGCAATGCAGACTACCACAGCTGAGGTTTTACACTCGCAGACTGGATCATCTTAGAGCACGACACAAACACTTGCATGATAGTCAAGAAAGACCAGATGTGTCTGTGTCTGGCTTAAACTGTATGTTTTTTGGAAGGCAGAAAGTTAAAAAGACTCTTTCTGATAACATCAGAATGCCTGTCTTATCTATTGCTACATTTAAGGAAAGTGAAAGGGGAATCCCTGGAAACTTCCCTTTTCTTGCTGTTAAGCTGTGATGTCCAACATTTGATTTGTGTGATTATTAGCAGCTCACTGATAAACACTGAACCTGCTAAGAGTGTGGAAAGGGGAAAAGAAAAAGCCAAAGAGGAAGGAAAAGGTTTAGCGAGAGGTAAGAGAGATAGACGAAACCAGCGTCATAGTCACAACAGGAAACGCATCATCAAGAGGGAGGGGAGTTGAGCAAGAGAGGAAGATATGTAAAATAAATCACAAGGGAAAAAACAGGCTGCCTCTTCTTATTCCTTCCATTGATGAACTCATATCACTGCAGTAAGAAAACAGCGCCTTTACTTCATCAACCTTTTTCAACACTGTCTAATCTGAGCTGTAACACTGCATTTTCTTTAAGAGAAAATGTTACCACAGTCTTGTTTTCCTCGCTGATGGTTCGAATGACGGACATTATTGACAGTTACTGAGTGGATTATGTCCAACTGAGGAAACCTCTCCAGACACCAGAAATGGATAAAATGCAAATTTTTGTCCTCCTGATCATCTACATAAACTGTGTATCAGGTAATTAACCATTTTTTGCATGTTTAATTTCATGTGTGTTTTGTAATTAGATTATTTTTTAACTATGTTTTTTTAATGGCAACGAATTTTCATTTTTATCACGTAATTTTTACTGCTGCTCGAATACATGAAATCTGAAAATTTTTATATTCTATGATGGAACCTCTTTTCTGCTGACATCTAAAGGAAAGAAAGAAAATTTTATGGGACATTTATCAAAAAAATTCTACTGAAAGAATCTGTTCCCTTTTACAAAAAAACCCACAATGTCACTATTATCAGAAGTCCAGTAAGTGATTTTCGAGATCACTGTGTCATTTTATCAACCAGACTTCTCTCTTTTCTCCTGACTGAGGCCTTCAGAAAGCATTTGAGTAAAAGTAACATTTTTGCTTTTGCTTAGCCCACATTTATGATTTTACAAAGTAATTTAAATTCAGAATTTGATAAATATCTCCTCTCTCGGCCATTAACTATAAAGCTATTAGGAGAAATGTGATCTCTTATTTAAGAGCAGTGAATGTATATCATGACTCAATTTTTCCCTCTGTGACAGGACTGGATCTGCCGCAGCCTGAAAATCTTGAGGTGGATATGCTGGATGGGGAGGTAATAGCTCGCTGGAATAAGCCTCTGGATGCCCCCTCAAACTGTCTTTACAATGTACATATGGCAAAGTAAGTTTAATTTCAACATATGAGTAATAACGCTTTTACACTTTTTCAGTATTACGGTACTCTCCGTTTCACTGACTTCCTATTATTTTGCAATCCTAATTTCCCAGCATTCACAATTGTTCCTTTACATCTAAACTAACATTTGTTTCATCTTTGTTTTAGAAGTTTTTTACTGTTGATTCTTACTAACTGGTGTGTTTTCTGTCCTCAGTTACAGTGGTGAATGGGGCAAGGTGGACAGCTGCATGGGGATCACAGAGACCCACTGTGACCTCAGCAGCCTAATCTATGACTATCGCAAAGGCTACAAGGTCCAAGTTGAGCTGTTTGCAGGAGGCAACATGTCTAAGCCGACGAAAAAGAAATTTCTCCCAAGTGAAAGTAAGCATGTAGTTGTCAGCTTGGTATGATGTTGGTCTAAAATTGTTACAGCATTGTATTTCAGGTGGTTAGGTAATAGCTTAGGCACACTGCAGGGTTGTTTTTTCTGACCTCTCTCTCTTTCTCCAGGTGAATTGCGGCCTCCCTTATTTACTTTGTGGCCCACATCCAGCACTCTAACAGTTTATGTTCACCAAAAGCCGATTCTAATAAATCTTTTTCCCTATGGGCCCACATACACTATCTACTTGGAGGAAAAAGGACAAGATAATAAGGTAAGCTTTGGAATTCCATGTAAAGGCACAGTATGTGAAATAATGTGACTACAATTATTCTTTTGACCAACAGTATTATTAATATTCAGATTGTAAGATTGGGACTTATTGTAACATGCTTTAATAGATTTGCAAGGCTTTTAAGACGCAAACACATGAGACAGTAGCCTAATATAATTGCAGTTTTTTTGTAATTATAATGTTAAAGAAGTTAAATTCAGCATTTCTGTACTCTTACTACAGGTACATTTTTAAATCCTTATAAGGTCTTAAACTAATAAATCAGTTTCACAATATTTTATAGTTATCTGCCCGGATATATATTGGAACATTGATCATAACAGCATATTGTGGTCTATACTGTGTATTGCTGTGATTTTCATGGCTTTTTGATCTAACCTACAGAATACCACAGTATACATGAATGTTGATGTGAGGGAGGATCTGAAGAGTAAGACTTTCAGTTCGCTCCGCTGGGGGAGCGAGTATTGTGTCAGTGTCCAGGTCGAAGGCAGAGGAGCACTCTCAATCAGCGCTATGTCCTCTAAGCAGTGTGTGCGGCTACCAGAGCAAGGTGAGAAACACATTTTAATGATGATGCACAGCTTGGAAATGCAGAGCATAGGGAAAAATGGTAGGAGGGAAAAAACCCTGCCTCACAGGAGCTAGATGTTCCCTTGTAACCTTCTCATCTAACTATAGGCAAGAAAGCCGGTATTTCCCAAAATGTCAAACTATTTAAAACCTAAATATAAAGTTCATGAGAAAGAAAGACTGTGTTGCAATATGATACAGGTTTAAATCTCCAGCTTGGAAAATAGCCTTTCACCTATTAATCCTCTCACCCCTAAAACTTTTTCCTGTTTTTGTTTCCTTCCAGAGTGGTTCATAATTGCTGTGACATCCCTATCTATTCTGGGTGTGCTGGCTTTCGTTGTTATAATTGCAAGTGTCTTGCTATGTTACCTGAGAAGTCCAGAGAAAACACCTGCTGTATTGGTAAGTACATCAAATTACAGGATAATGGGACGACTTGCGGTTATGTAATCATGTTTATGCAGTTATATGGGAAACAGAACTCAAAGTTTTCAAAGAGATAGAAAGCAAAAGAAAAAAACAAAGTTGAACATAAAAAGCTGGTTTGATAGTAGCCTTGCTTAGATAGTTTACTCAGTCTTGGCTGACTTTTTCTGTAATTGATCACATATAAGACAACAAATAAAACAAGAATCTCTGTCTTCTTTTCTCACTCCAGAAATCTCCTGTAAGTGGCTGGCGCCCAGTTTCTGTTGTAGAGGGAACTATGGAGGTTGTGACAGACAAAGGATGGTTCCTTTCCAGTTACAGAACAGAAGTTACAAACTGTGTCAAACAACCAGTGACTCATCTTACAGTAAAAGAGGACAATGGAGACGAGGACAGGAGGACAAGCATGGACAGCGGGGTCGACACAGAGACCAACTCTGCCACAAACAGCAGAGGAAGCTCACCGATGACACAAGAAGACAGTGGTTGTGGGAGCTTGGGAGGACAAGAGAGCTCGACTGGCAGTCAGACAGTATACCCCCTGCAGGAAGAGAGGACTGACACCAACATGGTGAGGAAAAGGGAGGACAGTGGGGTTGGGATGGGCTGCCAGTTTCATTCTTCGTCCCTGAATTTGGATGGACAGGACAGTGGCTGTCTAAAGGAGATTGTTGCTGGGGATAACTACCGCAGCCAGAGCCCCTCCGCTGTGCATATCAATGTCTGCGATGATGAGGAGGCACTTAAACCGATGCTCCCTGACTCCAGTTTGGCTGAAGTGGTCACAGGCTACAGAGCTGGGCCACAGTCATGTATCTGTTCAGGAGCAGGTCAGTGCACTTGGTGCCATAAACAAGGTGTTTATGGAGGAGGAGTAAAACAATACAGAGCTATGTGCCTGGAAAATGGACTACTGGGAGGCAATTGTGACTTTGTGGACTCCTATAAAGCAGAACTTTCAGGTTATTCTAAAAAAACACAAATGGACACTGTCATGATGGATGACTTTGAAACAACTTTTATACAACTGGGGGAGACTTTTCCTCTACTGACAGCTCTAACACCGCTGCCCCTAGTGGGGGAAGGACGGGACCACAATATGAACAATGTGTGTCTCTCTCTCTGTGACGTACAGCTGACAACTGACTGATGCACTGTGGAATGCAACACTATTAATATCGCCATGCTGACGTAACCAGGCGTGATCTCTGGCCATTTTGCAATGAGCTGTTTTGGAGCAATCCCTTTTTCCACATTGCAAGCTGTTAAAAACATGCAATAGGAGCAGGTTTTAGTATTTGGGGAGTAGAACTCTCAGAACGGGGAAAACCTGCAAGGGGAAAAAACAGAGCAAGAAATAGGTTGTTATTGAGTGTAGAAAGGAAACAGAAGTCAGGCCGCACAGGTGGTGTATGCTAGCTGTTCGCTGGCGTCTCACGAGCTTCTACAGACCGAGATAAAACATCAACAACCTTATTCAACCCTGTCTCACTGAGTATATTTACGACTATAATGCAGTGTGCCGGAAGTGAAACTGGTGTGGGGAGCAGTACAGAGAAATGGTTTAACAATGACATGCTTTTGGACATTTTGCAATTTCTCCTTGTCTCCTTTGTCAGTAACAATACTCTTTGCCAGTAATCCACCCATTAAGTTTTTGAAATGCCATTAGTGCTTACAGTACTAGATTCCTTTGTTATTGATATTGTTTTCATTTCATTCCCTGTTGTATCATCATTTCAAAAATTGGAATTTGTGACATCAAGTGGTGTCAAACAAGGGGAGATTTAGGAGAAAATCTTATATTTCTTTGCTCAATTTCAGTAATGTGAAGGTCATTTTGTCATAGAATACAGGGCATTCATATCTTTTAGCCTAAATGGCAGGCCTACTTCTTAGTGTAAAATATTTATTTATTTATTGCATATCACTGTGAATGTATGTGCCTTTGCTTTTCTATATTGAACGAAACTGTCCTCTTAAAAGTTCTGTAAATGTTATACATAAAAAAAAAATTAGCAAACAAATGGCGTCTTGATTCCAGAAACTATGACTCAAACAAACAAACAAATAAATACAAGGAATACCCTGAAACAACACAGTGATAGCTTCTGAAAAATAAAAATTTCATGTCACTTAGCTGTACTGGGATCCCCAAATGTAAATTCTGTACAGGAACCAAAGCGCTGTGGTTTAAGACGTAAACACTTCCTCTTTCAGGCTCCCACTTGGTTTAAAAAAGTCCCTCTTCACATAGTTAAGACAGAAAATATTGTCAATAGGGCTAACTGTTCAGAAACAAAAGTAAATATAGAAGATCCCTGTCAGTGGAAAAAAAATCATGCGACCTACTGAGTAGCACGAGTAGTTTCAAGTACAAGGGAAATGAGACATTTTTGGGTGTGGGGTGAGAAAAGATCCCTCTTTTTGAATTTCAAAGCATCACATGCTACTGATTTTGCAGTGCGTGCGCGGCGATATTCATCAAATGGAGATCATAGTTTATCTATGAGGCCTTACCTATCTAATCCCGTGTTTTTTGCTAAGTCTCAAAGAGGATAGTATGATCTGCAAAACTTCATACTGTGCGCACTTGCAGGTTAATTACAGTGTCTCACATCATAATTCTTTTTTGATTTTTTTACAGTTTATAGTAGAACCAGCCATTTTAATTTTGACAAGTTAAAGGTAATTACAATTAAAAGTTAATTAAAAGCTCTTACATACTGGTATTCCATGTGTGTAAGAGCCCTGTAATGTTGTTTGTTTACTGAGTTTTGAGAAAAAGTGGCATCATTCACCTTTAAGCAGTGATATTAAAAAATCTTAAAATCAAGTTACACTGACAGCAGACAAATTACCACACTCTACTTGAAGGGTAACAGACTGGAAAAAGGGGAAAAATTTGATCTGTGCATTGTGCCTGGCCTCATCTCTCATTTCAGCCTGTGGCACACACCATAATTCATGCATATCCAATGATCGGTGTCTGCAAGCAGCTCAGTGTGAGTTAATGCAGATTGGGCACAGTCACGTGACATAGTTGAGGGGGAGAGCAAATCAGCACAGCTGCAGGTAGTTAACTAAAAATGGATTCATCACATCGCAGAAATGAAAATGCTAACAGAAATCTATTGCAAAAAACAGCATGTATTTTGGAAAGTAATTTCCCCCAAGAAGTTGGTAGAAGTTTTGTGGAGATTCAGAACTGAGCAACATTTATAGTAAGTGTTTTTTTAGAACCAAAGTCAGGGAAAGTGGCATTTCTTAACTTTAGTAATTGACATTTCATGACCAAAACCTTTGTCAACAGACTCTTTCTTTTCATTTGTGGCATAAAAACTTATTGATTGATTTTTAATGACATTACAAAGCAAGTGAAAATCTTTTAAACATTGCAGCCCTATGCGTAGATGATTTGCTTAGATAATCTCTGCTGTGAGATAAGGCATGAACACACAGAAGCTGGAGCCTGAAGTCATCCAAAATCATTTTTGCTGCAATCATTAGAGGCTTTATGATGCTTTTTTTGTGGTGTGCAAATCCTCTTACTATTTTTGACTGGATAAACTGTTAACATTTATTCACTTTACTGTAATTAGCTCACATCAGAAAAACACTGGGTACAGAGAAACATGTTTAAGTTTCATTAAGGAAAAAGCAATGAGACATTTAAGTTTCATTAACCATAGAAACTATCAAAAAAGGCAGTTGATGTGAGTTACGAGAGAAGTCGCCTGCAGCTTACAAGAAAACTGATCTGCCTCGTTGCTGTGGTTGAGCTGTTGATATTCTATCTTCACCTAAAACGTTGTTCGCATCAGCTGCAGGGTGTGTGCGTATCTTTTTCTGTGGTGAGTGTGTGTGTGTGTGTGTGTGTGTGTTTGTGTGTTTGTGTGCATGCTTAGTCAAATTTGTACTGTGAAAAGCCACAAAATGTCAAACCGAGACAGTTCTCATGACAAATAGCAGAACTGACAACGGCAAATCGCATATATCTACACATATTTTTAATTGATTCTTTTACAATGACATTAAAATAGCAATAAAATACAATTTTGCATACATGGTAGCTTGTAATGCCCCTTTTTCAGTTTCAAGACAAAGTGGGCTCTTTGCTTTCAAGAATCATCTCAAAATTAGTTGTTGATAAAAAGGCTGTGACATGGTTCGAAAGCATTACTTCATTTCATTTCAAAGCAGTGTTAAAATAGCACGGTAAATTCCCTCCTCAGAATTCAGGTTAAAATGTCAACATAAATTAGAGCAGCAAAATACAAATTGGAGAACGTGATATACATGCTAAAAACAAGAGATGGTGGGCGGGAAAGTTTCAGGGGAGGGGAGTGCTTCTCTTCCACAGCGGTCTGCAGAAACAGCTGCCAACAGGTCAGCTGTCATTTCATCATGCTGCTAATGGAAAACGGAGGTGGGGACTTCTTCAGACCGACTTTGCTGTAGACAGAGGGATCAAAAACACTGAGCAACTATACAAGAAAATAAAAGTTTTTATTTGGAAGGCCTGTAAGGAAAAATCTACTTACTTTAATACTTTGTCTTTTAATGACGGCTCTAAACAGGAAACATAAGAAGAAACAGAGTGGTTAGGCATTTTTATAGAACAATAGCACTTCATATGCATTAACCTTTGGTGATGTTGTTCAGTTCAAACCATATAAGCGTGTGCACAACAGACTTAAAAGGTGAAAGTATCTTCAAAGGTCATGTAGATGGTTCTGCTTTTGCTCAAGCAACCCAAAAACAAGGGAGGTGAATTGTGGGGCACAAAACAAAGAAAAATACTGCATTTTTTTGAATTCAATGGAAGCAACTCCTAACTCAATGTCTGTGTTACCCTGTACAACTCAGAGTCAACAGTATTTCTGAAGTAGAAAGTTTTTTCTACATGCTGTCAAACTTTTTGGATTTTTACAGTGCTGTGTGCAGAACAAAATCTGTCATCTCCATTGTTCTGAGAGTCAGACATATCTGCAACTCAAGTACATTAAACCAAACATTTTGATTTAAAAAACACATAAAACATATATAAACAAATTGAAACCAACATATCTGCATGGCTCAATACCACTTATACAAGAAGAAAGAAATTATGCTTCCTGGTTTGTTTGTTTTTTTTTGTTTTTTATTTGACCAACTCCAATCTACTCACCCTTTTTCTTACAGCATTTTTTGCACTTTTTGCATTTGTACTTGCAGCAGAACTGTACAATGCCAATGGTGAAGAGGATTGCCAGGATCCCAAAGCCCACAGCGACCCCTACTGCTGTTGAGTTTACCGTGCTCCCTGCAAATACAAATTCAGAAGTAATTAGATTACAGCCATACATCAACACATTTTCACAGATCACCTACAAGCATTTCAGGAACAATAAACACGCCAACTAAATTTTACGGGGCAATGTTTTGCTGACATAAATGATTACCAGCTCAAATACTCGTCTGTCTTGCTGCCTGAGCCTAATTGGATCAATATATCTGTTTGTTATGAACAAATATTGCACTGATGAAATGAGATTGTTAAATCAATCGCTGGGGCAGATGCTTGGCCTGACTTTAAAAGCAGTTTTTAAAGACACTGAAATAAACTGAATAACAGCTGAGATCTTTAAGGACACTGTACATTTGTTTTTCTCTTTTTTAAACCGCAAAAGTGTCAGCAGCAGCAGATGAGTAACTCTTAAATACCTGACTTTTTCGGTTTGATTCACTGTTTGAAGTGATTCTTAATGATCAAAAAGTTGACAATGCGATAAGATCTTGTTACCTGTAGTTACTGGAAACTGGCAGTACAAAAAGCAACACAACAAAACTTTAAAGACACTGAATCCAAATAGAAGTACATTTTGTTGAAATTTATAAACAGCAGTGTTGTAAAAGTATACCACTTGAAATCTTAATCACTAAAAGAGTAACTCTCTAAAAGTTGTGCTTCACAGCTACTGTAAACAGAACTGAAACTAAGCATCCCTGCTAGCAGACTCACTTACCACCATTCCCCATAGCTAACTAGCCAAGATGACCAAAGTTAGGACTCGTGTGTTGTCTCCTCTCCTCTCTGACTGCTTGGATTTCAGCTTTGTCACTCACTTTGCTTTACATCGGTCTTTATTAAATGTTTTGTCTTGACTCCTTCACCTACGTCGGCCTGTCCATGTCCCCATACCAGTCATTCTTTTAAAACCAGTTCATCTGCTTCTACCTTGCCTGTCTTCCACCCTCCCTCCATTAGCAAAATGCTTTAACAAAGTGGATCCAACTACATGTCGTTCTCACAAGGACAGTAATGTTTATTAACCTTTGCTTTAGAAAAAGCATCTTAAGTACTTGAATACTGTGCAACAACTACCCACTGGTTTCAACACATTGAGTCTTTTGAGTGACTGTCTCACAGAACAGGAAATTCACACACTAACAGAAACTTGCCAAGCTTCGGGCCTGCATTATGAATTGTCTCTTTACAAAGGAACTGCCCTACTTATGTCACTTAAGTTCGCACAGCTGTAATAAAATCACCTGAAACAGGTGGTGCATGGAGACTCCCTGTGGGATGTCTGAGTTATTACACCTATTCATAACAATTCAAAAAAAATTAATTTAACCCTGGCTGGAAATGGTACTAAAAACAACTGGCTCAAACAGATGCACTGGTACTTTGATGCACAAAATTCCACTAAAAAACACTAACCATGTTCTTACAGTAAAGGTTTTTCCATTCAATAAGTATTTACATTTTTTTTTATTCAATTAAAATCTTAGTTGTGAGAGAATACTTTCTTGCTGTTAGTTACATTTGTCAGGTAGATATTGTTTTCAAGGCTGGCTCCCACCCACAGTTTCCAATTATTGAATGCATGGAATTTCCCACAGTTGATCAACCGTTTTTTACAACATATGGGAGGGAAAGAACGCCATAGTCATACATACTTATTCCAGGACTGAATTCAAGTAAAGGACATGCATTTATTTCTATGTTTCCGGTATAAAAGTCATGAGTCAGAGGTGAAAGTTTCAAGAGTCATTTTGAGAGCTTGTTTCTTTCTCATAATTGGATGAACATGTAATAAATGTATTACACCTGATAGCTGTTATGACACATTCTGTACACTTCAAACGAGGAATATAAGAGAACACAGGAATGAGTTGGTTGTTATGACAGACATGCAACGATAATCAATTCCTAAAAACTTTAAAAACTGAACTTATCTTTCGTAATGAGATGTAAATTACCTAAAAGTCACTACCCTTTACTAACAAGATGTTATCAGTTCTAAGCAGCAAAAAATGTTTCTTGATAATTCACCTATGTAGGCAAGTCCCACACATTACATTTATCTAACCTCAGAAAATAAAGCATGAAATGTGGCAAAGGCTACCACGAGCGTTGCCTTTCCCCCATTTACTAACATTTAACATTGACTTCATATGTTTCACAGATGAACATGATTAAGTTCTTGTACTGATAAATACTGCTGACAGAAACTGATAACCCTAAATTCATTTGAAATTCAGTTGAATTCAAGTTCCCCCTTTTATCCACTACATGAACAAGTCAGAATTCATTTTTGATGGTTGCATGCTAAAACGCTGAAGATGGTGGACACAGTAAACATTACATCTACCAAATAACAACATTCAAGTATTGTCACTGCAGGCATATTAGCTTGTGGATTTAGCATTCAAGTACCGCTGAAAAGCCTCAAAGAACAGTTAGCATTGCTACAGACTCTTAGGCTGTCTGCATCTACTCAGATTTTGAGTCAGGATGTACAGGACACCTCTAAAGTGTGGACTTTAACCTGTTAAAAGTCCAAGTTGAGCAGCATGGGGCCTCAATTTACCACATTGCCAGCAGATGATTTTCTGCTAATTTTTTAGAGTGTGGCTATGTTTTTATGAAGATCTATGGCCGACGGTGTTTTCAGAATGAGTAATTTAATTGCATCATACTTGTTTTTTCGATCACTTAGCTGTGTGTTTGAGTCACCAAATTCAACCTTACATTATCTTAATAACTGCCTTGTTGACTGAAGCATGGCACTGTTTTTAAACAAGCAACCATCTCATTTAGTAGTTAGCTAGGCTTGAGAAAAACTCCACACTGTAAGTTGCTCATAATGTGCACTGATAATGAGAAAGAAACCACAACTAATTCTAGTACCTTTTTGTTTGCAGAAAAAACTCACAGCTTCAATCTACTGCACTTAGCTGAGGGGAAAAGGAACGATAAATCATCAGTATCAGAGAACTTAAATTATTCCGGGAACTCAAACCATTCTGAGCATTCACAGTTAATCATTTGTCCCTCTTAACTGATTTGACAGATATTTTTATGCTACATAGGCGCCTGTGTGTTGACTTTAATCAGTTCATGTTTTCTAAATTACAAAGTGCAAAACTTGTGGCTGTTGACCTATACTGCTTTTTTATTGCTGTCTACTTTGTTATTATTCATATACATATTCATATCTTGCATGTAAAACCATACACCATATTATGACACACACGAATACTTGTATACATGTATACTTTACTTTCAGTGCAGGTATATTGTTTCTCTCTTTTTGGTAACCATTACTTTCAGTCACACAGAAAGTTCCTATTTAAACAGGAACTTAAAGTAAAATCAACAACAACATGTGAAAGACTCACTCAACTGACCTGCAGCTCCATATTTTGAGTCATTTAACAATTCCTTAAATATCAAACAGTTAGTTTGTGGCTCCATCTTGACAGTCTAAATGTCTTGCAGTTTTGTAGTAGAGCAAGTAACAACAGAGAAAAAAAATTCACAAAGATTGTATTCTTGACAAAGTTGGATGTTTTATTTTATAGATTAAAAAAAATTGTAAATGAATCAAAAACATAAATTAAACATTACAGGTCAAAATATCAGTTCTTACAAATGCAATATTTGCTTGTATGTCTATGTATGTGAGGTCAGCAGTAACAGTAAAATGGCCAACAATTTCCTGAAAGAAATTTTTTGAGTATTTCTTGGTAATATGGCAGCAAATTACCAGAAAACAACGTAATATCATCATCATCAAATCCCACAGAGAAGTATCACTGACCCTCCATACACTGATCAAGGTGACGATAGTATGTAAGGAAAAAGCCTTTTTTTCTTTGTGATGATATCATCAATCATTATGACATGGGTAATACACTGCTACTGAAACATGCAACCTTATCACCTTGCCCAACTAGTGATAGATTTTGTATTTCTCAGCAGACAGCACACGTACTTCCTTATACTGTAAATCCATTCAATTCATCTTGTTAGTCAGGTGAGGTGAGTGACACAATAAATCCACCAAAAAAGTCTTTTGTGTATGGAAGGAAAGTGATGCAAGACATGAACTACAATTATGCCTCATAATTATATGTTTGAGATAAAATATTTTGGAATCAAATTCATAGAAAGACTTTATAATTTTGGATGGATGTTGTGTATCATCACAGACTCAACTGGTGGTGCTTGAGTATCCATCTGTTTTATTTGGCGAATTTATGTGTACTTTCCCTTCTTTAGTCCTACAACCCAGATTCCCAGAAAGATTGTACACTGTGTAAACAAAAGAATCAGACTTTGATAACTTGCTCATCCATTTTGAAATATTCTTACTTAAATGTAGTAAAAAGGAAATATGTTTCATGTTTAATCTCATTGTCTGATTGCATGAAGGATATTACTAAATGTGCATTGTAAAGGGTGATAATATTATTATATCGTTATTAAAATATGAAAAGTTTTGGTGAAAAATAGACTAAATGTGCTCCATTCTTAAAAATTACAGTGGCAACGTTTATTCTTTAGAGTCCAGGGGGCATTTAAAGTGAGGATGTTAATTATTAACCACTTATGTTTTCAAGCTGTACTTTTACAAGCAGTAATGTTTCTCAAGCTTAATATTAAGTTTCACAAAACGCACACCTGTGTGGACAAAGGAGGGTTAGGGTTCTTTGATTGGTGAATAGATGTAAATTTAATGGCTTTGACGGTAGCCTGGGGAGATGTGCATGTGTGTTTTTGTGTAAGAGAGAGTGTGGTAGACACAGACAGAAATAACGTTGTTCGTAGTGGAAGTGGAGGGCAAAGAGGTGGGGATAAAGGAACTCTAAAGGGTGTTTCCTGGTTGAAACAACAAAAGGTCGGTTCAAAAACAACACTGAACTTTCCACACCAGGAATACCTTTCTCATACTGTTGCTAACTAACCTTCAGGTGCTTTTCTGATAAGGAGCGAAGCTGTTTCACAGGTGAGGAAGCGTACAGCACTATGAGGAATTGTCCCTGTGTGTGTAGTGAATTGCTATTTTATTACTTCTGCTTTATCATATTTCTTCAGCAATAAAATCATCGCGTATCAGAGAAAGAGGTGGTATTTTACAAACTCAGCCAACTCAGAAAAGAACTTTGATCCATTTTTAAGTTCCCTTATAAAGTTTAGTGGACGTCTTAATCAGCATGTCTGATAAGGGTGTATAATGCTTTAAAGGAAGGTCCAGATCTTCAATCAGTATAATCCAGCACATTTTTTAAAGCAGGATGAATTTTCTTTAATATATAATTCTGGTGGTATGAACATTGCCCTCTGTCAAATAGAGAAATGACAGAGCTAATTTTTTAGACCATTTTTCTTTTTAAGCACAGCTGTTTGCAGGATGCATAACAATGAGGTAATGTACTGCATCGATTTGTGGCTATGAAAGTTTAGGCTAATAACTGTAATATGATGATGGCGACACCGAAGTTACATGTAATCCTACTGCTGACAGATTCAACACTAACAGCTTAATAACTGGTCGAAGTACATTTAAGTTTGATTCCCAAGATTTTTCAGGGAACCTTGTGGTCCTGAAATATACTAAATAGTAAAATGTCAGAGTCTGAAAGTCTAAAACTTAAACCTTAATCCAAAAAAAGTACAACTTGATAAGCTTTTTGAGAGATAAATGATTAGAATTGTATTTTAACTAGACTATTCTTTTCCCATGTTCATGTTTTTTCTTTACTTTGTTAAAAAATTGTCTTTTAATCGAATGAAATGCTTTAATATGATCAGAGATCATGCTGTAAGACCTCTGCTTAGGTTTCTCAGTAGTTTGTACAGAATTTTAATATGTTACCTCATTGTTTGCAAGTCAATGATAAGTAAAATACATGCGAACACACAAACACACCACTGATTCTGACATCAACAGGTGATTTCATTGACAAAGACTGTAGACTCTTACACAATTGAATTTCATCTGTGTGATGTGGACTGTTTGGCAATTGTGCTCTAAGTGCTGCTGGGAACAAAATGAGGCAGTTTGACTACTCAGAACAATACAAGCCTGGAGTCAAACAAGGGCGTACAATAGGTTTAAGAGATCTCCAAATTGCACTCATCTTCTCTTTTAAAGCATACAAACATCCTGTCAGACATTGTTCAGCAGTTTCAGCCTTGATAAATGTTGTGACTGTGCACTATTAGCCTGAGTTATGGTTTAAACTCTGGGAGAAATGTGCTATATTAGAGGTAATTAAAAATGGCTGTTTACTGTACATAGAGTGGATGACAGTACCGTAATACCAATATTTTACAAACTTATATCGAAAAAAATACACTATATCCACTTTTACCAAGCTCAGTCTGGCAAACATAAAAAGGTTATGCACCAGATTTCATACTAGGGTGGAGCCTCAAAAATGTTTTGGCAAGTGCATGGAAACCTGAAAATTAGTAAGGTTGACAAAGGTTACTAGCTGAGAGAGACCTTGTGTAGAAATCTTTCAAAGGTAATCAGCCTCAAACTGATCTGCTTAGAAAGCTCTATCTTTCTATAAACCTACCTTTGTATATTATCTACCCACCTACATTCATACATCTATCCATCTATCTATTTTTTGCACTAACTGAGAGCTCTGTCACAATTTTTGAGTCCATACATCAAGTTTCTGTAAGTGAGGAAAGGTCGGGAGTAACTGCAAGGATCATTGCCTATAAAAGTTCAGGTCAAGCAAAACAATCAGCTGCTGTTTCTAACAATGGCTCTTTTTTCGTCAGCCAACCTAATGAGTCTTTTTTTCTCCTTTCTTGTCTATGCCTAGTGTACCATAGCATTCACAGTTGCTCAGTTTTTTAGAGGCACTGACCTAGTGATCAGGGTGGTCATAAGGTGCATTCTCAAAGAGTAATTTGCACACTGGACAGAATTTTGCTGAGATTGTTCTCTGCAGGTTCAAACATGGCATGTTGCACATCTTGCAGCAATTAATGGTGACAAAACAGGTTTATTTTTGTTTTGTTTCTTTTTGTTTTGTTTTTAAATCAGGGACAGTTACATCACAGATTTAGGTGTGCCTACAACTGCAGCATTCTTGCTCGTAAGTCATAGAAAGGATTTTTCTAACGTGTCTCATCCCAGTTTTACCTAGTTACAAACCTTAAATTTTCTCTTTTTTTGTCAACTCAAGTGACCAGATAACCTGAAAAATTCTCTCTCTTCATGCACACTCTGAATCAAAACACCGTAAATATCGAATGATTGTGAATAATGTTAATTCTAAATGTTTGATTTCTTAATCCAGATGAATAAATTAAAAATATTTTCAAAGACTGAAAATAGCTTGTCCTTAGCAGTAGTAAAGACTCTCTGGACTATCATTTGATTTAACATTAGCAAAATAGATTACCTACAACCCTAATAAAACACTTGTAGGAAAGCAGACCAGTCCGTTATGTCCTTAAATAATTTGTTAGATATATTTCCAAACCCCATCAAGTGCTGTTTTGGCAGCTAAAGTAGCATGAAAGGATCAGGAAGTAATAACTGTAGTAATTGAAAAAAAGACAGACACTACTAATGTAGCTGATCTTTATCTTATAATGTAGTTTATTTTTACTTCACTCTGCTTCTTTATTAAAACCATAGCAAAGACAGAATTTGACATGACTACTGTACCCATCACTGACAGCTTAAAATGATATCAGAGTCAGGCAAATATGAGGACTCTGTTGATTGGTTAGGGGTTGCCATTGCATGAAAATTTGATTACATTTATGTTTCCTAGAGGGTTAACACTAATGACTGGTGACTCCCTGATTTTTTCAGTTGGTACCACGAGGTAGACAATTTTAGTTTTTTAAGGAAATGCCTCAACAACATGTATGAATTCCCATTAAATTACAAAGACATAATGTTCTCCTCAGATTAAACAACAACAGAGTTTAAGATGTCGACTCTCAATTAGAATTCTCTATCCTCATGTTTATTTTTACTTTGTCCAATACTTCGTTCTATGACTGAAACCTACAGAAATGATGACTTTACACTGGTGACTTTTATCTCTTGGTAGATTTAGTGCTGATTAGCAAATGGTAGCACGCTACAGTGCTAAACATGAACTATAACATGGTAAAAATTAAAGCTGTTAAACATCAAAAAGTCAACACTGTCACTGTGAGTATGTTAGCAAGCTAGTATTAGTATGAAGCTAAAAACATCTACAGCCTCATATTCGTAGGGCATTGTGTGTATTTGTAGCCTGTCAAGTATATTTGTCATATTCCTGCTATGCTCATGCTACGTGACATGGTATGAGTCATAATTTGATGTCAGACGGGAACTCTTGACTGATACCGGCAGGCTTCTCATTAGACTGTCAAAACAGCACAGGTGGAAAAGCACACACACACCTCAGCCTCAGGGAAATTTACTATACACACATATACACACATATACACACAAACACACACAACACCACTGTTAGCTTCTTTGTGTCTGGCTTTTTGTATATCTGTGTTCATGTCTGGGTTTTTGCATGTATTTGTATCTGTGCAGGTGCTTGGATGTGTGGGTGTTTTTGGGTAAATTTGAGAGGCAAGGAGACACTGGAGAGAAGCTGAGGAGTAATGGACACAAAAGGGGGGGGCAAAAATAGAGATAGTTTGTGTCCAGATGACTTAAGATGTTTGGAGTTGGAATGATGTGTGGGAGGAGGGACAAACTTGGGGAGGGCATACAGGTAGAGAAAGAGGAGGGTTTAAGAGTCAGGTTACCTGGAATAGTTTGGGTTGGTTTGGTCTTTGTCAGCAGGGCTAGGTCATTAGAAAACAACTCTGAATCTGCGGCGCTTCGAAACAAAACGCTACAGCAGCACTCTTTATTACAGCCCTGGGGTTTCAAAGAGGGGGGAAGTCAGGCACCCTTCAAACCGGATTCAGTTACACGGCCAGAGAAAGAAAAGGAGAGGTAGAGAGAGAGAGTGAAAGAGAGAAAAGAGAGACTCCTTCAAACCAGGTTTTGTAGTTTAAGCCAGTGGAGAGGGAGAGCAAGAGAAAAAGGACGAA
This sequence comes from Acanthurus lineatus, assembly GCA_029814665.1. Lineage (NCBI taxonomy): Eukaryota > Metazoa > Chordata > Actinopteri > Acanthuriformes > Acanthuridae > Acanthurus > Acanthurus lineatus. Next base: position 14,730,060 of record JAPZDV010000024.1, on the reverse strand, counting down.
GCACACACAGAGGACAGTGAGTTACTGAGGATCCCAACCTCCAGGGAGGGAGAGAAGTGTTTACTCTGTGCTCCGTGTTCAGTGAGGTGCATCTGGGCCTTACAAAGACAGATAACTACATCATGTGGGTGAGTGGAACTGGAAGTAGAATCAACGTGTTTATTGAGAAGATGACGAGGAAGTTCACTGTTTTGCATTGGAGGGGCCATTTGAATATTAGCATCACTGCTTATCCCGGCAATAAGTTTCTTTTGATACTGTGCTACAAAGAGAATTGACGTACTAAATGTATTCTGAGTTTTTTGCTGCCGCTCTACCAGTTTCCGTGGTGTACTGTCTCATGTACTTTACATATTTGAATGCTGTCTGCAACTAAATGGGAGTATGCACAGTAGCTTTGTCTGTAGTTGATATGCTTTAGGATGCCTCGTGTTTTATGTTCAGTATCTTATCACAGGTGTGGCAGCTCTGGGTGGAGGCAGGAACATTTTATATTCATTCTGATTCAGATGATATTCCTTAGTTTTATTGTATTGTATAGTTGTATTGAAACAGCTGTTTTGAGCTCATTTTACCAATTGAAAAAAATATTTTTTAACACGTGTGCGCCAACCACAGGGTTGTACAACGGTTGATTGCTACGTTTTTGGCCTAAGGTGGAAAGAGAAGCATAAAACAGGTCTTGTTACATGCACCTGCACTTTAGATCCTCAAGTGATTGTATAGCAAGTTTTAAGTTTTTAACTTTTGTGGTATTTCTGTTTGGAGCAACTGACAAATTGAAAGTCACAATATCAGGCTTCATTCAGTTACCTGCTACCTCTGTCTCAAGGGTTCACCTAAGGAGGTCCAGAGGACATGTAGGCAACACTGTGGGTGGGTGGGTGTCTCATCAAACAGCATGAGAAAGAACTGGGATTCTAAATTCAAACAAGGTGAAGAGAGATGACAGCATGAAGGCTGATGTTGGCAAATTTTGTCAGAAAGTGCTAACATTTAATTTTCAGTCAACCAAAACAGAAATACTAGAAAGGTTATTTACTTTAAAATGTTCTGCATAATCATTCAAATGCACGTTGCACTTATTTGGAACAAGAGCTGTACAAACAATCTCCTTCTGGAATAGGCCACATAATCGTATCAATCAGCCCTGGTGTGTGAATCAGCATACTGTATGTGAATGGGCCTGCTTGTGTGTTAGTGACTGCAGCTCAACTCTAACTATAGTGTGCACTTCTGCCCATATAAGCAGGGTTTGTATGTGCTTCTAAATATCTAGGCATTTGTGAGCTGCTCTGGTCTAGATCTCTTCCTTTGATTAAATCTTGTCCAACAAGTCACGCGTATTTCTCAAAAGCCCTTTTGTGAATGTTTCAGTTGAGGGGAACATAATCCAACGAAGCTGTGAAGCAGCAAGGGGAAAACCTCATTCTAACAAAAGGTTTACCATGTCAAGGCTTTTGTCTGTTAATGTTGACCCAGATATGCTTTTTGCCACTTTGGCTAGCTTAACTGATTGGAGTCCACCATATGGGTCAGTCTGACTCAAAAAGAAACAAAATCAAGGTGAACAGGTTGGTTTGGCTGCTACCACGTTATTGTTTTGAAATACTGCTCTGGCTCAAAAATGGTTAATGTTAGTCATTATTAGTTTAATTTGTCATCTTACTGTCTGTATAGAAAAGCTGAACTTGTGTCTGCAAGTATGTCTTTGTCCATTCTTGGCTATGTAACTCACTTTAGTCATCTTGCTGGTTTCTCAGGTTGGATGAACCTCCCATTTTCAATGCTGTCTCATTAATCCTGCCTTAATTCTTCTACTATTTATTGACCTCATATTGCGTATGTTATGTTTGATAATGACCTGATTTTTTTTTAAGAAGGACCTACTTTCCCTATTGAACTGAGTTTTTTTCCATTTGGCATCAGTGCTGAGTGTGTTTGATTCTTTTGAGGGTTTGTATTAATCAGAACATTTTCAAATCAAATTTTTGTTTACATAGAGGAGTCTCTTTTATGCAGGTGTTCCAAATCAGATTTTTTAGGCTCAATACACTTTACTTTATGCCATAAATGTGGCTTGGTTAAAAAAAAGGGATGTAGCCTTTGGGGAAATTGAGAAGAGAAGATATGCTTACATCCCCTTACATAAAGTGAAAAGTATATGGCAATAAACTTATTGTAAGAAAAAAAACAGCATTTCAACTAGAGGTAAGTACAGCACCTCATGTTACAGACTGAAATGCTGCAGGGCTTAATGTAAATAAGTGAAACACTCATGAAATAAGAAACATAAGAGAAATTTGATGTCATAACTTGTAGAGTAAGGAAAAAAATGTCTGTTTCTTTGACATATGCAGCTTTTATGTTTTAAACTATATGCTTTAAACTATACATGATTATTTGAATTTCTGTCTTATATAAGAGTGTCCAAAGGAGTCTCTAAGCAAAATATTGTTAGCCTGAAGAGCTATTTCATAGCATAAAAAAAGCTATTTTTCCAAGAAAAAAATCTCCACCAATGTTCTTTTCCCCTCCTTAAGGGGAAAAGAACATTGGTGGAGACGGTACCAGGGCACATAAGGGTTAATAGAATCTATTGTTGCTTGTTTTTTGCATTCGACTAACGAGAGCTGACAGATGTTGACATGAAACAACAATATGAGCCATTATTTTCAAAGAGATGAGCTTTCAAATTTTTTGGAGCTCTACCTTGAACTGAAGTTACTTAGCAGAATGACCATGGTAGTAAAGTCATAAGCAAATGAGGGAATTTACCAAATACTTTGGTAAAGCAGAAGTGAAAATTAGAGAACAGCATATAACAGCATTCCCCTTTAGCTGTTTTGTTTAGCCATGGCTCTGGTAATTCCTCATTAGTCATCAAAGATTTGCACTAGTTGTTTTCCACCACACAAAGTATCGACACACATATGTATACTGCCAGTTAGCAACCATACTAGTGTGATACTTGAGCTATAAAGATTAAGTAAACGACAGGCATCAATGGCACTCTAGACAGCTAACATACCCCACTGTGAGTCGGCTGGAGCTAAGAAAGTGTTATGGTGTATTGAGTTTTTAATGAACAGTTATCATTATTTTTGTCAATAAGTGACTTTGGTCAAGAAGAGGAGCTACTGTGGATACAGAGGGGTTTCAGCTCTTAGAGCCGGCTCTTTGAAGTGAAGGACGGAAGCCGGCTCCTGATTGGGAGCAAATTTGTTTTTTTTTCTCCTTTGTTTTTTTTCTCCTTTTTTTTCTGCTAAAGCCGCATTGGTCCGTGATTGGTCAAGATGTGTGGTAGCGTCTGTGTGTCCATACTGAACAGGGGGGGGTTCTTTTTGTTTTACACATTTTGATTTATATTTTGTTGGTTTATTCTATAAGCTTGTCTATGTTGTTTCACTGTAAATAGTTAAGAGTTTATAAATTATATACATACAGTCAGAGACTGGACATTTTTGTCTAATTGAGATGGGTCTTTGTTTTTGTACTTTATAACTTAATTTATGCAGCACTCTGCCCCATATTTGTATGGATGTTGAGTAGATAAATAAAGCCATATAAATAATAAACAATTGATGTGTATATGTACATATGTATGTTTTTACATTAGTAATTCAACTTACACATAATTTTACATTTTTTGGTAATAAATTAATTTAAGCAACAAAAAAATCTGAGGAGCCAATTGGGAGCCAAAGGAGCCAATTGGGAGCCAATTGGGAGCCAAAGGAGCCGGCTCTTTTTAGAGAGCCGAGCCAGAAGAACCGGCTCTCCAAAAATAGCCGGAATTCCCATCACTATATCAAAGAGTAGCTGGCTAAAGCTCAGAGAAGCTAGCTGCAGTTTAGTCCAATCAAATCAGCGTATTTGCAAAGCCTTTCAGAGCCAGCAAAATGATGCTATTTCACTTAGCCCTATCGTTCCCGCCTACACTGTTTTTATTAACTCTTTGACCATAATTAAACATTGTTAGTAGAAGAAAAAGAGTATTATCTCATGCGAGTATTCGTATACCTTTATGGAGAACTCGATTACTATTAAAATTCAGTGGTCATAAACGAGCGCAGTCCTGCCGCTCTAACAGCTGAGGCTTGTTACTGGCTTGGTGGGCGGGGCTTAGCGGAGTGATTCGAATCAACGGAGAATGGCGGAAGGTCTACGTCATGTGTCTTAAAAAAACGATTATTCTAATTTTACTAAGCCTAGCCCTGTTGAAGATGTCTTTATGAAATGTCAAAGCAAACAAAACAAGTCACGTTTTTTTTAATTTATCACTTGTAGAAACAATTTAAAGTCCACCTACATTTTGAAGGTATTTGGTAAAGCCATTGTTAGCTAACTCAGTGACAGCCAACCAATGTCGAATATCGTTTCTACTGTGAATGTGGGGGGTTCATACACCCCTCAGCTCTGAGTAACATGACTCCTAAACGTGTTGTTATCGGAGGTTAATGTAGAAAAAAAGAAAATCTAAGGCTACATAAAATTTAAATTAGACAAGTACTTACCATGAGTTGTATCTTTCCTATTTTGGTTAAGGCTAACCGAGTCCACACACTCTGAGCGCTTAACTCCCGACGTGTCGCTACAGAGGCGAGTAAATAACCGATCAAAGTCTGGTAAGAGCCAACAAGCTGATCCACAGATATGTCTAAAACCAGCCCCTCTTAGAACAGCAAACTTTTAAATTATTGTGTCTCACTGGTTAATCAGGGATGTAGGCGGCAGGTCTGAAATTCTCTGAAAGGACCTACAGTATGGCTCCTTCAGAGCGGTGGTTGTGAGTCCCGACCTGGCCTGTCTCTAGCATAATGCCGCAAGGTAAATCTTAAGGGTTGCAAGATGAGTAAATTAATATATTTCTCAGTTTTTCTCTCATCTTAAAAAAATAGTTTTGCCTCTTCAGTTTTTGGCCTATCTGTCTTTTTTTTTGAGTGAACATAATCTGACAATGGAAATAATTTCATTTTACACAGCTTTGGGGGATCCTTCTGCTCTATTGGCACCTAACTACTATAATTTATTTTGTAATGTGTTCTATTAACTATGCACACAATGCAGACTTAAATATAGCCTACAATATGCAATTATGCAACTCGGATACAGGTTATATGTTGCTCAAGGTTGTGGGAGTGTTGTGGGGATTTTAACCTGGCACCTGAAACTAAACACAGCCACTCCTCTCACTGTACCATCCTGTAGCTTTACAGTGTCTTCTGTCTTCAGAATATTGGTTGTCTTTGAATGGAGGACTTGCTGGGTCCCAACAGACCCTGCCACACCACACCCCCAGATACAATACATTGAGTCTAAAGCGTTCATCGTAAGGTCTGTCTGGTAACAGATTATGGGAGCTGCTGGCAGCAAATGGAGTGGCTGACAAATGCATACCAGTGAAAAAAGCAGCATGCTGTGTTCCATATGTGCATGATCAGTTACCTTTTTGGCCCCTCCTGTGTAAATGCATTGTATAATTTACTTGTTTTAAGCATGGCTAAAGTTTTGGGTTTTTGAAGAGAGATGCAGTTTATTCTCACATTGGACAGCCACCTGAAAATTAACTTAAAAAGTCCAGTGCATGCGGATCATGAGAGCTTTGTTAATTATATGAAAGCTTGCACAAAACTAAACAATCAGAATTCTGCTACTCCACCTAGACAAAAAAAAACATGTGCACTTAATGGTTTCTCTCATGCCAGGTAATGCACACTGTTGTGTTGACACCTCTGCTCATCATGGCATAAATATTTTTGTTATTTTTTCCACAGACAATCGTCCATTTGCCTGAGGAAAGCACTAAACCATTGCAACCCAGGCGACCAGGTAAGCTGTTGGTTGCTTCCATGTCAATATGCATTTTTGATTCTTGGAAAATATAGCATTAGATCATATTGTAAACTTGCAGCTGAGTAAAGGCATAATTCTAATTTCCTCTTGACTGATTGTCTAAGTTTCTCTGCCTTTTTTCTGTATCTTCGTCCCAGTGGTCCCCAAACCAGGCCGCCGCAGAAAGCCCATGACGGCCCCAAAGACTCAGAAAGATAAGGCATCCAAGAGGAAGAGAGTATTGCTGAGTGTCCTGGCAGTTGTGGTAATACTGGGCATACTGGCCACCGCAGCATACTTCAGTGAGTCACAATTCCTGAAAATAGCTTCCTCCTTCAAAGGATGTACACATACACCATTTCCATTTCCATCATACTAGATAAACATGTTCTGCAAAAGTGTAAAAAGTATGGTGTAATCAAGAGCCACTCTCTGTTTATCAAATCATCCAAAAAAAATGCTTTTAAACTTGTGATCTGTTCCTCTCTTCCAATGTGCCACTCCTTTTGCCTGCAGTCAAGGTGCTAATTGACAGCAAGTATTTCTTCTGCAAGCGTTCAGTGAAGTTCATCCCAATAGATCAAGCCTGCGATGGGATAGATGACTGTTCATGGGGAGAAGATGAAATCACCTGTGTGTCAAGCTTTACGGTCAACACTACCTTTCCAGGTAGAGCAAAAGAGAGTCAATGTGGTTTTAATTAGATTGTTTTTCTAATTGGTTTTTAGATTTTGTCTTTGGATTCAGTTTAGTGTCATTTAGTTTCCAGTCTGGATCAGCTTGCCAGAGCTTAGCTTTCATTCAAAAGTGGTTAGGTGTTAAGGAGTCTTGTTCACATAAGCCTTACTTAGTTTTACTTTTTTGTATCATAGGGGCTTTTAGTCAAGTTTTAAGAAGCTTAAAGTTCTTTGTGAATGAAAACAACTCATAGTCATGTAGACAGCCCGCTCAGTCTCAATAAACATATGCACCAATACCCATCAAAGTTGTTTCATGCCTAACAATATTTATCAGTTAACAAATACTCAAACTAAAAACATTTCATGTATATTTTTACATTTTTTTTACTGAGTTTAGTAAGTATACAGTATTTTTATTTTGCTTGACTCAAGTATTTTTTTTTCATGCCTGGTTTTGTTTTTTTAGTTCAGTTTAAGTCAACTGTAACAGCCTGAAAACAAACACCTGACTCTGTCTTGTTTTGTCTTTATACAGACACAAAAACAAAGCTTGAAAAAAAAAGATTCATCTTGTCTTCTTCTTTGCCACTCCTCCCTCTAGTGCGTCTCACATCTGCTCAGCATGTCCTGCAGGTGTACAGTCCTGGCTCAGGTTGGCGGAGTGTGTGTAATGACGACTGGACCCCGCAGCACTCACAGACAGCCTGTAAACAACTGGGATACACAAAGTGAGTTTAAACCCACCAAAGATGATGAGTAATGTTGTAAACTAAATGCCTTGTTTACTTAAAATGAGGCTTTACCTTCTATCAACAGTCAACCTCATAGCACCAGTGTCCCAGTGGACAGTTTGACATCTTCCCTGAAAACTGGACCATTCACAGCTGTCAGTCCTGGGACTTCAACCACATCCATACATCAGGCCACTGTTGATCGGTGAGGAAGACCAAACTGTCATCAGCTTAACAGATCATGACATTATTTTTCATTGCAACATAAATTCATGAAATCATCAAAAAAATAATTTCTTTTCAGGAACTCCTAGTGTTTGCTTCTGCTTTTTAACATTACTTCTACTGACAAGGCTGACAAAGACAAAGCTGCTGACGGAAAGCTAATCACCTCTGAACTAGTCCCTATATCTGTTTGCCAAAGATAAACTTTGCTTTTATTTTCCCTTCGTGCAGCTCACATGTCTCTTGCACAGATGAGTACTGTTATGGTTTGTGTTCTCACAGTTTCTGTTCCCAAATAAAAAAAAAATTCCACAGGTTTTATTTTAGTCTTTGTTTCATCCCATATGAAAGTGAGCAATACAGTCAGGTATTTCACCCACTCAAGGCAGAACTGAAACAGAGAAAAAGTTCAGTGTGGTAAAGTTAGGACAACATTTGATTGTGTTCTTTGTCTGTTAACTAATTGTGCAGCTGTCTGAAGTACATGTGTAACTCTAATCGTTCAATGTGAAACCTTTTTTTTTAACCAACAGGAGTGTGTGCGAATCCAGATCTGTGGTATCTTTGTCCTGTTCGGGTGAGTTTATTTTCAGAACAGCTACCACCATCACCAACATTGCGTAGTGTTTACAATGAGGCAGAGAGGTGTTTTTGGGTGGAGGGGGGTGTAAGATGACATGCTTGTGTGACAAGTTTCACGCTGGCAGGCTCATACAAGTCTAAAGTTAGCAACAGCTAACTCTTACTTAGCAACACATGACAGAGCACTCCACTTCAGTCTCAATAACAAATCAAAACAAGGAAAGAAACTCACCTGACCAGAACTTAACTGGTTAAATAGCATAATATAGATTTATAA
>JAPZDV010000024.1:14697601-14721630 GCA_029814665.1 Acanthurus lineatus | reverse complement strand
TATAGATTTATAAATCAACAAGGACATAAAAATAAATAAGGTAGTTTGAAATGAGCCACTGCAAAGAAAATAATCTTTTTTAATTAAAAGATATTTCTGTTTATCAGACTGTGGAAATGTGGGCTATCAGGACCGCATTGTCGGGGGGACAGACGCTTTGATCGAGGAGTGGCCCTGGCAGGTGAGCCTGCAGCAGGGAGGCCAGCATATATGTGGAGGCTCGCTGGTGTCACCGCGTTGGGTTGTCACTGCTGCACACTGCTTTGCTGGGTCAGTCATTTTTGTCAGTTCTATTGAATTTAATTTATAAAGGAAATACGTAAACAAATGCTCACACTTCCTCTTTGTTCTCTTTTTTTTGGGCCCTGCAGTAGTAAAAAGGAATTGAGCCGCTGGAGAGTTGTGTCAGGTCGCACATACATGGGTACAATTGGAGGTTCCTATGTGGACAGGATCATATTAAATGGAGACTACGATCCAAGCAGCAGCGACTACGACATAGCACTGATAAGACTCAGCAGCCCCATCAGTGTTGGAGGTTAGAGTTTGATTTAATACATGAAAATACATAAACAGCACCACTTTATGATTCATTAAGTTTCTTAGCATATTGGTTAATTGAACTTCAGAGTTTGAAATTAAAAAAATTGCTTAAATAGATCTTTAAGGGCAAGTGAAGACATTTTATAATCAACAGGCTTTAGTATATTGCCCTCTAGTGGTCTATATGTCATATAGCAAACTCTTTGCTATTGACCATGCTCACTTGATAATTGAACTTTACCTTTTACCTGCCAAAGCTACAAAAAAATTGCGTAAACAAAAAAAAATCACTTTAAAAAGGCTAACATTTTCAAAATGAGTGCACTGCTGCTGTCTTTCAGAGGGCCGCATGCCAGTATGTCTACCTCCTAAAGCCTTTGGCCTTCTTGCTGAAGCCCCCATGACTGTGACTGGATGGGGACACCTGGAGGAAAACGGTGAGAAACCCTCCAAAGTACATAAGCTGTCATCATGATTATTGAGTGCCAACTTTTTGACCAGAAAAGTCAACTTTTCTTCAGTCACCTCTACAGCTCAACTCTTGCATCCTTGTTCTGCCTGCAGGTGAGGTTCATCCTTCTCTTCAGAAGGCCTCTGTCCCTCTGATAGACCAGGCTGTGTGTTCCAGCCCCGCAGTGTATGGCAGCTCCATCACCCCAAGGATGATCTGTGCTGGTTTCCTGGAGGGGAAAGTGGATGCCTGTCAGGTATTGACCCACTAAAAAATATAGTTTTAACCTAACAGCAGTTAAACTTGTACTGGCCAGCTGTTCAGCATTAGTTTTGGTTTTGATATTGAAATGTTGTTTTAATATATAAACCACAGGGGGACAGTGGGGGTCCTTTGGTGCACTTTAAGTCCTCTAGATGGTATCTAGTAGGAGTGGTAAGCTGGGGCATCGGCTGTGCCCAAGAGGGACGACCAGGCGTTTACAGCAATGTTGAGGAGATGTTAAACTGGATTCGCACAGTCGTTGACGTAAGTGTTGTGGTGATAGAAGTGTCAGTAAGGTTCACTTACTATCTTTTTCTCTATTGCTAGTAGTTCAAGCTAGGAAGAAAACTTTGATTGTAAACATGAAACTACATTATTTACTGCATGAAACTGACTCCAAGTAGCCGACAATTACTCTACTAGGTGTATATAGACAAAAAAGAGAACTACATGCATTAAATATGGGGATTTTTACTTTTTCTCTGCAGAAAGAACCCTGAGGTCTTGCACTGTGACAAGCAACCACCAGAAGACTGCAGCCAGTCCAGCATGGACAGACTGTGAAAGGAGAAGAATGCTTTTCTTTTCATGTGGTTGACTGAAGGTTGGAGACAGATGGAGAGAAAAGGAGAAGTTGAAGAGCGATCTCAGCCACAATGCAGACAAACTGTTAAACACAGCCTAGTGCTGCACGTACACACACACATTACTCAAACTTTATTTGGGTGTGGTTTGTGCCATTTCAGGTTCTTATCTCAGGGGACAAGTATATTTATGTTGTTCTGCGTCGCTTGTGTCGCCACTCTGATGTTTTTAGCTTTTACAATGTTTTAATCGGACCAACCCAGTTCTCTGTTTTATGCATTTTTATAGCAATATAAAATGAAAATACAATATTTAAACACTGCCACTGACTCGATAACTCAGCAGTAAGTGGTCAAACTGTTTCCACTGTGAGGACCACGTTGGCAGACAAAGTACATTGTGGTATATAGAGATACTGAAGTTCATTTGATAAAGAAAGGCGACATATGGGGCATCCCTGTGCAATACTAAAACCAGTAAAGGTCAGCATTAAGTCTCAGGTTTATTGTTAAAGTGATGCCAGAAGGTCTGAAGTCCAGGAGTTTAATGCATATTTGGTGCTGCATCAATTGATCCAATGTGCCCATATTAAAGGTAAAATGTATGTTTTTGTAGCACAGATGTTGTACTGTCTGGTGCAGATTTACATGAGCACTTTATGTAGAGAGCAAGAAATATATGACCTTATCATATGTGCAAATGATTCTAGAAACTAGTCTGATTATGCACTGAAGACTATAACTGAGATCACAGTGCCTCCACATTGAGTTTCAAAGTGCATTCAGATAATGTAGCGTGCCTTCAGGAAACTCCCTCCTGGGCAAAATAGCAAGAGAGGTGGTAGCTTTTTAAATTTTTGCACTCAGGCAAACCATTTCATTATTTTTTTCATTTTAAAGTGATCATTTTTATTAAAGTAACAATACTCATTAATGTGCATTTATGTAAATCAGTCTCTGGTCTGCAGATTTACATAAATGAATTTGAACTTCTAAAATCAAAAACTTGGTCAACTTATTGTATTATAATGTATGATAGGACATGAATAGCATTTCTTTTAAGGTTTGCATACAGTATGGGGACTGCCATCGAGGTTGATAGCATGGTAGATTTTGTGTGTTCTTTGTAAATCCTTGTAAATAGGTTGTAATTTAATAAAGACATTTTTCTTTAACTTGGCAAGTGGAACAGTTGTTATGTTACACAACTGACTGTAAGTTTATGCAGGAAACTGGATCTTTCTTTTTTCCAGTCAGTGTTGTCCTCTTCCCACGCACACACCCTCTGACCCACAATCATCAAAAGATACACCAGAGGACACATTTTATGTACACCATTATATAAATTCTTTGCAAACCATGCAAATGACTGTTCTCATTTCAAATTTTTTACACAGTCTGTGAAAAATACCTTATCATGCAAGACACTTAAATAATCAAATCATTTTCATTTATGGTAACTAAAAAAGAAAGTTTTAAATGAGTGGTTTCAAACATCTGCCTTGCTAGGCTGCATCTTGAAAAAACTTATTTTTAAAATTGCAATACACCCACAAGTTTTTCCATTTCCTCATGTTTTTCCCCAGTCACCCAGTGCTTTTCTTACACTGCCCCTCTGTGGTGAAAAGATGTCATTTTCTGTGTGTCCAGTTTTCCATCTTTACCACAGGCTTTGTATTTCTACTTCTATCTGCTGTAGAAGTCAAAAGAGCACAACAGAAGGAAAAAATAAGGGGTCAAAGCTCCATAGGTGCTTGAACTCCTAAAATGTTATGCAATCAAGTCACAAAATTTATTCACATGAGAAGTAACGAAACACAGTAAAGGGCATGACCTTTGAGAGGGAGACAGAGGCTAAAAGTCAAAAACAAAGAGACAGCTGATTAGAAATGAAATCGTTTATTATTTCCTGAATATCAGAGAAATACAAATGTTAAAAACAAAACCCAACATTGATCAATGCCGCTGCACAGTAGCAGACGCTCTCAGTCAGTTGGTTTGGTCAGCTGGTGGCTGACAAATGATGAAGTGAAAGCTGCTGCATACACCTTGAGCCTAGTCCTTTCACCAAAACCATATGATTAGATAGTTAAACCCTAAGCAACACTAGCTGATCAACTTAATTATCAGTTTTAAACATTGGGAGACTGAGTGATGTGAAAACTGAAGCATGCACTTCAGAAGTCTTTCAGAACAACAGTGCGGCAGCTCAGTTGGTAAATAGCATTTATACATTTTTATTGAAAAAACAGCAACATTAACAAGTGTTACATAATAGATGCTCTCATGGTTATCTGCATCATCTACGGCTGGGGCCTTTGAATGGGTTATCCTGTATTGAGAAAAAAAGATGGAGACGAAAAAGGATTAAAACTGTCTGTAGAGGAAAACTGACAAGATAATTAAGTCAAGTTCAACTTAGGCAAGCAGATATTTAATGGGTTGTATGAGATTAAGCGTGGGCTTACACATCTTTGCATTTTTGTTATAAATATATCACCATCTTCCCAAAATACAACATGGTTACACAGTAATCCCACTTTTAAGGTCAAGTCACTTTTCTCCAATGGAAAAACAATCACATAATCTGATCCCCAGTATTTTAGACATGTGCTTCATCTTTTCTCTGATGTCGTTTTACCTCATCATCATCATCACTGTCGTCAAATGCAACTCCTTTAGATGACTGGCTCTGACTCTGAGAGCTGTACTTAGTGAAGGACGATGACGACGACGACGACGCTTGTCTGTGGTAAAAGAAGAACAACCATCGTAGTTTGAATATACACAACTGGTGAAGGAAAGAGGGAATGGAAGAAAACACGTTGTGTGTGATCATTAATAGACAACAAACAGAAGGAGTTAACTCTGTTCCTCACATATTTCTTTTCTTTTGAAGAATAAAAAAACTTTTAATAAACAAACGGATTGACAAATGAATTCTACCTTGGAGGGGGAAGGGTAGTTTTCCTCACAGGTATGTCTTCATCTGAATCATCAATGGTGATCTGGGGTTGGACAAAGATTAAAAGCAACAATGACGGATGGTTCAGTTCACATAAAGATTAAAATCAAGGAATTTTGTATGTCTGACTTACTTCATCTTTTGTATAAGATTTGGCAGCTTGAGTCCGAAATGATTTCTGGGGTGAAGCTTGAAACGCTGAAGAATGAAATAAAGAAGAGGTAAGAGAGAGACAGGCAAAGAGGAAACTGAAGCTGGTGTCAAATAATTTATTCATACTCTTAAAATATATAAAATAATATAGAAAAACATATACTTGTGTTCATTCTCTGTGATGCTTTGCTTTAGCATGTTATGAAATCAACACTTTGCTTGTGTGTCTTTACGGCATCACTCTCATACCTTGCATAATGGTTCTGCTTTGGATTGCTGTTGATGATTTCTGAGAGCGGCCCCGGCCGGCTGGCTTTGGTTCAGTGGCGGTGGCACCTGGATGGATATATGAAGGATTTATTTTGTAATGCACAACATCATTATGTACAATCCTTCATTGTCGCTGTATTAAATGTAATGGACCCCAGTTAAAATGAAAATTGTTCCCGTGCCACACGAGTGTCACACTTTACTCAAAGGGTGTTGCTTATTTTGTCTAGATCTTTGTCAAACCTGCTCTCATGTATAACTTCTCAGCGAACAAAAAACTGCAAACACTGAAGCCAACCTTTAACTGTTTACAGCTGTAGCTCCTCCCCTTCTTCAAAAGTTATGTTTATTTTGTAGCAGCAGTAGGAAATTATGACTTTGATTATGGGCTCAGTTTGCTTAATGCTTGATTTTTTTCACCTGTTTTTAACACTAATAATAAAACAACGTTTCACTGGTGAAAGTGCATGACAAAGTCTAAAGAGTTTGACTTCCCTCTACTGGAGATCAGGAGAAATGCAAGTTAGCAGTATTATATTTATAACTGTGTTGATCACAGCATGTAAAGTTATAAATATAACTTCCTACAATCCGTTCACATTATGTATGTACATCTAAAGAAACATCATTACATCAGTGTATACATTTTACTATTACTCACCAGGCTTTTGTATTATATTTTACACATATTGAGTTTTATTCCTATATTATAGCTGCTTTATTATTGTGTGTCTCAATTTCTAATTATTTTGTTTCACCTATGTGGTTTTTCTTTATATATATTTTTTTACGTTATTGTAAGAACACAATTTGGGGGCACCTGAGAACAAATTTAATTGTTCTGTAGAAAATAAAAGAATATGAACTTGTTTATATTATAAGAAGCTTAGAGTGAACCTCTTGTCCTGTAATAATATCTGGCTATCCATTTTACAGTTGATGTGCATTCTGTTAAATTGCTGTCTTTTATTTCCTTTTCATTTACCTACTGTGTACACAGAGCATTAGTATCGGTTCTGCACTGCCTTAACACAGAAGTCTGTGTCTGTGTATGTTGGTTTAACTTGTAACTCCGGCCCTTAGTGGTGTATTTGCTTTGAGTCATTTGCTTGTGCCAAGCCTGCAACCCTGAATAATTATTCAGAACATTAATTTACCGCTGTCTCGCTCTGCACCTCTTTTTAAATTACATACTCATGAATGTTTAGTAAGATCACTCACCTCTCCCCCTTCCCCGGCCACCCCGCCCTCTGCCTCCCCGCCCTCTGCCTCGAGTAGGGGGAGGGAATGAGGTAGAGCCTTCATCAGAGTCCATAGTCACATCAGCAAACTCATCGGACATATCCACGTTTCTGAGGTCATCACCACGCTCCAGACGGTGAGCTTTGGCCCTGTTCATAGCCTGAGGACAAGAGAAATAAAGACCACAAACTTAAGCACAACACAGACTACACAGCATTCCAGGCTTGTGTGCATTCATTACTTACTTCTCTGATATCATTCTCCTCTTCATTTGTGTTTTTTTTGGAGTCTCTGAATCGCTGAATCTAAAATTGTTGAAACACACACTCTTACAATGTCATATAACTTCAGGATCATCTTTAAAATTCCCCCTGCGAGCCCAACCCACTAACCTCTGTGTCTATATCCTGCTCTGTGCTTACTCCCCTGGCCTGCAGGTGTCGCTGTGTCTTCTCTAACTGGTAAGATATCAGCTCCTCAATGGCGTCCCTTTCGTCTTTGTCTACAAATTCCTGAATGGCCTTTCCCATTCCTTGCTCAGTCAGAAGGGACAGCTGCACTGTCTGTGAATGTATGCAAACATAAACAGAACACACAGCAGATGAATAATAAGTGTTGTGACACCTTGCAAAAAAGTGAGTGTGAAGCTGTGTGTGTACAGTACCTGTTCAGCTGCCTCAAAGTACTGTTTAACCAGGTCCTCCACTCTCAGCCCCTCAACTGCGTTGGTTTTTACCAGTTTGCCATAGTCAACATTGATCTCATCTGACAAGCAAAACAATAAAACCATGTCAGACAGACAATACTGTACATTGTTCCTCTGTGTATAATACAGATACGTAGCCATGTATTTAGACCATGTCAGACCTTTGATGCCCTCCTTTTGCTCACGCCGTCTGAGAAAGTGAATAATGTCTTTTGGGTTGGCCACACGGTCCACAAATTTCTGACTGAAGCGAGAGGTGTTGAACGTCTCAAAGCCTCCACTGTAGTCCACCTGAAGAGGGCATTGAAGAGGATGAATTTGGATTTTGCATTAATAATAAGGTGTGCACACAAGCCACAAGAGTGTCCATCTTACCCTCAGGCGAATAAGGGGTTTCTCTGGGGTGAGTGGACTTCCAAGTCGTTCTCTTTCAGCTTCTTCTATCATCTCTGTGACCTACAGGATGGCAGACAAAAAGACAGAAAGAAAGATATAAGAGGGTGAAGTTGACTAAGCAATAGATGTGATATGTGTTACTAAATTGCTTTTTCTCACTTAAAGTGGAAAGGTTGCTGTTTTTTTCCTAAAAGAAGCCAAAACAAAACACAGCCAAACTCAGAGTATTTCAACGACCAGCAGTAGCATTAAAGTGGTCTGGTGTGGCCTATTGCATTCTGGCTGTTGTAGGTTTTTCATCTTTTTATCATAAGATAATACAATAGCCCGTTCTCCTTGTTTTATTTGGCCATGTATTATTATTTTAAAAAAAAGTTCACAACTCTCTACTGGTGAAATATGCTAAATTTTTACCTTTGCAAAGCACAAGTTCTCCACCTTCTTTGTGACCTGGGGTGTTTCAGGTGTGAAGAGTTCTTCATAGTCTGCAAGCACCACATCCTGGATGAGGAACTGACGTACTGTCTTTAAGGGGATCTTTTCCAGGTTCATCTTGCGACCTTTCACTCTCAGCAGCCCTATGTGCCTATATCCACATAAACTAATTAGTTTGGATCCCTCATCACCTTAAAACCCACTAAACATATGGTAACTATCATTCATTGTGAGTATGTGTTTGTTTTTACTTCTTTGTAGCCTCTCCAGGGGATAGAGAAGTGGCCACAGAGCTGCCAGGCTGAGTCACATAGAAGAGCTGCTGTTCATTTCTAGTTGGTGTTATCAAACACTCATGCTCGTGGCCCCAAACCACCAAGTCAAGGAAGTCATCCAAGAACTGTTCAGGAATGTAGTTAGTGGGTCCATGCTTACTCCTAGAAAAAGATCAGACAAAAAAAAATACATACAAATTAAATATGCAAAATGCAGAATGTCAAATATTGCAATCTGGATCCCTAGATAACAAGCTAGGTCAGGGTTTGTGTCCAAATGCATGGAAAACATGCCAACATATTCTAAAACCTTTTAAGAAACACTGCTGAAATTTCATTGTTTCTCCTCCTGTACACATCATCTGTTCTGTCAAACTTAGTCTGAGATACAGAAGCATACAGTGCGACACTGTGACAGTCTTCACTTTTGTCAAATGTTTTGACTATTTTGCTCTGTGGGACGAAAACTAACAACTCCTCCCTCCCTCCTACAAAAGGATGCACACACCTGTTTTGGTGGATGGCGAAGAGGTTAAACCATTCATCTTGGTCTTCTTTGGGGCGTAGCATTGTTACCTGGTTGTTGACAAACATCCTGTACAAACGCTCATCTGGGATAGAGCCTACACGAATACACAACAATTTAAAATGAAACAACAGTTCTTATTTGCATTTATCCGTAAAGAGTTCAGAAAAACATTCCACAAAAAACACACTTACCAAGACCATATAAAGCCAGTTTGGAGTTGCCTTTCTGCATGAGGACGGGACTAATCTCAATCCTCTCCACTGAATGGGAGTGACCAAAGTGATTGACTAGTCCAGAAGCACTCAGTAGATCCAAGGCACACAAACCTTCAGCCTAGAGGAAAATAAAGTAACCATAACAATAACACAAACACTTAAAAACAATGAAAAAAACAAGCACAAATAAAAGTACTTGCTGGAAGCAACTCACCCCAGTTGGGTCATCGTGGTTTCCGTGAATGCTGAATACAGGAATAGAGATGTTGAGGTTTTCATCCTGATAGTTCACCCAGGGGAACCTATGATACATCTAACATTAATATAACATTCATTCAATATTATTGCAATGTTTTGCAATAACCACTACAAAAGCACAGCAAGACTGACTGAGTAGTGTTGAAGTTGACAGTCTGATCACTGAGAATGTTGAACTGTATGGGCGAGTCTCCCATGCAGTATTGTCTCAGCATAGTGATGCAGCTGTGGAGGCATCGGCGTGACGGTTTGTTGTCATGGAACAAGTCACCTCCCAGCAGGATGAAATCTACCTGCAGGCCAACATATAAGCAAAAAGACAGTGGTGGGCATTTTTAACAGGTAGACTTTGGCAATGTCCTGAATGTCCATTCAGGCAGAAAGGTATAAAAAATCTATACAAAATTTTGATTTACTGATCAGTCTTTCATCTTACTCTCACACACCAAAAAACCTACCAGCATGCACATACCTTATTTGTTTTGGCACATTTTAGGATCTCATTAAGTGTGTTATAAGAGTCACTGCCACGGATAGCATCCTTCTCGAGGTAGCCCAGGTGAATATCTGTAGCAATCAGGATCTTGAAGGTATCCTCATCATCCCTAGAAAAAAACACACACAATACAGTCATGACAAAGATATACAGCTCACATATTAAACTATTCACAACCTAGATATATATTTACATAGGACTGTGTCGTGTATTACGTGGATATAAACATTATTTACTTTTATACTGATACATACACAGAAGCTATTGATATTTTAGTATCCCTGTTAACAACCAATGCGCATAGCTGGTTTTACAGTAATACTCGTAAAATCACCCGACTCACCTGCTGGTTTCCGAGGACATGATGATTAGCAGATCTAGTGACACCTCACAGGTAGCCGAAAAAAGGTTACCCTGCAAAAATTAGAGGTTATGTTGTGATACTTTTCAGACATGCTACAAAATTACCAGAAGCTGCTGATGCGACAGCCAGAAGTATTATTAATGTTCTTTAAGAGCCTTGGAAAACGCGCATGTTATGGTTAACACAGTAAATAGTGAACATTACTTGAGAAATAAAAGCCTCGTTGTTTACGAGAAATACTCTGTGTCAGCTATATTTAAAGGATAGCTAACGTTAGTATAGCAAACTTATGTCTGGTTCGTAAAACAGGAGCTCACACAGTGATTTGTAATTGACTCTGAACGCTCTTGGGAGAATGATGAATTAAGACAGTGTTAGCTTTCACTTTTGCAAAAGAACAAGTAAGAGCTATTTATCACCGCGATAGCTAACACCAACTAAGCTAATAATTACATATTAGTCTAGTCCATCTCACAATTGAAATGTGTCTTATGAGAATGAATAACTAATATTTGTAGGTATGCTATAAGCTACAACGTGGGAGAAACCTATGCAGAAGCCCTGCATGTTACCCACCTCCTCTTAAGTCCCAGGATGGTAAACTTTCCGTAAAATTCCCGGCAAGTCTTGCAAACCCCGACCCCGCCCCTTGCCGATGGCTTTGAGGTATTGTAGTTTTGATCCGAAGTATTAGCGTTCTAAACTCCAGAATCTCCGCGAAGGAAAAACTACACTTCCGGGAAGCAAGAGACATACGTTTGTTTTATATCTAAAGACAAGCCGACCATCTCGTCCTCCAAACGTATCCGAACAGGGTATATGCGCAGTACTGACGGGACAGGCAGGGTAAAATATCATTCTAACCCCTCAGATACCCTGGCTCCAGCTTTGACAAGTGATGTTTTCTTTACTCAAACCCATATTAGCGCTGGTAGCTGCAGAAACGGCGTCAAGCTAGCAGGCTTTCATACGTAATTTAAAAAAATCCGTTGCATTAGCTTTACTTTAAAATAACTTAAGCATATTTTGAATGTGTTCCACCCGGTTCAGTAAAAGCGAGTCGGACTGGATTGGCTGCATTTAAATGGAGACTGTGTCAAAAACAGCCGGTACAGATGCTACGCGGGAGAAGGTAGCTTTACTCACAAATGCTTAGTTTAATTTAAAATGAAGACTTGGGGCTTTTCGCAGCCGTTTATATTTTAGCTAACTTAGAAAAACTATCTAGCAGCGGTTGCTACAACTCAGGCAAGCTAATGGTGCAGACCTAGAAAGTATTATGAAGTTTCAGCCTTATGTTATGTTTTTGACTTGAGCAGCGCAAACAAATCATGTTGTCACGCGAAGTTTAGTTAAAGCATGAATTCAAGGGTTGAGCTCACATTTAAACCTTGGTTATTGCCTATTATGAAACAACTATTCTTACAATAACTGCAGTATATGTCAGAATAGGATTTATGTACTACACTTGTTCGATGTTGTGGATGCTTTTTAATATTGAGTCTTGTTTCTCTGCAGGAGCTCTGTGTGCTACGGCCAAAACCAGCCAGTGGAGTAGTATCTGACAGCCTGTCACTCCCATCTTACAAAGACTATCCTGCTCACCGTCCTTTCATCAACACGCTTGTGTATCATACACCCCAAACACAAACACATCACACACGTCAGTCCTTTCGCCCATCGTCACCCAGCAAGGCATTCCCAGAGACCAGCAGTGCAGGTACCTTTGAATTGTGCAACTGTGTAAGTGTTTCTTAAAGAGCAAGGGTATTCTGTCTTTGCAAAGTTTCCATTAAGGCATTGTGGTGTTTCAAAGCTCCATGGTTACAGCCTGTGCAACATGATGCCTGCTACTTGAATGTCTTAGCAGCACTGACATCTATTCATCCTTTCACATTATCCTCTCTAATCCCCTATTCAACAATCCTATTCTTCCATCCATATTTAAATATCATATAGTCATTTCCTGGATATGTTTGAAATCTATCAGAATATCTCATATAAATTATATTCTTGTATGTAACCTCTCACACACAATCAATGTGTGCGTGCATTTGTAGCTATCCTGTCTGCTTTGAGCAACCTCCAGGAAAAGATCAGGAGGTTGGAGTTGGAGAAAGGACACACACAGCTCAGCCTGCACACTATGGGGAAAGAAGCATCATGCACACATCTGCAGAGTGATAAAGTCACACAGAGACTCTCAAATGATCAGCCAGACACTGAGAGAAAGATAAGTGGCCAGTCCAGCTGCAATCAAGGTGGGTGCACAAATAAGATGCTCTAACTTTAATGCTGATGTTGTGTATATTTCCTATTTTTTCCCTTGTTTCATGTGTCTGATGGTGTCACATTGCCTCATTGACAGTGCTGATCAGCCACCTGGCTGCTGCAGAGTCTCGCTGTGTGAAGCTGGAGCGACAGCTGGATCACATGAGAAGGATGCTGCGCAATGCCAAGGCAGACAGAACCAGCCTGATCAAACAGCAGGTTAACCTAGTGTTTCTACAGTCACAGGCTGCGATGTGGATGCTTGTATCTCTCATTAAAAATACACAAAAAACACCATGTGTATGAATGCTTTAAGTCAAAGCCACAATAGTGCCACAATCATGCGTGTGTGTGTGTGTGAGAGAGAGAGTAGATTTTGTCAAACTGCATTTTTTGTTCTTCACGGTTTCAGGTTTCCATGGAGACAGCCAAGCCTGCTGCAGACACAGTGTCTGAGCATGCCCAGTTGGAGAAGCTGGAGCGACTGGAGCGGGAGTATCTTCAGCTGACACGCACTCAAAACAACGCTGAGGTACACACAAAGACACGGTAAAATGTCAGTTAAAGAAGCTACCATCCAAAATCGTACATTTCTGTGCAGACCAAAATGATACTGATTCCTCAAGCTTTCTCACAGCCTCTTTGTTTGCAAATAAAACAAACATTCATTAATGAATATTTACTTTAAAGCCAAAAAATATACATTAACTAAGCTTTTAGAACTGTGACTGCCTAATTTGGGTTTTCAAACATACATCTTATCTTAATAAAAAAAATATTATCTTAAGATGGTTACCGCAATACCACAATAATAATAATCTCTTAATATGTCAGATGAAGATTCGCCAGCTGGAGATGAAACTACAGGAGGAGGAGCACCAGAGAAAGCTGGTCCAGGATAAAGCCAATCAGGTGACAAAGCTTTCATTTCTGTGTCTCTGTGGCTTCCACTTACTATTGATGGTTCATAATCTTTATTAGATCTGAAAGAAAGCTCATATTGCATTCCATTTGAACTAAGCAGTCAAAATATTTAAATACCTAGTTAGAAATAGGAACTGACAAATTTTTGACTCAAAAAAGTCAAAACCTGCTCAACAACTTAAATCTAAAAATTCAAGAGGGTTGCTCCAGGTAGCCAGGGAAAGCTGTCGCAATACACTGTTTATTATGACTTCTGTTTGTGTTCCCCTTAAGAAATCTTTGTTTTACAACTTGTCATAATGAAACAAGGTCAGCTTGGTTGTGTTGTTCATCCTGCTCCAGTTCCGACATTTCAAGTAAATGGAACACAACATTAGTCTTTTGTTTATGTACTGTTTGCTTTATGCTACATGTAAACATTCAAATTTGCCACACACTCAATGTTTTTCTGTGTGTGTGTTTCTTAGCTACAGACAGGTTTGGAGGCCAATAGAATAATGCTGCAGTCAGTGTCACCTCACCTGTCCACCAGACAGTCCAAAGAAAAGAAGTCCAATTCAAAGGTAAAGAATGTCACCGGGTCAGGTTTAGTGTTTTCCTCTTGCTTTGAGCATGCTGAGAAGGCTTCTTTCCCTCTGTACATGCAAGTGTGTAAACAAATGTACTAAAACAACTGTAGTTTAGAGCTTCCCACTAGTGTAAGTACATCTGCAAATGTCATGTTACATCAGATAGGAAGGAATTTAAGTGCCACTGTTAGACTATCAAGATTAATTTTTAAATAGGATGAAATTGATGGAAGTTCAATTTTCCCTACTTTGGTTTTTTATCATGAGAATAAGAACACATTTCTTTTCTATGCTTGGTGTAATGAAGAAATCCATATTTTGGGGGGTATTAATATGTTATACTTCCAAATTAGTATTTTCCTGAGGATGCAGCTACTATAGTTTCTGTTTCTGTTCTCTTTCCAGAGATCTTCCCCACAACAGTCATCCTACACACAGCCACACTACAGACTGAGCCTCAAAGATGTCCCCTTTGTTGCTGGAACGGTAGGGGCATGCATTCATGTGACTTAAGCGTCTGAATGAAATTGTATTCAGTTTTTAATGCTGCTCTTCCTTTACATTGCCTCTCTCTTCATCCCTCTCTCCCCTCTCCTACATGGCTTTCAGTCAGTGGGCTGCAGCCACTCTGTCCGAGCAAACGTCCAGTCAGTTTTGTCTCTGCTGAAGCGCCACCAGCCACACCTCTGCAACAGTCGTGTCCTCTACAACAGCCCAAAGAGCTATGAGACAGGTGGTAGTAGACACTCAGAGAGTTCCTCGTCTTCTTCATCATCTGCAAGTGAGGAGGAGCTATCAGAACTTCTGCAAGCACTACAGGAGGAGCTGCAACTCATGAGCTTGTGAGTGTAGCTGCACATGAGCTCTGTAAGGGGTGACTTGCTTAGAATAGTACTTAGTTTGATTCTGTGTGTCTGCATGTGTGTGTTTACAGCGAGCAGGATGAGTTGATGAGGCAGGTGGAGGCCAGTGTCTCTGAACAGGAGAGAAGGGAACTTCAGAGGGAGCAGGAGAGGCTGCTGCTGAAAATGGAGAGGAAAGGAGAACAGATCAGTAAGCTCTACAAACACAAAACACAGGTAGGTTCTTACACAAAAAAAAGTTCAGATCATGTACAACCACACTGCAAAAGCAAGAATAAGTTTTGTGATTAATGTCCTTTATCCTTTCTTGTCTCTTGTTTAGGTAAAGAAGTTAAGAAAGGAGGTGAATTCTCGACCAAATAGTAGGAATGAAGTAAGACTCAATACCACAGTGTCCACCAGAGGTCGCTCTGCTAGAGCCCTCAAAGTTCGACCTGGAGAGAAAAGCCAGTGGAACCTGAGGCTGCTGAAGGACATGAAGGCTCTGCAGACCTCATTACGGACCTGAAACCAACCAGGACACAAACACAGCACACCAGGCACATCTTATTGGTGCTACATACATGCCAACGGCCTTTATTTTACCATCAGCAGAACCACTAACAGATGATCACTACAGAATATGGCAGACCAATTTCAGAACAAGTGTCTTATAATGACGGTATGACCTTTTGATTTTTTTTTTTTATTATTTCACAGTAGAAGCATGTTGACTTAAATGTCTGCTTCTACTGTGTATTTTTGGGGGATTTGTTTAATAATCTTTAAGTCTTTTACCCGCAAAGGATGTTGAAGATCAAATACTTTCTGGAAAAGATATTTAAAAGTTTTATTTCCAGTTTTGTTTTTCATGAAGTTTTCACAGAAAGGTCCCAGAAAAAAATCTCTTTTTAGTTGTTTTCTTTGGGCAGCCAAAATCTCATGGTTCTGAAACATTTCTGGGTTGGTCAATAGTTACATATTCTCAGATTTCATAAACGTTCATTGAGTGGATGCAGAAGCCAGCGGT
The DNA here is from genome assembly GCA_029814665.1 of Acanthurus lineatus. Taxonomy (NCBI): domain Eukaryota; kingdom Metazoa; phylum Chordata; class Actinopteri; order Acanthuriformes; family Acanthuridae; genus Acanthurus; species Acanthurus lineatus. Next base: position 14,705,848 of record JAPZDV010000024.1, on the reverse strand, counting down.
AGTATAAAGAAACTGCAAAAGTTACTGATACTGATACTGATACTGATAAATTGATGATAATTCTGAAATTTAATTTGCTGATGTGCTGAAGGACCTAAAAAAATACTGTGTCTGTTTGGTTAAGAAAACTGAACCTTCTACATTGATGTCATATTATAGACTCTCTGTATGTGCACACATGTTGTGTATTATTATAATATTATCAGTAATTAATTTTATAAATTTATGTAGGTGGCTTTTTGATATTTTTTGACATCATGAGTAACCTATTTTTGAGTGAAAACGTATTTCTTTGAGAAAAATAAAGTATTTTTGTTTGCATTATGACTACTGTACTATTTTCTTTTGGCATTATTTGAATACATGCACTCTGATGTGTGACTGAGCTGCCACTGTTTGACTCTATTCTTGGACAGACTTGTCTAATGTGCTCATGGTCCAGAATAAGATTATAATTATCTTGAAACAAAATATCTGCAGCTCTTTTACATCAGTGTTTATTACTTAATGCTTCATCACACTATTTTACACTATATTTACCTTCAAGCAGCTTATTTAAATCACTTTAAATGAGGAATAACATTCATTTTGTTTGGTCAGATTTTTTTTTCTGCCGACTTTATACTAACCAAAGACTTTTGAGAACAGGAAAAAATCAGCATCATAATTATGAATGAATCAGTCATAATATGGGGGATTTTGAAACGTCTGGAAAAGATACATCATATGTATTTTTTAAAAATGTAGAAATGCTGATTAGATGTACAAACTTTTCCATATCAGCCATACGTAGTTGTTACTGTGAAAAGAGGCACTATTGTATCCGCCTCTTGCCCAGACTCCCAACTTTTGACTGGTTTGATGTTATTTAAGTTTAATTGAGAGCTTAATTTTTGCAAAACAGAAGCAATCAATCAGGTACTCTAAACCACAAACTTCTTAGAGATGCTTCACTGGTAATTGTCCGTAGAAAAGGTCACTGTAGCATTCTGTTAATATTTTAAGTCCACAATGTTTGAAAAAGTACTTTTTTGCTGATATTTGTAATGATGTGAACTAGTCGCGTTTCAGCACGATGCTGGACCTGGAAGCTGCTTATGGGTGCAAACTGAGCTCCTGTCTGTCTCTGTCGGACACAGCTGTCTCTCTCCATTCAAAAAACAGAATAGTAGGATAACTTGGAATTAAAGATATAATCTAATTTGATAAAATGTGCTCTATAATGTCGATTGCACCTGTTATAATAAATCTCACAAATAACTCATGAGTAACTGCAGAAATATGGGTCTTTTATCGTCTTATACCGTAATACTACGAATAAACATGCATAAAAAATCAAGGCATATGGGCAGGCTGGACCAGTGTCTCTAAAATGACGCGTCAAAGGTGGCAGACAGCTGCAGACTAAACCACTGTGTTCCTCGCAGTCTTGGTAACATCTTGCACGGTTCATTAACTGCAGAGAAAGCGATGTGACGAGGACAAACTGCGCTTTAAACTTTATAGAGATATGGTATGCAGCTTTAAAAACCGTTTTTTTTCTCTGGTGTTTTTATTAAATGCCTATTTTTTTCAGATTTACAAGTAAACCCGTTGTACTAAATGTTTTTTTTTTTTACCCTGCAGTATGGATTTATCAACACCTGTTTGAAATCGCTGGTAGTTGAAAAGTTTGGCGAGGAGACGTGGCTCAAGCTCCGGTAAAAGAACATTCATATTTACTGGATTTACGGTTTTGTTTTAATGCTTCCTTTAAAGCTGCTGACGCTGATGGCTTTGTGTAGTCTGTAAAAAATGCATTACTTTCAGTGGATAATATATTTTTTAAAAAATCTCTCTTGTTTTTATTCTATTTTTTATTAATACGAAAACAATAAATCCATTCTCTCCAAAAATCCTCTCCATCATGCGCAGGGATGCAGCCGGAGTCCAGGATACCTTCCTGACTTATGAAGTGTACAAAGATGAAATCACCATGCAATTAGTAGCAAAAGCCTGCAAGCTCTTAGGTACTGTATATGAATTATAACATGTGTTTTTATATTTTGTTTTACCATTAAAATCTGAATAATTTTTAAGTTTTAAATGAAAAGTGCAGTAAGACTTTTTGCTTGTCATGTGTGATCCTTCTTTGACAGGAGTGAAGCCAGAGGTTGTCTTGAGACAGTTTGGTGAATATTTCTTTGAGTTTTGCAAACGCTCAGGTTATGATCACATGCTGCGGACTCTAGGAGGGGATTTATTTGAATTCACTGAGAATTTGGATGCACTTCACAGCTACCTCTCCCTTTCCTATAAGGTGTCTGCTTTTATACCAAATGATATGATCTCTCTATCCTGTTTTTCTTGTTTCACAAATGTGATTTGAGATTCTCTGTTTGAGGTTTGCAGGAAATGAATGCGCCATCATTTCGGGTGGAGAGGAACCCTGATGGTACCATGCTTCTCCACTATTATTCGGACCGCAAAGGACTCTGCCACATTGTCCCTGGTAACGTAATTAAGACCACCTTTTCCAGAATAAATGCCAGTTTTGTCTACAACCTTTTGTATTTTCAGTTTTGCCACTATTTGATTGACTTTCATGTTAATGAAACTGACTTGTAGTGATTGCAGGTATGGGTGACTTCACTCTCTTCTACAGGTATAATAGGAGCTGTTGCTAAAGATTTTTTCAATAGTGACATAACTATGGAGATTGTTAACCAGATAGAGGAGCTGGAGAGAACTGGAAAGAAGGAGCATGTGGTTTTCCTGGTGACACAGTGGCCAGCTGTTGCTGCTCGGCCCACCAGCAAAACTAAGCCTTCTTCAAGAACTCGGTCCCTTCAGCCTTCTGCTAACCCACATAATGCCATGATCTGGATTAAAGAGGTTAGCAACATTTAAACTATGTAGAGGCCATCAATAGAAACAGGACTTTATTAGTGAAATTACCACTCTGTCATCTATGTGTCCTCAGCCTCTTCTTCATCAAAAGAGGTCCAGTGTCAGTATCTCTAAACACAGGAGTCACTGGGAGACAATCAGGGGGCTGGTTCGCCTTGGAAAAGGTACAGCACAGAAACCATGAATATACAAAGCTTGAAGCAACAGTTTAAGTCAGTATTCAGAGTCAGCAGAGCTTAAAAGTTTAAGAAAATGTACCTAAGCCTGCCAAAAGGAGTTGCATGCCTTGCATCCATGCTTGTGTTTCACCCTTTGTCTTGCCTTACAGGCAAACTGTTGAGCGGTTTTCAGCCAGTGTACCCAACAAGCCTTTACATTGATCTGAAGACTTTCTGCCATGCTTTTCCTTTCCATATAGTCTTTGATGAGCAGGTACAGCTGACTGTGATAAATAGAGTTGTTATGTCTGAAATCCAAAGAGTAACTCATCATGTCAAACTAACTGGAGTGGTCCTGGTGGTGTCTGAGGCAGCTGGTGGTGCAGCAGGCAGGAGTTAACCTCCAGAGGATTGTCCCTGGGCTCCAGACAATGAGCATCCATCTGGACCTTTACTTCAGCATTTTGCATCCTGAAGTCACCTTCACCATCTCCAGCATCAGGAAGTTCATCAACAGCCACTTTGTCCTGCAGACTCGTAGGGACATGATGCCTAAAACATGGAAGGAGAGGCCCATGCTGCAGCTCCGAGGTAGAAGGCAAAAAAATAAAATCTCTAACTCTGCATTGTCTACATAAAGCAGATAGAAGTATTTACATTTTCTCCACACAGGTCAGATGATCTGGATGCCCTCTCTGGACTGCATGCTCTATCAAGCCTCTCCTCTATTAAGAAGCCTTCAGGAGCTGGAGGAAAGGGACATGCACATTTCTGATATCGCACCCCATGACGTCACACGGGACCTCATCCTGCTCAATCAGCAGCGACTGGCTGAAATGGAGCTATCCAATCAGCTGGAGAGGAAGAAAGAGGAGCTCCGTCTCCTCTCTCAGCATCTGGAGGAGGAAAGGAGGAAGACTGAGAACTTGCTGTACGCCATGTTACCCAAGCATGTAGCCAACCAGCTGAAGGAGGGCAAGACTGTAGAAGCAGGTGAATGAGACAAAAAGGCTTGAAACACTGAATAATATAGACATTTTGTCTGAATAACTGTGTCTGATATGACTGCTTTGTGTGTTTGTACATCCTGTAGGAGAATTTAAAGAGTGCACCATACTGTTCAGTGATGTGGTGACCTTCACTAACATCTGCTCCCTGTGTGAACCCATTCAAATTGTCCTCATGCTGAACTCCATGTACCTCCGATTTGACCGACTCACAACTGTGCACAATGTTTACAAGGTACACACAACAGATAGACACAACTTCTTTGACAGAGATGTTCAACGGAATAACGATTTGTAATGTTGCGTTTACCTTTGCAGTTGTCATATTTTTTTGAAAATGTATTGACTGTATTTATTTGGTGTTTCCCAGGTTGAGACCATAGGCGATGCCTATATGGTGGTGGGTGGGGTGCCCATACCTGTCTCCAGCCATGCTGAGAGGGTGGCCAATTTCGCTCTGGGGATGATCTTGGCTGCCAAAGAGGTTATCAACCCTGTGACAGGAGGACCCATTCAGGTGCAAGAATGATTGTTCTGCATTTCTTAAGTACAAAGTGGCAGAAAGTACCTAAGTATAATCACTCATGTATGTAAATCTGACATATTTTTGCCTATATATTTCCCTTTAATTATGTTTTACTATCTTTGTAAATGGTATACCTCTTCCACTGCTGCCGGTGCATGAGTTTTGAAGCTTTCATGCATGAAATGTGTTTTATTCTCTCCTGTCTGATGTAGCATCTGCTGTATGACTGCATGTATTTCTGTAGATCAGAGTGGGTCTCCACAGTGGTCCTGTCCTGGCAGGTGTGGTTGGGGAGAAGATGCCTCGTTACTGTCTGTTTGGAGACACAGTCAACACTGCATCACGCATGGAGAGTCACGGCCTCCCAGACAAGATCCATTTGAGTCCATCTGTCTACAAGTGAGGGCGCACACATTAATGCATGAAAACATGCATTCAAATACACTTAGACATTTGCCCTGCGATGTTCCTTTTCTGATTTCCCTGTCCTCTATTATATTTCTCAGGGTTTTAAAGAAAAAAAGCTTTGTTATCCAGAAGCGAGGGGAGATTGAGGTGAAGGGGAAGGGCAGAATGACCACTTACTTTCTTGAGAAGAACACAGGGGTCAGCGAGCAGCAGATTTTGGGAGTTTCATATGGAGAGACTGGGTTGGAAGAGCAAGACAGCCAGAGGAGCAATGAGCCAGATTTCCACAGACCAGGTCTTTTTTTCTGCCCAGTTATTTACTTTGCATCATTTAAATAGTGAAGCAGGTCCTTATCAGTCTCTTTCCCTCCTTCACTCACATTTTTTCCTCTGCTGTAGCTTTTCAGAGACAGTGCATGGATGACCTTCATCTGATCCCCATGATATATGAAGACAGCCCAAGTGAATCCCTGCTGTCATCGCAGACGTCTGAACCCCAAACCTGCCCAGCCATCAAGCCCCGGGACTCTGAGAGCTACGGAAGTTTGCACGCTGATGATCAATCAGAGGACGGAGCTCTACACCAGTCAAAAGATGTAGATGAATGTGGCCAAACAGAGATCAAGAGCAGTCACATGGACACAGAGGAACAACAGTCAATTATTGGTGCTGTGGAAACCAACAATCAAAGCAAACACACCCAAACCAGGTTCTGTACAGTTCTATGAGCTGATAAATAATGTGTAGGGCATTTAACATGCAAGTGTAAATGCTGATAAAAAATTGATTTTTGTTTGTTATTCTCGCTACCTACATCAAAAAAAGCCTGGCTAGATTGTCTGTGTATTGTATTACTGTATATGTATTGTCTGTGTTTCCTATGAATGTGACATTTTTGATGTAGCAGATCAAAGATATTAAAATATAAGATGATAGTCACGCTTTGCTTGTAGTTCATGAATCTGACTAATATACTGAATAATAAATGAATTTACCTGTCAGGGATCAACTCCATACAAATCTTTACTCATAGAAGGTAAAAATATTCAGATAAGTGACTTTTCATTTGTTTTTATGCAATATAGGGAAAAAATCAACATGCACCCACCCTGAAACTCAAATGCTGTATCATTCTTTTGTAATGCAGAAGAGCAGCAACAAACATTAAAGCTACTGGCTTTGTCAGTGTGAAGGTTCCTGAGCTTCAACTAATGCCAAAACGTTCCATAGTATGAACCACTGCACCTCTTGTTGAATTCCCACAGGTCAAAATGCAAAGCCAAAAAAAAAGATGAAGGTGTAAATAATGTTTACAAAGATTTTCTTCTTAAACCATGACAAAAGAATTTATAGCACTGCACATATCACAGCAGCTTTGTAGAACTGTCACAAAATTTAATCAGTTTGATTTGATACATGGACATGAATTGTGCATTACTGGTTTCAACACCACAATTTCCAAATTAAGAATTTGTTCCTGTGTTCATGAATAAAGTAGGTTTGATTATGTGGTTATTTCACAGACACTGTCTTTTCATGACAACACAACCTTAACCAAAGGGCTTTTGTTGCTTTAAAGCAAACCACAACAGGATACTTGACTATCATTTGTGATATGCACTTTATACACCCATTCAATATTTAGACCGACCTTCTCTCTGCAGCTCTGTTATGGTTCATAAATGTCTTGCATCATTAAATCAGAATATATATTTAATGCATTAAAGACATGAAAGACATTCACACTGAGTCTTAAATCAAATTCAACAGATTAGAGTTGGTCACTGTTTTGTTACCTGTTGTTAGACATTATGAATAAGAGCTTGTGATGTCTTTCTTTAAATTTCATATTAGTATTGCAAACATTGATATTTACATACATGAAAAGCAGAGAATATGCTTTGTGATTTGGACTAAAAACATACACTTCTTAGAAACATCGTCAAGAAACAGGTCACATTTAACTCATTTAATGCAAAGATGAATAAATAAACAATGAGTGTGACGTTGCTCACGAGGTTTGTGTCAGTGACTAAAACTGTCCGTAAAAGAGCCGTCACCTGCAGGTGTTTGTCCTGCTCTAAAAACGACACCCCAGGTCAGCAGAGGAGTCCAGACATGTGATCCTCGCTGCAGAGGGCCCCGTGTCTCATCACCGTTGACCGGGCCTGGATCGCCATGGCCAGATGAAAACAACACCTGTAACCAGAGTCCTCTGTTTGTGTGGTCAGGTGTGATAAAATCGGTCTGCTGGCTCAGTCTGTGAGATCCCAATCTACACTGACCTAAATGAAGAGGCTAACCTGTTTAAAGGCCACAGAGGCTCAGTTCATGTGTGCATGTTTGTCTCATGGCTTGAGCCAAAGTTTTTTTTTTTTTTAAAAAAAAGCTCATCTTCCTCTCTCAAGAATCTGTCTCAGTTATGGAAGCCAGGTCTGTGATTTTAGGCTCCTCTTGGTGTTTGGTCAGGACAGGCCGGTTGGTGTAAATGTCATCCACAGGTAGAAGGAATGTGACAGTTTTTACCTTGGCCCTGAAAGGTCAAAGAGGTCACAAAAAAAAGTTGGCTATGAAGGTGCAACCTTAAAAACACAGCTTTAAGTACATTTAAACAACTTCATGTCAAATACAAACAAAACTTTCCTCAAGAATGCTGCTTTAACACTAAATTTCTGTGATAAAAGTGCATGACCTGCTCGCTTGTACCTGTTTTTGTGCACATATTCCTGCAGGGAGTGCCTGTTGGTAACTTTTCCCATTTCTCCTCTGGCTGAGTCACCAAAGATGCTGTTTCTATGCTGCATCGCTCCTTGTAGTCGTCCCCATCCAGAGTCATCCTGCTGTGCCCCGTCAGCCCCCTCCTCTCTCATGGTCACTTTAGACAGGCTGGGGCTTATGGAGTACCTTCTGACAGTCATGACAGTGTTCTCTGTGAAATGATGTCAACATAGGGCAATGAGATGGATTTATTTCCACCAAACAAAGACAGAAATAAAGGAAATAATTAGAGGAAGCTTGTACTTATTTAAATCTCTTGTCTTTTTTACAACAGTTATAAAATGTAAATAGTTACTGTTTAAAACTAAATTTTTTTTCTAAAATGTTATTGTTGTTTCCGTCAAACATGATTCATTAAAAGGCCTTAGAGATGCATTATGGGATTTTTAGGATTCAGTGTTTTGGAGTTTGATCAAAAAAGGACTTAAGTCAGATTATCTAAGCTTAATTTTCTCAGAATCGGGTTATTTTTTTAATTTAA
>JAPZDV010000024.1:14674077-14685446 GCA_029814665.1 Acanthurus lineatus | reverse complement strand
AGTAAAGTATTACTGCTCAGCTTTATAATGTGCATGAAACCAGAGCATGGTCTACACTGCAAATCATCTGGAGCACATACATATTTGAAGATTTAACTTAAACACAACTAAGCTGTGACATGCTACCTTAAAAATGAAGTTACAAATGCCATACATTTAATTGTAATTATTTGAATTTCCAAATTCAACACTGAACACAAATTTACCATTATTATATAAATGATATGTACTGTAATACTCAGAGGCTTCACATATTAGAAGCATACAATATGAATTATTATTTAAAATACATTTCTGTTAACAAAAGAAAACAGATGACAGACACTGTAACTGATGACAGACACTGTAACTGATGACGGACACTGTAACTGTGGCTTCAGTTTGTAAACAATGAAATGACCACAGACCTTGTGATGGTGAACAAAGAGCTCCAGTACATCCAGCACAGTGAGAGCTACTTCAGTGGACAAGTTCGCCTCAATATCTGTGGGACTCAGTGTGTCTCCATCCTGAATATTCCCATCTAGAAATAGAACCATTAAAAACTCAAATCAATTTAAGTAAATTTATATTCATTTCAGTCAAAATGTGTGTGTGGGTGCTTGTGTGTTTACCTGTCTCCATCATCTGCAGCAGCTTGGGGTTGGTGAGAGCATTCTTGCCTCGGATGATGGGCATTGTTTGGGAGCGAGCGTGTCGGTGACCTTCGCCTCCAGATGATGCCATCCTGAAGGCAAAAGCAGGGATCAGCAACTTGCACAGGAACAGTCCTCACGTGTGTTATTTTATACCGCAGCAAGAATCTAAGCCAACCATCTTTAGAGAATTTTTACATTTCAGTAGGCAGGTATATATAAATGGCATCCATGTCACAAAGAAATGCTGTTATCAGGCCTCTATTAACACATGGTAGTACAGAGACACAGACTAAAATCACACAGAACACTGCAGGTATGAGGAGGTGCATGCTGAGAACAAAGTTACAGTCTACCACATGAAAACACACAGTGGTCACGTCAAAGATGATTATACACAGCAAAATGATGCTTTTATCTAAATCCAAGTATTAATATTATGGTTTTGTTTGCATCTTTATTAGAAAAATCTTCAGTTTCTTGCAATCAAAGAAAATTTTTACATTTTGAGCCAATTGCCAGACATCATTAACATCAAGAACAGAATCAGTAACTAAAGACTCAGTATCTTTGAAAGAGTTTCACTCTGTCATCATGGCTGAGGTGTTTTCCTGGTGAAGGGTGATTACCATTGTGGGAAGAGGCTTGAGGGTTGAGAGGACTGGGAGGGGTGGTTAGAGCCCTTCAGGGTGCCATTGGCGTGGGTGGACTGGGCCAGCTTTAATGCCGCTGCTAGCTTCCTGTTCACGAGCCAATCACATCAAAGCTAACATTAGTTAGTTTAGTTAAGACCATCATTGTTTAGTGTCCATCATTATCACCATTAGTCAGTTATATTAACTATGTGAGGCATGCTAATAGCTGCTCCAGCATGCCTATGATCATTAAAATTGATCTTCCAGTGCAAATGTTAACACTTTGCAGTAACACAGCACTATTTTTTGCACATTTGTGACCTTGTTGCATATTTATAGCAACTAGGTCACATTGTATTCCTGTAAGACTTAATGAAATGCTAAAAGCATACAGGAGCTCAAATTTGACCTTGGTGTGACGGGAGCAGCTAGAGCTGGAGAGGAAGATCAAACATCTCATACAGAGAGGGAGGTCAGCCAGATGGAAAGGTTAGCGGCGTAGCAGAGTCAAGGGTTTTAGTTTGCCATTAGTATACTGTGGTGTAAATCAACTCTTTGTAGAGTGTTAGTGGAGAGTAGAGGCTTGAGGTTAGCATTAATGTAAATCGGTGAACAGCAAGAGATTATGATGTATAGATGCAATGAAACCAGTAGAGAGTTGAGCTGCAGCTAACATCAGCTTAGTAGCCGGATTTCAACAAACAGATGTACTACATATCATATTCTTATGATACTTAAGTGAAGCTATATCCAGAAAATGGCTACCAATGCTGAGCAAAGGAAACACTGCTTTGGCCTGCCGAAAGAACTTAAAGAAACTCAATCAAGCCGAGCAGCAGGTGGAGTTTGGCTTGTGATGATGCTGAGTGTGGAGGCACAGAGCTACAAAGCTGACATGCAGTTAAACGATGAAAATGCATTGAGAAAGTAAACAAAGCTAACATTCTGTACAGTAGCAACATAAATTCACTGCTTTTTACAATTCATGTCAATACACAAACAGTTACATGATGCATCGGTTATCAATAAAGTGCAGTCACACTGATAATCCATTTACAGCAGCAGCATGCAGAGAGGGGGAGGGCATGAGGCATGCACTGCAGTGAACAGACTACAACAACAAGGTCAGATATGGAGAAAACATTACAATTATTTGTTTGCATTATGTAGTGTACATTGTGCATGTGTGTGTCAGTGTTCCTCCATCTTAGCTAAAAGTATAAAAAATGTGCTATGATAAGGAAGAGAGGCTCCCTGCACCAACATACAAACTATAACTGACTGTGGCTACTAGCATCAATGGCTAACTATAAGATCCTAAAAGGCTATTTTTTCTTACAAGTGTTCCATGATGTTGGAATTCAGCACAATTTTCTGCCAAATTTTAGAAAAATTTGGAATATTTTACATAATAGAGTTGTGCTTTTTCTTTTTGTCTGTCTTTTCCTTGCTAGTTTGAATTGGGTGGGGCTCAGGTAAAAAATGGTGACATCATGTTTTTCAAAGCACCAATCAGAATATAGTAACATTTGATGACAAGCAGATGGCATCTGTGGGTTTGTTTGCTTATGTTGCCAGACTGCTGTCAACTCAGTTCGATCAACCACATCCACGTGACGAAGCGGATCAGCAGTTCTTGCATTTGTTTTTTAATTTTAAAATCCTCTTGTAGCTTCAGACATGAATATTCAATAATATCTAAAATTTGAGACCAAGTTTTCAGGGGTTTCAATGACTGAATTGTTGTCTGGCTGACTGACTCTCCTCAGAGCTTACTAGCAGACTCCACACTGTTAGTATAATTCATCAGTCCTGAACTTCAGTGGGTGCCCACACTGACTCAGCCAGGCATCAAAGAGCTAACAGAGAGAGACACAGAGACAGACACAGGCTTAAGACTGTGAATCCCTCATGGCCCGGTGTTACAGACGAATGTTAAGTAGCTAGCAGCACCAGACAGGCTCAACTACGTCTGAGAGCGCTAGCAAAGCTTCCAGCTATCTTTATTCAGTTAATGCCTCCACACACAGTAAAGCAGTGTGTTCTCCCAGCCTTTTGTTGGCTTACATCTCAGCATCTTACTGCTGAAAGGAAAAAGAGGGCTAATTTAATTAGCTGGGAGGAACCAGAAGATGGAGGAGTCGAGCGGTGCCAATGGCTCGACTCCAGTAAGAGGACATACACACACACACGCACACACATGATAACAACCCCCATCCTGTGCTTGCCAACTACTACAGTACAATATCCAGCAGTGCTTTTCTCTCAACAGCAATCCAGGAGTTTCACCTCCCCCTCTCTTCCTTTTCTTCCCTCCTTTACCTCTTCCCCTCTTGAAGCTCATCCCTGAGCGTGCTCACGCATACAGAACACACATTAGTATTTCTGCCTGACTGTGCCTGACTCATTTATTTGTGTGTGTTTGCACATATGGGTCGGCGTGGCTTCATTTCAACACGTGTGCATTCATGTGTGCGCATGATTATATGAATTATGTATCAGTGGGGGGTGGGGGGTGGGTTGAGGGGGTGGTTGTTGGGACCTTTATGTATGTTGAGATAATAAGGTGTTTCCATATCTGCAGCATTACAATAAACGCATGTGATCGAGACCTGGTCCAGGTCTCTGTCAGAAAAAAAGCAGAGAAGAGTGCAGACTCACCTGGCTATGTGGCGTTTTCCGAGGAATCTGAAGTGCTGAAGACACAGCCTGAAGAGATGGAAAATGGAAAAATATCTTGGGTAACAGGTGGAGATATGCTTTTTTTACAAAGTGTTTTGTAAGTTAACAGCAGTATAAATCAAGTGCATGCAGCCTAACCGAGTTGCGACATTACAGTTTCAGTGCTGACACAAACAGGAAATACACACAGTTAATTAACTTAGCTCTCATTGGAACTGCACTCTGTTTTTCTTCTCTCTCTCTTGCTGCGTCATTACTTTCATCTGTTCCCTTTTGGCTACATTTTTTGCCCCCTTTTTCTTCTCCTCCCTATCCGTCTCAGTGTTTTTCTCTCTCTGTTCACAGTATCATTAGCTATGGTAACAGTCTGCTATAAAGAGAGACAAGAACTTACTCCAGGATGTTAAAGAAGTCTGAGATCTCCTGGTGAATGGCCCGGTGCCAGTAGGACACCAGCACATCTGGAAAACAGGCAACAAAATACATCATGTCACACACACACAGCAGATTCCTCGAGGGCAAGCCAAGTGCTAATAAAAAAATCTTGGAGTAAATGAAACAGACTCGGCTCAAACTGTTACTAATTATTAGTGTCTTAAACCTAAAAAGAAGTGCAGATATCTTTGGGTAACGTCTTACAATAACTCAATAACAGGAAAAAACTGTCTAAATGTTCTAGGCCTCTGCTGATCTGCTTTGTGAGAAACCCACACATGTGCTATAAAAATAAACATAATAACCCATAAATAGTTTTTAACAACACACAGTCTGAACTGGACTGTTTCGATCTCTGCATGCATGTTTGTAAGATATCGTTTCTTACCCTCAGATATGGTTTTCATGATGTGCAAAAAGCACATGAGGAGACTGCGGGTCTCCGCCTGGTCCAATTTGTCACAACGGGAACCATAGCCAATAAGGGACTGCGGCCGTGCAAACTGAGGAGACACATTCAGACAGAAAAACAGTCAGTGATTTACTGTGAGCATCAGTGGTTATTTTTTATGGGAATTTATAGGTCTTAGCAACCTGGAGGGAAAATTAAGTATGTCGGGTATTTTGCGAGCTGATGAGAAATTCTCTAGACGAAGTTTTACTATAAATAGTACATTACTAAAAGGTTTCAGTAAGTCCCTGCCAAACTTTGAGTCCAGGCAATGTGGACAAGGTGTGGAAACATCATTTATACCTTGATGTTGGAAAAAATACTCTATAAATAAAAAATGAAAAAATCTCATTTATTTTTCAAACGCTAGAATACCTTATTTTGGTTTCACTAAGAGTGTTGGTAGTGGTGTGGGCTGTTAGAGTGTCTGAATTTCTTGGCTTTTTTTGTCTTTATGGGATAGTTTATAGAGTTTTCGTGAAGTAAAGAGAGAGATGGGGTGGTGACAAAAAACAAAGATCCCTGACCGACACTTGATAACTCTCCCATGAAAAATTATACCCTCCTTACAGTGTGACGTTTAGGCTGCACAGGTTTTTTTAGACATGGAACAAATGCAGAGACACAATTTTTGAGTACATGTCCAAAAAGGGGAACCTGACAGGTCATGTGACAACAAATGGTAAACCAAAATGTTACAAAATACATAAAATAGCAGACCTTGTACTTGCAATAAATGTTTAATAAATCCTGTAAGTAAAATTCATATGTTTAATATACTTTGAACCACCTGAATGCACCACAAGAGAATCCTCAAGTGCCTCAAGAGCATATATTTATGGCATATTGTCAGAGAATAAAAAGTGATTCAGCATGTCATTTAAACATAATGCATAATAGAAATGACCAATAAAGTCACCAGGAAATACATCATATTCACACAAATGAACCGTAGAGAATTCCCCTTAAGAAGGGTTATCTGTAAAGACCCTTTTTAATATTTAGAGCTTTATCAGTGCAAATAGTGTATTACTTGAACAAAGCATCAGGTTTAAACCATAATATTGTACGACAATTACAATATGATAAGTGGAGAAGGAAAATATAGCCTAACAATTTTAGAGCCACCAAGATTTGAACACTGCTGTTACCTGATTGATCAAAGCCCATCAGGATTCGCAAACTCAGTATTTCTTCAGCTGGTTTTAGGGCAGAATTTACTTATCCAGCTAAACAGGTTTAAAATGAAAGTCTGTTAATCTGGAAACTGCATTTCTGTTTTCCTCTTTATTGATGATGACTCATCAAACACATGTAACAAATGTGTGCAAAGCCCTTTGACGGACCTGCCACAGTCAGAAATAAAGACCATACTGCTGGTGTCATAAAACAGAGGCTGACGGCTGTTTCTCTGCTTCCTTAAGTCTTTTCTCACCTTCTCACATCCATCCATCTTCTCACTGTTTCTGTCACTGTTGCTCGGGTTGGAGTCCACACTGATAAGAGACCCACGCGAGTCGGCCTGGTTACCCGTGGCAACAGCCAAGGATGAGAAGGCTAGCAGAAGAGGGGGGTTGGGGAGTTATCAGTATCAGCATCAGTGTCCTCATCACACATTTTTATATTGACATGAGAAACAGAAAGACAGCTGCACACAAATGCATCACACGTTGCTACCTGTGATGGAATTGAGCACTTCTTTGGAAAAGGAGGCATCCACAGAGTTCGCATGGCGAGCGGCAGGAATCAACCCTCCAGCCACTCCCCCTCCCACACTGAGGTCATCTCGGGAGCCCTGGCACAGAGGGAGACTGGTGAGAGGACTTACTTACATGAAAATTGTTTTTCTTCCACTTTTTTTTTTTTTTACAATCCTGGCAATTATATACTAGTAATGAGAACATGTCTGAATGAAGGATGAGAGGATTTAGATTGTTGTTAAATTGACAGGGTTAACACCCATGTTACTGGCCCTAAAGTACATCTATGTCAGGTTTTATGGAAATTTGTTCTCTTTTATAAGTGCAATTCAGGAAAACATATGTTGTCATGAAAAATGATACTGAGCAGCAATACTATTTTGAAAAAAGGCCAAAGTTGAAAGAAAATAAACTGTTCACATTCATATGCTGTAGGAGTATGTATTATGCTGCAAAGACTGAACAAAGACTCCGCACAGGGAGTCAACTAAACATTTCATCTTTCATTATCAACTCTTACTTGGTCACTAGAAGTAAAGTAGATGGGGAAAAGGTCCCTGAGGAAGAATCGAGGCATGTTGTCCAGGATCAGGCCGTACAGAGGCAGGTAGAGAGAGGCGATTCTTGCCTGCTTCTCCTGTAAAGGCAGCAAATTAAAATTTGAAAAAATATGTACATGTTCTACAGCCAGTGACACCAAAATAAATCAACATGATCTTTGATCTTTGATAAGCTGATGTTGATACATTTATTATAGTTGCAAAGTCAGACAACTACTTCAATCAAAGTGAAACTGCCTTGGAGTTTATTACTGCTTTGTCAATGTTGCATTTAAGGTCTGAGGGTTTACATCTCTACAGTCTTTGGATTGTTCACAGATTTTTCAATGCACTTACATAATAATCAACATTCCCTGCCAAAAACGTGATGTGGTTCTTTAGGAAACAGGATTTTCCAAGGTTTGTCTTTTGTTTAACCTCAGCACACGTTTGGCTTTGACTCAGCCTCAGCACTGCTGCTGCGTTGTGGTCAGCCGTGTATGGTGCATGTTGGTAGCGTTTAACAGAGGGCAGATTACTGCATCTCTCTGATCTGGATACTTCCCAGCATTCATTAAAATGTCTCAGCTACTGCTCGCAGCTGCTACGAACAATCACATGTCAGTGTGTATCTGTTTGCATGAGTCATATAGGAAGAATTTCTACTGGGAGCTCATGACTCATTGTTCATGCCTTTTAGTTCCCTCTCATGTAAACATGTTCTCCGGCTACCTTGGTGGCATAGCGTGCGTCCAGAGAGTGTTTGGCCATCAGGGTCTTCAGGGTGGCCAAGGCTAGGTGCCGTAGGTCCTGCTCGTCCTGGAGCGCCAGCCCCAGCTCCCGGAGCAAAAGACCTGTCAGGAAGTGCTTCCTGCAGAACTCTCCGGTCAGGTTGTACTCAGGCACAGACACTGAGGACAGACAACATTAAAAATTCAGATTTTAAATGTCATCCATGTGATTTAAATGAAAATGGTGCCAATATTTGTCTTCCATCAGGGAGATAATTAATCCATGACTAAATAAAAATCTGGTTACAGTGAACAAATAATGTGACAAGCCAATTTTCCATGAATATTATTATCTTCATACCGCTGTATTACACACACACACATACACACACACATAAAAAGACACAGCGAATCCAACAGTACAAAGGAATGAGTGAACATATTTACCATGAGTACTCTGTGGCTCTGGTGATGCATGGTCTGACATGGACAAACAGACGGAGAAAATGATAGACGGAGAGAAAAAGACAGTGTTAACAGATGGATGAGTGTGTGAGAACTACACGATGAATGACAGATACAGCATGAACACTGAGCTACGGGGTTTGACTCGAGCTCTCACCTGCGATGCGAGCGGAGGGTAATGGCAGGCTGAGAGGGATGTAATGTTCGTGGTTACACACCTCTCTCAAAAATTCAAATTTCAGCTCGCACAAGACCTGTTGGACACAAAAAAAGATATCGTTACACTGTAAATGTGTCCTAAAGACAGTCATCTTCAAATACTGATAAGTTTTTACTGGTCAGCACTGTTTCCCTCTTATAATTTTTTTTACCTTGCTGTCGGTGGCAGTGATCATGTTTATAAAGTTGCTAATCAGCTTGAATGTGAAGCCTCTGTCCATGAGAGTAAAGCAACGCTGCGAGGAGACAAGAAAGAGACAGGAGAGTGACAGTGAGAGAGAGATCACTCAACACAAATGTAGGAATCAATAGGCAACTATTGTAAATGGGAACATTTTTTATTTGCAGAAAGCTAATACAGTTTGCACTGACCCTGCCCCTGCCCCAAAGCAATATACAGTAATCTTATTAGCACAGTAGGTTCAGAGTCCCATCACATGTGCTCAAACTCCACAGGATCCCACAGCATCAATGGCCTTTTTTAACAAATTTTAATTCCACGAGACATTTAGCTCCCACCTTGACAAAAGCTGCTACAGCTACGTTGGCACTGCGTGTCTCCTCTGCCAGCTCTTTATATTTGTAGAAGATGTGTTGGGACACCGTCTCCACCAGGTTCTCCACACGACTCAGGTAGGATGAGGGGAAACGCTGAGGCCTGGGAAGCTGCAGGAACACAGATTCAGCATCATATAACTGTGCGATCTGTCCAAGGTCAGAATAAAAACACTCTCGGAGGGAGTTGAGTGTGACACCTTACCTTTAACTTGTCAGAGTCCACCAAATGTTGGGCCATGGACTTGACAATCAGCTCGAAGAAGAACCAGGAGAACTGAAACCAAGAGAGGTCAAAGTAAGGTCAACTAATTCAAGTTTTTATCTGTGTAATCAGCTCCAGAAGGTAAACATAATCCTGTTTCAGGGCTTGCACTGCTTTCTTTTTCTCCAGCACCTTTGAATCATTTTCAAATAAACAATAGCTCTAAACAGTAGTTTCAATTGTTAAACATTTAAAATGTAAGTTTTTTTATATTAGAACAAATAAACTGAAGAGCAGGGAGACAAACCTTCAGGACATTTCTGACTGCTGCCTCCTCGTTGCTCTTCAGGTCAAAGGTCATCCCCTTAGCCAGCTCCTCATGAACGGTCCTGAAGCCGTGGGCCTCTGACCTGAACACATACTGCAAACAGACAGAAATAAAAAATGGATACAGATACTCAGTCTAAGGTGTGTGTAAAGTAGGGCTGCAACTAACAACTTATTTCATGATCAAATTATCTTAATAATGATCTTTTGAGCCTATTTTTCCCATTTATTTGAAAATACAAAGCAACAGAAAATAGGAAGGGGAGAAAGAGGGAAATTACATGCAGCAAAAGATTGCAGCTCTACTGGTGTGTTCACATTTATTGTCCTTACTAAACTGAAACTATTTGTCCATTAATTGATTAAATTATTTGTCTATTGAAAGAAACTTGAAGAGGAACCATTTCTTGGAAGAACCAAAAAAATGTGACCGTTTCAAGATTCTTAAATGAGATGATTTTGCGATGTTCATGGGACAAAACAAGACATTTGACAACATAGTAGGAATAGCAAGTACTGATTTATTGCAAAAGAATGAATGGCAGATTAATTAACATTTAAAGAATAGCTAGTCAGAGAAACATTTCCAGATTGATTGATTCATCGCCTGGCTCTTAATAAAAAAATTGTGAAGTGGCCTCCTACGCGATGTCCTACAACTCAAAGTGAGGTCTTGAACAAATGTCTTGTTCTGTCCAACCAACAATCTAAAACCCTAAAATACTCAGTTTGTAATGATACAGGAAAAAAACTGCATATCCTCAAAAATGGGATGCTGGACCAAGAGAATGTTCAACATTTTTTCAAGAAAAAATAGGACTCGAACAATTATTGGATTTTCAAAACACTGGCTGATAATTTTCTAATCCGTTAATTGTCTCAGCTCCAATATGAACTAAAATAAACATTCACAAAAACTGCACATGCATGTAAAAATGGTTTAAAACGCAGCTGGAAACGAAGCAAAAGCAAGATCTTAAATATATAAAAATATTATGGAATATTTCTTAATTCATGCTACGGTGAGGTCGACCTCAATCTCTTTTCCCTCTTCTCATACACATATTGTCATACACACATCCACACACACACACTCAGCAGTTTAAACCACTACTGAACATTATGCCAATCTGTTGCTATGGCAACCCCAGCCGTCTCCTCTCTCCTCCCACCGTCCGTCTTTGCCTCCACCTCTCCGGGCGCTGCAGTTTTCCTACCCTGTGGCCGACATGAAGCAGCTCTTGTGGTTTCTCCTGCTCTCTTCTCTAATTCTCTGACTGATTCTTCCCCTCTGAACAAACAGGCCTTGTGTTTCTCTTTGAGCCAACCGAGTGTCCTAGTTTGACTCACACTCAATCATCCTTTCTTCTCCTTACCTCTCTTCAATTCTCCTTTTCCTGTTTCCTCCTTTTTACTCTCCCTTTCCTTCATCTCCCTTTTCTCCTCCTTCCTTTTCTCACTCTTTTTTTGTGTGTTTGCTTAATGTTCTGGGCATGCGGCAGCCTTGGCTGCACTCAAGGTGGCCCAACACACACACAAACACGTACAAACTAAAACTTTACACACATACAAACACTATAAGCCCCCGTTTTCATTTGTTTTCCTTCCTAAATTAAATAGTCTGTTTAGAGATTTAAATCCTTCATGGAAAACTAAACAACAGCCTTTGAATTTATCAAATGATATTCCTCAGTACACACAACAAAACACACGTTTGCAAACCCAAACTTGGTTGCAAGGATAACTGCAGCCACACACACACACACACACGCACACACATGTATGGTACC
>JAPZDV010000024.1:14625856-14673977 GCA_029814665.1 Acanthurus lineatus | reverse complement strand
ATGATATTCCTCAATACACACAACAAAACACACGTTTGCACACCCAAACTTGGTTGCAAGGATAACTGCAGCCACACACACACACACACACACACACACACACACATGTGTGGTACCTTTATATAGGAGTGAAGGTAGTGATCAAGGTTTTCTTCATGGCACTTTGCAACAATGTGGACCAGCACTCTGCAGACACAGAACCACAGTGACAGTTTTATTTATTGCAGCTTTTCCTCCTAACAAATCACAGAAAACATCTGTTGCACACATTCTCTCTTTGTCTCTGTTCAATAGCCGGAGCACAAATCTGGATTACTATTGACTGAATTAATAATGACTGGATTAATAAAACAATTAAATCCAAAAATAAAAAAGCCATAAATAAAACAGGATAAATGCTGGTTCAAGCAGTGCATGTTATCCTCACGGCTACCACAACCACTGAGCTGCTGCACCGATGGGTTTTTTATGGCCGCTGTACAACACCTCCTACCTGGTGGTGGCAGTAGTGACCTCGTCATTGTCATTCTGAGTCAGGACCTTAAACAGCTGGTTGAAAAGCACCGGGAGGAATCGGATAATCACTGGGATTCTCTCCATACAGAGAAGACCCTGAAGGAGAATGGAAAAATGCGTAGGAGGAGGAAAAAGAAATATAAACCAAACTGAGGCAAAAAAATATGATGTTTAACACACAGCAGTGCTGCTCTGATCAGACATTAACTGCACAAGTGTTCAGTGGTCGATTTGGTTTTTGTTCCAGTTACAAAACATGAGAACTATAGTGAATATAATGACTTTTCTCTGACCGTCAGGCAGTTGAGGAGGTTGGAGATAGGAGGTGGCGAGAGGTCCAGCTCTCTTTTCTGGCACTGCTGGAAGAATCGGTTCAGGTGGGGGTCCTGGCAAAGAAAGGAGGAGAGGAGTCCATGGAAATCAGCAGGGTGATCTGCTGTGAGACTTAGTGGACAATCTCCATCTGAAGCAACACTTAATCCTAAAATGCTGACCTCACCGCCTCACATTAGTGTCAATTTAAACTGAAACTAAAACGAATATATGCACAGAAAAAAATGTCATAGACTGAAACCAAATAAAAGCCTTTTTTTGTTTCATTTTTAGTTTTTTTCAGCAATAAGGTATCAGTTTTGTTTTAATTTCATTTTGAAATGCAATTTTGAAATACACAATTAAATCAAAGCTGTAGATCCTTTATTCTATATGTACATAAAACGTATACAAATATTTAAATTATAAGTATGTATTGGTGCATTTTGTAGATGTACTTTGTACACACATGAAGCTATATACCTCTAGCAAATCATACCTGGCACTAAAACACATCGAAATTACTGTTAAACTAAGACTATATACATATAAACTAAAACTACACCTTTCAAAAAAACTAAAAATAAACTGAAAATAGCCAAAGCACAACAAAAACCATATAAAAATTTACTAAAAATAAATCTAACTGCCAAAACTAAAAGAAAATAAAAAAATTGGAAATTTAAAACTAATATAAAGGTTAATAGTCTCTGCCTTGTCTCAGATAATTCTAGTATTTTTTTGAAGTTTCAGAGAGACGAGATATCCAATCAGATTGTTATTATTATTGTAATAAGACATTTTCAAAATGGAGAGCTAATTATTAATAGGAAGTTGTTCTGTGTAGTGAAAAAGCTGAGGAGGTGGTGGTGTTATTTTTGTTTTTACAGCAACATGATTTCAAAATGGTAAAGAAGAGACACCAGTATCTGTTACTTTTTCAAAATATTGTCATTGCATCTATGATTTCTCTTCAGCATTTTCAAGAAGTGACTTCATACAGTGTTTTTATAACTCACTGGTGGCCTGTGAACTGATATACATTTCCTTTGCATTGCTTACTCTGTTTATTCTATTTTTAACTTTACAAGCGACTTTTTATGTTCTTTTAAATTAAATGTATTTTACTTGTCTTTTTGAAGTACTGCTAGGGAAACTAAGTCATAAACAGAAATGGTATAGAGCTAAATAGTCAATCAAGACATTTCTGTGCACATAAACATCCTTTTAATGGAAACAGTCCATGCAATTGTCTCATGCCCATCATTACACAAGAGAGGGTTACCACCTTCACCACCCATTAATGCACACTGTGCATCTTTACCACACACTGCATCTGTGTACAAGCTTTTACAGGCTGCTAATAATCATCTTAGGTCCATTTTACAGTTCATTGTAACCAGACACTGTGACGGAACAACTCAGAAAACCAAAACGGCCAATTACATCATTTTGAGGTTAAGTGTTTCTTTGAAGCTAAACAGTGCATGTTCACAATCTGGCACATTTTCACAGGAATGTAACGACTGAAACCAGCAGAAAGCCTTCCATCCAGACATCATGTCTATCACATGTCTCGATTAGATTCATACACATGTGATCCAGGAAAAGCAAAGTAAGCAAGAGGAGACTGTAGAAACTCAGATGACGTTCTTACCTGAGTGTAAACTGTGGAGACGACATTGGTGGACACTTTGAAGATGGCTTTTCCTCCATCGACCCATTTCACATCTGCTCCATTCTGTTTCAAGGAGAAGAAAACTTGAGTCAGACCCAAGAATAGTGATGCAAAGTGTCTTTTTTTTCTCAGAATTGATTGTTTTTATTATTCAGCAGTATTTTTAATACTCCGTGAACTCTTCACTCCCTCCTTCACTTCCCTTTTTTCCATTCCTCTTACCTTGGCGTTGCTTGCGTCTTTGATGGCCAGGTATCCAGGCGGCAGGTTACAGGAGACGGAGATGCTGAACTCCTGGGATGACAGGCGACCCTCTTTGAGGAGTGGCAGCCAAGAATACCCCACTAAAAAGAGGGTAAAACACAAATGCTGAGTGGGTGACAGGTTATTGTCTATATCTACTGCCTAATAAATGTTTCACCACACTGCAGCTCCACATCTACACCCAACTCACCTGGGGTCTCCAGGGATTCTTTTCTCTTGGCATTCGTCTTGGCGTTGATGTCACACGTGACGTGGTAAAAGGAGAAAAGAAGGTGGTGTTTTTCATGAAGCTGAGTAGGGAGCTCAATCTTCACCTGTAGACAAAACAGCATGTAAAGGTCATATCACAGGCAGGAAATTCTGCAGATTGGCAAAGTTTCTGTAAACATGTTCAATAGTCCTCTAAAGCTAAATTCAGTCCAAGTTATTATAAAATCAATGTATCAGTTTCTCATAACCATTCAATCCTTTACCTCATCGTAGAAGTCGGGGTTCTGGGAGTGATGCAGGACTGTCGAACAGGCTGCTGTGGTGAAAACTGGACCACCCGGCTTGCCATAGATGCACTTGAAAATCAGCAGAGGAAAAAAAAGGGGTAAAATAAGGTCATGCAAGTTTCTCATGCTAGTCAGAGTTTCACTTAAGAAGACGGAGTCACATAAAAGCCAAGAAATGTCCCATCAGCATGTTCTTGGATGACGTTCTACCTTTAATGGTTTGGCAAGTTCTTCGTCTGAGCTGCGAAACTCCACATAGACTGCAAGGTTACGAGCCTGTGAACAAGGGGACCATTGTAACTCTAATAATTGTCCAAATACCAAAGACAGGGAATCATAAAAATATTTGCATAATGCAAAACACATGGGAAACACTGTCAACAATTAGACAAGTAGTGTTTTCTGATCCTTTTTACAACTCTGACCATAAACTGTACATAAAAATACTGCAAAACACCTTGTTGAAGCTCTTCTGGCTATCATATTTGAGGTGTTTAGGGTAGACATAGATGTGGTTTCTGTAGACTCGGTGCGGCTGTGTGAACTTGGTGGAGTCCTGAACAAACTCCTCCACCTCCACCGTCGGCTGGTGTTTGCTCAGTTCTTCAAAGGGCTTAACAGGTACATAAGAGGAAGTCACACAGTCTGAAAGCACAGAAAACAAAGAGTGAGAAAACACAGCATATAAAGCAGGAGTTTTTTTAGGAATTAAAGCCTAAAAAAAGGACGTACTAGGATGCTCCATTGGGATGTAGTCAACTGCGATGTCCAGTGTTCCTGGAATGGTCTGCAGTTTGCTGGTCTTCTCAGCCCTAAACACAAATTAGTAAAATAAAATGAAGGATGAACTGCTCATACTGCTTTGGAGAAGATTATGTGACCTCCAGTTTTTCTTACCTCCTGAACTCTGTTACTAGCTTAATCAGGTCATCTGTGGAAATCTTGTTGCTCTCCTGCTTGAAAAGAGGCGAGAAACGAGACTCTCTGTCCAGTGCTCCGTGGTTGTCCTTAAACACAGACCTACAACAGATAAGAAGAGATTTAATAAGAAAGAATATGGTAGATACAATTTAAAATGTTTAAACATCTGAGCCTCCAACCAGTGGACACTGACCTCACAGACCAGGCAAACGGCATACGGTACCGTCCCAGTTTACTACAGAACTGCTTGTTGGATTTCAAAATCTTCTGAACAGTCTGTAAAAGACACAAGTAGACAAAGATGGACGGGAGATCAAAAAGTTAGCAAAATTTTTTTAAATCCCCTCCATTTAAACATGTTTTTTAATGTTTTTGTCCCCTAAAAAGTGTGATCTCAACTATAATGATTTGTATCAGAAGCTTGTTAGTAGAGAAGCATTTTTTATATTCTTCTGCTGAAAGGGGACTTAAGTAGGGACTTCCCTAAAATCTGAAATTCAAAGTAACCCTAACAAGCTAAAATAGATCTGGTTTGACACAAATACAAAGCCAATTGCATGAACAAGACCTGAAACTACCAGCACAGTGAGCTTAACTTCCTCTGCCACTTGCAAGCGAAAAAGTCAACAAACAACATTAGGAAAAAGCTAAGCACACGTTATTCTGACACGTCTGCTCCTCAATGATTCAGCACACATAGTCTCTTAAACTGAGTCCTGCATGTTTGAGCTTCTGGATTTCTTTATTTTTTTCTCTAGGCATGAGGTCTGTGACTGATTTTCTATGAGGAAGAAAGAGTAGATGTGCTTCCAACCCTTTATAAGTGTCTTTTGTGACCTTTTTATGGAGGAAAACCATGTTAAGCAAAATATAAATCACAGCTGAGTATTTTTAAATACTCAAAATATGTCTGAAGAGGAACTTTAAACACAATAGGCTGTGATCAGCCCTAAACAGACTAAACCAGAGGCTGTTGAATAGAGTAACTCTGGCGGCAGGTTGAATGTCTGGTGATTCACTTGGTAATTTAAGGAAGGGCTACATGGAGAACTGCCAACAGGGCAGCCAGGAAATGTGTTGGATAGGATTTCGGAAAAAACTAATTTCCAAACAATCCTGACTTGCATGATAAAGATAAACTCTGGTCTTACAGGAAACCCATTTTGTAAATGTCATGCATTAATCTGTTAGAGTTGATTAAGCCATTTCCTTTGCAATAAAGGCCCTAAGAGCATGTTTCACGAGCCATTTTTCCCAGCTTGCTTCAAGAGATAAGACAAAGTAAAAGGTTTATGTGTTTATGTCGGTGATCAATGACAGGAAATAAATATTGATGTAAAAATGTCAATGACAACGGCCAAAGCAGTGAAAAAAATGACTTTCTGACCTTGCTGGAGTCTGTGTTCTTGATATAAGGTTCTGTCCCACAAGCAATATTTCCCATCAGCACCTTTTCCACTCTTGCCACCATCACTATGTCTGTGTGGGGGTTGGTCACAGAGAAGATGGCCTGCATGGAGAGCATTAAAAAAGGCACAATTGAGTTATTTTAAGTGTGAAATTCAGATTATGGCATTAAGGAGAAGTTTAGTTGGAGTTTCATCCCGGTACCTGTTTGGGAAAGCACAGCCAGTGATCCATGTCCAGGCTGAGGCAACAGTCACCCGGCTTCTTCTCAGCAGGAGAGCACAGGCCATTCTCCTGACCTCCGACCCCCGTCCCCGGACCACCTGTCCCGTTACTGCAGCCTCCCAGCATCTGACGCACTGCCTCGTGGTTGAGGTCTACGTGGAAGTCTGCGGACACTTTTCTTCCCTCTCGTACATCCAGCAGAGCCAGCGACACGAAGAAGGGTTCGATCTGGTGGAGCAGATTTTACATTATGTTAATTCAAGAAGCACTTCTCATAGAGCTACTATACATTTGTAGCACTATAAATATTTCACAGAGACGTTATAATGCAAAAGTAAATTCTGAAGCATGTTAAGTAACTTTGTAATGACTAAGTTTCCAGTCCTCACATTAGTGACCGGTCCAGTTTCACTCTCATTGATGCAGCCCTGCAGCATCAGGTTGAGGGATTTGCAGGTTATCATAAACCTTCTGCCCAGTTTCTCCTCAAATGGACGAACCGCTGCGTTATCAACTGATGAATGCTCAGATCGCGGACTCCTCAGAACCTGTGGTTGATGAAACATCGTTCTTAACTTGTGGAGATACTTAATTTTATTTTACCAAAGTGGAATCATGAGAAGAAGATATCTGATCTGATTAAAAACTGCAGCACCATGATAAACTTTAGATAAATGACTTAAAGTACAACAATCCAGAACACAAACATGATACAAGTCATGTGAAGGTAAAAAAAATATATATATAAAATGGACAAACAAGCTTCATTTTTTGTACTGACAGGAGTATCAGGGTCCAGTGAGAACAGATTCAACCTCTCTTCCCTCCTCGCAGAGCGAATTCCTTCATCTGTCTCAGAGATATACTGTTACAGAAGAGATGGCAAGAAAGACAGAGAGTGAGTCAAAGAACAACTTGATGAACTAAAGGCTTACTGTGAATTCTTGTATCTCTTAAAAACAGCAAGGCTTTCTGCTTGGCTTTTCACTGAGTGCTGTGTTGGCTCAGACCGATGGCTCAGACTTTATGGTGATTTCTTGCACACAAAGACATTAAGTGTTTTTTTGGTCACCAAAACAAACAAACATTACTTCATTAAATATTCTAAGTTTGAACTTTTTACATTAATCAGAATTCTTTCACCTCCATATTTACACTAACAAGTGGCTTTATTTTTTGATTTACTGAGGCTTCTTGATGCAGTTTGGATCAAAAAACTCACTAGAAGCTTAAAAACACAGGCAGAAATACATTTGCATCTCAAGATGAGCTTCATGAAAAAAACTGCTCCATATCACCACTAATGGTCAAATATTCCAAAGGATAGCTTAAATTAGACATTGTTAGCCCTTTTTTACTGACATGGAACCAAATCATTTCCAGTTCATATGACTTTGAATCATTCACAGTTTTTCAAAAAAATGCTTGGAACCTAGAAAGTTGGTACTTGATTAAAATTTTAAAAAATAGCAGTGCTTTCTAATGAACTGAAGTAGGTACGTCAAATTCTCCATGTTGTTGTGCATAGTGCAACGCCCTCTGTTGAAGACACATCCCTGATTACAATGGTTCTGCACAAACTGGTGGGAACACAGACTGGTTCTCCAGATAGCAACAAGGTTTCAGGAATCCTGAGCACCAGAGCTTACTGGTCAAAAGTCACTTTTATGTGAAGTACTTTGCATTCATCAACCATAAATTATGAGAATGGTAACTTTAACAGAGCAGCAGCAGAATTCCATCTTTTGTTTGAACATGGCACACTTAAACTGAACCAACCTTTGCTAGCTCTGGATTGATACCATTCTCTGTTGTCGTATCTTCACTCTCCTGCAAACAGCAGTCACTCAACGACAGGTCGAACACATCTGGAGAGAGAACAAACACGGTCAGGACTCCTGAGAGGGACTACTACTTAAGAGTGATTGACTGACAACACTGAATGGATGGGAAGGTTTATCTGAGCAGTTCTTTACCCCTCCATAATTTCAAGACCATATGACATTTTCTAAAATAGGCTCAGCAGTCCACTAAATACACACTAACCGGAGTTGTTGGATATATATCCATCTCAGAATAAAATATGACTCCATTTGTGGTATTTATGGATAATAAGGCAGCCAGGCAGGCTTCTGCAGAAATACAACCTTCGTGTGCCCGGAGCCATTCTTCCCAAAGGCCACGCCGAACAAAATAGCTCATTAATGGTAGGTCACCACATGCTCGCAGCCTGATTTAGAGGCATGCTAACAGACCGCAGAGCCATCATGGCTGGGGCTATTACATCATTCCACCACTTTTCACTGAGCCAGGTCTCAACGCTCTGTCAGGAAGCGTTATGTCGCAGGCCGTGGTCCACTGCTCTCTCTTGCAGAGCTGGCACATAGGGTGGAGTTTTTATGACTTTTGCTTTTATGTAAAGTCATGTCAAAATAACAAAGTATGATGTATTAAACAAGGGTGGAGTCAAGTTTGGTGTCAGGCTTCATTTCCTGAAAGTGATTTTACAGACAGAGCGCTAACACAGTTTAAATTCATCCGCAACATTGTGGATATATGGTGGGTATATAACATAGCAAGACAAAGTCAGACAGAGAGGGGGAGGTTACATTTTTATGGCATTAAGTGTATAATCATTTCTTTCTTCAGGGCATCATGATTTATGCATGTGTTGGAATTATGCTAAAATTTTCTCTTCAGTTCTCTTTAAATACCCCCTTTCTGCTCTAAATTACTATTCGTCCCTCCATTCCTTCTGTCCCCTCGGACTGTTTTTTGGGTCCTTCTTTGCATCCACTGCAGGTAGACTTCATGGATTCATAAAAACAAACACAGATCCAAACTCACCCTGTCGATGGTCGGTGAGATCCAGACTCTTGCGGTCAGGAGCCGGACCATCATGGGGGCTGATCTGTAAGATGCGGGTCAACGTGCTAATCCACTCCTCCATGTCCTGCTCGCTCTCCGCGGCCAGCACGAAGTACGTAACCTCATTCATCTTCAGCTCAAAGGCGTGCTTCCTCAGACGGTTATTCTGAAGAGGGATGAATGAAAGGATGGATAGAATAATGTGGTTAATCCAAGAAACCAGAGCTGAGTTTGATTTTTTAGAAAAAAAATCAACTGCTTCTTGTACATGCACCATTTCAGGGTAGTGCACACTGAATCCTATAATGAGTTTAGTTTAGCTTTGCTTTTAGATATGTAATGGATATAGAAACACCATGAAAAAGTGTATAAAACATCATAATAACTATTGTTAGTAGCTTTTTTATCAGTTTTTTCCCATGGATGCATTAAATCATAATGATGAAGCTATTACAAAGTACTGTATGAACTGCTGAATCCATCTGTCATGGCTGTTGGTAAATGTAAAAAAACAGTCCCATGTAAGTTTGATCTAGATTGACTTTTGACTTCTTTTATAAGCAGTAATCATCATAAATTGCTGATGATAAATCATAATATAGCTAAACGCTCATTTTTATAGGGGACTTGGTAAGGAAAGGAAAGCTACAAAACTGAAACCCACATGCAAAACAGCCAGCAACTACTGCAAGTCGAGCTGAACAATATTGTCTTTTAAGCTGCATGCAGAGAACTGAAAATAACATCCAGGAGGTCTGTCAGTCACTGAATAAATAAAAAAACAAAAGGTTATTTTCTAACCTTAGAAGCAACTCTATAATAGCTTGACCTGGTCATGCAATGTCATCGTGTCCTACAGCATCGTGCCACAAGCCGCATTTTACAGCAGCGCATTAAACACAATGTCTCCTCATAAAAGATAATACTTACTCAGTAAAAGTTCAGTGTTATTTCTCTTTACTTAAGCCTACTTTTTATAGATGAATTCATGAAGGACTTCATGAAGAAAGGTCACAGCAGATGCAATTTGATACAATAGAATTAAGATTTTTATGTTTTGTCCTTTTATTTTTACTGCCTTTTGAATTCAGCACCTTCTTGTTTTGTGCAAGTGTCCAGTAGTTTTGGGTAGTAGTAGTTTTTGAGGGAAGGAAAGCCTGAAAAGCTTCCCCGTATATTAAATACTGTAAATACTGTGTTGCAGTTTTACTTGTATTAATGCCTCAAACCCTACCTGTACCACGCCTGTGCATGAGTCAAGGAAGATGCACCCCTTGGGCTCCTTGGAGATCTTCTCGTCTTTGTAGAAGTTCATGATGTAGGAGTTATCTGTCAGCTGGGTGAGCTGGAAGTATCTCCTCTTGAATGACTGCACAGATACAAGAGGGTGCAAATACATTAAGCTGCTTAAGGTTAAAGTCATGGACAACTAATTCTGAGGGGTTACATACTGAAACATGGGGATATCTGAGGATTTGCAAGAGTGTGTGTGTGTGTCTGTATGTATGGATGGGTGTTTGTGTGTGTGTGTTTGCGTGTGCATTTAAATGTAGAGCAAGAGACATTTCCTCACCCGCACAGTGATGCTATTGTTGACGGTGCTGTTAAAGTTCCCTTTGTAGAGCCAGCCTGAACGAAACACACCGATCCCTCCCCCTCCTCCTCCGCCCCCACCTCCCCCTCCTCCTTTGGACGAGGACAGGGAGGTGGTATCCTGTGAAACACAAGTATGGTCAGTTATAGATGCAACAGTTTCCCCTTTATCCCTCTGATACTAAGGAGCAGATAATCAATAGTGAAATAGAGACTTATTTTATCTTCGGATGACCATTTTTCAGTCAAATTATGTTGATGAACAAAGTCTAACTGACCTGTAATAAGCTGACAGCTCTAGCAAAGTATATTCTAACAGCTTTAAGGCTGCGATAAACTAATTTAAACGTAAGGCTCAGGATGTATCCAGGATTGTAATGCATTTATTTCTAAAAGCATTTGTCAAGAAGACGATCATTACCGACCTCATCCTTGTCCATGTCCTCATAGTCAATCTCAAAAGAATGGGATGGCAGCTTCTCTGCCTTGTACAGTTTCCTATGAAGGGACAAAGAGGAAGGAGAAGATGTGTGAAACTTTGATAAGAAAACATATTGATGGAAAGAGAGAATGATTTCAGGATTTTAATCAATCCACTCTATCTGAGTGACACGAACGACTGTGGCTGGCTGACTCTGCTCCATCGCTCTCTGTCAGGAGTCAACAATAGCTCGTCCTCACAGGATCCCGCACCACTGATTTCACAGCCTGACCCCCCTTTGTGTGTGAGCAATGGGGTAAAATGCCTTTGTGTGTGTGCTGTGAGCTGCAGACAGCGAGGCTGCAGTCGCTGGAAACAGCCTCCACTAAAAGTCACACAGTCATAAAAAACAATTTAAAAAAAAAAACCCTCTTAAGAAGACTATGTTTAGAAGTTTTCTGGTGATTGTGGGCTGGCCACTGATAGAGGAATGCAGATATTGGCATGCACAGACAGAGATCACTCCACTTAATCACATGCGTACAATAGCTGTGGAATCCCAATGTACAACAGTTTCCCTAATATATTTCACTACAGACCCCTGAGTCTACACTTAATGGTTGCTTAGCTTGCTAGCCAAAAAAAAAAACATAACAGCAGGATTTTATTACACAAAACAAGTTGGTAGAGGTTGTGATCTGGTATTTGTGCTGCATCTTTCTTTATAGTTCATCCTGGTTGTGAGTTTAAAGGTCATGTGAACTGACTGAAAGATGACAGTGGCAACCCATGGGACAGAGGAGGGACATTCCTGTGGTTGGGAGCAAAAACTGCAGAGCTGCTCAGGGTCAGTCTCACTGGGATGGACACAACTGAAGTTGACTGCCTGACAGCCTGAATTAAATAAACAGAGTGACGGCTGAATGAATGAATGAACTGGTGTCTGACGTTTAAAAACGGGGATGAAGGAGTCCTGAACAGTCAACTTTTTTACAACAGTGTCAATTTGTAAGTCTTTCTCACTCAACAGCGGCTACTGTTTTGTTCTTGTTAATGACCTTTTGCA
Source organism: Acanthurus lineatus (assembly GCA_029814665.1). Classification (NCBI taxonomy): domain Eukaryota; kingdom Metazoa; phylum Chordata; class Actinopteri; order Acanthuriformes; family Acanthuridae; genus Acanthurus; species Acanthurus lineatus. Next base: position 14,662,209 of record JAPZDV010000024.1, on the reverse strand, counting down.
CCAACATAACAAATTGTGGTTATTCTTGATGTTAGCAACTGTCTTTTGGTTTAGGTGTTAATTAAGAAAAAAAACCCAGCATGTTACTGATCACATCAGGAAGTAAAATAAATCTAAATCAGATTTTTTAAAATTCTATATCAATATACATTGCAGAACAATTTTTAAAATAAAATAGCATGAGAAAGTCACTTCATGGGAATTTATTAACATGATTTATGTAATAATGTTGTAACAGGTGAAGCTACAGCCAGAAGATGGTCAGCTTAGCTTTGCTTGGAGCTGAAAAGCAGTGTGAAAGACAGCAGTTCACACCTTTCTCACTCTCTAACGGCATACATGAAATTTTTTTTCACACAAGCTGTTCATCTTGTATTTATCTGGTGTGGCTTTTTTTCAACAATTCAAGGCGAAGAGTACAGCAAGGTTCATGTCACACTTTTCACCAAATGACCGCACGCATGTACTGTCATCTCCTTGAAATCGAAGTGTGCAACAACTATTCATTGTGATGCATGTTTCGTTTGTGCCTTAGACGTTTGATCAGGGTTCGGTTACGCCCTGGAGTCTCAATTGGTCAAAGCGACTGTTCACTGGCTGTTGCTGTTTCCCACTACTACCACTCTTCAAGCTAAGCAAAGTTAACCATCTTCTAGCTTTAAATAACATTCTTTTCATCCAAGTCTCTGCGAAGAAAATGAAGTGTATTTCCCGAAATGTTATTCCTTTAATTCCAATACATCTTACAAACAGTAGGCAGGATAATAGAGTTAAGTCAAAGTGTGTTACCTTGGCAGCAGGCGGTAGTCTCCAGCGTAGTCGTCATACTTGAACTGGACCACATTTAGCTCAGAGTTGTAATACTTACAGGCCTGCAGGGGAGGATGAAGATTAAGTTGAATATGATTAAATATTAACTATCCAAAATGATAGCCTCTCTGGAAAAAATGGACCTGGGGCAGCTGGAAAGTGTGCAGACAATGAAGACAGCTACGGCAGAGTGAAAGAACAGTCGGACCGCAGCTCTCCTGAGGCGTAGTTACTGATGTGCAGGCTGGGATTCATCATTGGATTATTTAAATTATAAAAAGGAACTGAATTAAGACTGTATCCCCAAGGAGTCTGTGAATAAAGACATCTTGACATCTAAATAGCTTACTTGTCTTTTTCAGAGGTTGAAATAACACTCTCACAGGGCATGAACTAATACTATGCATTGTATATACACAAGTCAGAAGGCCTGGAAGGCAGCTTCACATCTTCTTAATGCCATGAAGCTATTCTTCAATCCATTTGTTTAGAAAGATTATGATCTTTTTCAAACAATGTCATGAATTATAAACAATCTTATTGTAATCTACAATATCAACCTTAGGCAGGACAGCACACACACAAATAGAGTCAGAAACACACTCTAAAGTCCAGTGAGCCTTGACAGAACTGTCTGGGGAGTTTCCGTCTACTCAGGTCTTATTTCTCCAGGGATTATGGCTGTTCGACCTGAAATGAGCTCTGATAGCCCCATCTTTGACATTCACAACCAGGCAACTACAAACTGAAATACACACAAATATCCGGTGTATTTCAGAGGCATGGTGAAATAGTTTTACTAGCATGAGGATGTCCTATATTAAGAACAGTCTACACTGACAAACCGAAACACCACCAACCGAAAAACCTTTGTTCCAAACCACAATGGCTTCAGTTAATTCCTGTACACATATGCATGCACAAACACACGCAGACACACAAACTCACAAGCGCAGACACACACACACACACAGCCGCACACACACACTTTCACTCACACTCCCACACACACACACAAAACACAAACACACACTTCACCTGTCTGACCAGCAGACATTCGGCCTGTAGCTCTGCCCCCTCTGGAACAGTTGACTTGAGAGTGCGACTCTCCTGAGGCACAGTGGATACCTGGAGGGATGAAAGCACAGAGAACAGAAACTACATGAAGTTTTTTTTTTTTTTTTATGAACTTATATTTCATTGCAGGGGAACCACCTTGGCTGAAACTGCAAAAACTCCACAAACTTTAAAATAGGAAGTGTGTTTTAACCAAGCAAATGTCACATACAACAAGTCTGGGTGTTGTCATGGCTGATTTACAAAAAACGAAATTAATCACAAGACAAGATGTGTGAAGATCTGGGAAACCTCATCACTCTGCAAAAAAATCCCCTCAGTAAAACAGATTATTTCTGATAGGAAATCACCCAGCAGTCTACTTAGTCTGAGGCCAATCTGTTCAGGGTCACCGAAGGTATAAGAGGATATTTCTTTGTATTTATAAAAATACATCAATATTTAAACTATTTCTAATCAAAGACATTGCACAGACTGATGACAGAATAAAGAAAATAAATATAACTATATGAGAGAAAAAAACACTGATAACAAAGGCTTTGCCTATAATCAAACACAAGAAAATCCAATAAAATTCTCATCAGCCTCAACTGCACTTTGGGTTTATTTCTAATTAGCAAATGTTAGCATGCTAATATGCTAAACTAGGATGTTTAACATGGTTAACATTAATTGCCAATGACATGGTTGTTGAAAGCATTGCAGCATGCTGATGTTAGCCTTTAGCTCAGAGCACAGTTGTGCCTCAGTACAGCCTCACAGAGCTGCTAGCTTTGCTGTGGACTCTCTGTCTTACTTTCTAGTTACACATCAAGGCCATGAGCGATGATTGGGAGGACATGCGAAAAAGTTATACCAGTCTATTGATGTAATATTCATTCATTCCTTCTTACAGTTCTGTCAAGACAGTCTCTCACAGTTCAGATGAATAATTTAAATATTTCCTGTCTCAGTAGTTATTAAACCTACAGCTAATAATTGAACCTATTATTCAAGCAGCCTAAATTATATACAGTATATTTTATGAGTCATGGGGGAGAAATCAACAGTCAGTCTTTAAGGTGCACATACATTCAGGAAGAAATACAGAAATATTACTGTGAAGTCTACAGAATGGGAATGAAGAAATTCCAGCATTGAGGATCTTTAATCTTTGCGTGAACAGAGACAGACTTTGATTTACACGACCCAATCACTGGCTGGAGCACTGAGCTCACTAACCAACTGGCAATGAGGCAGATCTAGTAAATGCTTTTTTCGTGCATTAGCCACACTCTGCCAAGCTGCTTTCACTTACAATTATGGAAATTGACTGTAGGCTGAAGGCACAAAGAGAATCAGAGGAGCTTGTGTTGTAGCCAGACAAAGCTGGAAACGGGCAGAGTCGTGCGTTAAAGCTACAACTCAAGGGATCCACAAGCAAACATTTCCCTTTACCACAGCGAGCCAATTAGGTCACCTCCATGTTCAGTGAATCTGCATCTGCAGAGAAGCTTTAGCAGAGTATGAAAAGCACTAATGAACAAGGAGCTTAAGGGATATGGAGAGAATATATTGTTGACTAGAATGAAAGACCACAACGTTTGGTATGCACGATTAGCATTAATAAGTGCTTCATGCTGGAGAGGAGTAAAGATTTACTTGTCCAATTTCAAACAGCATAACATTGTGACTGAAAATGTGGTCTTAAGCCAAAATCACTTCAGATTTACTAAACTGTGCAACACTTGCTGTCTGCAATTTGTGTGTGTGACACTTATACACATGAAGTCCCTTAAAACATTCCCACAACTCACCAGAAAAAAAGTCTCGGCCATGGCATCTACAGTACTTTCTGCTAACAATCCCACAATGCAACGGGTTGCTTTGTTTTAGATGTGAAACTACTCAACACCGTTCAGTGATGATGTGAAATGAAAATGATCATAAGTGTCACATATGTGGGTTTACTGCTCACCACAAGAGTAAACCGTCTCTGAGGGGGCAGGTTTTGGATGAAATAAAGTCTGAATTCCTGGAAGACACAGAGGCTGATGTCCAACTCATCTCCCTCTACACTTGGCCATGACGTTATCAACCAATTCTCACACTTGTCTTAGGTTTTAACACTCTGAAATCATAACCTAAACGTCCTCGTTTTGAACCTGGGTGTGGTTTTGTGTTGCATGTCATCTCATCTCTCTTTGCAATACTTTTCCATTAGCTCGACACTGTCTAATAAAGACAAAATATCCCTAAAAAAATAACCCGTGTTAACTTGCTTTTCATCAAAATTAATTGAGGAATAACTCAGTAAAAGACATTTCCATGATCTGTTTGTTTCAGAGCCAGATTCAGATTTAAACCAAAAACACACACACACATACCGAGAAATCATTGTCAGGGAAAAGGATAAGGTCTCTCAGAGGGTCTTCTTTCAACTCGTCCCCCAGTTCAGAGATGACAGTCTCATAGTCAAGAGGATCGATCAGCTTCGGCTTCTCCTGCTGCAAATGGACACACACAAACATTTAATCAGCATTCACTGGACTGGTTGAGTATTAAACCTTACTATGATAAAAACAGTAAGATATTACTGAATACATAGAATAAGATAAATAGTAAAAAGTTTCAAGCATTGAAATTGTCACCCATACCTTCAAATATTTCATGCCTTACATTTAGATAATGTTCTATTTGATTAAAGTATTTAACACACATATAGTGAGCAGTGAGCAATTCTGTCAAAACAAAAAAACAAAACATCATTACTTTTAAGAAAAGAAAGTATTAAAAAAGTTACACCTACACTGTAATTTGAAAATTTTATTAACACAATGAAAGTTATTGATACTGTGAAAGCTAAAGAAAAAAATCTGCATCTTATGAGCATGATATAAGTAAGTCTTTCAGCATTAACTTGATATTAAAAGCAGTATTGACAGCTACAGTCACAATCACTTCCTGTGTTTTGCCATGACATCATTAAAATCTAAAAGAATCGAGGAGGAAGTCGCCCACAGCTGAAGTTTGGCTCTGTCAAACCGCACAGACAACTCACTTTTAATGAACTGAGACTAAACAGACAAATAACAGTCAAAAAAGTATGAGGTAGCTTCATTTATATGGATACTTCAAACTTATTTTTAGAAGCTGAGTGTTAAAACCACCAAGCTAATTCTTATTTAAAAACATGTTGATTTAATAAAACAATCCATCACACACAAAATTTCACCTTAGAACGACACTGAAGGCTTATGTAAGTGGTCAATGAGTTGCATAAAAAAAAAAACCCAACATTTTGTGTTGCACAGATGGAGGACAGCGATAAATTACTTCTGTCATTCAGAGAACAGCAACAGCAGCTAAGCGATAGCTGGAGCAGGCTGTGGTGAGGCAGACAGAGGAAGTAATGATCTCTGGTTTGGTTCACATGCATGCAGTGCAGACCGGGGCTTGCTTTCAGCCACCACAGCAACAGGCCTCTTGGATGACAACCAAGAAAGAGCACAGAGAGGGAGAGCAATGTATGTAACTCAACTGAGGGTGAGTTATGTTTTTAAGGCAGCCATTACCACCCATACTGTGCTGGCTGTACTGTTAATATTTACCCCCATGCAGTATTATAAATGAGACTGCTGATTTACACTGTCAGCATGATTTATTCTCCACTCAGACCTGCAATATAGTCACATGCAGTTCATCCAGAGTGTTATTCTAGCTCTTTGTTCCTGGTATCCATTCAGTCAAACTTGTACAGCAGTGTTACTCACACTGTTTTCAGCAGTTGATTAAGCAAACAGACTGTCAGCAACCATAACCTTTTTGAATCAGTTAGATTACTTAGACAAAATGCAAAATGTGCAGCTTTTTAAGTTTGAGGATTTGCTGCTTTACCTTCATTTAATGGTTAATGGACTGAATTTGTAAAGCGTTTTTGAGTCTTTTCGCTGCTTAAAGCGAATGGATGAAAGAAGTCTGCTTGCATCCATTCACACGCTGATGGCTAGTGTCTTCTCTACAAAGTGCAAACTTGCTCATACACAGACTCATATACACAAATTCAACCCAATGGAGGTCAATCAGGAGCAATGTGGGGTTCAGTGTCTTGTTCAAGGATGCTTTGACATGCAGGCTGGAGGGCTTGTGGATCAAATCACTAACCCTCTGATAAATAAACAACCCCATCTACCTTCTGAACCCCAGCTATTCACTATAAATTCAATATCTTTTATTTCTGGACTGCTGCTTGTGCAAAAACAAGCAGTGTCAACTTGGGCTCTGAAAGGTTGTGATGGGAAATATTTAATCAGTTAATCAGATAAAGTACATAACAGATCAATATCATTTCAGTGGAACTGAGTGTAAATAAGTTCACTGCAAAACATTCACGATTGAAAAATTACATAAGACTCAAACAGCCATGAGAACAGCAATACGCAGGCAGGTCTAATAAGCTTGAGGGTTTGGTGACTCTGGTCTGACCCACCTAACGTCAGAGTCAGTGCTTGAGGGAAAAGTCTCGCTTCCCCCTCACAAGCCGACACCTGACAGACACAGTAATGACGCATTTTCGCTGCTGGGTGTGTATCATCGCTACACGCATCATTTAATATGTCAGCTTCAAAGTGTTCTCTTCTTTCTACTTGTCACAGAGCCTGAACTGATGTAGTGTAAGAAACAAATCTTCAAAAGAGGAGAGATGAAGCTCACAGATCTCATAAAACACTAATTACAGTATAATGGGCAATAAGTGTTGTCTATTAAAGCTGTATAAAACACAATTATGACCACGCTATAGCCATTTGCAAGCAGAGAAATATTACTTGAGAGTAAAATACAACATGAATGCGACTTGAAGCTGTAACAACAGGCAGAAACAGAAAGTGAATACCTACAATACTCAGCCGGGTGAAATCCGATCGCACTCGTTTGCTCTTTAGTTTCTTCCTGAAGGTGATTTTACTCCTGAAGCTCATTGTGAGCAGAATCAAGTGTGTACGGTATTATACACACACACAAAAAAAGCAGCAGAACTTCCACTATCTAGAGAGAAAAAAAGGGTTAAAAATAAATTAATTGTTAACTAAACAAAAGGCACATAGCATTACATGTGCTCTGTCAGAAGCAGAACTAACACTGAGGGTGGGTTTAGGAGTTTGTGTCAGCACACGTGGATTCGAGAGGAAGTAAATGCCCAACACACACTTCAGCAAGTGCACACACAACCACATGCACAGAAAACCCCAGGGAGATGAGATCCAAACTAAAAAGGTCCTTTCATTGTCTTTCGCTTTCTGACAAATCAGAAACACACAAAAACAAACTGAACAAGTGTTTTACACTCTTACTCACCATATGCGCAGGCAGAATAAGGTACAATTTTTTGCTACAGTCAGGCACTATCATGTGCTCACACACTCAATGTCAAACTCTCTGCATCTTATCTTCGTCTGTCCAAATAGCACACCGCGCTCACACACCGTCAGCCTGCAGATGAACTAGCACGCAAGCCATTCATTTCCTGTTCTAGAGCTAGACTGTCCCCCAACTCTGCCCATACAACACTGCTTGCAACACCATGTAAACATCCAAAACACACATGCAAAATAAAAACAGACAGATGTATTCACTGATGCATGTTCCTCTTAAAAATAAATAATGCATGACATATACAAAATAACAGTTAAGTCTGCGCCTGCCTGCAAACACACACACATTCACTTCCCCTAGATTAAAACCTCATAGCAGAACCGAGATCAATACAAGAGGAAACAGCTCCCAATGATACAAAAAACTCATCTACCTGCAGTTAATACAGTAAATACAGTGCTGCCATTTGTTTTTGGGGGGGCACAAATGGAATAGATGACAGAGACAAATCATGTTTTTGTACAAGTCAATTTAAACAGGACAACCTTAGGACATGCAGACAGTGTTTTTGTTAACTTTTGCTCACATACTGAATGAGGTAACTGAATTTTATGCCTCTACCCAAGTGCAATAAGTAGACATCATTTTGTGTAGCTCTAAGCATGAAAAAATAAAGTTGAAAAAACTCATACTTTGTCGGAACAGTGACTTTCTTTCACTCTGGATAACCTACACAACAGACAGTAGACAGTTTTAACAGGGACTTCTTCTGTAGTGAAGTTAGTGATATAGAAGTGATCAATTAGGTGTGGAAAAGGGAAATTGCACACTGGCTGCTCCCTGATCCTTACACACTTTTCTGACACAGTGGTAAATGATGTAATTTACAGTATTTAAAGCTGTGCTGATGGCCGTTGATTGTGGTTTTGCTACAGGCGACTCGTAGGTGTGAAAAAACTGTTTAATATCTAATGTCAGATAAAAAGGTGTGAAAGGCTTGCTGTCTGTTTTGCTTTCAGCTTGTAATTTGCTACTGATGACATTTAATGGTTCATCACAGTTGACACCACAGTGTGTCTCATGACTCTAATGTTCCTGAGACTGTGAAGTAACAACGTGGCTCTGCAGGTTTACCAGGACAAGACGTTTCTAACTAAAGCATTAATCTCTATTAACTGTATGTTTTTCTCATTTAATAACCATTAATAGGTCTTGGATGTTTTGCATGTGAAACAGTGAATCATAATTATGCTCTAAGCATTGCACTCCTTCAAGCCTCTTAACGTCAGCAGCAACCTCCTCTTCTTTCACACTTTTCCTCCCTCCCTCCATCCATCTTCTGTTCTGCACCAGCTGCCTCAGCTGGCTCCATCCCTCCAGTCCTCCCTCTCATCCTCTCCTATCCTTTCCTCACTTCATCAAATATCCTCTGCAGCCTACTCCTTTATTTATCCTTCCTTTGATTCTCTCTCTGTCCCTGCCCTGCTCTCTTGTTCTCAACCCACTAAACATCCCTTTTAACATCTCTCCCTCAGTCCCCCCACTCCTCTGTATTCTCTCTTTACCTCCCTCTTAGCAGGGGTGAGATAGAGTGGGTGTTGATGTTGGTAAACTACAGCTGTGTGGAGGGCACAAATAGAGCACTAGATTGGTGGCTCACAGCATGGCTTTCCTCCAGAATAACTGTGAAAATGGGAGTGAGACAGAGGATGAGGAGGGAGGGAGAGTTCTGAATTAGGAAGACAAAAAAAGAGAAGCCATTGAATCTAAGTTGGGAAATGATTGAGACAAAGATGAAGAGAAATCACAGGGTTCGTCTCTTTGCACATTATGCGAACAAGCTGGTCCGTGTCATTCTCAAGCACACATTTAAGGGCTTATCGTCCCATTAAGGGAATGATGTGAGGAAAGCGTGACGAAAACAAAGGGAGGGGGACTGGAAGAGGAGAAAGACTGGGAAGGATTGATAGTGAGCAAGACAGAGAGAGACAGAAAAGGGGGAGAGAAGGGGACAAGGACAGCTGAGACAGCAGAGAGGAGAGGGAACTAAACAGAAGCCATCTGCTTTACATCATTAGAGCCATGCAGGGTTTGAGGAGACCCAGTGGGACTAATGGGGATTCATACTTCTAAGAGAAGTTGCTCCTCTGATGAAAACCACTGTCATCTACTTTTGTAGGAGTAATTTGACATGTTGAGCTATTTTATTTTAACTTTCTCCTCTTCTTCTAAACACCCACAGTGCAGTGTTTTTGAGATTGCTCTGCACTCACATGCCCATTCCAGTCTGTCCATTCAGTTGTGTTAAGGTCATTCTGCAAACCATAAGAAGTGCTTGTCCCTCAGTGAGTGGACAAAATTCCCACATCCTGTCAACTACCAATTAACCAACCAATCAAATACCACTTGAGAGGCCTAAAGATGTCAACATCGAAAGAGGACTGACAGGGGCCAAAGAGAGGCTGCATGATTTGCATTCTTTCACTGACCACAGTGTCGGTTACTGAATGACAAATGGATATACAGAGTGTCAAAGCTGGAGGGGTCATGATAATGTAAAGGAGGGGCTGACAGCTAGGACTCTTGCTTGTCCCATAGCCTGTCACAAAGTACAGTCACACAGAATCCAGTGAGAATGATCTGAACTTGCAATGGTTTAAGGTGACGAATACACAATGCAGTAACAGAATCAGCACTGCTAAGTCTGACGGTTTGATCTGATTTTCATGAGCTGGGCGCATTGCACTGGATAGATTAATGTGCATAAAATACGGATTGAGTCATGATTATGCAAATTCAGATCTAGAGACCGGTCTGTCAACTCCCCATGCTGTGTCCTTCCTGCAGCTGGATTCCCAGCTCTACGTGGAGAAAAAGGATCCAAGCTAATATCCAACAACAGATGTGTCTGTACAACAACTCCACTGTATTCTATTATGTGCATATTTTTCTCAATGTTAACATGTTGATTATTTGTTGTTTTATCCAAAATTTATGTATGTATTTATTCTTTGTTTAATTTTTTTCCTAAGGACCTTCTTGAAAATGCAATGGTGCATCTCAAGAGGTTAATCCTATAAACAAACTTAGATTCCAGCCATGTTTACAATAAAGCCTCCTTCCATAGTCTCATAGCCAAGTCCTTACAGATGTCTTTTTTTTAGCCAGTTTCGCTTCTTATCCTGTTTTGAATCATTTATGATAAAAATATTCTCAATTCAAAACTGAAGATTATGAACTGCATATAATAAACCCTCTTAATTCATTAGTGAAGACTAACTAAGACGATTTTCCCAACATAACCAAGATGATTTAAAATGACGTTGTCATCAACTGATCATCAAATCATCATTACTAGCCCATTAATAGGTTTAAGTCATTAGGTTATATATTACTTACTGCTGTGAGTTTTTAATTAATTTCATTTGTAGCTTCAAAATAGAACAATAACAAAGTTACATTTGATCTTTAGGGTTCCTCAGGGCTCCATACTTGAACATTTACAATTCTTCATCTGTACACTGTTGCTTGATAAACACAATTTTCACTATTTTATGCAAGTGACACACAGCTGCACTTCTTGCTTGATTCTCATAATATCAAGCAGTTTAACTCCCTACATGAGTCTCTTATGCAGCAAATAAATTTGAAACTTTACTGCAGAAACCAGCTGTTATTGAGAACGGTGTGACTTTTATTTTTTTAAAAAGGTGAATGATAAATTAGAGGTTCAGAAAAAAACAATTCCCAACATGTCTGCATGTATTATGCAGTCTTTTAAGCCATTTAAGCCTAAAAAGGGGATAGAAAAACTGCTACCACTGTAGCCTCGATGGATCGCATACTCAGAGTTTGTGCACTAGCTTTTAGTTCTCTCTGGATGGATTACATCTGCATAGTACAAGAATTAAATGGCAAACATAACTTTGACTCTAGTTTGCCACTGAGACCAGAAGAGCGGGCACCAAAGGAGACAGTTTATGGAGGGAAAGAAAGAAAAGGAGAAACAGAAGAGGGCGACTGTAAAGATCCCACCCTGCCAAAACTCTAACATTTTTTCCACTAGGCTTACAGAAACCAGGGTCTTTCTGGGAATAAAACAGAAAAATCTGGCCAACACTAACGGATACAGATACCAAACAGATGTCTGACATGCAGCTCTGTACTGAAAGAAAATCAGTAAGGGGAAACACACATGTATCCTTATGTAATTCATTCATCGATCCCTTCATCCAGTCATTCATTCTGTCATGAATTCATTGATTCATTCACTCAGTAAACTCTTATCCACCATCTTATTCATGGGTTCAGTTTGAACAGCTATATTTATCATCTTCTCTGTGGGCCATATGCAGAGAAAGTAGATTTTTTCCCACAGAAACTAGATTCCTCATGTCTGACCCCACCACCCCCCCCCCATTTCTCCTCCCTCCATTTCCGTCTTTCTGCCTCTCAGCTGTGAGGGGAAACAAGCAGGCCCCAATTGTTGATCATGCATCAACCTCAGCAGAGAAAGAGGCAGTGAAAAAGAGAGAGTTTGACAAGAAAAGGCAGACACACAAAAAAGCTACTTTAGACAAGCAGAACTGAAACAAGACTCTTTCCCTTCTTGCTTAGGGTCAGTCCATAGTTATGATCTAAAATGCACAAAATTATACAATTATGCAAATGCAAACATGATGCCATTGTGCAAGCAGTTACCCCACATGCACATACTGTAAGTCCCTCTACCTGCCAACACAAACATTAGGTAGAAAGCTAATGGGGAGTTAGAGGTGCTGGTTACCATTACAATGATGGTCAGAGGTGAGGTGGTAGCCGTGTAACCCTCTAAAGTGGGAGTGGCAGCATCCAGTGACATCTGGTCCTGTCGTGAACACATGTGACCACAGTCGGCCCCGCCCACTGAGCGCAGGAGCAGGACCACACTGGCCGAACAACCCATAATCCACTGCAGTCGACTCTTTGTCCAGCCTGGTCCCGTCCAGCAGCGTTGTCGTTACCTGAACTTAGGTGTCTTTTGATCAACCTGAAATCAACTGTCTGCCCTGATGACACAGTCAGCCCCTGGTCCAGCCAGTGGTGCTGTGCTCTGTTCAAGCCCAGTGGAATAACTGAGACTCCATCCTACTCCACCCACCCTTACTTTGCTTCACTTCAACCAATCCTGCTTTGCAAGCTCTCTGTGCTTTCTCCCTGTACTGCTCTACTCCAGTCTCCAGCACTGAATGTTGCTGTTGCTGAGCTTACACACTGGCAGACTTGCATGTCTCTCTCTCTCTCTCTCTCTCTCTCTCTCTCCCTCTCTCTCCCTCTCTCTCCCTCTAATACACATACACACGCACATACGCACACTGTGTGCAGCTGTGCACGGTTCAGCCCAGCCCAGCTCACCCAACAAATCATGGTCTGCAGTGGCTGTCAGCTGACCAGAACCAGCTGCCACACACACACACTCACACACACCCACACACGCATACACACACACAGGAACAAGCCAACAGGATTTTTCTGATTTTCATTCTGCAGCACTCTCCCTCACCATTTCTTTCCCAATCACATCAGTCTTTTCAAAACGGACTTCTGCTGGCTGTGTTTGTGCATTTGCGGTTTGTGCACAAAAGACAGGACATAAAAAACACAGACATGCTGTCTCACGCTCTTGCTAGCTAAGATAAACTGTTGCTTTTCTAAATAAAGTATAAAAATGCGTGCATTTATGCCTGTGCTTGCATTTTGCATTTTGCAACAGTAATTTCAGCTCAGTGTTTCAGAGTGGGGGTTGGCACAGTGTGCGTTTGTGTGTGTGCGTGTGTTTGTGTGGCTCCAGGGAGAGTGTTGGGGAGTGGTAAGGGGGCTATTAAGCAGAAAGTGGATTGAAAGAGGGGAGTGGGCGTCCTTACAGATGAAGCATACATGTGAGTTTTAGGACGGCAGAGATAACCTGAAATCTCCTTGAATTTGGTTCAGCACATAGACAGACAATAGACACTGTTTGGGTTTTAGGTTCATCTTACAAGCACTCTAAGGATAAAAATTCCATGACATCAGTTCGGATGTCCAAGTGCCAGCAACAATCACTTTTATCACTCTTTATTTCTCCACTTTTGTCTTGCTGTTCTTTCATCTTCAATGTGTGTGGCTAAAGGAAAAGAAAGAACCGTGCATTCTGAGAACAAAATGGTTTTCATGTGTTTCACAGCAATTTGAAATACTTCTCATTAAAACATTCCTTGTTCTTCCTCGCCAGCAGTAATTGCTGAAGCAGAGGTTGTCCAGAGCACAGATTTCAGAGGAGATATGGACATGGCACCAATAATGCCACCCACAGGTTTCTGAGGGGACGCTTTGAAGCCCGGATATTGGTTTGCTGGTCTGTGCCATCTTTGTCTGTTACAGGAGCCAGAAACATTTTAATTTAATAAAAGGGGAGGAGGTGGAGTAACACGGGGCAAGCAAGAACAACAAACTGAACAACCTGAACAGAACAACCACCAGTATACTTATTAATGCTTTAATATATCCTTAATGGAACAATGATCAACAAAATCACCACTGCAAGACAAAAAAATTGGCACAAATGCAACATGGAAATATAATTAAATTCCTGTATTAGGATTTATTCGGAATGCATTTTTCCATTGACTTCATCAGAGAGATCTCAAAAAGCCAGCATCTAAAATCCATTTGAAAAACTGCACCTCAATACATGTCCTCGTGTGTCTTTTTCAATTTGTGCAATACAACACAAAACAGAAACAAGAGTCACTTTCATATAAAAACACATGTATCTTCAAAAGTAAGAGAGTTGGAAAAATTTTCTAATTCCTCATTTAAAAATAATAAAAATTAAACCCTCTGGCTTGGATTAACAGGTAAACAATAATATAAATTCAAATATGTAGATCCAGATCTGAAAGAATTACTTAAAATGAAAACCACTACTTACCCACACATAAGGTCACTTGATGGAATACTTTACGCATTTGAACTGTGATGTGTTATAATTTAGTCGTTTGCGTGCCTTGTTTTAAAGGTTGTGCATAGATCTGTAATCAAGTGACTCATAATGTATAGGTCCAGACATCTGCACACTCTCAGCTCCCTGCACAGAGTAGGAGGTAGCCGTGGTGATGTTGTTAGGCCATGGTTAAGGCCATTAGTGTCCATGCCGGTGTGACAGAAAATCACACCCTCCTCCCACATTAATGCTCTTTATTATAATGCTTTACATAGCTAAATATACGCAGCACAGCACACACAAACACACAGAAAGGCACACATGAGAGTTTTTCGCATGCAGAATTGCTCTTCCTCTCCCACACAGTCAACAAACAATAATGCGCCCCACTCTGCAGGAGATGACAGTGCATACAACAAGTGCAATGAACAAACTGAAACATTAACCGCACCCACTGCTGCACGCCCCCCATCCCAACGCCTCAACACCAACAGCCTCTCACTGAAGGCTCTTCAGTGCAACATGCCTGATGGCAGCGGCTAAAACACACAGAAGCCACAGAGATGGGCTTTGTTAGTATGCCAGGCCTCCACAATGGTCCTGTCATGCTAGCGTGCCCACACACACATGCCCTAAAGATGCCAGCAAAGTCTGCATGTCACACAGCTGGGTTGGTGCTGCGCTCTCATTCACTCTGCTTGTCCTCACACTGATTTAAAAAAAAAAAAAAACAGAGTGTTATATCACACATGCTGACCGCTGTGATATGTTTCCATCCACATGTTCTAAAAGATTTAAACTAATGCACATAATGCAAGCCATGTGTGGTTGGAAAAGGAAAATTTTAAAACATAAAAGTTTATTCAAGTCTTAAAATTGGGGAATTTCATAGATGTTGAGATCAAATTTATGTTTTAATGAATTTGTCTGTCTACACATTTTATGACTGGCGCCCTTCAGGCATATAATACTGGGGGCTTTTTCAAAGTAGTAGTAATGAACTTTAACATTTACACCTCAACTAAGTGCTAAATTTTGATGGGTATTTACACATGATATTTATGCAGATATAATAAACACGCATAAGAACAGAAAATGGAAAAAAAACCTATATTTAATATTAGTAGTTGGTGGCCTGATCACAGGACACTCATGCTACAAGTCTTTCAAAGATGGTATTATGTCATGTTGCCATTAAGTAAAATATCTTTGCACATTTTCTAGAAGAAAACACCGCAGTCTCAGTGCACAGCAGGTTACTTGAGGGGAGGCCACAATAGCCAGTCTTCTCTGCATTTGTTTTGTTGGAGCCCTTTTTGTAATTGTTTCATTTCACCTTCTCTTAAAATTAAAGGAGAAGGAGAGATGAATTTAAAGCAAGCACCTGAGGCGACATTCAGCGAATGAGGTGGAGAGTGTTGAATAAGTGATGAGGACTTCGCACATCCATGGAAGGCATTGAGGAAACTGACACACCCTCTGTGGTTGGAGACGCAGACATGGAGACGATGCAGTTTAAAGCAGCTCATCTCTCAGGACGCTCGTACTTGAGTCAGAGTCAGTTAGGAGAATAAATAAATAACACAATGAAATGGGAGAACAAACCTCTACAAGGATAGTGTCACATCCCCGGACATAACCACAAACTACAATCATGATCCCGATGGGACAAAATAATCTGCTCTTCAGTTCCTCATCCAATTCTGATCTCTTCTGGACGAATATCAGAGGGGACCAGAATTGGACGACAACAAAGTCTTTTGGTATTTTGGTGCTTTGTTTTATGGGTTATTTATTTGTTAAATACTTCTCTGAAAGAAACTAATATGTCATTATTATTTTTTAGAAGGTCTGCTGAAAGAATAAATGGTGCTTATTTATTTAGTGAAGGGCTTGCTGCATGAATGGAATATGGACTTAATAAAAATATACACTGTAAGTCTCCTTCAAAAAATGACTTAACTTTGAGTATCAATACAACATTATCAAAAATACTTTCACTACCTCAAGTTGCCTTTTAACTCCTGTAAAGCAATATTTAAATGTTAGCTTATCAAGGCAGAGCTAAGTTATCTCTGTGTTTAATTCCTAAAAATGCAACATACTTCATTAACAAATAAATTATACTGTATGATACATGTGATGTGCAAGACCTCAAGAGATCTTATGGCTTGGTAGCTGACATGAACAGTGAATAAAACAAACTCCAGGCTTAAAAATGTATCATGCTAATCATTTTTCCTTTTTTATTACAATTTCAAACAATGTAGAAGCTGCTTTACAACTGTAGCAGTTAAATATTATCTTAATTTTCCCAAATTATGTAATAAGAGAAAAACCATTTCGGACCAGTTTATCGCTAGGATATCTGCAGGATCCAACTGACCCCTGAAATAAAGAACTAGCATGTAATTTTAGTGTGCGTGTGTGTGTGTACCTTTGCAATTGTCTGAACTAATGGTATCAGTGTCCTCCTTGTGTTTGTCTGTGTGACTGAGGTTAAGCTGACATTTAAGGCTGACATCATTGGGGTGTACGAGCCGCCATCATTTGTGGAGTTAATGTTTTCCAGATGTACGGCCTCACTCACTATATTCCCTCCATTCCTGGCAGAGCTGCTCCTCCGCTGAACAACACCGAAGGTGACAAAGCAGCAGTTACGCACACTGGATTCGCAGGAGTTTGATGAGCGTGCGTGTGTGTTACACGCACACGAAGGTTAACTATTTAGACGAAAGACAAACATGGGTCATTTTACTGACTTCAAACGGCTCAGCCAACTAGGTCAAGTCGGAAACCACAGTCCATTAAATCTCCTGCACACTGCCTTGTAAGCAGTTAGCTCGGCTATAGTTAGGTTCCCTGTAGGGCTGGAGGCTGACTCATGGCAGCAGTGTTTGATGTGGTGCAGAGCTCCGCTGAGTTTACTTGGGAAAACACTCTTCTGTTCCCATGGAGACCACAATAGGAAGGATGCTGTCAGTCAAGGGTGCAGGGTTCTCAGCAAACTCAGGCTTGGCCCCCGGCACATGGGACACAGGGTCAACCTCTCTCTGGCTACACCACCCCGCATCACTACCCCCACCACCACCACCTCTCACTCAGCACACATACATAGATGTTCTCTCTGTTGTGCTGCAGAATGAAGAAATTTGTCTGATTGTGCTGAAACAGGGCTCAAAAAAACTAAGCAGCCGGAGAAAACTACAGTCAGGGAGAAAAAACTGAGGACTAAACACTATCAGGTAAAGTTAACCTGGAGCTATTTTTTTTTAAGAAACTCAATTGCAGAAAATGCAAGAAATAATTTTACAACATCTAGATGAATAAGATCATAATGGATTTCATCAAATGACCAGGAGGTTCAGGAGGTCTAGAACTGTTCAGATGACTGGTGATTACAGTGGAGAGGTGCTCACTCATTGATTACTGCATTGTTTCTGTTGCTTGTAGTAATGTTGATCTCAAAGCTCATTCTGATGTGGATTTCTCAGTAAAACCTCAGCGTGCGGATGCAACACCACAGCACAACTTTTCCTGCACAAACAGGAAGGCAGGTCTAAACTAAGCACACTTTTTTTCTGCTGCACTGAGGTGCTCCAGAAATTTATTTCTGCGTGATCGATAGGAGAAATTATTTCAGCAAATGATAACCTGGTGGTCAGAACCTGTAAGAACATCTCTGGTAGTTTTCATGACTTTTGCTGATTTATCATTTTGTGATGTTTCATTTTCGACACATTTATGGTGTTATTGTGCAGCTGTGGGATAAAGTAACTGTTAAAAAAAAGGTAAAATTTGTGCTTTTGTCTGTCATTTGGAATCTGAAAAAGTCCCACAGAAAAGTTGTCAGACCTTTTCTATTCAAGCACAACATTTTACTTAGAACTGAGTAAAGGAATTTCTTCGTTCTTACTCATTTTAGTCTCGATTATGCTACTCCTCCAAAGCTTTTTCTTTCACTTTCTTTTACAAACTTTTGTCTCTTCTCTCTCCTACACAAATCTAAATTTGTTTTTTTCCTGTCACCCTCGCTGATGCCTGCCTGTCATGTGTTGTGTTACTTGTTGAAGGGGAAAATTAGAAGCACTTGGTTTGATGCATTAAAATCAAACCGTGAAATGTGAGAAAACAACTGACTATAAAATTAAATTTAATTATTTGTGAAGAAAAATGCCTACCCGTCATCATATTTGGAAGGCGATTGTGTTGTGAACCTATAAACAGACCGTGTTGACTGTCTGACATGGTTTTATCGCACACTCAGTCATGCTCTTTCCTGCACGAACTGAGTGCAGAGCCACAGTACACTGCCAATGCCATCTAGTGCTGAGACTTGGACACAGCAGTGTTTGTAGATGAACAAAGTGCTTCTGCGCCAGCCTCCACACCTCTGTGTAGCAGTTGCTCTCACTGCCAAGTCTTTAATGACTGCCCTCCAGGAGGCGCTCTGTGCCAGAGATACTATCTGGTTTCTCTGGTAGCCGGTTTGTTTAGAAAAGGAAGCTATTAAAATGTCTTTAACTGAGAACTGAAGTCCTGAGGCAGGAGGGATGTTGGGGGAGGGACCAACAGAGGGGAGATGAGGTGGAGGGTATGAGAGAGGGAGAGCGGAAGTTGGTGAGAGAAAAACTGCTGGTAGGAGACATGACATTGTTAAAAATTTCCATTCATTCCACTGACACTCACCTTCCTCTTGAAATTGACCATCCCACACCCAACTTCACCTTTTCCTCTGTCCATCCATCCATCCATCCTGCCCTCCCATGAACTCTTTAGCCTTTTCCTTTACTGTATTTCTAATTTTTCAACAATTTATGGAAGATAAACGCAAAACACAGATACACAGGTTGGTTTATGGGACAGTAAAACTGTATCTGTTGGACTGAGTAACTGTCTGTATTTCATAGGACAATCAGGCAGCACATAAGGTCAAACAGAGCCTGACAGCTTTGAACAGTAAGAATCAATGGGCAGAGTTACTGGAAGGAAACACTACTTTATCTTTAAACTCTATTTAAAGTGGAAGATGTTAAGAAATATAAGTGGGACACTGTGCACACCAGATATACATTTACATTCAACATCAAGAGATTCTCAAAGAAACAATCTGTATAAGTGGTAAGCCACAAAGATCTTGATGCATCTGACTGTCAGTTTGATTGTGGGATTAGTGGTCACACTCATTGAATATACAGCATTTGCCAAGAAAATATAAAAAAAGACAAGTTTTTTTAATTTCATACATGTAGATTTTTTTTTTTCATTTTTGCATGTGGTTTTGTTCCAGGTAAAGTGACCAACATATAATAAAAACTAAACCCTTACACAAGTTGGATTTTCTATTGTTCATCATTGTCCCCTGTGAAAAACCTCCTTTGAGCTTAAACTGAATGGAATAAAATGAACGCTTACATCCATCAACCTGCCTGCTCTGATATGTACTCGGACTAACACGTAAAAATACCTCAGAAGAGAAAAATCTGGCCTGTGAGACATGAAAAGCAGAACACTGGTATCATTAAGCAGCCACGCAGCAGCAGAAACACATACAGCTACTGTACTGTCACAGAGCTGGTGTCTCATTAATTCAATCTCCCACGTGGCATCCCTCTACATCTCCCTGCTGTTTTCTCTGCACAAACCCCCACTCTTCACCTCCTGTCCCGTATCGGGCCTCAGCAGCTTCTTCTGCACTCTGCAATGAATATTTTCAATCATACTCATCCATCTGTGTGTCCGCAATGCATGAGGCTGTATAGCATATTTTTGGTCTGTGCTGTACTTTTAAAATGTGAGTCAGTGCTCATATTTTGTAATTGATGGTATATAAATAAGCAAAAATGATAAATTGAGCTCATAATGCTGGGAAAGTTTAAGCAAGCAGAGCAAAAAAGCTTTTCCTTTAATCATGATTTTTCCATGCAGGAGAGGGAACATTAATTAGAAACAGAAAAATAACTCTCGCTGTAGAGGAAGTCCTCTGCCAGTATCAATCCGTTCATCAAAACCTGATAATACTAGAAGCAGCTGCAGCAAAATAACAAATACCGGTCCAGTTCGGTAGTCATGATTACTCTCTCAG
Source organism: Acanthurus lineatus (assembly GCA_029814665.1). Taxonomy (NCBI): domain Eukaryota; kingdom Metazoa; phylum Chordata; class Actinopteri; order Acanthuriformes; family Acanthuridae; genus Acanthurus; species Acanthurus lineatus. The sequence goes on along the minus strand of JAPZDV010000024.1, from coordinate 14,641,924 downwards.
CACTGCAATGTATCTGTTCCATCTCTGTGATGTTATCTGGGCCATTTACACAGCTGTTAGGACTCTCCTGTTTCCAGGCCAGGTAAGAGAGTCTCCAACCAATCCGAACCAGACAGTTCGCTGACTCCTTCGTTCTGGCCAAGTCAAACTCTGAAATACCTCAAACTCTCCAACACTTCCACTAAGCGTCTGACACTCAGAAACCGTAGCTGCTCCTTATACAATTACCTCTAATGATTTCTGCTTCCTGCAACCCTCTTAGCTTGAAAAAAAAGTGTGTCCTCGCTCTGAACTTGCCATATTCATCCTAAATCAAGCCCAAACTAATATTTACTCTTATGCAGACAGGCCAGAAACACATACCATCACCATAGTTATATTATAGTTGTACACTATGGTTATGAGTAGTCACATCAGCCTCATCCAAAGCTGGGTAAAAAATAAATCATAAGACTTTTTGCCAACCCCCAGTCTACACCCTCACAGTACAGAGAAAAACCCACCAGAATGCCTTGTTCACCATAAATCATTCAGTTACAACGCCTCCATATGACACCTACACAAAGCCTATATGCAACCTCTGTGTAACCTCTACACCAGCGCTAACTATCTACCAGACGCCCACTCAGCGCAGCTCCATCTCCCTGAGGTCCCCCTTTAGACTGAGGACGCAGCTGGTCTAAAGACTTTTCCTCATGCCTTTTCATATGAATGATCCTCCCTTACCTTTCCACGATTCTCTTCAACTCCCTCCCCAATTTCTCTCTCTTAAACCCCTCCTGTCTCTCTCTCTGTGCTTTTTTCCTCTTTTTTTCCTCTCTTATTTCTTTTGCAGATCCCTTTCTCAGCTCTTTGGCTGACATTTAAGGCTCACAAAATTGATGCACGCACGCAGAAAGATACAGAGTCAGATGCACAGTGAGCCAGCACGCTGTTAAAACAAGGCTTTAAATCTGAAAAAGAAAAAAAAAAAACAAAGCAGAAATCCTACTGACTTCCACCCTTTAACATCAGCAGCCAACAAGCATGACATACAATCATGGATCTGAGTTTTGTATCTTCACCTTTACTACCTTCACTTATTGAGTGTTTTGGCTCGGGGCTATGTTTCCTGTGGGATGCTTGTTGTTTTAAAACACCTATTTGTGTCTGAGAGCATGAATAGCAATGAGTGGAGCTGGCATCTTTGGGTTAAATCTACCTCCATTGTATTAAAAAAAAAAAATCTGTCCATACACAAAACAAACACCTTCAAGACTCCCACTAAAGATTTACTTGGATCACTATATATGCAACAGCAATTTTTCTTCAGCGCATGTTTTTATGTTCCCACGTTGATCATTTCTGTATGCTGTGTTTAACTGCTTTAAAGATATTTTACATTATTTTTTTTGGAAACTGCTAGTTTCTTTTATTTGCGAGAATGGCATTAGAAGATTGATATCATGCTCAGGACTATGCAACACAGCCAGCAGCTGTTTGTTTAGCTTTAGCTTAGTTCAGCTTAGCTTAACATGCAGAATATGAACCGGTAATAACGCAGCCTGACTCAGTCAAAAATCCACTTGCCAGCAGCTTCCTTATTACGCGACACGATGTATCTTTTCTCATCGCACCATGTTGTTTTTACACCCGAGGTTTCAAACAGATCCGAAGACCCTAGGTGTTAACAAGTGAGCTTTAGAGAAGCTAGCTAGAAATTTTGTCACATTTGGACACAATTAGGCTGGACTTGTTAGCCTGTTTTCAGTCTCCATGCTAAGCTAGCAAACTGGTCACTGTAGCTATACAGCAGTATCTAATTCTCCTCGTGTCTATTTTTTCAAATTATAAAACAAACCCTGTAAAGATGCCATTTTTTTCTGATTGGTTAGTTGGACTGATTCATGTCACTGTTTTTGCAGCTATTGTCATCTCACACATGGGGGGCCATTTTTGCCTTAATTAGGCAGTTTGATAGCTAAGAGGTAGGCGGAGGATGTGAGGAGAGAGAAGAGGGTAAAATATGCAACAGAGCTGAGCTGCATGCTTATAGAATTGAGTGGTTGTTATGTGGCATACGTAGTAATCATTCTGCTACCTGTACGATCAATGTGTTGAAACTAAGGTTCAAACCAATAACTGTACAATAGAGAGCAAATTAGTGCTGTGTACCGGTTGGCACTACTTTAAATCTTACTACGGAAGGTTGTACAGAAGCAAATGAAATGCTGACTGAAAGACATTTCAGTGTCCCCTATGTGACATGAGACCTGAACATTATGAACATGGCATTTTATAATGTGGCTCATGGATTTAAATAATATTTTTCTTAAAAGTGGATTTAACCACATTTTCAGTCAAACTCAAAACAAAGTAATGAAAGTTTTGAAGAATTTTACTATAATTGGTGCTGAAATGTTGCATATAGTGCCTTTGAATAAATACATTTTAAATATTGTGCAAAAAAGTAATGCACTTGAAAGTCATCAAAGAAGAATTTATAGTTTGATCAAGCATTACCAATTGAGCGTGCTGAAAGCAGTGTTTTGAAACTATAGGTTGTTTTTTTATCCTATATTCTTGTGCTGTGACCTGCTATTCCACTTATGTCTGCTAGGCAACACATTATCTGTATTTTAAAACTATCTGTTCTATTTCTAACAGGGGCCCAGGCCCTGCAGACATAATATTATGTATGCTTTTATTTTTGTCTACACAAGTGAAGCAATGCGGGGAACTGGTGGTGAAATTTCAATAAAGGCTGCTTCTTTTTGTCTCTTTTCATGTTACCTCCTGACATTGGGGCCTTGAGGACAGACTCAGTCAGTCTGGATCATTGGTGGGTCTGCCAGGTTGATCAAAGCCAGCGGGTGAAACGCTCAGACAGGCAGAGCAGAGAGGCACAAAAAGATCTTAGATAATTCAGCCATGTCCTACAAACATGGCTTTAATTCAAGATTTATAGCCTCCGAGGACGGCTTGTATAAATGGTATACACATTTCCTTTACATCCGGCCAATTTATCGCCAAATTATATTTCTTCTCCCTGTCTTACACTGCCCAAGCAGTGTAAATGTGGGAAAGTCCACATCACATATAACTGCCACATAGTGTGTATAAGTGTGTGTGACTGTGTGTAGATACAACAGGGCGAGGGCAGCAGGGCATGGGGGTCGGACGGTAATGGCTGTAGCATATTCAAGCCTCCTACTCTGGAATGCAGAGTGAGGGAGAGACACAACACTGCAATTCAGTGGCAGAGAACTATTCTTAGTCCAGTATGTGAAGTGGACTCCCCCCCCTCACCCCCTTCGCTCCTTCCTTCAGCCATCCCTGAGGACCGTGGAAAGAGTCTGGATGGACGAGTGGACATGGTGTCTATTAAGGTACGGGGCAGGGTGGCGAGGCTGGATGGAGTGCTTTAGAGAAAAAGAGAGAGAGAGAGAGAGAGAGAGAGAGAGAGAGAGAGAGAGAGGGATAAAAGTGAAGCTACGGTGAGGCAAAGCCTGGTCAGCTAAGTCTGAATGGAGCAGTTCACTGGCTGTGAAGCCTCTCCAAAGAGCCTTTTGTAAATGTACACTGGCACAATGCATGGAGCCCCCGGGATCTCTCTCTCTCTTTCTCTCTCTCTCTCCTCCTCTCATGTGACCTCTCACGAACACTGACATACTGACAGACAGACAGACAGACACATACTTTCTCTTGATTTAGTTTCCCTACATAGACTAAACAAACCTTTTGTCTTCTAATATGATTCAACAACTGGCAATGTGACATTACAAAGCTACATATATTTCAGGGAGGGAGGGGAAAAAAAATAGAATTTCCTGTGCACACACCCAGAGCACACACCAGTGAGATCAGTGTGCAGCATCATGCTGAGTTCAAACAGTGGGGGGATTCAGACCCAGACAGTGTCACTAGTGACAGTGACAGGCTCAGATTTATTTTTTCTTTTCTGCCTTCTCCTCTGTTTGCTTATATTTCTCTGTCCTCTCTGAATGAGTCATTGAGAAGATGGGGACAGACACACACCAAGGCCTGGCAGTGCACGGTCCCACTGTTATCAGCTGAGCTGTCTGCAGCTCAGTCATAACAAATGTCAAAGAGCTATTCATCTTCTCTAATCCCTCTCTCCATTCTCTTGCCTGTGTGTGCATAAACACACTGGTGACACCAGAAGAATTCCCTCAAAATAATAAGAAAGAAGAACTGAAGAACCAGGTGAATGTAAATCCAGAAAGAAAGGAGCATAGAGATAGTGTGGGCAATTAGGGAATTTAGAAATGGAAGAGGCAAAGCTGGAAGAAAGGGAGCAGAGCAGAGCAGAGGTAAGCAGACAGCACAGTGGAGGGAGGAGGAACAGAGGGGAGACGGGGTGAGAGGAGCTTTGACAGGAGGAACAGAATGAGTATGTGCCACTCTGCTGATGACATCTCTCAAGTGATATGAACACACATTTATGTTGCGCCGCATGACGAAGGCGCCATGAAGAACTGCACAGCATGGCTTCTCAGAAAAGCTGCACGCTGAGTAGTTCAGAGAGACACAAACTGCACAGTGTGTGAAAAAGAGAGAGAGACACGACATCCTGTCCCACACTGTCAGAGTGTGCACGCGCACACACACAACCCAAAAAGGTGACGCTTTCAGAATCTGGTTTGAAATTTACTGACAATAAGCATGAGGTGTGACATATATGCAAACTGCGCTGCAAAGTGGAAACATAATGTCAGGTGCCTCTGTGACTGTGAGCCTGTGACTCATGACATGCGTTGGCCTCAGTAGGTCACAGTGTAACATGCAAAATTCATTATATACAAATGCAAGATGAATGAACACGCGATTTCTGTACTCCTACAGCATTGTTATTACATCAGGGTTTTGCTATTCATAGTGTGAGTCAGCTAAGCATGACAAATGTCAAATATTGCTATGTAGTAGAGATAATTTAGTGGCAGAATTATAAGGATTTCCCTGTGGTACTGTTTAGCAGAGGAGATCATTTCCCTGGATTATAATGCATCTTGTAAACTTCAGCTAAATTCAATAAAATATGTTGTGTTATGAAAAATGTGTGCTGTTTTCTTTAGTTTTATTTTATTAAAGTTTTTCATATTTGATATTATGTCTTGTAATGTTGACAGTGGTCTTTATTCTCAATGAGGAGGCCAACCTCCACTATTAACCCTAATAATCATTCCGTAAAGTGCTATTTTTTTAGCCCAATAGCTATGTTAAAAGCCAAAAGCTCCGTTCTTGATTGTTCTTCCTGAGAGAGTCTCTTTTGTATCACAGTCTTGTTTATACAGTTACATAATCCGACTGTTGCATGATTTCCAAAACCCCAACTTATATAAGAGAATAACTCTATTGGCAGGCGAGGAAAAGTTGCCTCTGTTGATTTGTGAAGCAGCTTTATATCTGACTCCGAAATAAAAAAAAGGACAGCAATGCATTTGTCCTGAAGTGTTGAAAAAGCAACTTTTTAAAAGATCTTTAAAGAGTCCATGGGGACCTGAAAGGCTGTCTAGGTAGAAATATAGCACAAAGATACAAACAATTGCATGTACTTTTAAAAAAAAGTAAGCAAAAGGGAAACCCTGACGTAAAAATACTATACATAAAAACATGCACATTGCATTAAAATCAGAAAATAGAAGGCAAACAAAGGACAAACTGTTTATAAGGGGACAATTATCTGCAGTAGAGCCTCAATGTGAACTCCTCCGGGAGGTGAGACAGATCTACTGATTCTCTCTCTTCCTCTTCTCACCCCTCCTCCCTCATTCTCTTCGTGGTTTTCCCCTCTTCATGGTCTAGCCCTCTAAAATGATAAGGCTGGTGACGTCTCTATGCAATTATAAGCTTGATTCTGGCTCTGGCTTCACTCTGGTCCCTGTCCTACCTTGCCTTGTCTCGATGTAATAAGAGGCATGTGACAGAAATGTCAAGATTGGCCCAGATGTCTTTCAACGCCTACAGCCGGTTTACTATTCATACTTGTCATCATGCAAGCAATAATCTCACCCGAGAGACACAAAAGAGATAAATAAAATAGAGCCAAACACAGGGGGCGGGTTACAGAGACAATTAAAAGACTAAGTTTAATAACAGCATCCCGCAAATTAAATTAAAGGAAATACTTGAGTGTGGGAACAGAACAGTTATGGACGAGATGAAAGAAGATACATGAGAAGGGAGAAAAGTACAGATGTGCGAGGAGTGATAGGAGGGTTTCCTGTTAGGATTCCATCCCAACTGACCTTTCTCTGTTGCCGTGGTAACAGAGGCATGGCTATGGGAGAGTCGGCTAATTACTGATAATCTAACCAGTTTCTATCCTCTGGGACAATTGATTTTCAGCGTTATCAGTCACACTAAACTCGCATGAGACGGGCGTATTAGCTGGTGTTACATGCTGCCAGCGACTAAATAAAGTGACACTGACATCTCTCTTCTTAAAACAGAGCAGTACACTGTGGTCAGGTCGAGATACGGCCGCACTGAAACAGATGTAGTGCAGTCGTAAACCCATGTGCCACAACAAGATTTTTTTTTTTAAACAGCCTAGTTAGTTTTGCAGAACCCCAAATACCACACAGGCACACACACACACGCTCATACAGACACATATTAGGCTGCTATATACGTATGCTGGGCAAATGCACAGGTCAGCAGTCATGCACAATGCAGCCCAGGCAGTTGACATGATGTGTCATGAGGAGAGAGTAGAGTCGGACTGACAGCATGTCCCCCAAATGGCCACACAAACCAGCAACAAATCACTAGGGCATGCTGGGTAGACGTGCCACCCCCTCCCAACCAACAAATGACTGCTCCACGCTGTCTGACACACATTTTAGCTCCAGACAGACAGACATGCCCAGTAGTGGTATTTTACTAGAAAAAGAACAGACATGCAGATGCAGAACATGACCAGACGACAGAACACATACAGAGTAATAGAAAGCAGAGAGACTTAAATGAATTAAAAGAGACAAGCAGAGAGGAAAAGAAAGGAGAGAAAATGAGATCTAACACAACTTCCTTTCTTCCTTTCCTTCTTCCATAAAATGCGATGTGAGATGAGATATGAAAAAAACTAGATGAATTTCAGAGTGTGTGTAAAAAATAAAAAAGGACAAGCTAAAGTGAGTTAAATGAAATGTGAACACATTTTTCAATATTTGAGAACATCTAGTGCGAGCTTAGGGTCATAAATAAATAAAATAGAGGAAGGAAAAGCACTTGATCTTTCACCAGAGTGTGACCTTCTTTTTATACGCTGCAGTGGAAGAGTGTGTGTTCTCATCTTAGTGTTAGGGCCAAAGAACGCAGACTGCTCTCCTGTGATTAGTTTACTGTAGGAGAGCAGAAGCGGCCACATGACAGCATGAAGATGAACGACATAATCTGCACTGAATGTCAGATCTTCCTGGTAAAATGGTTAATAAAACACAACTATCCCGTGCTATTGTTAACAAAGTCACTCACCTGCTTCAGCAGTTCAAAATGGCTCTTATGTGCAAATATTTTGGAAATTATTCAAAAATATGGATTTGATTTTTTCTCAATCTTGACTGTTTTCTAACTCTAAGACTAGTCGACAACTGTAAGTTAAACTTCAGGGAAATTAGTCATAAACTTCATCACTATTAACTATAAGTCACATGTATTTTATGAAACTGTCAGCCAGTTAAAAAAGCTCTACATTTTTGTTTTCAGTGTGACTTGATACCTTTCAGGCAGCTTTTAACACCACTGAGATCTTGCTAAACATTTATCAAACAGAGTGATCTAAAAAAAAATGAAAATAAAAGTTGGAACCTTTTCTCTCTCGTCTTTGGTGCAGAGGTAAGAAAATCTGAAGAACCTCTTTGAACTCAGTTAAATGACTGTTTTCTAAGGCTCCCATGGCAGTCATCAGTGCCAGTATGGTGCTGAAACAATTATGTGAGATATTACTTTGTAAAATAATATTTTCACTGTGAATTTAATATTTTGGGCTTTTGGTGTTACCTTGGGAACTGGGAAATTGTAATGGGCATTTTAACAACATAATTGACATTTTAAAATATGTAGCTTTAATAATAATCAGTACACATTGATTTTTTTAATCAATTAATTGACAAAATCATTGACAGATGATTATTCGATAATGGAAATAGTTGCTGGTTGCAGCCATAGCCAGTATGATAATGAAAAAGAAATGCAGACACTTGAAACTTGTCCCAAATAGCCTGCAAAAGTCAGCTTTACTCACGGTTTGCTTTGGGAAATGGTCATTGAAAAAAATGTATAAAATTATACAGCTATTTGCATTTAGTAAGCCAAATTAGGGAAAAAAATGGGGTATAAGGATTAGACACACTGGATACCTTAATATTATGAAATTACAGGGCCATCTCTGTGACTAGACAACAGACACTGGTTTATAACAAAATGGAAAATTCTCAGTAGATGTCTGGAGAGTGGGAGTGGACACCAAAAATAGTAAATATGTGATCAGGCAAGAAGCTAGTACCATGAGGGCACCGAGAACGCCAAGCACGTGGAGAGGCGTAATGTGGTGCCAAAGGGAAGACAGGACAACAGTGAGAAAACATCATACATGAGGATACCATGTGGAAAAATGCCTGAGTGTGCATATGGCCTCAAGCAACCATTGCTGCTGACTGCACACAAGCAACCCTGTGCTACTGGGCAAATAAACTCTGAGCTGCAGTGGGATGCCAGGGTGGGCATGTTGGCCTTGGTGTCTGGCTGTTTGGTTAGTGTGGCTGGCATCCTCCAGGCATGGCATGACATGTGGTTCATCCCAGCAGGCAGCCGGAGTCACAACAAGAATGACACTTGTGTCTTCAGGGCTGCGTTGCTCACTTTTGCTGAGAATCATAATAAATACACTCACCCTGGCTACGGGTCGAAAAAGCTGTAAATCTTGTGCTTAATTTGATTTAAATGAAGCACTTCAGTCATGGTTTGTAAAAAAAACCTACTTCATTATCTTATATGTTAAACATCACTTAAATATATCAGTCCATTTTTAAGTTCAACTTCATTGTTTTTTGGTGTAGAGCAGCTCAGAGCCAAGAAAGATGTAACGGAAAAGATCCCATGGTCAGTGAAGCAGCAAACTGTACTTTTTCTGAAAACCAAAACTCGACCACCATTACATCCTAAATTCTTGTATCTATCTATCCCACCATGCTCCCTGCATATTTGAGGACGGGTGGGCTGACCGCTATGAGAAACAGAAAAGTAGTCAGAAGCAATGATTGCTTCCACAGAGCAGCTCATCAGAGGAAAATGCAGTATGCACCAGGGGGATTTACCAGGTATCATGTAGGCTAAACACACATGAACACACACAGACGTTCAAACACGCTTTAGAAACTGATCTAACTTGACTGGGGACCCATGCAGAGCAGCGGGGCGGTAGGAAACACAGGAAAACAGTGTCTGAACTCAAATATAGAAGAATCTGAATCAGTGAAGCCATGGAGAGATGGGGAGGAAAGTCAGGGGAGGGGGGCTGATGTTAAGTGAATGAGGAAACAAAAAATGAATACTATGAAAAGAGAGAGGGGGTCAGTGGGAGAGAGGCTCACGCTTGAATGAATGTCATGCCATAGGGCCTGATTCTGCTGACCTGGTTTCTTTCACCAACAAAAGGCCATGCATTAACACACTTACAAAAACGTCCACACACATGCACACAACGCCCACGGACATTTATACACCCACTTAACTCCAGCCTGTGCACACAAGCGTCAAACCTACACGTTTACACACATGCTCACTCCTCTCTCTTTCTCTCCACATTCCTACATCCTAAATCTGTACATACAAAGTTTTCAAGTTATTATTTGTGGCTTTTTTTTCATATTCATATTTTTTAAAGCGGTAGAAAAGAATTAAGACTGGATCTACCTGTTGCATTGCCAGTGTTAATGACAGAAAAGCTTTGCACTTACTGATGTAGATCAAAGTAACACTTGTGGTTTCTATTTCACTGTTAGAAAAAAATAATTTTGTGAAATGATTGGGTGTTCCGGTAAATTCTGCACAATAATATGTACGTGGGAGAATAAAAACTTGTAAACCATCAGACACTTGTTAACCATGAGACATTTCCACTCTCACACTATCATATTTATGCCACACCTTTAGTGGTTTGGGGTGTTTGGGGCTGTTGGGCAATGTCATATATCAGTAGTGGAATTGTAAAACCATTGAACTTGAACTAGTCTGTAGAAAATATTCTTTAAAAAGATGATGTTTTTTCCGTCTAAACAGGCCTTTTTTCTTACTTGTCTTTGTAGAAAAAGCAGAGGTGTTTCTAAAGACATTGAGAAGGGCTCAGTGATTTTTAAATGGCCCTCTAAGCTGTGACAATTAACCAGCATGTGTACTACCAGCACGCCACAAAGTGAAGCAGCTAGATGGAATTAAGCCATAATATGTTTTTACCATCCACACATGTGCTTTTCCCACTTAAACACGTCAAAATTTCCTTTCTAATGGGAGCTTTAATGACAAATACAAACATGTTGACAGACTATTGCTAGTTAAAGCCTTTAATTAGCATATCTCAATCATTGTAAAACTCGGTGATGATGGGGGGGGGTTTGGCAGACAATTTGCCTGTCGTCTTTGAGAGTTGTGGGTTTTCTCAGTTAATATCTCTCTTCATCTATCTCCTGCAATCTCTCACTTACTTTGCTTTAACTGCTTGCATGTCTGTGGTGCCTTTGTTTAAAAACTGCACACTCAATGTGTGTTTGCTGCAGGGCTCTGAGGCATAGCAGAGATGCTAAGTGTGTTGTTACTGCAGTGCAACATGTGCATCAGTGTCCTAAATGATAAAACACAAGTTGACCCACAAGTCAATTTCTACACCAGTGAGGGGGATCAATAAACACCGTTCTGCAGTACTCCATTCATGACCTACCCATACTGTCAGCAAACCTTTATTCTTAAGGCTCATGCTATTTTAACGTATTCAGTTTTAGTCAGCTGACTCAGCATGAGTGGTAACACATGTCTCCTAGTAGAAAATCTCTGTTTTCCAGTGAGAAATACTCTGAAAAAATCGAGGTTTTATATAATGTGAGTATATACATATGCCATACATTACATTTGAAAAAAAAAAATCACGAGTTTGTCCCTCTTTATTCTAGTAATTTCTCACTACTCTCTGTTCTGCATGTGTCCCACTGACACACTAACACCAGAGTGAAGAGGATGTGGAGTAGCAGCAAAGAGACTGGAGTGGAGTGACCTTTCTCTATGCTAATCTCTACAGAATGGACACACACACACGCACACACACATGCAAAACGCAAGGTAGATGATTTGCCCTCTGCCTGGAGAATCATAAGGACAGCATCAAAATACAAATCCTCCTCCTCGTGTGTGTTTGCACGCGTATCTGTGCGCGTGTGGGTGTTTTTTCCCCCTGGATTACCCCTCCTCCCGCTATTTTATGTCAATCAAAGCCAATTATTGTAAGGCGTGACACACCCACTGGACTACACAATTCATACAATTCATTATAAAAATAACCTGATTAGAAAAAAACTCGTACATGAAGCCAAGTGGTCGAATTCATCCCCCTCTCTGTTCCTCCCTCCATCTTTCTTGGTGTCTCCGTGCACCGCTGGGCAGATGTAAACCGCCGCCTGTGTCGTGCCGCATCTCACTTCCCTACTACCAAGCCGCTGTTCACTGCATTTCATTCAGTTCAGCCAAAATAAACTCCAACCCACAGGGATATACGATAGGCTCTATCACTTTATAGGCACGTTACCAGCCAATAAACGAGTTCTTTCCAGTAGTGGGAGAGAAATGTGGCGATTCTTCCACCTACTAAGCGTTATCCATTTAAACGTATTGAATTGTTCCCCCCCTGCGGGATCAATAGACTAAGGCTGAACAGTACTGCTGCACCGTGCTCCTCCACCGCAAATAAAGATGCAACATGAATGCCAATGTCAGGTCTGTCACAGCTGCGGTGCAGCGGTGCGGCGTTTCTGTCTGTGCAGATGATACTATGTCTAATTCACTGTCAGACGTGAAGCTTTAAGGATCGCGACGCGTAAAGCTCAAAGCGTTGAAAAAAGACAAGCTTTGGGCCCACAGGTGGTGATGCGTTTTTTTTACTACCACCATGTTTTTTTCTCTCAATTTCATACGGGTCTACTCACCGTCACTGCGGAGTGTCTGACTGCGTTGCACGCCGTCTGCCGTATCTCCGCCGCGCTCCCCGGTTTCAGCAGGTTCTTGGTGAATCTCCGGGTCGATTCGGCTGCCATCTCCTCATCTGAGCGGTCACCGAGCTCAATTCAACCTGGTGGTTTGTGCTGCAGTCAGACCTGGCCCTCGCTCCTAACATGAGCCGACAGAAATGTGTTTACACACACACTCACACGCACACGAATACGCACACACGCCTCTCACACACTGTCGGTCCACACACGCAGAGCGTTGAGTGCAAAGGATGCCTATGTTAAACGAAGCTGAATAATGTACGGCATCTCCGGTGGTGACTTTCAAATTAAAACACATGTGGGAAATCCAGACCAAAAAGGTTCTTTTTGGTTGGACTTGCAATTATTTTGGAAGCCAAAAATCACCAATTGCAGGGTTGTGCTGCTTGCTCTTCGGTAAACTTGACGTATGGTACAAAGGCAATTTTCTGTGCTACAACCAGACTAGAACTATTTTTCCCCCCAATTTAGCTTAATTAAAATATTTTTTTTAAGGTTTTTCTTTTAAAAACATAGCCCAATAAAAAATGAATCCAAAAGCAAGCTTTTTGCAGCTTTCGGATTTATTAAGCATGCAAAGAGTCTTAAACACTAACACTGATTTGATCTGGGTATTTAAGGCTACATACATAATGCATCTCAAGGGAACCTTTTAAATATCAGTTACTCATCAACAGTCCAGTCACGACCAAGGAACGATGGAGTAGCATTTACAGTGGAGGTTAAAAGATCTGGGAGACACACGGGCCAACAGCGACACGTGGCGGTGGGGAACGGTTAAGACATTTTTAAGTAGACAGACAGTTACTCTCCCGTCATTTCAAAAGAAGTAGGCTGCTCCAACACGGAAGAGGAATGTAATATATGATTTTAAAAAAAGCTTTTCTTGATTAAATTATAATTTGATTATATTTTAAAATACAGTTGTCAAATTTATAATTGTTGGGTTTTTTTTAAAAATCAACCTGATACTGACCGAGATCAACAGAATCAGTATTCCACTGATATGCTGTAAGTTTTAATGCTTATGCTGCTCATATATGCTGGTTTAAGGGAAACTGATAAGAAGGTAGGCCCAACGCAGTCAGCGTTCTTAAGTAATGCTCTGCCGCCCTCATGTGTGTATAAGCAGTAGTGCAGTAGTTAAGAAGTTATTCAAAACTAAATGTAGGTTATCTGACGATGCTTCTTAAAAAGTATGTGGCCAGTCTAACATTTGATAGCTTGTTATATATTGCGAATGTCTGTAATCAATTTTTCCTGGTCAAAAAGAAAGTGTCAAATATCAACAATAACATTTTTCCTATTTGTTTGTATTTCAGAAATCTGCGAAACATTATTCGCATGAGAAATATCTCACATTTGACGTTCATGTGTAACAGGTTATCTGTTTGAATAGGCTATTTGCAAATGCGATTTAAATATCTAGTTAAATAACTAGTTAAATGACTCCCAATTTGAATATAGTCCAAAAAGTTATTAGTCATAACTGAAGTGAGTCATTTGTGCATTCGTTATGTTAAATCATTTTGATATAATACCCACGATCTCGAAAGCATTTAGCTTAAGATATATAAAAATTAAAATCATGAGAATAAATACATTTTAGATTTTTGAAATGGGAGTTCTTTGAAGTATTTCATTTCAGAGACCAATAGCGTTTCTAAAAAAAAAAAAAAAAAAAAAAAAGGGGCCTGGAAGAATGGGCCTGAATTCAAAATAATCGTATTGCAATTCAACTCAATAAATTCCACAAAATAATGAAACAGCGCCCCTCTCGGGTGTAACGGCTGGTAAATAAAGCCAGACGGTGTTTGGTCAAAGTTATTATTGCACTGTTATGGTCAAGGCGATAATTTCTACCGATAGAGGGTAGTAGGGTTAAGTTAATTAAAAGTATTTGCCAAATACGGTGAAACGGTCATGTTTATGTTATTATAAGACAAAATATCCGAAGTTAATCGTTAAGTCCGTCCTGGAAAAGAAAAATTAAGAAAAAAGTCAAAACCATTTGAGCTAGCTAGCTAAGTGAGGTTTTATGCTAATGCTAATGTACTAATAAAGTCAGTAACAGCGGGATTAAGTGGGATCAAGTTAGCAAGAAATAACGGAAAGAGTACAGGAGACCTATCAACAAGCACAGCGATAAAATTGACCGATACTGCAACAAGTCTTGTCGAATACAATAACCTATAACTTGGACACTTTATAAAGCAGACGGGAATTCTGTTACAAATAAGGTAAGACAGGTGTCTCACTCTCTGTCATTCTGCTTTCGCCTGTGGTTACATATCTTTGCTTGGCTGTTTGTGTTTTTGAACTCTAAAGTGTGTTTGTTGATGTCATGGTGAGTTCTTTATATTATGTGCTTTATTTTATTTGCCGATGTGTCATAGCATGACAGTAAGCAAGCAAAGAGCCCGCAGGGCTTTTAATTACTCAGAATGTATCCAATTTAGTGGTAATTGGCTCCTCATTTGGCTGTGTGTGAGCTGTAATCGTAAAAAGGCTACTGGTTGCCTGTGACAGTTTTTTACTCTTGTTTTGTTTTAAAACTGTGCTTTACAGTGAGTCATCTGCTTTTCTAATGTAGACCTCCCAGGTTAATTGAAAATGCAATGAATGCAGATATACAAGACTGAGTTAGTCGTGTTTACATGCATGGATGTTTGGTGCTGAAGATCTGTCGGTGTTTGGCTGCTGTTGTTATTCACTGAATATGAGCTTTTATTGTGTAGCATAATTTTTTTATCATTGTAAAACTTAAAAGAATATGTGTTTGACATGCATCTATGATATCTGCATTGTGTCAATCAGTCTTAATAGAAATCTTTTGTCTCACTGCCCATCTGCAGTTTACTAATGGCATGGTATGTGATATATTCTAGCACACAACAATATATCAGTTCTCTGAACTCACTTGTTGACGAGAAGACATGCAATCTTAGTTTATGACTGATCTTTCTTAAACTATTGCAGACAGTTTGCCATTTTACTGTACAAACCAAGCTTAAGTCACTGTATTGTAATCTAGTGCAAACACAGTGCTGCAATGGACCTCTCCTTTATGGAGGTTATCACGTAGTTTAACTTTTAGGTAGGTTTTTCTTCAACTTTAGGGTCTTTCTGAAGACTCTGGTTTGCAATGCTGTTAAACTTTGTTTTGCTATACTGACAGGCATCTTTAATATCTTTTCCACACTCCTCTGGCCAAAAAGGACAGAAAATAATAGAAAAATCATCTCTAACATTTCCAACAAAAACTTAACATTTCAGTCTTCATTGAGGTTGGATTTTATTGCAGTTCTATTATCTAATACTAATCTTAGCTTAAGTTAGAACAAACTGGAGACAAACTGGAGAGTGTAAATTTGGTGTACCAAATTTGATCTCCAGGTGGCAGTAACACATAAGGTATTGCCCAAGGTGAGGCTGTTTTTAAGAAGAACAAATCCTAAATATTTTTATAAGCACTCTTCACAACTCTTGTATTATATGTTAGCTAGCTAGCTATTAACAATAAATGTTTTGGTTTAAGTAAATGCTTTTTAAACATTTTTTCATCATCATACCATTTTCGTCACCAGTAATAGAAAATATATGTTGTATCTATTGAATGAAATACATGCACACACACTCAATGGCCTTTTTATAAAGACTTTTGTCTTCTGCTAACTGAATTTATCAAATATTACTAAGCAGATACACAAAAAAACAGGGTGTGAAAGTGAAGCTACTTTTTCTAAAAGGTTAAATTTTCCCTCAGCTCAAGCAGCTCATAAATCATCATTATGTACATTTATTTTGATTC
>JAPZDV010000024.1:14551975-14625756 GCA_029814665.1 Acanthurus lineatus | reverse complement strand
ATGTACATTTATTTTGATTCAGATTTTTTTTTTTTGGGGGGGGGGGTTACCAGTTGTCCAACTTATGCTGTTTGACTTTGAATGTGTTTTTTAGTGCTGTCCTTCTGAAACAAAAAAGTTTGAGTTTGAGACTGTGCAATAAGCAAAACAGGTATTAGAATGGTGTTTGTTTTTACAATGTGGCAATCCATCGTGCAGCCTACTTAAACATGAGGGCGTAAGTAAAATGGTCTGCCATAGGCTAATATTTCTTTGGTCCAGATACCCAAGCACTAATTCTTTGTTTTAGCTAATCACTGTTAAATCAGTCTAAATGTATCTGTATCATTTGGTCACTATTCTGTACGAAAGATTGTTAACGCCATGTTTTATGGAGAGGTTGTGAATAACTGTATCCATGATCAGCAGGTCTGTATTTTTAAACTTGACAGCCAGAATCTATTTATCTGTTGACAGATTAATGGATGCTGCTCACAGAGCTGACTAATGTCGGTGTTAATGGTACAAAGCCTTAACCTTTGAATGCTCTTAGGTAGGATACCAACTGAGCTGTATTTGAATTTCAAGTCAGGACCCCATGAGAGACTCAGTCGACGCACCCATAGCATATATAGAAGCAAGTATAGATAGCCCAAGTAACATGATAGCGTCTGTAGCTTAATCCAGTGGCCTGCACAGCCTCCAAGTCTTGATCTGTCTCAAATGGACCATAAAAATTCTTCAGGAATAGTATGAAACTACAATGTAAGCATAAACCAAGTTTCTTGGAAATACTTCTTACCCTCTGTTGAAACCATTCCCAAAAAAAGGCAGTCTCACCCTGTAGCTGGGTAGTGATGCCATTTTCTCAGAAAAAACATAAGTGATACAACAGAGGAGCAGTAAAGGATTACATTTACTAATACTCTGACATTCTAAAACATGTGCCCAACCTTAGCCTTTACCCCAAGCTGTCATCTAAATGATGCTGAACCATAACACAACACGAACCCTAACATCAGTCGGGAAAAGACTGCAACACCACACATTTTGTTTTCCTTTGAATTTCTTATTAAGTTACATCTGTTAACTTTTTGCATATTCAACTAACTATGGGGCTCAAGAATGGTGCAAAATACAGAGTCTAATAAATACAGAGTTGTCTTATCTGAAGTATATTATTAGCTAGCTAATTAAACAACAGTGTAACCATGATTTGAATGAAGTTGTGAGATTGTGTGAAGCTTCACAATCAGGAAGAGAATTTTGAGGCACAATGTGGTATTACAAGTGCAAAGCTTGCTAGTCATGCCCAGTGAGCAAGTTGGAGTTTTTAGAGTTCCTGAGACAGTGCTTGGCTGTGTAAAGGATTATCATTAAATTTATGTGATTATTTTTTCCAGGTTTGAAGCACAATGATTGATTTGCACATTGAAATTACCCAACATTGCTGCTCTGCGGGCAAACCCACTCTCCATATCGTTGGTACATGCAACTAATAAAGTGACCACAGAATTTAGAAATACATTTTGGATGCTTGACAAAATCTTGTGCGGTCTGACAGTCATCTAGACTCACCTCAGAGCTGCAGACAGAGGCAGTCAGATGGGGAGGGGTGGATTTTAAAAGAGGGGGAAGGCCAAAGAGCAGCAATGAAGAAGAAAAGTAAAGTAGCCAAGGAATAAGTACTGGTGTACTCATAAATTATAAATCAATCTCAAAATGCGTTAGCCAGACAGTTGTGAATGCATTGTGAGTTATCCTAATCCCAGTCCTGTATGGCTGACAGTAAATGTTAACTGAGAGGTGAAAGTGAAATGCAGGATATGGAAAAGAGAAAATAGAGCAGTTAAGACAGGAAAAAGGGGGTGAAGAAGTTTGGTGAACTGCTGGATGTCTTCTGGCAGCGGTTGGACATAGTGCAGTTTTAGGCAGCCTATTTTTCTTGTCATGTCCTCAGATTCAATAACAAGATAGCACTCTCCTGCGTCCATGGTTTCCTCAATTCACAGCTATCTTGAGGACAGTTAAAGGAGACAGAGCATTTGAAACCTTCAGGGAGAGCAGCAGGATCACATTCTGCAGGGCCAGGCTTTGCCTGAGTGTCTAATTCTAATTTCCTCTTTCACAAGCTAACACAAAAGGACTGTATGTCCATTTGCAATAGGGTCCCCCAGTGGGAAGGAGAATAATGGTGCGTGTAGGGGTGAGGGTCTGATGCTTGCATGAGGGCCGCTGAGTGTGTGTGTGAGAGAGATTCTTTTAAAGATGTGGATTGGATGTGTAGGAGAGTAAGTGACTGGACTTGTGTAAGATTGAGAGGGTATGGGAAATGAGAGCTTTTTTTAGTGGAGGACAAGCTGATGGTGGATATACAACCACAGAGAGAGACTTAGATTGAGGGAGAAGTGCTGTGATATTGAAAAGTAAGTGGAGAGGCAAAAATGGAGTAAAATGAAAACAGAACACTTGCAAGTAACATTCAGACAGTTGAGGTTTTTGAACATATGGCTTTTAACTGTGGAGAACAAATGAACTTATTGGGAAAATTCACTGTGTAGCTGAAGTTTAATTTATCTGTTTTACTCTAAACATATTTGGCAGTGAAGTCAGTGGATATGAACAACCTGCTCCAAAGGTAAAACAAAGGGATTTAAGGTGTATTCTGTGATACCCCCCAGCCATGAGCTGCTTTAAAGACAAACATAAAGATTTGTTTAGGCTGCTTCATTGATTCGCATTAACTTTGTGTCACTGTACTTCTTATATGTGCAGTCTTTGTATCACATTTCACCTTAACTCTGATACATTAGGCCACCTCTAGCATTTTTGTCTTCATCATGGAGGAGATCGTAACTCTTGAGGATTGGGAGAGTATGACTCATGTACCCAAACTGAGTAAATATGTGTTTTTTCATAATCCGAGCTTTGCAAAGTAGCCATCAAATGCAAATGCAATAAACTTTGATATGGTTGCATGCAGTAATAAATGTACAGAGCAGAATTCCTTCCAAACCTCAGCTGTTTCATAAATCATATTCACTAACAGAAGCAAATCTGCACATCTACTCAGAATTTTTACACACACACATATTTACATGCATACACGTGTGAGGTTGTACAGGACATAGACCTCTTGCCATTTAAAGGCCGCATATATGCCTAGATAACCAGCCAGAGAAGGAGCAAAATAATGAATATGCACAGAATTAATATTGCAATTTGTCAATGGCTAACACACACAGACCCAGATGTTTGGTGTTTGGTATAATACTGTCAATTTTTATTTTAGAATATTTAGAATATTTCTATACTAAATATTGAAGACTTCAGAGTGCAACAAGTTTGAATGCCTAGTCAGATCCGTTCTCTCAACTGAACCCTCAATTCAGAGAATGTGTTGTATTTTTTATTTAATAATTACTAAAACAGTTAATTTATTTTCCAAGTGATAAGCTAAATGTTAAATTGACTTATTATTTTACCTTAATGTTGAATATCAAGTCACACATAGATGAACCCTGACAATTGACACCTAATGGATGCCATCTATTTATTCATGTGCATCCATCTGAGTGTGCTTGCTGCACATGTGTCAGTAAACATGTACATGTCATTAAACCAACCTCAGTATCTGCCACAGGGCGAAACTTTAACATGCTCTGATCCTCAATCTTTTTTTCTTTCTTTTTTTGCTTTGTCTTTTTCTTTTTAAACTCTGGAGTTTTACAAAGTCAACCAAATACATGAAGCGTCGCTCTGAGTCTACCATAGACTCCCAGACAGTAGATGACATGCCCTTTTATTTTTCACCTTAATTTTCTAGCTTTTCTTTGTGTTCTTTAATAAATGAATAGTGTTCATCGTCTCTTATCCCTCTCTCATTCACTTACCCTGTGTATGTGTGTGTGTGTGTCTGCATGTGTGTGTGTGTGTGTGTGTGTGTGTGTTTGAGAAGAGTGTCTGGTGCCTGGGGTGAAATCAGGCAGATAAAAGGCAGTGATGAGGTCTGGATCGTCAGCATCCTGACAGCTGTAGATTAAATTAAAGAACTTCTGACAAATCAAACAGATTTCTCTCTCTATCTCTCCTTCTTTTTCTCTCCATCTCTCTCTCTCCCTTTTCACCCCTGGAGCCCTCATCAGGCAAGCTGGGTGCGGAACTTGAAACAAAATGGATTTCATCTTTAAGGGCTTGGGCAGGCTTTGAAACAGCACCAGCTGCCGGGCCTGCTTGTCTCTCTTTCTTTCTCTTTTGGACTCGTTTGGCTTGCCTTTTTTCCAGATACTTCAACAAACTTGAGCCATATTGTGACAGATAAAGGTAGAACATCAGTACTTCAAACCCTGACAGTAATTGAGAGATGAAACAGACACATTTTCCAGGTTCTGAGAGGCCCACTTCGAACGGTACATCAAACGCTCCCACTCGGGATTCCAGGGAATGGCAGAGAGCGGCGCTCCGCTCCCACTGGATCTAAATGCTGCCGTAATAAGATGTTAGTACTTTCTAATGTGGTCTATTGGCAGTTAAACCCACTCTGATATGAAAATTCAAGTCAAATAGGCCCTCTGCTGATCATGCTGAAGCACACACATACACACACAGACACGTTCAAAAAATAGCTGCTACCATCTTTCAAATATTGCCCCCTAACGTGTGGCCCTCATGTGATTGCCAGTCTGACATTACATAGATTTGTAATGGAAGCCTAATTCAGACACATGCTGCCCCACAAAGGGAGTAACTGACAACCGTGTCAAAAAGTTTTTTTTTCTTCCCACTGCCTGAGCGCCATGATATTAGTCTTGTATCTACTGTAGCCTTTATCTTTGCGTTAACATTTGGACTTTTATTTAAATCATTTCACATGGTTTTTCATTATTGCTCATCCGTGAAATCCACTTAACATAGTAAACAGTATGCTGAACACTCAAGGCAGCACACGTCCACATTAAAAATAATGGCCAATGGATTTTTAAACAAGATTTTTCTTGCATCCTTTTTTAATAACGAGTATTAGTATGTAGCTAATGATTGAATTTTACATTTGATAATAGTTTTGCTAATAATGTCAGAAAATAGTGAACATATTTATTTATTATCCTTATTTCCTCCGACTATCAGCCCAAAAGCTAACCATATTTAGTTGCATATATGGTAAAAAAAAAAATTCATATGGTCAGAAATGAGAAACTATGCCATTTTTGTTGAAAGAGATATCAGAATAATTAATTGATTATCAAATTGTTATGATTATCATTACCATCACCATCATCATCATCATAATAATATTATTAGTGGTAGTACTAGTAGTTGTAGAAGTAGAAGTAGCAGGAGTAGAGGTATTATTAGTATTCTAGAGTATTATTAGTAGTCTTAGAAATTGTAGTAGTAGTAATAATAGTAGTAATTGTATTAGTATATAATGATTATTTCCTTGCGTTAAACTGATTCATGGTGTAATTGTTTCGTATCACAAACTTATGTAAAATGGCAAAGGTCTAGTGAATCATAACATGAAAAAAAAAAATTAATACCCCATAACTGTTAAGAAACTGTTTCAGTAGTTTGATGGGTTGATATGAGCCTGTAAAGAAGAATAGAAACCCATTCTCTTCTTATATTCTCTCTGCTTTCTTTAGTCAGGCAGAAGAGTCTGCTTATAGAGATTCACCTTTAAAGTTCTAATCAGACAAATACTCACACACATAAATTGGACAACAAGAAATCCTCAAGAATCTTTTCAGTCACTAGAGAGCAGTATTGGGCAGTGATAAGAGGGGAGATGCCAATCGTTTGTGTGTGTCTGCCTCTGTGTGTGTGCCTGTGTGTGTGTGTGTGTGTGTATGTGAGACAAATAGAGAATGTAAAAATTGTGCGAGGGCTCAAAAAGCCCAAGCTACAGCAGCTGGCCAAACAGACTGAGCAGGGGTTCATACCGAAGCTGTGTGTATGTGTGTGTGCATGAGAGAGAGAGAGAGAGATAGAGAGAGAGAGAGAGAGATAGAATGAGTGGTGCATACTGCTGAAGAGAGGCCTTCTTCTTGCCCCACTCCTCGGCCCTGCTGCTCAAACCAACAGAATTAATAGCCTCGTTTGCCAAGAAAAACACTCTAATCAGTGGGTTTCCTCTCATTAAAAGTTAATTAGTTTGACACGAGTTTCCTGCAGAAGAAAGTATTGGCCACTTAGAACTCATTAGAGCCAAAGGAAAACATCACACCGAGGAAAGCTGGAGGAGAAGAGAGAAAGGAGGAATAGGGCACACACTCACACACACATTCATACACTGTAACATAAAGTACACACTAAAAGACCCACTCTAGCTGGCACATCTACTGATATGTGCATTAATTTGTTATTCTAAAACGTTGATGACATATGTAAACATGCATGCCAGCACACATATACACCTAGACAAACATAAGCAGTTACACACATGCATGATACTCTAACCTAATTTAAAAGTCACGTCAGTGATCCTTGTGTTCTGTCTTTGGTTGTGTCAGTAGTAGCAAGAAACAGTTTTATACCCCAGCTTCTTTTATTCATTGTGACAAATTCTTGTGGTCTACTGATGCAGATAGTGAGATGGTGCAATGAGGAGCAGTTCATTCGTGACTTTTTTCATCCTTATACAACCAGGTAGTTCTCCTCTGGAGGTCTGCTGTTGGGGTTGTTCTTAAGTGATTACATAATCTTCTTTCTGAGTAAATGTCTTCTTAGTTGGCAGTTAGCTCACCTTAGCAGAACTAGTTACAGTTACCAGGTTGACTAATTGTCAAAACAACAAATAGATTAAACCTAATACTTTCATTTATTTTATATTGTTTTAAAATCTGTTGAGATTTTTTGTCCATATTTTATGTTTACAAAGAGTGAGTAAATTATGGACAATCTACAAATTTAAAGTCATGTTTGTTTGAAAGATCTGTGATAGCTTGAAGTCTGGACTCACATCATTATAAGAAACTGCAGCGCTCATGTAGTGTGCCTGAAGACTGATTGAAATAAAACTCAAAATACAACTGAAATGACATCTGTTTTAAGATATACTGACAAAACCTAATATTGGTATACCCATTACAATGTTAAATGTGTTAAAAAATTGTAGGCCTAAAGCTGTATTTTTCTTATATGCTCTGCCATAAATTAAATGATGACAAAGCATTATAGCTGGCTGAACTGGGGCAAAAGACGGAATTCTTGATTTAAACACCAAACCTTAATTGTTTTTTTTTTTTTTTATTGTAATAAAATACTTTGTACAAAATTTAAACATAAACCTAAAAAAAAGCATTTTCAAAGACCTTTGTACAAAAAATCTAATCTTTTGCATCCATTTTGATGCCATACTGTATCTGTTCTATACTGTTACACCAACACAGGTGTGGATAGTTTCACAGCTACTCAATAGTTCATTCAACACACGTCCCAGAGGAAATTACAAGACTCATATTTGAGACAAAGAAGAAAGAAGTCTTAAAAGACCTGAGGGAGAGTAGAAAGGAATACTTAAAATTTGGGAATGTGTCTGCTTTTAAAAAAAGTGTAATACCAGTTTAAGATAGGATCGTCAAAACTAAATACAGTATATCCAAGTGTCCACTTGGAATGAATTTGGGTTCCCCGATCCTATACTGTTAAATAATGTGGGACACACATACAATCACAGACACACATACACACCAAAACCCTCCCCCATTTCCTCCATC
Source organism: Acanthurus lineatus (assembly GCA_029814665.1). Classification (NCBI taxonomy): domain Eukaryota; kingdom Metazoa; phylum Chordata; class Actinopteri; order Acanthuriformes; family Acanthuridae; genus Acanthurus; species Acanthurus lineatus. The sequence continues at coordinate 14,618,059 of JAPZDV010000024.1, read as the reverse complement.
GCTCCATCTCTCCACTGCTCACTGATCTGTCCAGTCTGCTCAGACTTCCTCTTCTTAATGAATCATGAAGTTTGACTTGTACTCCTTAATAAGCAGTGTTTTGCAGAGAGCGGGTGGAAAGCGCAGAGTTTGTTTTCCTTTAATTAGGCAGCCAGGTTCCCTGGGCACGGGGCTGAGCTAGTGAGAGGGCCTGGATCCACAGAGCAGCATCAGACAAGGAAATGCTGAGAGGCAGCCCGCGTTGCCAGGTGGCCGTAAGACGAATGGGCGAGGGCACAGACTGAGACGGGGCAGGAAACATAGAGGCATGGTGCTGCGAACTGAAGAACAATGATAGGAAATGTCCTGGAGAAAACACACCAGCCAGCGCTGAAAGAGGGCTGGAAAGAAAGACGAGGAATGAGGAAAGAGAAACAGTGGACAAAGACGAAAGAAGGGAGTTAAAAAGGAAAAACTGTTAAGACGGAGAAAGGAGAAAAAAGAGGAAAGGTGGAGGAATAACTGTGCTTAAGTAGAATTTCGAAAGTGCTCCTGTTTAACTTGAATATTATAATTATAAACTGCTTTATAAAAGGGGTAGATCAGATCAAGCCATCTAATTGGTTGTTAGTTATGGTATACTTAGTATACACAACAGCTATCAGGTCTAATTTATTTGCACAATTCTGTATCACTCTGCATGTAAGTAGCCCTGGCTTGCCTCTGTCATATCTAGGCAACACATTAAGACATTTACTGCTACAGATGAATTTCGTTGTTTCAGCTGTTAAGACCAATTGACCAATTTGACTGATAAGAGCAGTGTACATCTCTTAGAGAAAGTAACATTTTTTAGTCGCCTCTCAGCTGTTAGTGTCTCAGCCATCATCCAGCTCAGCAGCACGGATAGTGTGGAGCGAGAGTGCCACTGTGTTTTGTCCCAGTGGTTGCACAAGCCATCATACCTTATATGATTACATGTAAACGTGACTGATTGATAACACAATCAGGGCTAGGTTAAGCTATTAATGCGGTATAAGTGTAATAAGTAATCAGCTATGTATAACTGTGCAGGCTGCCAGGAGGACCTATTTCTTTTTAAGAACAATGGGTGAGGGCATTTTATTTTATTTTTATAATTTAATGGCTATTTAAAAAATTCAAAAATCATAACCCCTTTCCTAACAGCTAACACATTGCAGCAGTTTCAATTGACTAGCGGCAATCACTCACTTTGTTTGCAGGGTTGATGAAAATCCCTAGACATTAATCATATCACATATCAGGTTAAACTATGCTTAGCTTTAATATGCGAACATACTACATGACAGTGTAAATAAATAATATGACGGTATTATAATATGCACTCAAACCCCTTCTTTTACGTAAGAAAGGGTTTTTCATAACAGTGTACTCTTGCAGATTAGTGTTGCTTTTACTACGATAGAATGTCTGAGGTCTTCTTCCACCACTGAACATTAGTGTCAGACAACTCTTTAGACAGATCAGCTGGATAAAGAATTTCGCAAAGAATAAGGTACAACAGTTTCTGGAGTGTTTCGAGTGTGGAAGCATAAAATGACAATTTGAATTGTTGCAACTGAAGACACACCAAAGGAAAATAATCTGTCGTTTATTCCAGGCTTTTAGCTATTTGATATTGCTGTAATCAATTCGTAGGAACCCTCAGAGCAGCATTATTATTTTGTCTGCATGTCTCTCTGTGACTTTGTGTGTGTGTGTGTGTTTACACCGTGGAGCTGTGGGATCACAGGTATTAGACTCTCATCAGAGCGAACCTTTGTAGAGTCAATATCAGAGGCTTCACCTCAGAGCCTGACCTTTCCAGCCTGTCCCCTCTCTAAAACACCCACCATCACCACCCCAACCTCTCCCAAATCGCACACACACACACACACACCAGGCACACACTCATACACACACACTCTACGCCCCCACGATCAATCTTCCCTTGGTCTCTACGACAGCAAAGCACAAAGCCAATCACATCAACACGGCTGGGATGCCACATTCAACCTCTGACGAAATGTCACTAGAGAGGCTATGTCAGGAGACCTCGGGCCTGTTAAGCACCTGAGTGTGTGTGAGCATGTATGCGTGTGTGTGTGTGTGTGTGTGTGTGTGTGTGACAGAGAACAGAAAATTTGGAACATTCTGTTTGAGATAAATAGAGGAGCACATGTAGATTATATATTTAGTTGCAGCAAGAAAGTTCTGTGTTTTTTCTAATTTTGACCCTTTCACTCATTTAGAAATAGATGATGGACCAAACTTATTACAAGCTGGTATTTCTGCAACTTCTGAACTAATTAAAGCAACAAAGTTGAGTTTTGTCTTTTGAGATCACCCTGGAGGCTAAGAAGATAATGCCACACTTCAACACATTGGCAGCAGTTGATAGGTTTGTTAAGAGACAACCAACTAAGAGTAACACAGCACAATAAAACTGTAATATACTTTGATTAATTTGTCAGGAAATCAATTTACATCCCGCAGGCTCGGGTCTTACCCCTGATGATTATCCTTCAAATGCACTAATTAAACAATCAGCGATCTTTTTTTTTTTTTTAAATTACAGAAAGTGACTCTAGCCAATCAAATGCATGATGGAGCCTGGCCAATGCTGTGTACCGTATACTGTTACCTTACCTAGGTTACATTGTGTTTCTGTGTGAAGTGGGATGCCAAGACGACGCTTCAGAGCCCATCTGAGTCTCACGTCCGACAGACAGCCATCTGCGTTTTCCTGCCAAGCTCACCTGGACTGCTTCACCTGTGCTTGTGACCCAGTGGTGCAGTGCATCTCTGTATGTGTAGAGCTGTTGGCTGAATCAAAGAAAAGTGGTGTGTGACACTGGTATGTGAGAGAGGGGTTAGCGAGGTGCAGGACATACACTCACTGAATGAGAGCAGCTCAACAGTGCCAAATGCTGGTTCTTCGGTGAGCTTTTAGTGAAACACATAGTGTTATGTGTTGCCGTGAATGCAAAAAAAAACCCCAAACAAATTACTTAAAAAATTACGTATTGGATAATTATTTAGCTGATAAGTGCTTTGCAAATTGTACAAAGTTAGGCAGACTTTATCCTAAGATCATAGATTCAAATAAAGAAAACTACCAAAAATCCTCAAATGGGAAAGAGAGGGGCATGCCTCAGGTAGAGCAACATAAGGAGGATGCCAAATATGAAATAGATGCTGTATATAAAGAGCAGACAGAAATAACAATTGTGAAATTATAATATGAATATGGATCAGCAGAGACGTTGAGCAACTTCCAACTGACGCCAGACCTGGACCCCAAAGCAGCCCCTGTACCACAAAAACCTGGAAAGAAGACAGGCTACGTAAACATTTATATTGTTTTTACGTTTCATGATGTAAAGTAATTCTAGTGTAAATTCGAGTGAACATTGGCTTGATTTGTTTGGTCTGGTATCTGATTCCTGTTTAGAGAATAAAACTAAAGTCATACAGTTAAAGCATCCCAATAATGGTCACAAGATAAAACCATAAAACCATTATTGTAGAAGAAGAAAACTGGCCTTTTTTTCCCAGCAGCCGAAAAGCCCCTCTGTTGCTTATGATATTAATGCACCTCTGCAGTTCAGTTGTCCCATTAAATAACAACATATTAATGCCATCGCTTGGTTCTAAAGATATAAAGTGTATGTCTGCGCTAGGCTGACTCATGCATTTTTGTTCTAATGGCCAGACTTCACTAAAAAAATGCAAAATGCAAAAGCTATTTCAGACTCCAGTTATTAGGCTTTTAGTATCTTTAATTTTTGACACGGATTAAGAAATCTTTGCAAAGTCTGTTGAATTTTTTTTCATACGTTTTTAAAACAGAGACTTGTTGTGGCTAATGATAATAATTTTAAAGTAGTTTCTACTGTTTTTATGTAAACTGTTTCTCAGAGACAGTATTCAGAATATGTAATAGAGTAATCTTGTTACATGCACCGTCAGTATCAACTAATGAAAAACCAGTGAGAAAAGTGTTTTGTGTTTAGTGAGAAAAATATTGCTGAAGCAATCTGTATAAAAAGAACAGCACTCACATTTGGTTTGTTTGAGAATAGCTCTGAGGACTGTGGGATCAATTCTGGCTGGCAGCACCTACGTTTCAGACATCAGAAACATTTGCATTGTTTGATTGTGGAAAAACCAAGTTTAGACATTAGAGTATTAGCCTTAAGGTTTGCCCTGTGCTTTGTGTTTTTTAAATATATATTTATTTGTTTAGGGCAAAGTGGGGTTATATTTAGAGAAATTGATATTCTCTATTTACAGAATGAATTATATTAACCAAACAAGAGGTTACTGGCTCTGGCTAGCATGTTGGGGCTAAGGGAGTGTCTGAAGTTGAACAGTATCAGCGTAACCTCTGCTTTAACCCCACATATGAGCACTATTGATTCATTCACTTTGAAGAGGTCCTTGAAATTGTTTCGATGAGGAACTATCGTGGCAGTCTATTGGGGCATCCAAGGCACCAGTCCAAATGAGAATTTCTCCAAGCTGGAGACGAATAGACAAACAAAATCACAAAGACTGTGAACAAAGACAGACAGACACTGACGAAAAAATGAAAAAAGGGAGAAAAAGAGTAAAAGAGCTATAAAAAAAGCAGAGAACTCCTTGTTTCAGAAACAATGACTTTCCTACCGATAGAAAGCGATGCCTGAGCTGTTGCAATATCCATGTCTCTGACAGAACTCAGGGCGTATCAGGCTTATTGCATTACCTGAAAAAAAGGGAAAGGGTAGAAATAATCAAAAATGCATCAGAAATAATGCACTTTTCAGACTCTATCCATCATTGTTTCGGCACCCTCGATCCTTTACGAGAAGTGAGTGAGTGAAGGGAGGGGGGCGAGGCGCTTGCTCCCGCTCCCACAGCCAAAGAGAAGGATGGGTAATTAAATTGTGCGTCGCTCTCTAAGAACTAAAATGAATGAAATAGATGAATGCTATTGCATTATGCCACAATCGTGACCTGCAGAAAACTAATGGCGGAATAATAGTTTTAGGTAGTGGCTCTATTTCTCTGATGCAGACAGCCACTTGAGTGAATATGCATTCGTACTGACTGTCAAAGTGGTCCACCTTGACTATGTAATGGTCTTCCTGTCTGTCTGAAGTATGTGTGCGTCTCTCAGTTTGTTGTCCTGTTGTCCTGTATGCTTACTTCTTGCACGGCTGTCCCTTTACCATACGTCCACCTACCTTTCTTTCTAAGCTGTCACTCTCAGATCAGTGTATTTACCAGGCCAACACAAAGTCCAAAGTGGCTCAACCGATTTAGTATTTTTTGTTCCTAAAGCAAGCAGCCAAACCAGCAGTCTTTTTCTCTATTCAACATGCCTTCCAGAGACGGGGGCCTTGCTTTGTAGTTTGTTGACTGTAAAGAGCTGGGAAAATTGTCCTGAAATCCTGAGCAAAAAGGAGTGTAAATAAAAGATCAAACCAGGCCTGTGAGCAGAACCAGCGGCCTGGTACTCAGTGCAATAACTCACCACGCGTCACCACATATTAGCTTGACGCGTTCAGCCGGGTTGGAGAGAGGTAGCCAGGAGGTTTTACAGCTGCTCTGTAGTACTGTACAATCACCTGAGGAGATACAGCGTATTCGGCTGTAAAGAACTGCGGCTTGTTGAAGCTTTGAAGTTTTGTAAGTTGCTCATCGTGGTTCGCTTGTTTCACAAAGATTAAAGAACATTCTGAAGGTGTTTTCTGTCTGCTTTAAATTTATTTTTAAGCTGCAACAAATATAAGTTTTGGTGTAGGATGTTACACGGCCAAAAGTGTTGCAGCATTTACCTCACTGGTATTGATCCATCATTGTTTAAACTGCAAAACAGTAGGAAGTGTAATGTAAAAAAAAAACAAAAAACAGAGATGATACTCTCCACTGGCTGAATTTCCCAGCCTCATGTGGCGCCTGGCCAGAAGATGGCAGCACCCAGCTATGCTTTAGCCTCTTCTGATCTCTATTGTGTCCACTGTCTGTTCATGGATATGCTGCGTCCAATGATGGATAGAGATGTTTCGTGGCTGTGTTCTCTACACAGTGTAGGTCACTGGGCTGATTGGGGGCCCGGTCCTCACTGCTGCACTCTACATTTAAACATGCTGAACCAGTTAACCGCAGCATTCCTGGATCAGCCCACGAATCAACAGCTGATCAACAGAATCGCTCATGACACATCCTGGCAGTGAATACTAAACATAACTTAACAAATAACTGTCTGGGGAAATGAATGAGAAGATGCCAGCCGTCTCCGCATACACAAGGAGACAAATATACACAAACCTTTTAAATGACTGCTCAAACTTCGGAATAGCCTTGAAGTAAAAGTTGTTGTCCTATTGTTAGATATAGACAGCCGAGGTTTATTTCTGTTTGTATATGCTGCAGGGGGTTGTAGCTCTGCTCCTGTTGGCCCTGTTATTTGATTTCCTCTTTTACAAAGGCCACAGTCAGAGCTCATGTCAAAAGAATGCATGCAATAACAAAACAAGCTCGACTGATAAATACCCTCTTTTCAGTGTGTGTGTGTCAGTGTGTGTTTAAACGTGTGTGTGTGTATCTTCAGGGCTGCGCTGTTAGTGATCTTCCTAGAGTGCGTCTGACAGTATAGTCTGACACACAAAAACCAAAGCAGCTTGAGACTCTTCCAACCCTCTAATGATGTTTAATGATACCTATCAGTGATAGAACACAGACACACACACACACTCACACCCTTTCAAACCCCTCCAGGAGTAGCAGCACCTTGCCGACTGTGGAATTACAGACAGGCGATAATCAGGTCAGCCCGCAGGTCCTCGGGGATTGAGGTGCTCATAAACATTCCTGCTGCTCTTTTGTGTTACTTCCTGCGGTAAAACAGCAAGGCGCTCCAGTCGAGCCGACACAGGCTAGCTGGTGCGTTGGCTCGCCCCTGGGTGCACCATCTCCGTCTCATTGTGGAGGTAGACACACACACACACCTTCTGTGGGATATTAAAACACACTCAGGCTTCATGTAGACATATCATCAGAATATTAACCACCTTATTAGCATAAAAAACCCTCCCAGTCATCTACATCTGATTTGACATTTGGCATTGAAATCAGTACCTCGACTTAAAATAATATCTAACAGCATTATACATTTCTTTTAAAGACTGAACAAATGTGTGTGCGCGCATGTGTGTGCGATATTACTTGAGGTTGATACTCAGAGCCAACCACCTCCTCCTCCATGTACGAACCTTCTACAAACAAAGACCAAAAGAATACAAAGGCGTGGGTTCAGTGCATGCCTTTTTTTCAAGGATGTCAGCCTCTGCTTTTCAAAGATTTGACTCTTGCTCTGCAGTCAAACAAAAACCTTTTGGTAAATTGATTAGACTCTCCAAACTTTTCAGGTTTTTTGATGCAACTCAATGTAAAAAGTTCAATATTCCATTCGCTCACTGGAAAGTTCACAAACATGTCTTTTCGTCTCTCGTCAGTGACCTGGGGCCTTCCGCTGGAGCAGGTGCAATGGGGGCTGTTGACTTTATCTATGGGGTCTTTTACTGAGGAGATGAGATCTCCTCTTTTCATTGTGACAGCTCCAGCTGTATGTTCTATCTCAGGAATTTCACTTTTTTCAGGACTTGTTGCAGACGTTTGGTATCATTTCATTTTCGGGCATATGAGGACACTTTTACGGATATGAACCCTGCAAGTGAGATCATGGAAAGAAAGGTGTTTATTCCCGGTTTGTTTTCTTTAGTCCATTTCAGCCCAGCAGTCCTCACTCCAAATTGTACTCCTTTTTGTCATTCAACCCTCTTTTGTCCTCTGCTTCAATCAGTGGTGTTCCACTGTCTCAAAAGTGACCTGATGCCAATCTTGTATAGAGGGTCAAGTTATAAATATTTTATCAAAATTTTTATTTAAGAACATTTTAAAGTCAGATATGTGTCATTCATTTTTTTCAGTTAATTTTGGAAAAGAAATTGATATCTTCACTTTTTTCTGATGCATTTTTTCCCTACATCACTGTATTTGACACCAGATTCTACGTAATGTTGATGTTTTAACATGATTAAATTCTACCCACTTATTGGCGGAAAGAAAAAAAGTACACCACCAAACCACAAAATGGGCCAAGAAATACAGAGCCTTCATTAGTAGCTGCTTTTAACAGTATTTAAGTTAGATCAGGGTAGATTTTTCCTTTAACACTACTATATATATATTTCACTCCTCTCTAATTTCCCTTTATTCTGCCTGTCCTTTATCCAGCCTGTTTTTACCCCCTTTCTTTGCCCTTGTTGACCTGATCTTCGCCACAACAGGCCAAGTTATATCCAAATGCTGTCCAGACCTTGAGAGCAGCACGGCTCTTCGTCTCAGCTCTCCTCAGTGTCAACATGTCTCCAACAGAGCTATGTAAACAGCTCAGCCACAGCACAGGGCCAACTGTCAGAGCCTGATTACCCCAAAACAGCCCCCAATCAAATGGAAATATGAAATAAATCACAAGTGACAAGCTCTGCTTCGAGGGTTGGCATCAGTTTGCTGTTGTGGCTAAGGCCGAGGGTCAGGTTTAACGCATCAAAATAAACAAGTCAGGCCAGATTTGTTTGTTGCGCACACCAGACTACACAAGAAATATTTTGTCTTTTGCTGTTTTGACAATGAAGCTGAGAGAAGAGGTATCCAGCGTCGGAATGACCAAGAGATTTTGGTAAAAGGAGTATTCAGTGTATTAAAAAAAAAAAAAAAAACACTAATACAAATTTCCAAATACTCTTTAGTAAAAATTCTGTGATTGAAGTTTTATGTGTACATCATCATTTTCACCAAAATGTAGAAAAAGAATGAAATGTATTAGGACTTACTGTGCAAAATAGCCTCTGTCAGTGTTATATATAATTATGTCTTAGCAGTGATTGAGAGCTAAAAATTCTGTAAACAAGTAAAACTACAATTACTTCTTAAAAATTAACTCAAAATAGAACTCAGTAAAAATAAAAAATGGCTATTGGAGAGATAAAAGTAAAAAAATACTTGGATACTACTTACTTAGAGTACCAAATTCCTCCACTTTTAATAATTTTTATAATGATTAATAATGGGTGTTATTAAAAAATATGAAATAATTATTGATTTCAAACTTTCATTTAAAAGCTCATCAGACCACTGTACTTACAAGATAATTTTAATTTCATTATCATGGTGTCAAAGATTAATGACATTACACAAGAAAAATTAAAATAGCCAATGTTAGCTTAGTCCATTTTCACCCACAGTGTGTGCAACTTACTTCATCAGTAAGCAGAGGTTGTAGACGGAGTTTCTAAAAACAGGGATATCTGCTTTTTTAGAGGCAAACCAAGAACTGTATCTTGCAACTTTTGTCTCAATTATAATTTGGTATAAAAAACATGGCCAGATGTTGCGAATGGTTGCATTGAAAGATGTATCTTGTCCTGGATTTTGGTCTATTATCAATGCATCATTGGATTTTTCTTCCAGGCAGCTTTAAACTTTGCACTTCAAGTGGAAGAGTGAAGAGTAGAAGTTCAGCTTTAAAAAGAAAGATCAAAAGTACTTGTTTGTTAAAAACAATTCTTATTACTCTCGCACATTTCTTAGAATGCTTTACTTCTCATTCCTCTCTTACATTACTGGAATATAAATACTGATGGATTACTAAAAGAAAGCAGCATTTTACTGCTGTAGGGAGGAGGAATAAATTTTAATTAATTTATGTACTGTTGGGCACTTTAATGTACTATACAAAAATGCATCATATTTCATATGGTCGTTATGTATAAAAAATGTTTAATAGGATGCAGTCGATTTGAAAAAAATTTCAAAAGTAAATAAAGCTTTGAAATAACAGCGGAAGAAAATAATTTCACTTCTGAGGTGAAGTGCAACATAGAAATACAATAGCACAAAAAGAAATATTAAAGCTAAATACAACCTTAGAAGTACTTCAGTGGCTTATTTTTGCAAATTTCCACCATTGTGAAGAAATAAACAAAAAGAGAAAATGAAAAGAAGAAAATGAACAAAGAAAAGTCTGTGTGAAAGTACAAAACAATAGGCCAAATGAGTGGGATTAGGGCCTAAATCTGATATAGCCTACTGTCTGTGTGGGACTGAGGCAGTGGTTGTGGTGTTAACATGATGCTGTAAGTGTGATAGCCCTGTAATACCATGTCATTAAACTGTTATGGTTACACAGCTGAGTGGAACAGAACAGTGGGTGTATAACCTTGAGCGAGGCAAGGCTCTTAAAGCTTAAGCCCAGCAACAATCTATAGGGCAGGGGGGGATGTGCAAGTGTGTGTGCATGAGCGTGTGTGTGCCTCATCACAACACCCAGTCTGATTTGTGTATTGAACATTACAGTTTAAATAAGCACAGAGTCCTTGTGCCACTTTTTGAGTATTTGATCAAAGTCCAATATATCTAAGTTGAGCGGAGCTATAGCCCACTACCAAAAGAAAATACACTGACAGACCAAGTTTCGGCTTCAGGCCTTCACACAGAAGTTATAGCGCAGGAAAGAGGGAGAGATATGTTGGCGATTGTAAAAAGGGGAATTTCAGATTTGCCTTTGCGCAGTTGTTTTTGTGGGTTATTCTCTTGCTGTAGCTGAATGTTTACCGTCATGACTCAAACAGCTTTTATTATTTTAACTCAAATGACCACTGAAAACACGAAGACATGCACAAATTGTTGACTGAACCCAGAATGTATAACAAAAGTTTAGCATCCGAATTTGAAGAGTGTTTATAGAGCATGACCTTGCAGGCCTGTTCTCATCTCAGTCCAAATGTGGTTACACCTCTCTTCTTCTGTGCCAGCATCTGTCTCTTTCTGACTATGTCTCCCCTCACCACAGCTGGGTCACAAACCCTTAAAAAAAACATCTAAATTAAAAATCTCTGTCCTGACCGATGTTATTACAATCTTTAACATGCCAGTAAACACTGATGAAGGCGAGCAGTAATGTGACCTGCATGTGGATTTATGCAGCCCTGTGAAGGCTGGCTAGCTGCTGGGTGGGTCGGTCGATGGTGCTGGGAGACCGGGCTGTTGTCAGCCTCAACACTGGCCCTCTGATCTCTCTCCTTCTCTCTCTCTCTCTCCTCTGCTAACAAGCCCTTTCATTTCCTTTCTGGAAAATCTGTTCTTCATAATATCACACACACAGAGCTGGAGTGGGAAAGTGGGAAGATGCCAAGGAGAGGCAGAGGGAGTAACATTTAGGAAGTTTTCCAGACAAAAAGACTCGATTCTTGCTATATTTCCTTTCCATGTGGATGTGGCTGACTTCCAATGATGAGTACTGGCTGTGTGTGTTGGTCAAAGATTTAATTGAAGGTTCACGGTCTGGCTGTTGATAGAGCAATTCTAAACAGTGCAGGCAAAGATGGGATTATACATACAGAAGCTGCAGGGTATAGATGAGTTTTGTGCTACACCACTATTACCACAAGACACAGACCAAAAGATGAATGCCTGAGACATCACGTTTTGTAATAAAATCCCACAAGGATCATGGAAGGACATGGTAACACTGAAAATAACACCTACTATCACTTCAGTAGTTCAGCATCTTTGGTAAAGGTGGATCTTAAAAATCCGCCCAGGGCAGCTACTGTAAAAGGTAGAGCCAGTCAGCTCTGATTTTTCTCTTTTCTTGTGTAAGTGGATATGTTTTAATGTGGCAAATCCCCTTACCTAAATGACAAAATTAGGTATTCTCTCCGTATTTTCCACAATGATTTATATGATCGTTCATAAAGTGAATTACTTCTGATCTGTCACCTCTGTGGTAACTTTTGATTGTTTTCAGGCCATAAAATTACTTGGTTAAGGTTTGAGGAAGATTGTGGTTATGGTCAAAAGAAACTAACACCCACAGTTGGTGGGAGACAGGATGCAAACTGTGGCCTCTGATGTCGCACGTATGTTTTATGGCACTACAACGGTCTCCTTGCTACTCGGAGAGGCAAGTCGTTACTTGCAAATCCCTGATCAGGTTGTTTGTGAGGAAAATACGAACAGGTTGTTTTAAGCAATTACCATTTATTGTTATAAATGTTGTATAATGCTAGGAAAGTAGCATATGTCTGGTTTATTAGACGATCTATGAGACCACTGAGATGTAAATAAAAACATGCATTTGTGGGTCATAAAATCAAAACAATGTGCAGAAAGATGCTAAAACATCAGTCAGGTGATAATTATCTGTTAGTTCTTCAGTACAATGACTTCTCTCACATTACATATCGTAATTAAACTCAATGTTAATATAAAAACATTTATGTGTGCCTTTAAGCATATTTTAACTTGGACTGGTGAACTGCATGTCTGGTTTTCTTGTTTGATATTTTAAGGGGAAAAAAACTCATGAAGACAATGTATCTGCTGAAGGAAGAAGGCAGGATTAACGATGAGATGAATGACAAGCTTTCTGATGGCAAGAGGCAGCAGTATCTCAGTATAGAGCCCAGCATTCAGCTTGACCCTCACTGATCTTTGCTGTCTATAACACTCAGAGCCAAAGAAAGCTGATTCACTTTCAAAAAACACATCACTTGTCAAAAGGAGCTGTCAGACACTAAGGTAGCAAGGCACTTCAATTAGAAGATACAAAAGTAAGCCCCTCATCCTGGATGTGACGTTTCTGTTGAACTGGCATTTTTCTCCAAAAAGAGCACAGAGACAACAAAGACTAAAGGGTAAAAGGCAACAGACACAGAGGAAAAATACAGAGAAAGGGTATTGTAGGGAGCTGAAGAAATGTGTCAAAAGAACATACAAGTTTTTTGTGTTCTTGCACAGATAAAATCATGTTTACCCGTCATCTACAACCTGCATGTAAAATAGTCTACAAACCATTACAGCAGCACTTACTGCTATCCAGTTTTTAGACTCTGGATTGATTTCCAGCCATTTGCTTTGAGTGTATGCCAGTATATCGTAACTTTCAAAGATAGAAAGGCACTGTCAAAAGAGAGGAGTATATCATTGTGACATGAGTTTGACCTAAAATGTTGAATGTTCATTGTTTTACTTGTTTAAAGCAAGTTTCAAGTCTGCAAGTTGATTTTCATTGGGTTTGTGCGAAATGTTAACATATTCCAGTCAACTACTGACAGCGAACAACCAGTAACTGCCGATATGTTGGTAAAAGCATGTGTGCATGACCTGCGTTTGTGTGTTTCACACCACACACCTGCAGAATGATATATTCTTATGTGTATCAACATTGTGAAAACAGAAAAATGCAACCATTCTCCTTCTGAATTTAAGTTTCTCTCCTTAACTGAACTGATACCAGCCTAATTCTTAAGAAACTCACTGATGAAGACATTTTATTGGAACTTGACAGCAACAAAATAAAACTTGACAAAACCATCTTGGTTTGTCTTTCTACTGTTCCAACAATCACCAGCTCTGGTTTGGACAAAAGAAGCCCTTTATATTACAGAGTGAAATGTGAAAATATTCTGACTCTGCCCACCGTTTTCCCCAATGCCTTGTAACTGATTAGCTGCTTTCACTCATTCTTCAGAGGCAGACCATTACATTAAGAAAATAAAATGACGAAATAATATATATTCATTTGTTCCATTGTCTGACCCTAACTTCCAAAAACAATTGATTAGTGTTGAAAATAGGGTTTAAAAAACAGCTGATCCTGTCAACAAAAATATACATGATTTGTACAGTAGCCAGTTAGCTTATACCATGATATAGTCATTTAAGAAAAAGAACCACTCAAGAGGCAAAAGGAAAAAATGAGCGAGAAAAATCTGTGAATTAATTTAATTGTTCAACCCCAATTTCCCATTTTTTTAAATTTTCTCCATCTTCATATACATAACCTCTATCCCAGCCTGTCATCTTACCTTTTCTCTTTTCTTCTTTCTCTTCCTTTGCTCCTTTCATTTTTCTGTTATTTTTACCACCTTTCAAATGTATCTTTTCAGCTCCTTTGTCTTTTCTCACCTGTTTGCTTCTTACTTACATGTCTCCTCTCCTCCCCTGTCCCTCGAGTTCTGTGTCAAGAGCACAACAGTAGAATTTGTTTTGCTGCCTCTCATCAGATTAGTGTTGATTTTTCTGCCGCCAAGCTGCAGTTCAGCAGAGCGGATGGACTTCTTTAACTGTTTATCAGAGGCGCATTTACACTGCAGCTCTCAGCAGCCCCGCGGTTTGTTACCTGCCATTTACTATGAAATAAAAATCAATGGATGCTGAAATTTGATTTTATGGGCCGCCGTTATTGAGACCAATGATGATTTCCTGCTTAACAGGATATGGAATGTCAGTCTCAGTGGGATGCTGTTTTAACAGCGGAAAGCAGCCCTATAAAGCACTCGTGTAGGAATAGTAGTTTTCATATTTGTTGGGAACTGCTGGATATTTGCACTTAGGAAAACCTTTTGGTAGAGCAAATGATTTTTTGGTCTCATGATAGTCTTCTTGATCGATGAGCAGCAAGTCAAAGATCAGTATTAAATTATGATATCTGTTGTTGCGGCTTGGATCAAACATCCTGTGTGCTGCCCTCATAACTCCCCTCACACTCTGTCATTTACCAAACTACAAGGGATTCTGGGCTGCCCACAATAAAACCAGTAGTTAACTTGAAGCCTCCCCACTCTTGTGGACTTGTGCGGCAGACAATGATGACACAGTGTCCTGTCAGAGCTGTAATGACTGAGATTTACACTCTATTATTAGAGCTGGGCCCCTTTGAGCTGCCCACGGAGACCCCTTCCTCCCTCGTTCAGATCCAGTGAGAGAGCTACACAGCTAATGCACTGAATCACTGACCACAGGATAACATGCTGATAAGAGGTAAAATTATAGTGTTTGCATAAGTGTGTCTTTATCTCTCCTGTTCTTTTAAGAAGCACAAATTCAAATGCCAGATTACAAGTTGTAATTAAGACACCTCGTGTGAGTGTGCAGAACTAGCAGATGACAAGGGGATGCAGTTCTGCAGGTTAACCCTATAAACTGCTGTGAATTCTCATAATAACACTCCCAGGAGCCCAGTAAAATTATAAGAGGAAGTGAGCAAAGAGGAAGTGAGAAAACAGGATTTTAGTCAGCACCACACATGTTCCAACACTGTCATTTATAGTTGTCCTCATTACTCATCCAAGTTTGTGCTTCACATAAAAACACTCACCTGGTTATTGTTTGATAACCACTATTCTTTATCCTAGAATAATACTGGCAGGCAATAAAAGGCTAAGTTCAGGGGCTCGAGGCCTGTTATTCTAAAAATATGAATGCATTCTCTCCTTTTTCTGCTTGCAATCTCTCTGCTCTTCAGGCTGCAGTTGTAATTGTTGTTAATATTGTGTTTCTCTGTAATGACACATGCTGCCATCGATGATAAGCATCAGAACAAACAGGTGCTACAGGACAGAGTCATGCTGTCTTAATCATTTTCCTCCTTTCTCGTCATCACAGGTGACTGCATCTTTTTCGCTCTCTTCGACTGGAGTGTGTAAATCTCTGTCAGATATTTGACAGTCCCCAGAACCTCACTAATGAGGTCATATAACACCTTAAACACCGTTACAGAACATGGAAAAAACATAGTTGTAGAAGCTCTCACCAGGTGTTTGTTGAACCTCTATTCTGCCCTCTGGGGTGACACTAAACAACACACCATTAATACAAACTGGCAAATAGGCACGAGCTGGAGAATTTCCCTTCTGTTGTCCATAAATGTGCACGTTTTGCACATGCACACTCATGTGTACACACTTTTTATGAGTTGTATGCTCAAGGGATGAGAGGTTGCTGCCAAAAGAGGGACAAAAAGGAGGCAAAGGGATCGGCAAAGAGGAGGACAGAGGGAAAAACAGGGTGAGAGGAGGAGAGGAGAAAGGGTACACTATCTCAGCAGGCGGTTCAGAGCTGCCGAGCAATGTCACCATGTCATCGCCATGGGAACACAGAGCCTGCAGACTCTTTTGGACTAATAGGCAGTTGTCAAGGCAATGATAAGATAAATGCTGCGTTTGATGGAAACATAGAGCGATGGGCCTGATAGGCACCAAGAAGCCCAAACAATCAGCGGAGCGCTGCTGAGAGGGGAGAACTGGAGGGATGGGGGTGGTACGAGGCAGGGGGTAGACAGTGAGGAAGATAGTGGGGAGGAGAGGGGTGAGGGGAGAAACAGAGGATGGACTCCCACCAGAAAGGCAACGTCAAACCTCTTTCTCTCCCTCCGTATCTGCCAGGGTCTCTCTTTGTCTGCCTGATCTGTCGGCTTGTTATGCCTCTGTGCTGGTCACAGCCGTGGCTGGAGACTTTGTGTTTTCCGGTTATTCTTCTGTCTGTACGTCCACCCATCTGTCCCATACTTGTGAGTGTGATATTTCAGCAAAACCTTGAGGAAATTTCTTCGTATGTGACACAAAGGTCGACTTGTACTTAAAGATGATCTGGATCTGGTGGTCAAAGGCCAAAGTTCAAGGTCATTTCGACATCAAACAATACATCAGTATTCTTATTATGACATTATTACACAGAAATATCTACTGGAATAAAAGAATTAAATGAGGGCACTGAATATCCAAAACGTCTAAGTTTAACTTCACTGTGACATCATAATGTTCTGAAAAAAAAAAACATTTCTGGCCATTATTTAATGCCAGAACTCAGGAACATAAGGAGAGCCTGTGACCATATTTAACATTGGGTTTGATATTGACCTATTGACATTTATTCTGAAGCTATGCTGAATGTTTAGATCATCTGTGCTGGGTTAAAGATGTGTGTGAAGCATCCACATTTAAGAATTTGTAGCTTCTTCATGATGACATCCATATTTGAAGTATTGTGGTCCATCACAAGCTCACTTGTTTTGCTGATGTCAAACTTCAGGTGATTTTGGTTGCACCATGTGATGAAGCACTATATCAGTCCTCTATAATCAGCTGTATAAATAGTTTCTATGTGAAAACTTTTCTTGCTGGAAATTATTTAGTGAAATCCCACATGCCAATTCACACAGTGATGGGTGCTTTTTCACCAAAAAATATACTTAATACCTTTTAATAAATTCCTTCAAAGTCTTCCAACATATATAAGTCTGGACAAACATGGATGTTAACTGCAGCTTGACCTGTTTGCAGAGGCATAAAACCACTTGGCAGTAATTCTAGTTTCTCTTGATTTCTGCCTCCATCCCCCTCTTTCGGTGTGACCTGAACAGGAACACTTGACTGTAGAAACAATCTAAACCTGCTGCTATGAGTGTGATATGTTCATAGCCACACATACGCACACGCATGCAGAGGGGAGGGTGTATGTGCTTATCTAATGTTGAGGATTGAATTCAGTTAGCCCCAGTGGGATTGGGTTAGGAGATGTCAGAAAGATAGATGGGCATCATGCTACTACACCCCAGCCCCCCCCTCCGTCCCTTAAATTGTTTTGCATGTGTGTGTGTTTATCATATAGGTGCTTCTCACATAACTTAACCTATCCTTTCCAACCATGAGTGAATGCAAAACATTTTATAAGTTAGATTTGTTTTAGATATTGCACTAACGAAAAGGAAGGTTCATATCATATTATCAAAAACTTGGATGTAATATGTCTTCTCTTATCTCTTGCATAAAGAATGAGCACATTATATTACATTGCAGTTAATATCTGAAGCAATCTGAACCACATACTGTGTATTGCAGGATTAGTTCTCGTCACACCGCAGGATTGATGTATACTGGGACTTTCGTAGCTGTCGAGCCCATCTAACTGATCTTTGTCCTTGAGGAGAGTCTGTTCTTTTGCCCCAAGGATCTTATATCCCGATGAAAACTTCAGGCACTTTCAGTTGTAATCTAATGTTTGATCAAATTTATGAAAAGATAAAAGAGTAGAAGAAGAAGCACAGTGCACAGTTTTTTTCTATACCTCTGCATGTAAACGTGTGTGGTTGTAAGCGTTGAAGTTGTACCTCTGTCCTTTGGCCCCTGATTGGGTTCTCCTGTCAGTGTTGTGGTCATGTATTGATTTGCCAACAGTTGTACAACAACACAGTCTGACTTCACTTTCTCGGCTTTCTTTACACCTCTATTCCATATGCTCACACATACACACACACACACACACACGCACACACACACACACACGCACACACACGCACACACACACACACACACACACACACACACACTCACACACACACACACACACACACACACACACACTCAGCAGGGTCATTTGATCCAGATCAAACAAGTAATTTTATCATTGAATAAGATCACAATCCAAGTTCAAATGCTCTGCATCTTGTAAAGGCTTTACAATGGAGACATAGATGGTGTGTTTCTCCCTCTAGTCTTTGTCGCAAAATGCATGCACACACACACCCAAATAGACACACACTACCTATATGGGTGTGTATGGCCCGTGTGATCTTTTCTCCAGAGAGTCTGATGGAGTCTGATGCCCTGCAGTAATGGCTAGCCATACCTGGCCATAGCTTCCTTCTCATGGCCTCAGGCTACTGCTTAGCAATTCCACTCTGAATACAATGGGCTGCAGGCTTACACACACAAACACACGCACACACACACAAACACACGCACACACAAAATCCCATATACTGTACATCCAACAGACCTCTTTCAAAGCTGCTGTCCAGTAATGAATTTCCAGACCTTGGAAAGCTTCTTCTGATACACTTCAAACAGGTACTAACAAAAAAAGACAGACTGCTCCTTCATCTTGCCCTACCTCCACTGCCTGTGTCTCTATTGCCTCATGAAACCCAGGCAAAGTGCATTTATGGATCAAGACCACCAAAACCAGCTGTGTGCGTCTAAATTTATTTGACATATTAGTTTAAGAAAATAAAAACCAGAATATTCTCTTTCAGGACCACATCAACCTTTATAAATGAATGTTTTGCTTCCTCTGTACCTTTTCTACTTCTTCTTGCCCTTAAGCTTTGGGATAGATTTATTTTTACTTGTTTGTTGGCTGACACCAGCTAGTTTTGCAAGGAGGCGAGTCGCAGGAAGAACAGGATCCACATATGAAGGCATGCCAATCACAAGGCTTGGAGAAGGCAAGCAAGAGAGAGGACAAGAGAGGTGCTACGGCAGCCTCTCCAACCAGCGTTTGAAAAGAGAATACATTTCTGTCACACTCACTTCTTGTCTGCTGGATCAGCCTGTTTGAGTCAGGAAGGGGAGACACTCACAGACACACACAGGCAGAGAAACACAGCAGGCATCTTGCAAAGGAGGCAGGCTTAAAAACGAGCCTACCCCCTTACTGTCAAATGAGGCATACTACGATTTCACAGCCAAGACTGTCATTTAACAACCAAGGTACCCTAAATAGCTTCATTTAGTATTAAATGTTGAATGTGTGGACATGATGATGGTATCAATCTTCTCATCTAAAGCCATGTTTCCTTGCTCAGAATTTTTTGAAAGTGAAAAGTTTAGGCCAAGCGGCTTTGGACATGAAAATGCATGATCATTGAGCATTGAATCATCCAATAGTTTTTACTTTGGTTAGGTTTTGTGTGGTTTTGTGTGATAAACTCAGAGTGGACACTGTGCTGGGACAGAGAGTCAGATATTAGTAAAAAGGGTGTGTGTGCCTGTTTCCATTAAATGATTCCAGGATGATTTAGAGTAGTGTAAATATAAAACCCTGACTTCCTGCTGTCTCCTCCATTATGGCAGCAGCGGAAACTTAATCTGCCTGAGCACTACAGATGCCTGCTAGCATACCTCACTACTGTCTCCCTGCGCTCCCTGTCGCTTCTTTCCTGCCGTCCTCCAACTGTTTCCTCTCCCTCTCCCAGCATCTTCCCTCATTTCTCACCAGCTTTTTCCGTCATATCATTAGTCTGTGCGCACACATGCCGAAACTGCGTACGTCTTCTCTGCGTAGACCTAATGTAACCTGCTTAGGTTTCCTGTTGGACTCTCTTAAAGTCCCTGTTGGGAGAAAATGACAGGTCGACAGGAAATGATGAGACAGACAGATTAAGGAAGAGAGGAGGAGACAGGAGCGAAGGACAGGATGGAGAGAGTGTGACATTAGCAGCATGAGGCCCAGTGGGCGGCAGCCATATTTATCTTCAATAGTAGGTGTGGTGGCCTCTATGAGATTATCTAAGTTCCACTTTTTTTTTTTTTACCTTGACCTTGCGCGTGGAGGGTATTTTCCAGTCAGCAGAACGCTTTATCTCTGAGAGCAACAATCAATAAGGATAATTAATGATGCCCGCCGCAATGATAGCCTCAGCAGTCATTACCAGGCATTAATCCATGCAGTCAGAGGAGGGTCAAGGCCGGCCGCATCGCTCACCTGGGGGCGGGGCGCAAATTAAAATAATCTACACACTGGCCGCTCTGTCAGGCCTTTTCTGATGCATTCACCTCTGTCGGACCGTAATTAAAGATGGCCCATTGCTAGGTGGTGGGGCGCCAGGGTGACAATCCACTGCGATGTCTCTTTAATATACAACACTTCGCCCGGAGGATGACACTAACAGCAATCTGCAGGAACTCATCTCACCTGCAAGCGTGGGAGGGTGGATGTGTTTTTTTTTTTCTTCTCTAGATATGCTGGGACATAAATCAAACGCACAACATGTAATTTTCTAATAACGCGGCGCCATCAGAAATGTGATTTAGCAGTAAATATAATTTGGTCTTGGTGTGAGACATATCAAGTGGATGTATTATCTTTGCAGTAATACTGTGCTTAGAGAATGAAATATCACAATGACATGTTTTAACAGGTGATCTTAGGATAACTGTGAACTTGACTGGTATTATGTCTTAATATAAGATGTAACATTAGATACTGTGATAGATGATATTGACCAGATGATGTCTTTGCAAAAGATTCAACAGTTTGCCCTGAAAATAGATTTGAAACCATAAGCTGAAGTACGATATTCTTACCATTGCAAGAAAAATACAAATCAGATGAAAAAATGTAGCCGATAGTGATCACTGAGTCTCACTTTCGTCTGATCTTTTTTTCATTTTTCCAGCAGAGAAACACAGCCAACAGAAACGGTTTTATCTTCTCCTCTTCTTTATCCGCCTCTGATTGGCTGTAGCACCACATCAGGGGGATGGAGCAGCGGAGTCTCCAAGTGCCCACCTTGTTGTCAAGGACATTTACATTTACAGTTTAAAGTTTGGAGGAGAAATGCAGCTTGATTCCATAATTCATGGGTGACATTTTCATTGTACTTAAACTTTAGGGTAAAAATTGGAAATGTGAGATTTAATTTCCTGTAATGTTTAAATTACTTTTTGCTTGGCCGCCGTCCAAACGCAAGGAAGCGCCGAGGGGCAGAGAAGAGATGTTTAAGCAGAGGTTGCTCTCACTGCCAGCGGAGAAGTGGAGAGAATCTATAATAATGAAAAATGCATTTATCCTCGGCTGCCATTCCTCCTTTTTCTCCCCTCTGAAAATACATTGCTATGAAAATGCATGTGTGTTAGTGAGACAGAGTAAGGTATGTGTCACATTCAACATGCACAAGCAAAGTGAAAAATAACTCTGTCAAATTCAAAAAGCAGCAAGTGTGTCGAGTTGGAACTTATCCCGAACGAGGAGGAAAGTCAAACTGCGAGCACCAAGAGGGGCGCTTGATGATGATTGACAAGCATTGGTTATATCTTACTCCCACGCATGATTACGCCGTCTTCATCTATCCTCCAGTAGCTTTCTCACCTTCAGCTCTGTTTGGTTTAAGTGAAGAGGCGTGCAGGCGCAGCACAAGACGCTCATGTGATTTCTACCGAGTCATTCTCACCAAGTTAACTTCTCTTTTCCCCGCTTTAAATTTTCATCTTATTAAACTTATTACTGGTCAGGAAGCGGAAGGGCTAAAGGTTTGAACTACCATTGTAGTAAATCAAAAGTACTCACATATGCAAGCTCTTGTAGTTGCAAAGTGTCAAACATGTATAAGTGGTGTGACAGACCTAAAAGCAAGAAAAATCCAGGAATATTTAAGTAAATGATCTAACTCTAACCCTAAACCTTAGAATTTTTCCTGATTAATGCCAGCAAAATCAGCAGTAGAAATACATGTTTTATATGCCTATGTTGAGTAAACACTCTCAGCAGACTCCATGAATGTGGAAGTCATGTTGAATATGTCTCAGCAGGCACTCTTGTCCCTGTGACACATTTTTCTTTTTAGCTTACTTTCACATCACTGGTGATGTAGACTGGCAAATAAAAACTTTAGAAAAGGCACAAATCTCTTCCTCACTAGCCAATATTCCCAAGAGTTTATATAGTCTTCTTTTTTCCAGTAATGTAACTCTATACTCTGTGGTAACAAAAAGTAATTGACTCGAGTGCTTAAATATTGCAGTTGGTCCCTTAAACGCAATACAGTTTTTATTAATAATTGATAATTTAATTTAACATTAACATTTTTTTTAATTCATTTGATTGTTTTGCTAACAGTGTTTTTTCCCCATTTTCTATAAGTAATGGAGAATTACAGAGATAAGTGATATGCATATAAAAGACTGTCAATCATTTAAAATTAATTCTGTAAAGCGCCTGATGATGTGATCGTTAGATTGCTGATCTTCAGACATGAGCTGTCATTAGTCAGTGGAGGGTTGTTTATGGAAAATGGGCTCTTCTGCTAACTGTGTTAGAAAAGAAAATGTTAAGATTATGTTTTCTGCTCGTTTTGTCCTTTGCTATTGATCTTATTTGGAAAGTGATTATGAGGCAGGATATAACTAGGGAATTGTTCAGTTAGTAATAAAGCATGTTACTTCACTGTAGTTTTTAAATCCACGAACATGCAAGTTTTTAATTGATTTGATTAAGCAAGTATCTTCTGATTTGTGTGGGCCTGCTTGCATATCTGTGAGTAAGTATCTGTACTTTTGTATGTGTTTGCATTATCCTGCATATTTCCGGACATGTGCTTGTTTGCACCCTGTGTGCACCCTGGTCTTGTCATCAGGTTAGCCGGTAGGTATTCCTGATCTCGCTGAAAGCTGCCAGCTGGTTAATTAGAGCAGGCATCCAGCCACCATGGCTTCATTTGACTATCAGCCACCAAGCCACTTACTCCATAATTTCCTGCCTGAATTGGAGGGCTTTACTATCGCTCACCCAGGCAGATCGGAAGTTTCCCTTTATCTCCTACATAAAGCCACCAAGCTGCACCCGAACTAAGCAGGCCCACCACCAGAATACATATACATTATGATTACAAGCTGAGGGTGTGAAGTTGAGACAGAGACAGGCTTCAAACCCACAGCAAACAACAGATATGATAGTTTTGCGGTCTGTGTGTGTGTGTGTGTGTGTGTGTGTGTGTGTGTCATGGTTTAAAAAAAAGCTTTGAGGGCTTTTAAGTTTCAAGTTTGTTTCTTTTTTTCAAACTGCAATTTTGTGTATGTGTGCGCATGTGTGTGTGTATATTTCATATTGACGATTACAAATTCTGTGTGTGTGCCCTTGTCTGAGTGTGTGTACACTCTGTCGTCCACTGTGTCACAGTGCCTTTTAACTTTTTTATGGTTTTCTCTTCATTAATTGAAAACATGACGGGGTGCTCTCGGGGCCTGATGGATGGAGCAGGAGAATTGAGAAAGCCATTAGCTTTACTGGAATCACAGCCTGTCAGCAGTCAATACACACTGCTTTATGTGTCTGCAAGCAAAGATGGAACAATTATCCCTTTTATTAGGCAGCCGCGGCACACGCACACACATGCACACGCACTTGCACACACACACATTAACTGCGCATCACAGGCAAGAGGAGGGCAGCAATAACGATCAGCTAAAATCAGTCATTCATTACTGTCAAGTACACCTGACTCTCAGCTTATTAAAAACAGGCATAATGGGAAGAAGGAGATCGAAAAACTTAATTAGTAAACAATTATGATTAGTAACCTTTGGAATAAATAGACATTTTTTGACTTTGACTTTTAGAGCAGTGATACCATTTATCACATTAAACTACAAGCAGCACACACAGTTTGCATTTAATTTGCATATTGCTGTTTTCGTGTGGAAGCCCTGTAAGTCCAAAACCTTTACTTTTTGGCAAATGTATGAAAAATCCTATGTCTTTAAAATAATTAAACACTGCATCATCAGTGCAAAGAGTCTCCACTCTCTTGACTATACAGAAATTAAGCCAAATTATCCTTGATACAGGTGCTGCCATCTTGTGCTGGTGGGGCCAGATTCTACGCAATAGTTATCTGCAGTTGAAGATGCGGTATTAAGGTCCTGCCCATGCAGCTATGCTACTCAGTTACAGAAAAGAATTAGCTGACACCTTCCTACCATCCTTTTAAGCATCAAATAATTAACTGTAACCAGCTGTATCAGAAAATGAATACCAGATCATATACTAGTGGGATTTTTATTGGGGAATATTTATTCGACACGTACTTTCTTTACATTTTTGGCCCTTAGCCCTTCTGCTAACATGGAGAGGCGGAAATTATGACCTGTACTGCAGCAAGACAGCAGGGGGAAATCAAGATGTTTTGGCTTTACTTCTGAGAATAATCAAAAATCATTTTACAATCATTGGTTGGTATTGTATCTTTAAAGATAGTCAGATTTGTTGTTTCTAAAATCCAAAGACTGACATAAAGGGTGGCCGTTAGCATTGATTTATAAAATTAAGTAAAATTAACAAACAAGCTACAATGTTTCTCCCCGGCAGCAACTATTTGGCTCTGTTTCTGCACAGACTACCTATCTGTTTAGAAGTCTACATCCATTCAAACCACTCAACATCTATTTTTATTTGCAGCAAGCTTTGTTGTATCACAAAGAATGTAGCCAAGTCTGAATCTCTATCACAAAGCTGTTTCCAGTTTTTATTGTTTTTTCTTTAATAAGTGCTAATGCATGATAAACACATGCAAAAACATGATGATCGAGGAGCTATGAATAACGCAAACAGCTATCCTGAATGTCCCTGGCCTCCCAGCCCCTTGTGGGGGTCATGGCCCCTTACTGAGCAGCGCTGAGCAGCAGGAGGTCACAAGTTCATGACCCAGGGGCTGGTTTAGTAATAGCAGGACACTGCGGGCTGTCTGTGAGGGGATGACTGGGGCTGCGATCAATACAACAGGTACGGAAGCAGCAGAGAGGACGTCTCTGAGGAGATCAGCCTCATCATAAACCACACACTATAGAACCCAAGCACATCTATTGTATACAAAGAAAAACAACTTCAGTGAAATGTCTAGTACATGATCATAGATTGTTGACTAATATTTCAGATAGAAACATAATTTTTGGACATAGCACTTGGACCTCCTGCTGTTCATGGGAGCAACTTGGCCTGAAAGACAATGAGAAGGGAAAAATTGGAAAAGAGAAATGGAGGGAGTATAAAAAAATAAGTGCACTATTTTTTTCTTTACCACATCTCTGCCATTGCTATATAAGCGTTGGAGCACTTTACATAAGATTTATTACATCCAAGCAGAAATATTATCTTCTGCGGGTGCCATTCATCACCCGCACAGTGAGACGCTGTGAATGATACCACCAAATTATGTAGATCAGCCATGTCTGAGGGGACGATTCAGTTTGGTAACCTTGGTAACCCAGGGTACTCTGAACACCCCAGCTCCACAACACATACCCATTTTTGGCTCATCACTTAGCAAGTTCAAATGCTGAAACACATGTAATCACAAACAGAGTGAATCAAAGTACAGTACATAACACACTTAAAGTGGCTCGTGCAAATATTAAAATACAGAGGCGAACATACAGAAAAAAAATATTCAAACACGTGAGAGAGAGTCTGAAAAGTGAATGAATGTAGGAAGAGTATGCAGATGGGGCGGATGGTTTACCCCTTCGGCCACAGAACAACTTCAGATGTTCATTTGAGGTTTTGTGGCTTAATCAAAGCCACGTGGGTTATAACTGTTGACCAACTGAAAAATCATGTCAATAACATACTTTAGTGTGCCATAGTTGGACAAGCTAAACCCGGAATAAGCCTTTATGACTCAAACAGAGCCAAGGTGATCTGCACGTTCCTCAATGATGATTTAACTGATACTGTGATTTATTTTGAGCCATTCCCACATACTATTTTAGCAAATGTGTTCAAAAGTACCCGAAGAGTATGGAGACAAACTAGCAGATTGTTGCCTTCACATCTTGAAATAATGTTGGGATTTTTCAACACTACAAAGAGGCACATGTACGGCAATAGCTGCCTTATTTATGAAAATGAAGATGGCCAACACTTAGATTGTTGATTTTCTCAGCTAAAGAACATTTTTTTTCCTTTTCCATTGTTTTATCTATCAGCCTTTAACCTTAAAGATTTCAGAATAGAGAAGATGCTGATATGTAAATAAATTTGTACTCGTAGGAACTGAACTTTCCTGTGGATGTGAAGCCCCAAGATAACCACTGAACCCAATATGCTTTCTCAAGTAGACAAAATAGCATAGTATGTATCTTATCTACTTATTGGGGCAATAAAGCCTGTAGTCTTAGGGTTAGGGTTAGGGCTAATCTTTAAAAAAATACAAAAAAGCTACAGCCACACTTGGATGGTTGTCTTTAAAATGGCATTTGAACCTAAAATAATCTCCTTTAGACAAGAATTTATCAGAACTAATCCCCATTCAGACTAATCTGAAACTGCTGATCACATGATCATTCACATATATGAAGCATGCTCATGGTGCTTTTTGCCCCCTTCACATGTAGGCAGTAGTAGCCTGATAAATGCATAATTTAACTGCTGTTAGCACAGACAACAGGGTCATATATACCTGTGATACATCACCCC
Organism: Acanthurus lineatus; assembly: GCA_029814665.1. NCBI lineage: Eukaryota > Metazoa > Chordata > Actinopteri > Acanthuriformes > Acanthuridae > Acanthurus > Acanthurus lineatus. Next base: position 14,591,194 of record JAPZDV010000024.1, on the reverse strand, counting down.
TGTTGAATTAACTGCTGGCATCCAGATCTCACAGATACACACAGGTTGATATAGTTTGATTTTTTTTTCCAGTAAAGGCTCATGTGTTAAAGGCGTGATGAATCAGAAAAGCACCAGTTGTGACTGATTATATCCAGTCAGGACATGAACGTGGGAGTCTGCGTCATGATTTCCAAAAGCCTCTGTTGTTTCTGTCTATCCAGACTACAATGCAAGCCTGGAGTCTTCTAACTAAATCAAGGTCAGCAGTGTTTCCAAAAGTCTCTGTGTTAGGGATGCCAAAACACCAGAGTAGAGTGGACACAAGGTGTAAACACAGAAAAAGTTGTTTTGAAGTTATTTTTAACAAGAAAACTTGTGTGGATGCAGCCAAAGTCAAGTTATTTTATAAACTCTGTCCTACATTAAATATTTAGTAAACCAAGGTATAGCCACAATTGCAAAAACATCACCCTGTATGTGTTTCATTTTAACTTTCAGCCTTTTGTTTTCACCTGCTCTTTGGAATTTGTGATGTTAGCAGTGGTCCATCATGGTTTCAAAAACTTAAAGAGCACCTCTACAGATCCATGTCCAAAAACTGCCCACATACAGAAACACCCTCAACCCCACTCTAGATACAGTGCATACAGTATTTAGCATATACTTAATTGTTTTGAACTAAATGATACTGGGCAGTTTCCTCTGCCGTTATTCAAAGCACACAAATATTCTGTATAAAAGTAATGCAAGTAGCTCTGAGCCCAGGTAGGTGTATCATAATTACCAATAATCTGTGAGCGTGTTCAGAAACAGGCATCTTTTCCCCCTCTCACTGCCGTTTACACCAGCAGTGAGCTGACTCAATTATGATGCAAAAGGGTGTTTTTGAAAAGCCTGGCTCATTTCTAATTAAGCCACACACTCATACCTATTTGTAGCTCATGTCCTGACATAATGCAAATGCTATGTAAATTAACTGCACTGATCTCCCGCTCGCTCCGCACTCAGAGCTCCTAGGAGACTAGCAGGGCATTTAGTCATACTTTATACTAGTTAGGTTTCTCATTGGCTGAGACACAGGCCGAGACAGATATACTGATGGTTCAGCTAGGAAGCAAACAGCTCTGCAAACAATTCTTTAATTGTTTTCCATCTCAAGCCACCCTCCCCCCAAGCTCCCACCTCCTTTTTAAACATATTGATCGGTAATGATTATTGCTGCTTGAGGCATCCCTTTTTTCCTTTTTTTTTCCTGTGGTCTTTAGATGCCTTTACAGGCTTCAACCTGCCACACCTCCAGCACTACCTCGCAGAGCACGAAAAAAACACACATTAACACACACCCCTTTACTGCGGCCCCCAGCTGAGACTATTTAGATGGGCCATTAACATGCTCACTCTGCCATCACTAAACAACCATGCAACGCCTGGTTAGGCAGCTGACTGACCGTGTCTGAATGCCATGGAGGGGTCATGGCCCAAATGTGGCTCCTCTATTTAGGCAAGATTTTAAATATGTGTTTCCCTGAAAGATCACAGACTCTGTTCTTAGGCTGACACTGCCTGCAAGGTCTTTAAAATTGCACTAACTACTGTGGTTTGAACTGTGCAGAGATGCACATGGCAAAGCATTTTTAAAAGAATAGGTTGCTGTTAAATAGTGTCCCCTGATAAACTTGACAGAACAGCACTTTGAGGTAATATTTTTTGCATTATAATAGACATTTAAATTTAAATGAGTCAATAAGTTCAAAGTCCATCCTTGATCTTGGATACAGCAATTGAGAAATTGTCATTATAAGGTCCATTTATTAGCTATACTGGAGCTTTTGATAAAATCATATGACCTTCATCAGCAGATGGAGTTTGCCCAGTTATCATGAAATTGGAGGTGTTCAAATGTCTCTTTGTGACCTAAGAATTTAAGTACATATTTGTTAAGTTAATTAAGAGCTCATTTCATTTTAACACTCACGGTTTTAAAATTTGTTATTAATATGTAAAACAGGACTCCCTTTAATTTTAAAACCCCCTTTCATTATAATGTCCATTTAGTATCTGCTCTACAGCTTTAAAACACATCTCTTGATCTGTATCAGCTGATGGCACTGCCCAGTTTTCATTACATTTTTGTTCAAAAAACAAAAACAAAACAAAAGGAACGCACTTGCATTAGCTGGCTTTAAAGAATCTACTCTGATTTAATATAATCAATTAATGCTGTAGTTGCTCTAAATGAAGATTATATTCCATGACAACCAGAAAAAAATCAATCTACTGATGAAGATTACATGATAGGATCAAAAACCCAAGAACAGCTAATTAATGTACTATGAGGTGAATTTTTTTTCTCAATTAAATAAAGGCAGTTTCATGCAATAATGATGATCGTGTAAGTACTGTTATAGTGCAAGGACTTCATAGTTATGACAGCCTAGCTCTGGTAAAATAAAGGGATATCAAGAATGAAGATACAAATTAATTAATAATAATAATTATAAGATAAAGTGTAATGCTTTTTAATTCATTTCAACCAAACATTATGAAACAAAAAATTATCACAAGAGGTTGGTGCCATCACCTCTTTCACCATTTCTTTTGTAATATGATTTATTCCTGACTGTAGTTATTCTGATGGTGAGCCACACAAAAAACACAGTATTCCTCTGCCAGACATTAGACAAACATCTACAATATTTGAGTTTTTTTTTAAATATTTGATCAGCCAGTGCCCAAATTCCCTTTTCAAACTTGGCAAAATATAAAACATAACAATAATAAATACAATAATTTAAATGATTGCAGTTAATCTGTCCAGGTCTAGACTTCACTCTCTCTTGACTCATCTGTGCCACCAGTCATTCTTTGTATCTTTGTCTCTTTTTTATTCCCTCTCTCTCCATATCTCTGTGTCTATGCTCAGCCCATTAATTGTGCCCGAACAGTGCCACATGCCTCAATGAAAATAAATTGCTTTTAATTTAGGCTTCCCTTTTTGCCACGGCCGGCATCACTTAATTTCATTAGCTCTGAACCTGTAGAGCGCTGTTTCAAAAGCATCATCTCATGGACGCACTTGAAAATGAAAAGAAGCCCCGCTTTTTTTTCCCCTCCTCGCTCCCTCTCTCCTCTCTCTGCGCTCCTCAATTAACAGAATCGTTTCCTTTCAACTAAAATGAATGTTATTGAAACCAATTAGCATGGACTGGAAAATCTCTCGTTAATGAGGGGAGTGTGGGTGAGTAAACAGGAATGAAAAGATGAAATTAGAGAAGAGGCTCTTCTTGTTGGCCTGGAATAATGACATGCTTAGTCGCCTAATTGTCTGGTGAAAAGCACCGCTGCGATAGTAACAGATTGCGGTGTTCATTAGGCAGCAATGGGCCACCTGCTGCTGGGGCGGCGAGCCCGCAGTCCCCGTACACGTGTTTATCCCAGGGGGCACTTTTTTTTTGGACACAACGCTCGCTATGAAAAGCAAATGAGCTTGCCAATATGCTGCAATGTTGTGTCCTTATTGCCAAGGCACAGAAGCATGATATGTCAAATCAAATGAAATGAATGAAACCCAATAGTGGGAAGCTGGAGGGTTTCCTCCTTTTTTTGATGATGTTTGGTGAGAAATGACCTATAAAAATACACGGGTTAGCAAAACAGTGTAATTTCATTATAAATCCTAAAGATAAGTATTCTATTCATTATTTCTGTGATCATATCTCATCACAGCGCTCTTTATTGCTGCTTTTGAGGCCCAGTTTGTACAGAGCGTGAGGGTTGAGAGCGGGATAATGGGCCTTTAATTGCAATGTGGATCAGGTTAGGAGGGGTGGCATTCTCCCAGTATTTATCCCCCTCCATGAAATATTTAATGGTTTGCCTGGAGAAACAAACTCTACACACATTCTCTAATTCATAACCTGGAGATAGCCTTACACATAAGAAGACAATGCATCCATATCTCGATCCCTCCTCTTTGTCTCTCGTTGGCTCTGGCGCCCATTATTCCTGACTACACAGAAAGAGAGAGAAAAAAGAGAGAGAAAAAAGAGAGAGATTTAAAAGTAGCCGCTCCTAAGTGTAATGTTAATTAATTCATAATTAATTCTCGCATTAGGACTAAAATGGGGAGCACATATTCTTAAGCTCAGTGGGGTCTGCTGTTGCTTTGAGGCAGAGGGGAGAGTGTGGATTTTTAAGAGCCGTGACCCGTCGATGTAACAAATAGCAAAAGTCATCAGCTGCAGCTTCTTTTGAACTATTTTCCCACTCCTTTCAAAGCATCGTGAGGCAATTGTGTATGCTTGTGTGTATGTCTTTTGTGTATGAACATTTCCACTGTGTATAAATGTGTACATGTTTGTGTGCACATACGATATATCAACATTGTTTAAGAGTCATTCATGTGGTCTGGCACTCCCAGACAGACCTCTGCCAGAATGCAAATAAGTCCCATTGTTGCATGTTGCACCGTCTACAGCTGTTGGCCATAATTATCTTGCGGATAACTTAAAGGGTGTCAATTAAAACGCTGCTCTTTTCCATTGCCCTCATCCATCGTCTGTGTCCCCTTCCTGCACCCACTCTGCCTCTCAGGGAGTAAAGATGAAGGTTCGGGGCGAGAATGGAGGTGGGAGAGCAGAGGGTGAGGTCAGCTCCAGGATGTTTTAGTGAGTCATTTTTGTTTCGGTAAAAGATCCCATCAGAATATCTTACTTTAAACAGATGCTCCTGTTTATTTCATTCTTATGTGTTTCCTTTGCTTGCACACAGGTTGGACTCAGGAGCAGATTCATTCATGAATTTCAAATAAAAAAGGGTGATTCTGTCCCTGTGGACCCCTCTCTTAGGAGCAGGGTTTGGGTCTTCCTCTTAAAGAAGCTAAGCGTACCCTAGATGCTCGCCCCACCCCATTCATACCACATGCACCCGTCCGTCACCCGCTGCAACCCCTCCCTGCTCCCCTCAGGGACAATTCAACCTTTGAGCACTGGGGTTTGGCTTCACAACCTCTGCAAAACGCTGCAGTGGTTTCAGTGAAAAAGATTACTGACTTATTTGTCTTTGTTTACAATCATTGTTAATGCAGATAAATATTTCAGAGTGCAATCTGGAATCATGGTAGACAACACTCAGCATTGTTTGCTGCCAGTCTTACTCAAACACCTGACGTACAAGAAGACTTGATTAGACTTTATGGCTCATCATAACCTAATCTGATTAAATATGGATATGATTAAGCAACATTAGTTTGGTGCTCAAATATATGAGCAAGATAAAGCAAGGGGAATAAAATCAGAACTGACATTTTATTATAGGATATAGAATTACAGGGTTCAACTGCACCATGAGGACCAGTGCAGTTATAGACACTGTAATGGAAACACAGATTACATTTTAAATTATATGTGTATTTCATGAGTCTTTGGGGATTTGAGGAGAGGAACCTCAATTTCTCTCCCTTGAGATTCCCTCTGCTTAATTGATTTACTTTGTGCACAATGACACACCCCTTCACATGTGCATGTCATCACAAAGTGTCGGTGCCACGTGCTGGTGTCCTCTTCCTCTCTAGCCCACACACACACACACACACACACACACACACACTCACGCACACACCTACAAACAAACACACAGATGGGTCACCAGCTGTGACATGACAGGAGCTGCACGGAGACACAAAAGCCACTACATTTTTTTACAACTAAAGAAAATCTGAAAACAATCAAAAGAGATGAAACCAAGAATCTTCAGCTACGGATGCTAACATCTGCATGCTAACCTGCTCACAGTTACAATGCTAACATGCTAATCTTTAGGAGGTGTATTGCTTATCACCTTCTTTGATCACCTTTTTTCAATAGCACTAATGCTAAAATATTTGTTAATTAACAGTAAACACAATGCACAGCTCAGGCTGGGGGGGATGTGACAGTTTCAGTAAAAATTCAAAGTACTGCTTAGAGTACAAAGTAAAATTTTGACCTTCTGCTGTGGCTAGAGAAAAAGTCAGAGGATCACTGAAATCACATGACAATTCCTACAATGGTTGTTTGTATCTTCTGCTCTGGACCAAAACAGTCAACCAACCAAGCCATAATCGGAACATTGCTGAAAAAACTGTAGCGTTTTGAAAGGCACTATGGGCAGAAGGACAGGCATGGGAAAGGTGGGACACATGAAGACCATGAGTACTCTTTAGGTATTGATGAATGAATGAATTAGAAGTTATTGAGGAGCCCATTGATTGTAAGCCAATTCAGGATTAATGGATGCCAATAGGTTGTCTTGGTCCCTGAATAGTGGATTAGGGTCAGAGGAGATGGTTACACTGATGCAGTCCTCAACTTCTTTCACCTCTTGCTGCTCCTCATTTATTCTCTTTCTCTTACTAAACGCTTCTGTCTATTTATAGGGACTGCTTGGCTAAAACAGTCGAAATGTTAACAAGCTCTATTGTGCATCACCACTGGAAAAAAAAAACTTCTTGTCCCTGTTTATTGTTTGGTAAACGCATGTTTGTTGGTTTGTTCTGCCTGCAGATGTCTAAGTTTAACTACATTATTAGAATGGAAGAAGCTTTTTCGAATGTTAGACAGCAGGATGATGAGAGGAGGTTGAAAATGGATGGGTAAATGAATGGGTAGATTAATGGATGGGCTGCGTTGATTTAAGAAAATTAGGATCTGAACCCAAGGTGCTGGGCATGCATGACTTTAGTTTCAGAATGTCTCATAGTTTTTAAACTTTCTCTTCCTCTTTGATTTGATAATCTAACTCTTACTTCCTGGTTTTATAATCTGACATTTCCTGTTTAGCCAAGCATTTCCTTCTTCTGGAGTTTACAGAGTGGAGATGAGGAAACGGCAGACTGTTGTACTGGATTTGATTAGACGGAAGTGTGTCTCCGTACACTCTCTCTTTGACCTCAGGAAAACAATTATTGTCTCTTTCAGCCCTCATCCACATGTCACTCTCCTCCGTTAAATTTTTTTTCCCCCTCTGGAGTAATTGTAAGGAGTCTGATAATCCATTAAATTTTCTATCCAGCAACGTCATTTGGTCAAGATTTCAGTTTGTCCATTAGCCATGGCTGTTTTATTGTTTATCACTTTAATCAAAAGTAAAATAAAACTAAATATGCTAAACTAAGATAATAGATATTGTATAAATTATACTTGCTTCCACCAACACATTTAAATTGTTACTGTGAGCATGTTAGCATTCTAATTTCACAGTGGAGTTAAATGTGAGAATGACCTCACAGAGCGGTCGGCAGTTGCAGACTATTAGGTAATTGTTACTGTTGAGGGAGCAAAGAATCACACAACTTGCTATTTAGATCTTATCACGCTTTTGAGTCACGGATCGGATCACATCATGGTTACACTTCTATCAACACTGAAGGCTACTGTGCCACAGAAAAGCTAAAGAGACAGGAGCTGCTGCGGTGAGCAAGCAGAGCTGTGTGTCAAAGGAAAAGCAGCCGATTTTGCCAAAGTTGCAGTAAACATCATAATCTTATGATCTATTCCTATGACAACAAACATGCCCAGTTTCCCACTGAAAATGCCCAGAGTCACAGCTTGTGGGGTTTCACTAAAAAAGAGGCGAAAAGGACAGCTTTTTAATCAGTCATTCTCCCCCAACCCAAATATCGTGCTTTGGAGTAAAACACAGCTCGCACCTCTTATGTCTCTTTTCACTGCAACTATGCATGAAGATTCAGAAAATGTTTACCTTGGAAAGTAACAGTGGCATAAACTATACTTCACACTGTGATGGTAAAATTTTGCAATTAATCTGCAGTTTGCATGTCTGTAATCATAGGTTGGGTAAAGGAAGGGGGTCCAAATCAATCACAGATCCAGTATGTTTTTTATTACACTACTCATGAGTGGACATGTTGTAAAAATGGCGAAAACACATCCGCTTATTTACTCAGAGTAGTTTTATGTTGAACTTTTTTGTTTTGTCCCTAGTTATACTGCACTCTGTCTTGTGTGGTCTTTGCTTTTATCAGTCAGTATTTAAACTTTAACAATCTGAATGTGTATGCATATTATTGAATTATGTTTTTTTTCTTTCCAGATCACATGCAGTCCTATGTACCATGGTCCATTACAGTTTATCTCAGAAATTTACATTCAGTAGTAAGCCATAATCCTCTCCAAATACACTTTGACTCTGCTTTAACCACAAAAAGGATTTACAAAAATAACATTGTGATTAATGCATGCTAACTACATAATAGAACTTAGAAATGTAATTAACAGTAACTTCCAGCACCTAATTGGTATAGCTCTGTTATTCATTAGATTCCGCTAAAGACAAAATATGGGATATTAGATGCATATTAGAGGCATTACTTTTTGATGTTAGGAACACAGCTTAAAGAGCACCATTTATTATTTATTGTCTCTTTTGTTTTCATTCGGGATTGCAGCAGTTGACTCTATGAGCCTTCAAAAGGGCTTTAAAGTGAGGGTGTGAGACTCGTTTAAAAAGGCAAACTCACTAAAGCACACACATTAAATTTGTCAGTTGGAAAAACTGGATTGAAAAAAAGAACACACAGTATTATTTTATCCATCTTTCGTTCTTTCCTTTTCTCTCTCTCTTTCAAAAGGGCAAAGACAAACAGAGGTAACAGTTTTAAGCAGAATGGCAGAAATAAATTTTGTTGTTGATGATCTGCTGTTGCATGTTTCTCAAACCTGCTAAGATTTTCTCCTCCCCCCTCTCCACCTTAAAAGAAAGCAGACTCTTACTGTTAACATGATGTCCTTTTAGACCAAACAGTTTCAGGAACTAAACTCAGGCTTTACAGTCAACTAAGAACTAAAAATCCTTTTAGAGCATTTTTGCACATTTCTGTTTTCTATTTGAGATTCCACTGCATATTTAGAACTCTGAAAGTTTGGCAGCAAGATAAATAACAAATTGAAAAAGCAGCAGTAGACAATAAAAAGGAGTCATGCTGTTGTCCTATGTGTTCACTTTTGTGTGACTTTAATGTTTCAGGTGTAATTATTATCTGCAGAAGCAAAAAAGAAAAAGACAAATATGCTTTACTGGAAGTAAACTGTGGCACCAGTCCCTGGTTTCTATGGTAGAAATGCAGGTGGAGTTACTGAGCTCCTTGTTTGAGGTTCTTGTTTGATCCCTCCAAGTACAAATCACAGTGAACAATTTTAGCCCAGAGCCATGGAAATGCACATGGATTCTTTAAATATTTAAATAGCTATGAAGTTTCATTCACTAAATTATGAGTATAAAGGATGCCCTCTCCTGATTTAGTATATAAATGTTTTCCTCTCAGAAGTTTTCATTTGTGTTCCACTTGTTTTGGATCATGGCTCTGTCTTTGTAAACCATCTGACATCTGAGTGGCTCAATTACTGCAGCAGCCTAAGCAGAGGAGGTGGTAGGTCTTGGAATATTGTACAGCAAACCGTGTGTGTGTATGTGTGTGTGTGTGTGTGCATAAGGATCTTGAAGACAGATTGACCACACTGTGGAAAGAAACAAGTAAAACAACAAGAAAACCTAAACACAGGTGACAGAAGCACTGCAGCTTTCAAGTTACTATTGTCAACATGAAACTCTGCTCTAAAACTTGTGACATTTTCACATTCAAATGTCTAAAATATATCTTTGTTATGCACTTGTTACATTATCCAGAATAACTCCAACAATGTTCCATCTTAAAGACATCTGCAATTATAATCAAAGTAAAGGTGTGTTTTATTGTCACCTGTCACCAGTCAGAGTTTGAAAAGAAGTCAGAAATCAAGACTAAGCATTATGTCAGTAAAACTTGAATTCCTACGACATCTGTGAACATTTCAGCTTGAGCCAGTCAAATAGATTTTCATGAGCAAAGGTGGCTGTTTAACAATAAAATACACTTCACGACCTCATCAAACTACTTTTATTTTCGTTGTTTAGATGGTAAGACAACTAGCTTCAGGAATTACATAATGTACATTTAGAGTCCTCTCTTTATATTGTTTAGTTAAGTCTCCACCCACTAGAACAGTACTTTTCTGTATAAACTTGTCTTTTTTCTGTGAGGAAAATGTCTGACCACCTGTTCCATAAATTGTCTGAATTAGCAGGATGCTAAATAAGAATAAAATGCTCAAACTTCTGCCATGAGAACTTTTACCTTTTTAGACACGTAGGCCTACATTAAATACTGAGTTAAACAATATGTTGGATTTTGGCTTCACTGTTTAAAAAAAAGCAGGAATAAAAAAACAACACACAGATGTAAAATTTTAGGTAGTCAATTGTTGCTCATCTATATATTTTTTTGTAAAACAAGCAGTCTTCTGCTTGATGGCTCGAGATCATAATACACACGACACACACACCCCGCCTCACTTCCTACAGTTTTTTTGTCACCTAATGCAACAAATGTCACATGCAGGATGAGGGCAGGGCAGTGGCCTGATGGGAAAATGGGGAAAGGGCTATCATCGGGCTAACAGGGCACCACAGTCCACTAATCAGATCAGGAAACTGGGTGTGTGTGTGTCTCAGAGAGGGAACGCGCGCGCGTGTGTGTATGAAGTAAACCCAGTGGAGCGCTAATGGCAGCCATGTTGCGTAGTGTTTTAGACTTCAGTGGGATCCGGCGATGGGGGCCTTTCCGGGTCCATGTGCGCCGTCGTCTGAGCGTGAGTCAGCTGGCTGTAGAAAAGGGTAAATATTTAGGTCCAGGAAAGGAAACATGTATTTCCCCTCCCTAGTTGCAGAACAATAATTCCCTCCTTCTCCGGCCTTCTGTGTCTGCTTCTCAGAATAGCAGTAATTATCACACTTCCCTGCATTCATTTTGGGACCTCATTGTCCCGGGCAGCTAGCCGGCAGGCCCACCACAAAAGAAAAAAACTGTTGGTGACATTCTCTTGTCAGTTTAGTTATCTGATTGTGTTTGCCTTGCTTCTATACAGTATATATTGAGTGTGAGTATTCAGTGCTCTTGTATAATTGTATTGTTTTTGTTCATACCATAATACCTCGGTAAGACTGTAGCTCTCAAACTGTACAGTGTTTGTGTTAGAAAAGGCCTTGGGCTTGTCCAGAGATTGATACTTCATTGGGACCACATTAATCTTCAAATAGTATAAAAATCCCAGTTTTATAGTTTTCTCACAACAAAAACTCATTGTTGATTGTCACATGTTGTTGCTGCTGTTAAGGTCACCTTGAACTCAAGTTGTTGCAGTGGATTCTAGCACCGGTGCAAATTATGTATTTTTACTATTAAAGTCACTTGTTGATTTGAATATGTAAATGTTGGGTTGCCCTCTGCAGAAATGTATGTTGGTTATAGTAGATATATTTTTTTTACAAGTTTTAGCAGAAAACTGTAATTCAAGCTGTATTTCTTTATGACTTATTAGTTCAGAAAAAATAAGAACAAAAAAGAAAGCTGGAAATACCGATTTGATACTTTGGGAAGCAAAACTAAAATTGTAATCTATTACACTAATTGCCAATAAAAAGTCAAAAGTTATCTTAAAGAGAAACTCAAACCCAAACTCTAAACCCATAACTCTGACAATGACCCAAAACTCTTGTGGTGTTTGTAGTGCCCTAATCTAGCTTCTTTTTATGGTTAGGAGTAGAGTTAGGGAAGGGGCTTTTTTCTGTCACAAACACACATACACACACACACTCACACACATTATGAGTCACACAGTTTCCAACCTGTAGCTGCAGAAATGGCAATAGCACAAAACCATTATAGGTAAGACAATGTTAAGAAGACTTCACTTCCAGTGATATTATCTTTTTTTAAGTGCTGATTGTTTGAAAGAAGAAACTTAACAGCTGCTCTTGGAAAATACAAAACCATTGTTACCTGTTGTCAAAGGAGGTTGTAGAGACAAAGAAAGGAACAAGTTATAAATACATACCTCCTCATAATAATCAGCACATCGATTAAACAGTCAATACCAGCCTGCCAGCTGAATTACAGGAGAGATGAGAGAACAGCCAATAAGTGATCAGAATTAAGAGGCTTGTTTAATATGTGCATGAATCAACTGCAAACACAACCTGATTGGAAACCGGGACAGACTGTTGGACTGTGACAGGACCAGAGCGAGTGCACAAGGCGTGCGTGTGAGGTGCTGCCACTCAAACGCACGCGCATGCACACATACATTAGTGTCTAAAAGATACTTGATTTTGACAAGCTGATAAATCCACATTATAAAGCTTTACTGTCTTCTTTTGCAAATACACACACGTGCGCACGCATACACACGCAGCCCTGGAAAAAATCATCTTATTTACAATAACCTGACACTCCACCGTGGTGAAAATGGTATTAGATTCTTGATGACAAATAAAGAGAGTGAGAAAGAGAGGTAGAGAATGACACCGATGTTGGGATGGGGGTTTCTTGGGAAGCTGCATTTTTTAGTATGCATGTTGATCCTGTTAGGCTGAAATGCAATAACAGATTCGTAGGTCCGCTCCACAGGAGGAAAGACCCTCACAACTCTATCTGACTACCTTCTATTTATCATCTGCACATAGACTGTCGCTGCAAAGAATATATTGCTTTAAAAAGTCGCTGCTGTAATAGCATTGATCTAATTTCCATAAATTTTCATCTGGAATTTGATATTTTCTTCATCGGGGAACAACATAAACTATTTAAAGAGGATGCTGGTGTGGCAAACTTTTCCTCCCGTCCTTAAATGTGCTTTTGGATATTCCCTCATGATGGATACCACAGCAAGAGTAAGCATAGGAGGGATTGGGCATGTTTGAGGCCTGCAGTAGCATGAACTGGGACACACTCACACTACAGATGCAGTAAGTGTAACTGCAGTATCCACAATCATGCATGCTCTACTTATGTAGCATTTACTCTCACTGATAGGTCTAACTCTTTTCAAAGATTTTTTTTATTAGATTGTACTGATAAATCACTAAAGGTCATTTGCTCAACCTACCTAACTTGTTGTTTCATGTCCATAACCATGTAACCATGGAGTTAAAGGCCATAACACAAGCATCCAACTGTGTGTTCTAATGCCTCTCAAACAATCAGCTGGTCTCTTTTCAAAGTTTGCCAACCAACATGACAAAATTGTTTATTTGCCGCTTATGTTTGTTATCAGAACTGACATCCCCATCGGCTAAATGACACCAAAGACTTTGTGTCTTTTATGGATGTTGTTCTTGTCTGCCACCTCTTATTTTAAGGTTCCTGAAGTTGAGGTTAATACAACAAAGACTGTGGTCATAGTTAATCTGTAATGTTCGATATAAACTTATGTTTCGGTTAAATCCCACCACTCTTATTAACTTGTTTCCAGAGCCAGCAAGGAGTTATTTTGAGTAATAAACACAGTTCTTACTTTCTTTTTCACACTCCCATATATGGTAGCATATACTTCTATCTTGCCGTTGGTCTGGAGCCTTTGGTTGTGATAATGGTAAAAAAAAACAAACAAAAAAAAACCAATACTGATTGTTGGTATAATCCCCTTATTCATAGGCGTTGCAGCAATGTAACAACTCTACACATCTTGTATGTTTGCCTCACTGTGAGGACAAAAACTTTTCACTTAATATAAAAATGTAAACATATTCTATGTAGTGTTATACATTTAAACTAACAAATGTTGCTGTCATTTTTCTCTTTACCTTAATGTGTTTCAGTGTCTGCATGAGATGCTCACATTTCTCTATCCTGCATCTGATGAATTATTATTGATTATAGTAAGCATTTGTGGTGTGATGAGAATTAAATCAGTGTAGTAGCACATTAGATTGATGTTCTTAAACGATTGCTACATTAAGTGTAACTAGTTAGATGCTGATATAAAAAGCCAGCAGGCCAGTATGAAGAGGCCAGACAACAGTACGGCAGGACTGTATTGTATCACCATCAAAGACATTAGTCCCCAAGAATATCATTATCTCTCTACAAGCATCAATGTCCAGATGGCCCTCAGCCTGCTGCTACATCACCAAAAACAGCCTCTGTTGTGTGTGTGGAGATGCTCACACATACAGGCTTGTGTTTGCATTAGAGCCATTAAAGCATCCAGCCAATCCAACAATAAAGACATTGTCTGTCAATGACTGCGAGTAACCAACAAGCCGTGGCATGATTCCAGATGGTGTGAGATGCCGAGAGGACTTTGACCAGTACCAAGAGAAGGTGAAAGGACCAAGTTGCACCCAGTTTGGCATCTTCGCACTCGGGTGTCAGGTTTGAAATTGATTTCAGGGATGTAATGCAAACTTTTAAGGGTCATCAAGGCCCTGCTCCTTGCTACCTCACTGACATTTTAACCCCCTATGAGCCAAAGCTCAGCTTTAGATCCTCAGGCAGGGCTCTCTTGGCTGCTCCCAATTCTAGACTAAGGACAAAAGGTGAGCGGGGTTTCATCGTCCAACCTTCTAAACTCTAAAAAAATTATAAAAGTTTAAGCTTGGATAATTCAGCATTCGGCTTTAAAAGTCCTTTTTAAAAATAGACTTTTTTTATAATGTGTTATGCTGTTTTATTTATTGATTCTTCTTTTTATTAGTGCAGCTTTTCTGTTTCTTCAAATTGATTGTTTGTTAATTTAAAAAAAAAGGTTTATAAAAGTTTGCTGGAGAATTTTCTCTGAAGCAGTATTTGACCACTTTTAAGCACAGTTTATTCATTTCTCTTTGATAGAGTGGTGCAGGCACAAGGCCTAAAACCTGGAAATAAGTTTGTACTGTTAAACTTTCTGTGCCCTTGTCTTAAAGTCAGTGTTTTTTTTTTTGTTGTATTTTGTTTTTAATAATGTTTTTAGGGTTAGATGTCTTACGTCAGGTTTCAGATAAGTACTTACTGCACTTGTTGTTTTTGAAGTTTTAGTGTGTTTTCAAAAAGGTGGTTGCTAAAAAGTGGCTAGGTTGTTAACTAATCTACTCACTAGTCCAACTCTACAACATTTTTTTGTCAATACTCACACTCCTACAAATTATTCTAATTCAAACTTTTCCAACTTTTGACTTAATTAGTCATTATGTGTGCATAGTGTAGTGGAAAGCTTATTGATGAAATTGAAGTCATGTGACTTGTAGGTTGTTTGTTTATAGCCTAACAATACCCTGTACCTAAGTTGATTAAAATTTTTCTTTAAAAAATACAATAATGGTAATTAATTTGTGAAAATTATCCTGCTGACACAACGTGTGAATAACCTGGATTTTTGTCCGCCTTAAAAGGAAGGAAGAGGGGGGCTTATTTCCTGCAATGATTGAAAATCCAATGGAAAAATCACAATGGCTTTTTGTAGAGGAAGCAAGGATGATGCCTTCTTCTGGTTTGGCCTCTGAAAATATATATCAACCTAGCAGCACTCTATACAGATTTCAGTTTCATAACTTTCTCTCCATTTCTTGTTTGATGCAGTTTATGAGCTATAACAGGGCGGGATGTATTACATAGATGAGGAAACAAGTTGCTGAGGCATTTAGCGGTGCAGGCCAACATTCAGAGTAAAAGACAATGCATGGAGAAATATTGGTGAGAAATGTTGAGAATGGAGGAAATGCATGTGCAAGAGCTTTATAGGTGAGACTCCGATTTGTGTCATACTTAAATACTTGAGTTAAAATGCTACATTAATACTTAACTTGGGCTTAATCGCACTTAATCAAGACTTGACATTATACATACATTACTTTATTTAATAAGTTAAAGCAAATTACGTTAAGTCTCAGATCAGCTTTAGTCTTTTGGCTTTAAAACTTGCAATTTTGACGCGTTTTTCACACTTGAGACCTGACTTGGAGTACACCAAATAAGGTCCGACAAGACAACAAGACAGTTCACAAGTTAGGACAAAGCCATTCGATTATGTGCGAGACACTGCGTCACTCAGTGCGCAACTCGGATGGACTTTTGTTGGTGACGTGAAGTATAGACAATGGGAGAGGTAAAGGTGGGGAAGCAGACATACAGAAGACTAAAGGGTCTGACTAAGACGGGGGTGGGAGGGGGTGATTCAGGCAGCAGGTGAGTGTGTGCCACCAGGAGGATTCATCTGTCCTGGGTTCAGACAGGGCCTCATTAGTGAGCAGTGAATTACACTCCAGACACGTCTTTATGTAGACTAATCATATTACAGCTAGCGCGCTCTGCTTCACCTCAGGGGGAGACGGGGGGGAAGGAGGGTGGGGAGAGGCAGCGGCAGTGGAGGTTGAGGAACTTTACAATGTGATTTGTCCCGGAGAACTCAATGTAATCTAGCACCTCCAACCGACACCGTTTTATCTATCTGTCCATCTATCTGGCTACGTGCAACACATGACTCCACCCTCAGCTCACCGGCTGGCTCTGTTTCTCCCTCCTCACCTCTTCAGCGCCCACCCACCTTCCAAACTCTTCTTCATCTCTTCCTCTCGCTTGTTTCCTCTTCCCCCTCCCACCCTCCACCTCTATCTCTTCCCCTGTCTCTCACCCACACTCTCCCTCCAAGTCAGTGCATCCCTGCCCCCACGTTGTCAGTTCTGACAAGCTGCTTTAATGGGCGATGTGGCGCGTGCCTCTGACCACTGAGCACAGTCATTAACCTTCACTGGCATAATTGAATTCAAGGTTGATTGCTCGTGACCCTCCCCCCTGCCGAGGTCCCTCTCAATGTACATATTCATTACAGGGCCCCGGCTCTAAATGGATTGCACAGGGAAAGCTGTAGCAATCATCCAGGCCGCTCGGCGGGGGCAGCGGCACGCTGCTCCGGAGCCGCGAGGGGACCATGGACGGAGCAATGGGAGGAGGGAGAAAGGGGAGGGGCACTAATTGGATGCTAGAGGAAGAGGATCAGATTATGAAAAGAGTGAGAGAATGAAGATGGATCCCTGTGACACTGTCAAATTAAGGGCAAGCCTTGTAACACAGCGAGCCACTGAAATGTACAGTGGCACCCGCTACACCCGAGGAAGAGGGGAGATTGGGGGAGGAGATAAAGGGAGGACAGAGAGAAAGCACGAAATAGAAGGGGGAAAGATGAGAGAAAGGCCATTGAGGCTAAGAGAGAATTGAATGTAGAAGAATGAAGTAATATAGACAACACACACACGCACAGACACACACACGCACACACACTGTGGCTGGTTTCTGTGTGAAGGGGAGCATATATCACATCGCCCCAACACCACCATTACTCTCCCACCCTTACACCACTACCCCCCACCACAAGCCAGCAGGTCTCTAACTCTCCCCTCTCTAATAGCTGTCAGATTACTATCAGCCAAACAAGACATCCACCCTCGCCTCCTCCCCCCACTCCTCTCTTTTTCTCTCCTCCACTCTCTTCCTGTCCCCACCCACTATGCTGCCATCTCCCACATTACCCTCTGGTCCTCCTCTTTCTCAACTGTTGCCTGCCCGTCTCTCTTCCCATCCACTAACACAATCTCGACCTCCTGTGTTCCTCCACCCTGTGGTACCTATCACCTCCTCCTGCTTACCTACACATCCACCAGCTTCCCCTAAAGACGATCAACCAGAGCTGTGAGACGCTTTATAGACCTAAAAATGGATATACAGTGGGAGAGAGGAACTTAGCTTAATCTTCTTTTATGTGCTGCACATGATGGTGAAGAGATTTTGGAGCTATTTGAAACACCAGTTTAGGATCTCTTGCTATACAACTTTTAACAATTATACACCGTTCATAAAGGCTTCATAAGTTACAACTAATGGCTTATACTGGTTAATAAATCATTTAGTGCTGCTATTGAGATCAATCATAAAAACTTATTAGAACCAAAGAACTTGGTACGGATAATCATCTTTTCCACAGAATGAATCCTAATGATTTTTCCCAGACAATTTGCGGACCCTTCCTTTGGCCCCACCAGTAGGTTAAAGTATCACATTTTCCAGGGATTTAACATTTACTGGATAGATTGGGAAAAATGACTGCAGATGCATGAAGACATTCATGGTTACCAGATGATGTATTTTAATGACCTTAGCAAGTCTCTAACTTGTTGTCTGGTGCCTTATAAAGTCCTTATAAAGAATGAATTATTACTATTTGGTTAATGTACAGGAAGCCTTGTTATCTCCAATGCTTTGTTTTATGACTAAATACCAGCAAAACTAAAGACAATCGTGTGAGCCTAAGCTAAACTTTAAGCTAATTTCTGATTAGCAAATACTAAACATGAGAATGTTAGCATGTGTTAGTATATGTAACCATTTATCATGCTTAACCATATACAGCCTCACAGGGCTGCTGATATCTCATTTTTTCCTCCCACCCTTTTTAAGAAGGTAACTGGTCCAACAATCTATTGAAGCAATCTTTATAATGAACTTAAAAACTAAAGATGAACAGAAGAATAATCAAACTAAAAGGGATTTTCCATGACCTGGTGAGCCTAAAGGTTGGTCATATTAAATGGATAAAAACCAATCTGGAAAGCATTAGTAAATTATTCAGTAACCATTAATAAAGTGATACTGTCCTTTATGTAAACAGTGAGTTCTGAGTTTGCCCTTTTGTTGGCCTTATGCACTGCTACTGTCGTCTGGCCGGAAACCTCTCCGCCCTTACAGACAGCCAGTGGTCCACAGAGAGTCATCCAACTGTCAGTGCTCCATGCTGTTCCAGCCTGGCGTATGTTGGCTGTGTGTGCGAGCTGTGAGGGTGTGTGTGTGTGCACTCATGCACGTGTGATCGTCTTTTATCCCCCCTCATCATCACTAACAGGGTTTCCCAGGCTCTGGCCAGGAGAGTGTGGGTCACAGGGCAGGAATCAAGCAACAGAACAATGGAGAGCTTCCTCTACTTAACCTCCTAATGGGCTCTCAATGGCTCCCCTGGCTCCCTCAAAACTATCAGCCACTGGATTCACTTACCTCACTACACCAACCAGGGTGTGTGTGGGGGGTCTGAGTGGTGTGGACGTGGCACAGTGCAAAGAAAGCATGGATATGTGTGTGAACGAGTGTAGGTGTGAGGCAGAAAGCCAGACCACAGACGGACAGAAACAACGAGGAGGTCCAACTGTTTCTGATGAGCTATGTGTTTTCTGTGTAATGGCATGCAGGCAGCAGATGGGAGAGCTGGAAGTCTTACGTTCTCACAGCCACCTACTTGTCAGGCTGGCATGAAGAGACGACCCCTGTTAACCAGCAAAACACTTGTTTTCAGGTGTGCGTTTGTACTGATGTGTGCTTCCACTGACCAATATAGATGTCAGATGTGAGTGGATAAGACTTTGCGTCAAGGCGCTCGGCTGTGCTAGTTACACTTCAATAATTACTTTCAGCGTAAGTTCCATCCCTGAGCACTTCACAGCCCCCAAATCTGCACAGACAAGTGGCCTCATTTATTTCCATGGAGGAAAATAATTTAGCGTTGTCGGGCGCTAACGAGCTAGAGCGCAGGGATTCCTAATTAGATTCACTTTGTTTGTGTCATTTTAATTACGTTGTGGTCCCCAGCAGTGGAGCCACCAGTGATCCTTAAGTCTCTTAGCTCTGCTGCCATGCATGCTACCGCACCGGGTCCCTGAAGAGCTTTACAAAAACTAACAAACTGAACTCTCCTTCCTGTCATCCAAAGCTATGACAGGCTGGGGTTTATGTTAATTTGTTGATTCTGAGCATGTTTGGCTGCTGTGTCACTTTAATCTCCGAAAAGCACCACAAAGGTCACAGTCTTCTGATACAAACAAATACTCCCTCTCTAAACTTTTTTGGTGATGAATCATTATTTATTGCTGTAAATGAAAGGCATGGGGGACAGCTTTTCCTGCCTGTGTAGTCTTAAGCGGTGTGTTTATGTTCTGCTTTTGAAGGGAAAGCTTCACTAAACCGAACCACTTTGAGGTTCCTTTTGAAGTATTCCCCTAAGACACGGTTGCTAATTATTTGGTGTTTCATGATGAATTCAGCTCAGTTCATTAGACTGTTTTAACTGATGTTGCTGTCTTAGATCCTGTCTGCTTCAACGCACACACTGAACCATTTAGATAATTGAGTGATTAATTGATACCTAATGATCAGCACGGACCTTATGTTCTACTTTCATTTCAAACTTGACAATTTATTATCAAGTTATTACATGCAACTTGCGTGTGTTTGCAGCAGAAAGCCATGTAAAGTATGTTTAACTGAGTTTTCTGCATTTATTAGACATATAATGTGGGATGTTTTGCCTTATATTAGCATGTAACAACCTCAAATGTGTGATGTATATTTGTGATATGTCATTAAATTTAAAAGCAGCAAATCATTAAACTGAGGAAGATTCAGAAAACCAAAGAGAGAAAGAAAGTAAAAGAAAGACGAACAGGAACTCTTGAGGTGTTGCGGCGTCCAATCATTGATGTTGTTAGTGAGGGTTTCATCCCATCTGTCCCATGTTGTGTGATAGTGATCAGTCCTCAGGGATCCACCTCCACAGATGAGGTCAGCCTTACCTGTCAATCACACTGCTCCGGGCCAAGGCCTGGTCTGCTGGGGTCACCTCAAACAGGGAATCCCAAACCCCCAGACCTCCAAATTGGAAAGACTTTTGGATGAAGAGGATTCTAAATAAGATTTTTGGCTCAGCACTGATTTGGGTTAACCAACAAAGTTACAAATTATTGAATGAAACTACTAATTTATCTTGGCTCAAGGATATTCCCCAGAGCCCTGTGATGGAGGGACATACTGGTTTGTTGGCAGACAATATCTGAAATCTGATCATCCAACCAAAATAATATTAGCACAGTCTTTCATCTCAGGAAAGGAAAAGGTTATCTCTTCAAAGTGTGTACAACTATTTCATAAAATGCTTAATTGAAAGCACAAATTGTTCCCTTCTTTAAAAGTGTTACTGTTTAAGCGCAAAGGTGTGTTTCAGTGTTAGTATGGTGATATGAGCCCTGGATTGGACATGTTTGACATTTTGGAGAAAACTTTTTTTATTCATACTTAGACAGATATGTAGAAACAACAATTCACCTTTTAACAAAGGGCTCATGTACAGGAACATTTCTTGCCAGGGATCATTAACTTTCTGCCTCATTGGTCAGTTTTTTCCCTTGACAGAGCCATGCTAACAATGTTCCCCATTTCTGGTCTGTGTGCTAAGCTAAGCTAAGCTAAGCTAACCAGCCACTGACATTAACTTGATATTTACTGTACAGACATGAGAGTAATATTAATCTCCTCTTCTACCTGCCTGCAAATTCCAGTCATCTGGCTGGCTGTCTTTCGGATGTGACCCTCTGCTGTGTGTGTGCGTGTGTGTGCCTGGATGCTTGCGTGTGTCTACTAAAACTAACACAGCTGATGAGCTGTATAAACATCTGAGCTGATCCCAGATATCTTTTTGTCCAGGAACCACATTTGAATCTGCAGGACAATGCCTGCACAGAGGCTACACAGCTGTGTGTAGACACACACATTGAGGTCCATGGCTACAGGGTCATCATACTCAAAACAGAGCATAAAGTCACCAGAAACACTTTACAACAGGAAGACAGTAGCTCCACACCAGGGAAATGTTAATGCTCCTACTGTTTTTGGATTGACTTCTTTTCTCATTTTGCCAACAATCTGTGCAAACTTGTTCTTGTTGTTCTTTCTCTCAACAAGACAAGCTTACTCGTTTGTAATGTGCGTATGTCAGCACTGATTGCCATGCTGCATAATGCAAAATTGTGAATGTAAAGCAGCCCATCTGTGATTGTGAGTTCTGAGTAGAGAATGAAGATGCAATCTGTGGGTTAGATGTACAAAGGCTGTGTGTTTCTAAGCCTGTGCGCTGTGCAAAAAGGACACAACTAAACAAGCACAAACACACTGCTGTGTTACTCAGCAGATACTCTTATCTGTTAGAGCTAACCTAATGGAGATAACTGCAAGCACATCTTTCAACTCTGTACAGGCATTACTATACACACACTTTCACTGTGAGATGGGAAATGTCTCAAAAATGATCAAAGAGATACCTTCTGACAGTACATTTTTGATGTGGTCTAAATGGTCAGGATCCTGTAGCCCTTCATAAGAAAATTCCTTCAATTTAATCAGATGTGCTAGGATTTACAAGCTTGTCAAAACCATAAGTTTAAACTCAAACATACTATCTTTCATCTCTAACCTCTTTTACAGCTGCAGTGTCGGTGTCAGTTTGAGCTGGTGTCACCAATACATCTGCAGACTTAAAACAACAGCAGTTTATTTGCAGGTAAGATTATGAATTCCTTGGAGGTTAGCGCTGGTTGCAGTAATTGCATTCAGAGATTGTGCTGCTGTAAATCTGTTGGTGGGTTACAGCTTCAAAAAGGCCCTCTTGTCTTATTATTACTGCCTCTTTGTTTGCATAAACTGTTTCTTTAAAGATCTATATTTAATTCAGCAACATATAAAAGACGTCTTGAGTCATTTTTATCACCAGAATTCAACAACTTTTAGGTGAATTAATGCAGAACAGACTCATCATTGAGGACAGTATTGACTTATATTAGCTGTTTGAGTGAGGACTGACTGTAAGCTCACTGATGCTTATGAAGAAATAACAATGGAAACAGCATGTTGGCTAAGATCTGTTTAGGATCATTTTCTCTGTCAATAGCTGTTTTATATTTTGAATATAACACACTGGCAAATACAAAACAGTGTATGAAAAGGATTCTGTGAACAAACAACACTGCTGTGTGAGCACTGGTTCTCTATTTTAATCAAAACTTCACTGCGAAGAAAAGGCACTGAAGAATCCAAACGTCTAAAAATCTGTCATTTTGACGACTGTGATAGTTGTATAATTAAAAAGGAGAGGGTAACGTCTACCCCATATATGATATGACTCCTGCACTGATGAAATTATCTATCTCGAAATAAATTAATATGTTTATCAGGTACAGGGGACAATTTAATAACTCACCTGTCAAAAGTACCAGATTATGTCTGGGGAAACTGGCAGCTGATAATTACCCATAATTCATGCCAGAAGTTTGAACCTTTGCAAAAGAAAATTGATGAAACACAATCTAAATTGGGTACAGTAATCCATTCCAGGTTCTGATGGGAAAAGGCCTATGTAAGGTGGATAAACAAAAAAGATTCTTGGGTTAGATTTACACAACCATAAGAGCTCTTACAAGCTCAATTTCATTCATTTAGCTGTCACTCTTAAGTTACACAGTTACCCCCTTTATGTGATCCATTAGGAACAGTTTTCACAGAGGGACCTCATACACACACACACACACACACACACACACACAGAAATGCTCCAGTAGGACTGATAGGACTCCGTCTCATGTTCAAACCACCTGGATGTGGACGTGCAGTCCGCCGTCCTCCCAGGCCACATGCTAAGTGCAGCCACAGGTCTGTGCATCTTACTGTCATCTCACTATCAGGTTTACGTTGGCTTGTCCTAATAGATCTCACTTAATGCATCCTGTGGTCATTTCAGGAGAAATAAATAGCAGCACAAACCCACTCCCACTGCCTCACATTCAAACATGAGCATACACACAACGGGCTGCGGTGACTCAGTATGACATCATTCTCCGTGTCATGAAATGCTGTTTGTTGTTGTTATATTGTATGGTGAATGTGAATTGGCCACACAATGTCTACTGCATGACGCACCTACATCACCACACGAGACACCCCTCTGAGATATCACCCCTACCAAGTTAGGAGCCTAAGCTGTTTGCTAATGTCAGTTATCTTAGGTAATGTTACATTCAGTGTTAAAAATGACAGGTTTGTGGTTTAGGAGTTCAAGGTGGACTCATGAGAACCGTAGCTGTAGGTGTGTCTGTGTTTAGACAGAAATTAGATACCAGTTTCATGAAAGTATGGTAAATATGCTGTATAGATGAGGCCATCTGCCAGCTAGCTTAGCATAAAAACAGGGTAATAAAATAAACTTGGCTTTGTCCAAAGGTAACATAGTATTTTACAGACAAGCTCACTAAAATCACATTATGTCTTGATTATTCTCACAAAAAATCTGGGTGTGGAAAGGACAATTACCTGTTTTACAGGAGGCCATTGAAGGACAGTTTTTTGGCTTTTTGGTTGTTTATTAATAGAGACTCCAGTTATTATACTATTTTTACTATTATACTGCAACCGTTTTGCCTTTGCAACAATTTTACCGCCGTTTTTCAAGTTGTGTGCAAAAAGTGTACATGACTTAATGTTGCAAATGGTTAAAATCCACCTCTACTGTCCTGTTCATACACAACCTCTATCTTTCTTGCATCTGTTTCTCATTTTTTGTTTTTTTCTATCCCCCTTTTTAGCAGTTTTGGTCAAACGCCATTAAAGTGTCAGAACCATAAAAAAAACTCAATTTCTTAAAACATAAAAATCCCATAAAATTTTTTCTTCAAAGCTGGGCAGCCTCCAATGTGTATTCATTTATGGTTGTGATACAAGTCATGGACGAGAGTTGGGCCGAAAAAGTTGCTCCGTCTCTCAAACAATAATGTGAGGAGAGTGTTACCATCATCTCATCATACAGCAACCACTTTGCAGTGAAGTTCTCCAATGAGGAAAGATATGTTCAGAGCTCCGCATATGGTGGACAGCTGGACCTCTGGCAAGAGACGAGCCAGCAGAGGAGAGGCATGGCAGGCGGCAGAGTTTTTAATCTGTCTGTCTGTGTCTCCTCTCTGTTATTAACCTCACGCCCTGACAGCCTGCTCCCTGTGACACTGACCTGCTTCACCTAATGAGCTACCAATTACTACAAATTAGGCGAGAGAGAGAGGCCGCTGCTATCATCCACTCCACACACTCTTCTTAATAGTTCTGTGGGATTTGGATGTAGCAGGATGCTCAGGTAGAATAAATAATGAAACACCAAAAAAAAAAAAAAAAAATTGTGACAGTGACGTGCATTTTGTATTTCTGGAAGTGTGATGTTCAGAGAGGATGCTGTTAACATTGTGTATGTGTTGCTGTGCTGGGTGCTTTAGCCTGGCACCTCTAGTGAGTTTCAAAGATCATTTGTATTTGCACCTGCTCCTGCTGTGCTGTGTGTGTATGTGCACGCGTGTGTTTTTATACGCCCACATAGTTGGTCTTTAACCTTGCACACCTGGCTACTCTGTGAGACCAGCTTCTCTCTGGCCCATCTTGATGTTTATTCATTTATTTATGGGAAGCCTGGAAATCATCGCCCTTGTCTCAGTCTCCTGTGGCAGCGAGAGAAGGCAGCCCAAATTTATGCATGGCAGCAGAAATTAATTAGGCATCAATTAACTCATGCTAATGTGTATGCATTGAATTTTTTTAAGAGCCCGCCTGTCAACTAATTTGTAAAAACTGTTTCACAGAAACGTCAGCAGTCGGGAACAGACAGTGTCTTGTAGGCTATTTTCTCATAGAAAAATATGAAATCAGAGTGGAATAGAGAAAAGCCTTGAGATGTTAATAAACAAAGCTGGAGGAGGAGGAGAATGTGGCCTGCAGAGGTCACAGCGCTGGAGCCTGCTTCTCCTCTTCATTTAAGTGTGTCCCTGGCCTGGAATGGCCTGCAAGCAACACACACATCCACGCAAACGCACACACACACACACACATACGCATTCACAGAAAGACGGCGAGAGTGAGAAAGTGAGATGGAGGGAAAGGAAAGGGAAGTGAGGCGTTTATTTGTTGCTTCGCTCTTAACAGGCTGCTGGTTCGGCAGGGAACCCCCAAAGGTAGAGTTCAGAGAAAACATGTACGGTGTGTGTGCGTGTGTACATGTGTGTGTGTGTGAGTTGAGCCCGCTGTCTCTGTGCTCTCTTTTGCCAGGAGGTTTCCAGCAGCTCTGGTGTTAATAGTGGGCTAGCCGCTCCAACAGCAAAGAACACTGGTTGTCTGGTTTATAGAGAAAAGTCAAGGGATTGTCAAACCTGCTTATTTGCATCCTAATATAGCATATATACAGGATACATAGAGAGTTAAAGAAAGGGGTGAGCCCACTATGCTAACCACTTTATAGTTTTTCTCACATACTACATATAAACCAATATTTAAAACTGTATTGCTTAGTTTCATCAAGCTTAAGGTAAAATAAACAATTACATCCCTCTTTGGCTCTTTTTTTTATAGATGGTAGAAGCTTTCAGGCGCCAACAAAATAGGTCTGAAAAATAAAGCTTAGCTCAGGCCGGAGCAAAATATTACATGAAATAAAATCCCAACATCCAGCATCGAGTAACATGCCCTGTGTCATCAGACTGCTGATATATACGATGGTTATCTAGCTATCTGGCTGTGTTCTGTTAACCTTAGCCTGCTCACATTGAGGACTCTTAGCAGCCAACCGACAGCTTGATCAATAGGTCAGCGTGCTGCGAGCAGTCCTCAGGGTCCTGGTAGAGAGAGAGAGACTGGGTGGGTTGAGGCGGGGTGTAGTTAAGGGTGATCATCTATCCCGCAGACACCAGACGCACCTCAGCAGGATGGACAAAACCCACAAAACACTGACTTAACAGATGACCCTAAACCCAGTCACCTAAACAACTATAGTCACTGCCCTTATATGTAAATGCCATAATCTGAACCAGCAGGTCACCAAAGGTCAAGGGAACAGTTTAAGATTTCCTTTTGTTTTCTTTTTCTGCTCTGTACTTTGATCATTATTATCATCATTAATGTTACACAAAGTACCTAAATTCGTTATGTGTATGTTTTAAAGCAGGACTTTCCAACAATAACCATCAACAGTTTGCTACTCACCCTCTGTGATCCGTCCGTAACGACTGGACACTAACAAGCTACCTTGAATTATTCCTACTTGTGCATAATTATTATTATTACATGGCCTGAGTATCCACCCTGTCCTCTTGCCCCTCTGCATGACAGACAAATAAAGTCTGTGCTGGGCATCATGGGAGATGCCGGGTGAGATAACCCCACATTTACATTCAAACAGAGCTTTTGACAAAGCCTTAGCAACAGGCTCCTTAATCAGCGGGCCGGCTGCGCAGCCCTGGCCTGCCTTCTCCTCTCCTCTCCTTACAGCCCTGATCTTGAGAAGGAGCTTTAAATTGGAAATTATTACACATTAAACCCTCTGCGCACAGGCCGGGATCGAACTGGATCAATATCTTGCCCGGCACAATAAATCAGATGCTTTCTCTCCCCGTCTCTCTTTTCCCCTTTGCTTTTTCAAGTGGCTATAGGCCACTGCTCGACTGGAACATATTTAAATTTTCTTGTAACAAATTAATTCCAACATTTTCTCTTGATTGAATTAGGGCAAGTGCTGGTGCTGTCACAAGTGTTTGGGCTGCTCCTGGGGAGAGACAAATTGCCAGGCCTGGACACGGGTAACAAGCGGTGGTGTTGAGTCGCTGATAATCTCCCCACTAATTCTCCATTACAGCAAAATGAGGCCATAAATCTTCCTGACAGCTGATCGATGTAAACATTGTTTCCCCCATGATTGCCAGCTCTCCCAGCGGAGCTACTGTCCGCTCACAATCCGCTGAAATTACTCCGGCACCAGCCCTCCCTCCCTTCTCCTCCTCCCTGGCAGTGGTGTGTGTGCGTGTTGGACTGGCCTGGCGGGTAAACCAAAGTCAGTGCTGTCCTGTCGAAGTGGCCATCTAATTTTAGCTCAAAGCTTACTAAACAAATGGAAAATATTAATCAAAATGTCTTCTGTTTAACCACTGGCACAAGCAATTCTTTATAGAAGAATGATTGTTCTGTTACCACACGGCCACTCGGTGTTGCAGGTTATATGAGATGGGAAATACTGTTGAAAAATGAAGGAAATAAGAAATAGAGGGTATAACATGCAGTCAAACAGTGATTTCTTTTCTAAATGTAGCTATCACTCCTCCTCCTTCTTCTGTGTGTGTAATGGCATTAGGCGGATAAACGGCAGTGAAAGATTGAGTTGTCAAACAGTCAAAGCACAAGGCTCGTTATCAGCGTGTTCACTGTCTGATAATATTCTACACCATTATTAAAATCCAATATGCATGCAATTACAGAGACAGGGATGCTGTTAAGACGTGTTGTCTGGCTGTAATCACAGACACAGAAGGCCGTTTTAAGAAATGCCACTTTAAGAAATCTGTTAAAATGGCATATATATAGGATTTTGGAAACTTCTTTTATTCACATATTGCAATAAACAGTTTAAGACTATAAAACTAAAATTAGTTTCAAGTAAAAACCAGAGGGTACACTAGTGGGCAGATACTGACTGCTTCATTTTTTTTCTTTTCTTTTATCTTATTATCCTCTTGATCTTTGTCATTTCTCAAAGTTATTCCTGCACGTCAGTATCTCCCACGCTGCTCTCTGGCATCTCGCTTCTGGCAGGATTCTTATTCTGTGTGTTTGTTTTTAATTGGCTGGTTATTGACCACAGATGCTGATCAAGAGTATTCCTCCTTTTTCAAGAGTAGTAGAGCGGGTCAACACAACTTTTGCTGTTGGACATACAGAGACTTGTGCATCTCCTGACCCTCTCAGTTTCACTTTTCTTGACATAGGACACAACAGGCTCCCAAATGACCATAAAGATACACTATTATCTCTACATTTCATGGTGTTAGCGTGTACTGTAGAGTTGTCGTATTACATTACATGTTTAGCTACACACAAAAAGCTATATAGGGTTTGATCATAGTTTTGTGAGTGAGTGCTGGGAAGATTTAAGCCTATATTGTGTCAGTGCTGTATGACACAAAGCAACCTTAATGACAACTTATTAAATACTTTTCCAGCAGGTGTTTGGGTCCAGCATCAAAACCTCAGCCCAGCATCTTTATGAATTACATCCCTGTTGAGTGCCTCACACCTTTATTCCAAATGCAAATGTTCAGTGCCAACTTAGGAGGTAATGTGCTATTTGAAAAGAGGGGGTGTAAAGTAAGAATGAAGTACTTAGATTTTATTTTACGGATTTTCATGTGATAATTTGGAGTAAATTCCTTTTTCATACTGGTAGTTTTCTTCTTTTTTTTAAATGAAAAGTTATCCCTGCATAGCTGAGTTTGGGGTTTTTGGCCACTGGGGGAAACCGGAAGCAAATTGTGGCACAACATTAATGTATCATCTCCATTTAAAGTGATGTGGCCAACTTGTAACATCCCAGTCTCCAGAATAAATGTTGGCATTGTTTGTCCCTAAAAACCACAGATACATGCAATGCCAACATTTAACTTATGACTGTGTTGCAATTTTATGCTGTGAAGACACTGAGGTTGAGGTCTGGGTGAGTTTAGGCACAAAAAGCACTTGCTTGAGGTTAGGAAAACATGTGTTTTGGCTTCAGATACCCAGATATTTTGCCATAAAAATGACTGGAAAATGTCCTGACAGTGCTAAAATTACTCAGATTTGGACCTTGTGGTGGTGTCGAAAAATGGTCTGCTGCTTGGCAGCAGTCACACCTTGGTTGGTGTTGAATTGTCTAACATAAACACTCTTTTCTGGCATTGGAGTTGGCCTTCCTTGGTGTGTGAATCACAATCGTTCAAAACATTAGTATTACATTATAATAAATAATACTTGTCCCTGTTTTATGTAGATACTGTTGCCTCTCTTTAATTTAGGTACAGCCTCTCTTCTTTCTATCCACTCACTGGCAACCTGTATGGGAACATTTATGAGTCGTGCGACCACAGAGCACCCATGGGGCATGTGCGACAGACCATGAGACATCCCACCCTGGCTCTAAAAGGTTACTCAGGCCAGCACTCCATCGCAGTTGGTCCCTGTCTGGCTCTGTCACTAGCATTATGACTTCATCACCCTCGAGAGGAAAGACTGAGAGAAAGAAAAACAGTTTGCACTCATCCGTCAATGTCCATCTCAAATTACAGTTCAACCAATCACCAGCGAAGATCAATAGGGAGCGGCTGGGCAGGTTTGGGGAGGGGTGGGGGCGATGTATGGTGGTGCGACAGAGGAATGAAGAGAAGAAGGGAGGGTCTGAAGATGCCCACTGAAAGACGGAAGAATAACTGATCAATATGGTAGGATGGATTTTGTCATCTTGAAAAGGGCTGTCAGAGGGTTGTTCACTCCCACCTGCTCAGAGCTATATCCTCCAGCTCAGACTGGGAATGACACATCAGTCCATCACAAAGCTCCAGCCCAGTTCTTCTTCACCTCTGCCTCGCTCACTACTATCACACTGTTAGCATAAATCATAACTTTGGAGATAATGACACTCAGTTGAGCAGGTTTTATTTTCATTGGCTGTCAATTTGCATAGATCAATGGTACTCTTTCAAAGGGCAAACTAAAACAATGATCTGCAATGTGATTTCATTATATCATTTCATCCCACGCCTCCTCCACATTCCAAGTCACAATGTGTGTTGAGCCTGACCCCTGTACTCCTCCACGCATCAGGAGAGGAATATACACTGGCAGTGCTGGTCTGATGACAGCAGCATGTGTACGCTGGGTGATTAACTCAATAAGAAACAAAGATCTCCTTTATTGGGATGCTCTCTGCTGTAATGGTTGTTTGATTGGAAGCCAGTGGCTGTATTGACAGGTGAAGTGGACTGATTAATGGGGGCTTAAGCCAGTAAGGATAACAGTCCTTCACGTGGCTTATTTAACTCTAAAAGAGTGACTGATTGTCCACTGCAAGGGTGTCGTCTAAATCACTCCCTACTGAAGCCTCTGAGCGCAGTAATGGAGCCATTTATGCACATCCCTTCAGGAAACATTGATTTGGAGGATTTTAATACCGTCCTCTGCTTACTTTTGTTCTCAACATGTGAATGCTACTACAAGCACTTGAAGCTAATTATAACTAGATAATGAGAACCATGAAAATGTTCAATATTCAATCTTAAGGTCAGAGTGGTTTTTAATTGTAATAGCTTACATAATAGGGGATACATTTTTCCCAACGGTACCAAGAAGCTCAATACGAAAAGAAAAAAGCTTTCAACAAGAAGTAATTACTTCCTGGGTGGTAATTAATAACTTTAATGGTAACCCTTGGGTCAAGCATGAATTGATGCTTTTAATTTATAAGTTAAAAATTATTTAAAGTGTTACAAAGTAAGCACTTCCACTATAGAACCGATGTACCTTATAGCCAGCTGTGAGCAAGCTGTCTGTTACAGCTTGTTGTATAGCATATACTGCATTATGCTAATCGTTTGACCTAAGGTGCAGAGTTTTAAAGTAAGAACAGTGCAGTAAAAAGAAAAATGGTCTTGGTCAAAACAAAGCATGCAGAGGAGCTGAATGAATATAGAGTTTCGGTATTATGTCTGTCATGGGGTCAAAGGTGACTTGTTTGGGGCTTGGTTGAAGCTCTGGTTTCAATTCAGTGGATCAGAATAGCTCAAATTGACACCAAGACCCATCTGCCCACTGAATTAATCCTCCACTCTCTTCCATTTGGTCGTTTTTTTGTTTTCTTTATCAGCTCCATCCATTTCTTTATTCATTCAGTTGACTTCTGAAAAGGGGAGAGGTGACATGTCCCGGGGCATTTATATGTGTTTTTTTTGTTAAATCCAGCGATTTCAAGTGTAACATTTGCAGACTGCAGGGTCACTGGCAGTTATATTTTCCCTCTCCCTCCTCTCTCTCTCTCTCTCTCTCTCCCTGTGAAATCGATTGTTTGTTTGTAAGGAGCTCAAACGAAGCGGGAGACAGAATCAGAGCTCTGCTGGCAACGAGAGCAGAACAGAAGTGCTGCTGGGGAAAGAGGTAGGCAAAAGTCAGTAAACCTCCCCACTCTCACCGTCAGTGCACATGACCTTGGGGCCAGAGCGAGCGAGCTAGCGAGCGAGCAGGCGGAGCAACCGCCCAGCATGCGTTGGTGCATACACAGAGGAATTCAGAAGGCGGAGTGGAGTGCGGGTCTGTGAGCCCTCGCCCTCTGCTTAAGTGAGTGCAAATTAGCTGAAATAAAACTTTTAAAGGTCAATATAAATTTGATTTGTTGTCTGCATACTAAGCCTTAATCACATTAGAACAAAGTTCTCCCGCTCTTTGAAAAGGCTGCTCTGTTATGTTAATCTATTTGGCTGTTAAACATGAAGGGCAAGCAACAGGTGAGGAGCCTTTATGTGTGTCTGTGGCCCTGCAAATAAAGAGAGACTAGCGAAACACAGACAGTAGTCGACAGTAGCTGACACTGGCTATCAAACAAACGGCTCAGAGAAGATGTCTGCCAAGGAAACGGCCTCTGGTGAGAAACACAGAATGAAGGAAAAGGGGGAGAATAGAGCGATAGCGAGAGAAGATGACAGAATGACACACGGGGGACAGAAATGTTTGTTTTTGTGGGCGCCTGCCTGTGTGTGCAGCGTACACGCATGCCCTACTGAGTGCCTGCGCTCTGTCTCTTTCTCTTGCTCTGTCATAGTCGTCTCAGTGGCGACTGAGGCAGTGGAGCCCCACGGGGGTCAGCCATGTAAGGAACATAAAAGGCCAATTTAATTTAGCACGTCCGCGGCTACAAAGTATTTTAATTCCGACAGCTGTGACTGAGGAGTTAATATTTGACTTGTCAGAAGTGGGGCCGGGGCCAGTGAATCATTGTAATTCTCATTAAGAGGCTCTCCCCCAGCAGCACCCTAATGCAGAATAATGAAAGTCAAGACGGAGTGAGCTTCTAATGCCAGTTGAGGCCTATCTTTTAATATTCCCCTCTTGATGGATTAGGGAAGCGGGAAATTCATCTTGGATCATAGGGCCTAATTTAATAAGGGATCATTCCAGGAGTATTGCATTTTATAATAATGTCATTTAAAGTGTCGTCTTCCATTTTTACTGTCCCATATGTATGCTTATATAATGGTGCCGGAGGGATGTGTTTTTACAGTGTTCGGATCTCTTCTGTGTCCACACACCCCCTCCAGACCACACTACACTGTCTCTCTGTGGTCTGCAGGCTCTCAACTCAGGTTTTCATTTCATATTTTGGTCATAGAGCCAATTGAGTGAGCGGTTATGAGAAGTTCAGTTACTCCAGCATGTTGCTGTTTCCTCAAATTATTCCTAATAGTATTTAGGGAGAATCAGTGTGATATGAGTGTTGGGATTGTAAATATCACCCAAAGGAAATATCATAAAGATACATTACATTTGCTGCATCACAAGCTTCTAAAACCTCTCTGAGAGAGGCAGTGCTATATTTATCCAACCCACTCACAAAAGAAAAATGGCTTTCAGGAAATAAAGTCAACAAATGTGACTAATATGAAGAAGTGTTGACATTAGCAGCAGCACAGAGTCTACAATTATACCTTGTAAAAGCCAGTGAGGGTGTAAACTGCAGGATGTACTGAAGCAGCTTCTGTGATTGCATTCATGTTTTTAATGTACATGCAAGGCAGAACAGAAAAACAATCACAGTGTAATCATTGTCATTTAGAATTTACAATTTTGCACATGTAACATGTTGAACAAGTCTCAAACAAAGTAACAATTATGGTAACGCTTTTATAAGCGCTGGTGCAGGTCTATACTGTCCTTTGCTGACTTGGAATATCACATAGCTAATGTTTTTTCCATATAACCCCCACCACATATGAAGCAATAACATGTAATATTTTGAAGTGCTAGTATCAGCCTTGAAGAGCGAGGATACAACTGTGCATCCATTAAGTCAAGGACTGCTAACTGAGTCATGTTCTCATAAAATGATTGCTTGCTTTTAAAGAAAACTCATAGTTTGGGTCAGAGAGAAAGAGACTTTGGCTGCAAAAATGTGTTTATCAATATTCCATATAGCTGAGATACATAGGTTTGTTTTTGTTATTAGAACTGTAAACAACTGAATCTCATTCAAACGACGCAGCGAGAAATGTTAAACATTGTAATTACTCACTGCTTAATGTAAAAACTATTTTCTTGAGGATCAAATGTTAAAATTCACATATTTGATGTATGAGCAATAAGAGCAAAATAAAAGTCATATAGCACAATTATTTAAAAATATTTCTAAAAAATACATACGTATTTTATTTGCAAAATACCTGTGGTTGCTTCTGTGCATACAAAAACATATAAAAACTTAAATAACTAGGCCCTGGACCTTTTTCAATTAGAAGAAGTTGTTGCAATGAAACCTTTCTGTTCTGTGAATCTACATCAAATTTCAGTTGCAGTGTGTATATCTTAATATTTGCTGGTATGGATTTAATTTAAACCAACTCCCGTCCTGAGCCTCTCTAAGGTGGTCCCACAAGAGCACTTCCAGCGCACAGTGTGTTTCATGTGACCCTTTAAAAGGGTCCCTGTCATCATTAAGATAAGAGCCAGTCTCTCAAACATGCTTTAGCTCAACAAAGTGCTTCCTCTTTGCCACACTCATGTCTTTGGCACCTCCGTGTACCTTCTCCAACATACTGTTCTCTCTATCTGCTCTGCTCGTATCTCTATCCTTGTTCTTGTTGCTTTGCCTTCTCTCCCTGCCTCTCCCTTCCTCCACATTCCACGAGCTCTAGTCCGCCGAAGTCCAAATTCAATGCCAGTCACTCTGTCAAAGGATCCAGGTCACAATTTTTAAATGGAGTTCATGAATATCACCGTCGGTTGAGAGATGTAGTTGTTTTCAAATAGCTCGCTTCCTTCCTGTCTATAACACAACTAGTTATCTGCTGCAGCAAGTGTCAGCTATTTTTGGATGCATGCGATATTCATTCTCTATACGTGTGACACGTCCTTGATTTTTTTTTTCCATTGCAAAACAAAAGGGAAGGAAAAGTTTTGTTTGCCGGCACATGCTGCAATCCAGTGTTTTTGGTGTTAAACTTTTAAAGATTCACTCTTGTAGAAGCTAAACAGTTTTCCATTCTTCCAGCATCTTATTTGCATCAATGAACCCGCTGAATAAACACTATCTGACTTTAAATTGTGAGTAATGCCAACAGCGACACTGACAATTCCTAACAGTCACTTTCTTTGTTTATTTTATATCTAGAAGAACAATATGAGGAGCCTGAAAAAACGAGAGTGTGAGAAACTCAGAGAGACAGACAGAGACTGTCACACACTGAGAAGTAGCGATATCAAAGTAGGGAGGGAGCGCGAGTGAGGGCCAAGTTGCGGGATCTATTTTTACATCCCATTTCAGAATTAGATAGTGTCCTTCTCTCACACCTCCTGCTGTGGAGGAAGCTAATGCAGGCCTATTTAATTAGACGTTGGCAGATTGTTGAGCCAACACTGTAATCCAATAGAACGTTGCACCGCTACGGGGTCCTGCCTCCTCCGATGCCTCCTTGGCCCCATAATGCGGCTCAGTCAGCTCTTCGCTTTTTGTCTGCCCTTCTCTCAGCTTGTGACATCAATTTACATTAGCCTGTACTGAAACAAGATGCATTCTTCCCACCAGTGACTCAACCAAATACACACAACACACACACACACACACACACACACACACACACACACACACACACACACACACACACACATATACACACACAACACCCACTCAACCCAGTTGAACCTGACATGGTCCTCTAGCATTATACATCAGCTTTCATGTTCATCTTATTAGCCTCTAATAAGACATGTGCACACATGTTCGTGTGCTTGTATGTGGTTCTTGTATGTATTTATCTTCCAGCCTGGGGAGGGCAACTTACATGCATTCAACCAAGGAGCAAAATTACCATAGCAATACAGCTGTCAATACTGCTGTATCAATGAGGGGACACAAGTGGCAGGATCAATGAAGACATCTGAATAAGATGCCCTGGATGACAAACGCTTCCCTGCTTAAAATTCTATTACTTCCACAGCACTTGACCTCTTGCTCCCATATTCTACTGCCCCAAAGACTTATTAATATACAGGAGGGAACTTAGGAAAGGTAAACTGCAATTTTCTAGGATAATGCTTTAATAATGAACTAAAGCATACTTACAGCAGGTGATTGCATAATGGCGCAGTCCAATGTCCCAGTGATTGCAACAATCTCATCTGACACTGTAAAAAAAAAAAAAAGCAACCTTGATTCCAAAAAGCTTGAGACGCTGCTTTAATTGTAAATAAAAACAAAATGTAATCACTTTCAAACAAGCTGTATTTACAGACAACAAAGTGTTTCTGAGCCTTTACAATAGTGTGCTCTTTCCAAGCATGTGCTTCATGATGGTGAACTTCGCCCCATCCTTGCTTGTGAATGACTGAGCCAATAGAGGATGCTCCTTTCATTCCCAATAATGATACTATCACCTGTTTCTAATAAACCTGTTTACTTGCTCAGTGTTCCAAACAGGTGTTGTTGGAGCATTGCAACAGTTTTGCCAGGCTTTTGATGCCCCTGTCCAATTTTATTTGAAATGTGTTGCTGGAATGAAATTTAGAATAAATATATATTCACAAAACATTAAACAATTCAATGTGAAGCATTAAATATATTGTCTTTGTAGTTTTTTCCAATTAAGTGTATGTCTAAAAGCATTAGCAAATTATCACATTCTGTTTTATTTGCCAACTTTTTTGGAATCTGAATAGTACAAGAGTTGCTTAAATGGAAATTAAATGATTTGTGTAAACTGGAGTGAAGACATTTATCTAACAGTATTACATTTTTTAAAACACTGTTTTTAGGCATGTGGGCCTTTAATTTATATAGTAGAGAAGCAGATGTTTTGCCTTTTCTAAAGAGTGACAGTAGAGAGCTGACAGAAAATAAGGGGATGATGTGCCAATCTTTTTCTTTCTTTCTTTTGACAGTCCTCTTTTTACTTTTCTGTCTTTATACAGCCATAACTGGTTTTTGGACAGAATAAACAATGTGCTTGAAAAGAATAGTCAATAACAGAGTTAAG
Organism: Acanthurus lineatus; assembly: GCA_029814665.1. Lineage (NCBI taxonomy): Eukaryota > Metazoa > Chordata > Actinopteri > Acanthuriformes > Acanthuridae > Acanthurus > Acanthurus lineatus. The sequence continues at coordinate 14,554,435 of JAPZDV010000024.1, read as the reverse complement.
TTGTCTGATCTTTAAGAACTACTTTGCCTATATATCTCAGACTAACTTGAACAGATGGGTACGACAGAAGAGTTCGCATATTAAATGAGTCTAAAGAGTCCAAATCTTGAGGCTTGTTTTTGTAATGAATAACCAATTTAACATCATCATGAAAAAATATGGCACTTTTTCAGTTTCTTTAAATGCTCCCCAAAATAAACTTTGACTGTTGACACATTTGCCAATAGTTCAGATTATTTTTCATATAATAAACAGAATATTTTGTTTAAGTTTACATATTATTTAGTTCACATTCTGACAAAATCACAATGCATTTCTTAAAAAAAAGTTATGATGTGTTTTCACACAACTACAGAATGTGAAACTATAAGTAAATTACAACCAGTATATCCATCACTCAGTTGTATGTTTTCTAACATCAGCAAGATGTATTGATTTTTGCACTGTACATACGTACAGTAGATTTATGGCTATGTGAAAACATCTAACAGCTTTATGAGTATAACATTTACAGTACACAGGTGATTGATGCTTATCCTGAAAACCAGGGGCTATTTTCCATCAAATCTAAACTTTGCCCTGACCACACATGTCTGTCACCAGTTCAGAGAGCATTCGAATGCGGTTGACAGATATATAAATGGTCATAAATGGTTCTCTGGACAGAATGTTGAAAAAGCCTTTAACCCCAGAATGAATGATCCTGGACCTCCCCGGATTTACCCACATTAAAAAGACACTTGAGCATCCTGATACAAATACTGGGCGATTTGTCGGCATTTTTGTCATTTCGTGACATTCTGAAATGACATTTTGTTTTGTTCTACTTAGCGTGAATACAATCAATATGAGATGAGTGAGGCCTGTGTTTCCAAGAGGCTTTTTGTAATTTAAGAGTCTGTGTACAAACATCTGATGATTGAAAAGCAAGTACTCGATTATACTCACACACAGATGATTGGATCTTACCAGCTTGTAAATACAGAGCGGCATGGGCCAAATGTTTAACATTTACTGCGTGCCCCTCAATACTCTCCCTCTTTTTTCTCTGTCTGTGTCTTAGCATTTAATTTTGCTCTCTATTTCTCCAAGACCACAATACACATTTAAACCCATACAGTACACACAAAAATGTGCACAAGCCCACCCCCCCAGTGCTTCCACAATACACCAACTGTCACCTTTTTCCAATGGAAACAATAAAACCCCCTCAGAGCTACCAGTGCCCACAGGTCTCAGCACATACACCCTTGTTATGTCTTCTTCCCAGGGCAGGGAGTTATACATTATGTTATCTCCCTAATCTGCAAACCAGCTGCAACTGGAAATGAATTAATAACAAATAAAATGCACCCAGTACATAAAAATGTGTAGATTGCCCCAGGGCACCTAAACAGGAAACAGTGAAACAATTAGACTTCTTGTTTTGTTCTGACCTCTGTTTTGTTTTGTTCTACTTAGCTGCTGAATAGAAGGAGCTGGAGATAGAGACTGTTGTTTTTCTGTGTCTGTAATCACCATGGTTAAGCCTCCCTGGTCATAGCAGGGGTCAAATCTGTGTGAACACCCACTTTTCATCCTACAGTGAAATTAAATCCAGTGTTACAGTCAGGCTCTATGAATGCTATAATTCTCCGCTGACTGCAACCCACACCAAGTGCTGCGGTTAGCCACCCAGGCCCGTACGGTGCACGCATGCGATAACAGGCGGCGATATGGCGTCCTAATTGCTGGCCTGAGTGCTATTGGAGGGAGTTTTCAGCAGGTTTCTTTTTCACTTTCGCTCCATTTGATGTCTTTGAAGTTGGTCTTTTATCTGCTGTTGCTCCTGATGGCTGTTGTCTTTGGTGCGGTGCTATGTGCGCCCCGCTCTTTGAGCACTCCTAACATGTAACAAAGGCAGGCCCTTAGAGAGAAAAGAAGAGCAAGGGAGCTCTCTCTCACATATTTCCTCACATAAATTCGTACACATTCAAGCAAGGATGCATACAGTATAAATACAAATCACATTTAGCCACAGCCACTCACATGCAAAAAGAAAATGCCTCCGCTGTCAGTAAAAACTACTCTGTTTGGTTGTTTAACGTGCCATGATTTGATAAAGGGCCAAGTGCGGGAAATGAGAGAGAAGTGGGTTTGTCTCAGGGGCTGTAGTGGGGTAAATATAGCAACAAGACAGCACCAGTTGATATGAAGGATTCCATGGTGTAGAGTGCTATTGTGACTCACCAGAGGATCTCTGTGTGTATGCGTGTGTGTTTGTGCATATGTAGGTGAGTGCTTTTGCTCACGAGCACTTGGATTTATACATGTCGAGTGTTGTTTTCATTCATTTAATGAACTTGAATACAATTGGCCCACTCTTGACTCGTCCAGCATGGTTTACAATACTGCTTACAATAAAGAGAAAGGGTGTGTATGTGTGTGTGTGCGTCTGTGTGTGTGTATGTGTGCATATGG
>JAPZDV010000024.1:14527076-14540852 GCA_029814665.1 Acanthurus lineatus | reverse complement strand
TATTTATTATTATTATTATTATTATTATTATTATTATTATTATTATTATTATTATTATTATTATTATTATTATTATAAAGTGTATTTTGAATCAATGTTATTACACATGTACAACAGCTTATCTATGAAATAGGCCTTATGTGACAGGAGACCCTGTGCGACAAATCATTTAATGTTTCTTCGCTATGCAGCGTCGCTTTATGTTTCTAATCAGCAATTATGTATTTAAAATTGTCATCATTAGTGAGACTATATTGCTTAATATTAATTCTCAGTGGACTTTTTAAGCCATTAGGATGTTAAATAGCAGCTAAACGTTTAATTATAATGCCTCTTGCGATGCGTTGCCATTGGGCTCACTAATTAACGTTTTCAACTCGCTTTTTTCCCGCTGAAAATGATGGCCTATGTTTGCAAAAATAAATAAACAATGTTTCACTTGCGGTGAAGGTAAGTGAATGCCGCTCAGAGAAAGCAATTAAGTAAGGAGAGGAAGCAACATATAGCCAGAGAAGAAACAAGATACAGCGGGATTTTGAAAACGTCGGGATGAATTTAATGCAAAATTAAGCGTGTTTATTGATAATCTATATAAAGCCCTATTTCCACACAGTGGCTTTAACAATCCGCCTAATTAAATATTAACGCTGTTTCAGCGCGAACCTTAGGCATTAATTAATTACTATTATTTCTGCTGCATCTCAAAGCAGGATGAATTCCTAATCACAGTGTTGAGGAGCCTCTTGTATCTATTTGCTGTGAAAACCCTATGTACTTGTTTCTATGAGCCATTCTTATGCACAGTATTGATTCATTCGCTCATTCATGTTGTCAGCGAAACAGTAGTTTCACATTCATTCCCGTTATGTGTTTTTAAATTTAATAGGGCCTTATTTTTGTTGAAAATTGTTTTGATGCTCTGGCTCCCCTTGCAGCGCTCTTTGTGTGTGTATGTTGTGCAAAGTCTTATTATCCGAGAAGATGATCTCATTCAAATTATCATTGACAGACCTACAACTCACACATGCATTTGCTTATGTTATAATTTGTGTGCGTAGGATCAAAACGAAAAATGAATGGCCTAGACGGAAAAACATTGAACATTTGAATAAATTCAACTGACTGAAGAGTGAATCGAGAAAATTGCAGATACAGCTTATACAACGTTGAAAAATAATAATAAGAAGAGAAAAATGTATACAGCTGTCTTCTTAGCCTGACTAGATTTATATGTTAGTGTTGTGTCAAAAGTGGCAACACCGAAAAAGACATCATTAAAAAATGTTGGGTTTTGAAAGTCCTTTTCCCCTCTCTCAAATAGTCCGTATTTCCGATGCAATCATGGAAATATAGACAAATTCTGCACCCGTAGGCTCACTTAGTTGAGATGCAACCTGAAAATCTCTAAAAAATAATAAGTTACTTTACTAATGTGTCTAAGCCTATGATATGTTTATATATATACATATACATTTAGTTTTTCACTATAACGTTTTGTGGTAACAACAAAAACATTATAGTGCTTAGTGCTCATCTGAAGCTGAATCGTTTTGGGCAGGTTAAGAAACATGTAACACTAGAGGAAAGCAGACCTTCAATCGATTACTCTGTGTGTGACTCTGCTGTCTGACGTGATCGATGCTTTCCGGTTTGATTTGTAGAGTCTTGGAAGAAGTGCATGGTTGAGTTGTGGAGCTTCACGACGATTTAAAGGTGAGGAGCGGGATTTTTATTTCAAGGTAAATTCTCATTTCATTTCAATAAGTGTATCTTTCATGTATCATTTAATGGCTGCAGTGGGAGGAATGTTTACTGTTAAGTGACCGGAAGGCTCCTAAACAAGACCGACAGCCAAACGTTATTGGGGTTAGCACAGTTAGCCTGCTAGCTATTCTCCACAAAACAGATTGTTTTTGAATTGGTCTTAGGTGTATTCAAGACACGCGGGACAACAGTGTTGTAGAATAGCCGTGTCATTTAAATTACATAGTTATTACTACCCTCCACGTAGTTCACTGTTTAAGCTAACGTTACATGTTGTATTAACATTAGCTAGTTAAACAGCTAAATCTCTCACAAGACCTCTGTGTTCAAAGACGTTTATTTGCGTAGTAAATACATTTTGTTCATACGAAATGTAGACGTGTACGCTTGACTTTGCCTTGTATGTTTCACGATGATGATGATGTTGATGCTGACAAAAATTGTCAAGGAGTAAGGTCATCAGTAACTCTACACCTGTGCGGGTTATTCCAGCCGACTGTCAGCCAGCATGGGTCGACGCTCGTCTGACAGTGAGGATGACAGTCGGAGCAGAAGGAAGAGAAAACAGCGTCGCCGTTCATCTTCCTCTTCCTCGTCTTCGTCTTCGTCCTCCGGCAGCAGGGTGACCAGCAGCCGGAGCAGGAGGTCCAGTCGCCGAAGTCGTTCTCGCTCCAGAGACCGGAGGTGAGAATTCACATCAAGCTTTTCCATACTAATAATTTGTAGGAGAGACGATCACGCTGTAAGAAACTTTGCTACTGATGTGTCTTTGAGAAAGAGATACTGTGTTTAATCAGCACTTTTGCTTTTTTGTCGATCAAATTGCAAGTTGATTAAGCTGTAACCCAGTTGTTTTATCAAGTGCCACCAAAATAACCCCCGTTAAATTGCTTAACCTCTACATGGTTGCAAAAGTGAATCAAAGATTGGAACTGTTGTTTGTATATTTCTAGTTTTCCATGCTTCTAGCTGATAGAGGCTTGAATTAGTGGTCCTTGTGTCAAGACTGACAAACTGACTTTAAAGCTACAGTCAGTTAAAGAGTTATGAAACTTCAGGAGTCTGGTGTTATTTTACCTAAGTGACCACCGTTTAGTTGTGTTTTTGTTTATATACAAACTGATTTTACTTTATAAATGCTTTATTAGTATATACTTTACATGTTTGCTGACAATGCTTATCTGATATGCCTTTTCACAGCAGAAATTCTGACTTACAAAGCAGGAAAAGCACAAATGTTACCAATAACATTAGCTATGGCTCCTCTGATCCATTCAAGTTTTCAAAGAGAATTCAGCCAGTGCTCATTTTATATTTTATGGTATATCTGTGCTACATACTGTGACAGGTCAAAATATCCTCAGTGTAAAAGGCCTTTTGTGAAATTGGCATTAATATGTCTGTTACTGCTTTGCTTTGGCATTAAAAAGATATTTGTGCATCCAATTTAATAAAAGGGCAGTAGAAATAACTTCAGTGTATTCCACAACATGTTTTAACTAAGTGTAGGTGCCAGATAGAACAAAAAACCTGTTGAATTTGATTAAGCTTTCTTTTAGTTTGCATGTGAACCTCCTTTCAGTGAAGCTCAAGTAGGAATGCTGAATGCTCCATTTTTAGTTTTGAAATCTGTTCAGGATAATTAAAAGACTTTCAGGATGGAATATTTAGTCTCAGTAATGTTTAACATGAATCATTTGTCATTGAAGGATCCCCATAGTGTTTCCAATGGATTTCATATAAAGATCCCACTAAGTGGACATAGATATGATAACACTGGTATTTTAATAAGGCTTACACTATTCTGAATATAACTGTTAGTATGGCTATATATTATCCACATACAGAATGTGTATAATCCCTATTAAAAAGGCTTGGAACAACACTTTCACTGTTGTGTATAGGTTATTTCAGAGATGAAACATTAAAAAAATGATGAAGTCTCAAAAAATAACTGAAATCTTAAGGGTTTGTTTAAACTGAGACATGTAACATTTAAAGCTTATACAAGTTTCATAAGCCTCTCCTCATGTTTACATGATAACACACTTTGTTACTGATCAGTTTCAGAGGACAAGGAGGTTCATCAGACATCATTTCAAGTGCCTAGTGGCTGGTCCCAGCCTCTTCCACCCACCCTCCATTCATCCACAGCCGCCACTGGCTGTGTATGATTGTTCAGACAAGGCCAGTTGATAGTAATTATTTATGAGATCTGGTCAAGGTCCATTACTGCTGATTGGAAGTCATTGGCTGTATGTACAGGGTGAAACTGGGTATGCCGTGTAAACTCTGGGTCCACAGTCCCTCGTCTATTAACCATATGTTTTGATCAATTAACTAAGACCTTGTGTGTATGTGTGTATCTATGTAAAAGTAGTTCTCTAAATAGGCTATTATGAAATAGGACACGCAGTTTGTAAACAAGAGGCATGAAATCTTACTTGTTAGTTGTTGTATTTATGTGAAAAGCTTCTGAGTTAACCACCACTTAAGTTCCCACTTGTACGCATGTGAGCCATTATGTTTTTACTTGTCGAGCAGGCTTCTAAGAAAATGTGTGAGCGAATACTGCCTTGCAAAAAGCCTCAGCTCACTACTGTATGTTTCTTCTGAGTAATGTGTGAAGCGGTTGTACAAGGGCTGTGGAACTTATTTCATAAGGGCCTGCTCATGGGATCCAGCCTTTGGAATACTAATGGATCTATCCTGTGCTACTCTAAGTGGTACAAATGTAGTTTGATAGTTCAGCCTCTGTGTTATTTGTATTCCTTTCCTTTTTCTTTTCTTCTCTATCTTTTAGAGCTCCCATAGGACTGCATATGTGTTTTTGTGTGTGTGTGTGTGCTAAATTTTTTTTGTTATTTTAGGCTTGGGTGAAACAAAAGAAAAGATTTTTAAATAATGAATATTGCTCAGACTGTTTGCGCAGTAAAAGAAGGGGGGTTCTGCATTTACATTCAACCCCATAAATGCCTCCCGCTACATGATATCAATAGGAGCGCTGTGTGAGTGGTGTTTGGAAAATAGACGCTACACACACTGCTGTAGCCACATTAAAGAGCAGCAGAGCACCAAAGGGCCCCTGTGGAGGAACTGTAGGGCAGCCTGCATGACTCTGCTGCTCTTGGCTATAGATGAGCGTGTTCACTAATGCAAAGTAGCCGTCAGCACTGCTGATAAAAGGTGAGATTGTCTGGGACATTAAGGACATATTTGCTCTTGAAATGAACTGCAAAACAAATTCTGAATACAGCATTCACTCGTGCAAGAATTTCAGATAGTGGTGGGGGGAGCCCAAAGAAAATAGTAAGTGGTGCTTGTGGAAGTTAAGGAAGTGTTTGATTTTATAGGTTTGTTATAAAGATAGTAAATTAAGGGAGACAATACAATAAAGAAGAAAGACCACAGTTAAATTGTCATCACTGATAATAAATGTGTATTTCATTGATTTTTTTTTGGAAACTCCATCTTTTTATTAACCACACTGAGCATTCAAAGCAAATTAACATGTTGCACTGAAGCTGTTTTGCCAAAAACAAAATGACTAATTGTAGGACCCTGCTCTCTGATTGATGTGTTGTTTTACTGATTGCCAATAACAAAATTAAATTAGTATGTTTTTGGTGTGCGTGCTCCAGGAGGAGAAGACGATCCAGCAGCAGCTCGTCCCGCAGTTCATCTCGCAGGAGGAGGAGTCGCAGTACAGAGAGGGACAAAGGGAGGAGCCGCCGCTCACATAGGTCACGCAGCCGAGACAGAAGGTAACATCACACACACACATATATATTCACAGCTCACTGATGATTCTGCAAAGTTCAGCTTTTTATTTGGTCTTGAACTGGGTAACAACCTTTTGAATTTAAATTTGGGTCGCCTCGGTGGTTTTGTTTGTGAGTATTTAATACTTCAAATCATTGCTAAGTCCAACTATAATTACAGCACTTTTAGTCCCTTTCAACATTTTTTACAATATGTCTTCATTTAGACTAAATACCAAGAATATGATGCTTGAAGAGAATAAGTGATGAGCGATTGCTACATCATTTAGAGCGGGAAAAAATTGGACTTGAAACACTTTTTTGGTGTTTGTTGAATAAATCAGGATGTGGAATGCCATTACAGACTTTTCTTATTATAAAAAGCAATAAAACTTTTGGAAGTTTACTTTAGTGTAAACAAACACATCATTTCATATTTATGTCTCATGTCATCAGATAGAACCACATGGAAACTTGCATCTCCGGCCTGGATTAGTATATTGTGGGATGTTGCATGTACTTGTGTCTCAATTTGCCCTGACTATCCATCTTACTGTGCCATAATTAATGAAACAGAGACCCATGGAGACAGCAGGTCATATTCAACACCAGTTCAGTCCTTACTAGATCTTTTCTGGCTATAGCTCTCCTTTCACTCATTAATGCAATTAAAACATCATTACCCATACACACTCCTGATTATTGTTGGTGTATTATTTGAATTTTTTTTTTTTTTCGCAAGAGACTGACTTATTCATGCAAGACTAATGTGTACACACCTGCATCAGCTCTCTCATAGACACACACACACACACACACGTGCACACACGCACGCACACATGCACGCACACAGACACACACACACACACACACACACACACAGACAGAGCCATAGTCAATCGTGTATCCCTTTCAGAAACACAATAGCAAAGTCTCTGTGTGTGGTGGTCCATGTCATTAGCATAGCTAATCTGGTGCTAATGAACCAGTAAACTGCTGTTTTTAAATCCCTCACACACACATGGACTTGCACACATAAAAACACGCACAGACGCACAACTGAAGAAAAGGTTGTCATAATATATGCGTGAGCAAGGCCCTTTGTTTACTTGTGTATGGCTGCGGGGGAGAGCAGAGATCATTTTAATCACAAAGGAAAAAGTGTTTTAATATCTTCATTACAGAGTTGTCAGGCTGAACGGATGATGCAACAGCGACATTTTGACATAAAAGTGCTTGATTGTGCCTTAAAATGACACTAACTCACCAACTGAATGGTCACAGAGCATTTTGTGGCTTCAGAAGGAGCAACACATTTTCGTGTTGCACTGTGAACTGAACCATATATGGGGAGAATTTGGCCAAAGTATTTTCACACATTCTCCCCCTACTCTCTGTGGTATAGTGACAGTTTAAAAGCTGCACTGGTGATTAAAACATCAGTCGAAAATGGCATTGTGGTGTGGTGTGAGATGAGGGTGGAGGGATTTGGGAGATTTAGAACTACAGTCGATGACATCGGTGTTTACAAACGCTGTACTGTGATTAGGAGGGTTGCATTGTGTAATCGGCTTAGCAGTGAGCGAGGAGCAGGTGGGTTGGGCTGTTGTCGGTGGGAGTGCGTGGTGGGGTGTTACTAGGTGGAGGCGGTGTTGGAGGTGGGGATGTGCAAAGCGATGGCATTGATGAGAAATTTATGCAGTTATTTGACAGCAGCTGCAATTTGTATCTGCAAAATTTATTGTTGATGGACATGCATTTTCCTGTCTTAACATTAGAAATCTGATCTGTTAAAGGGGACTAGAACGGAAATGATCAGTTAATTTATTGATTTTTTTGATCAGAAAAATAATCAGCAGCAATCTAATAATTGGTTAATCATTTCAGTCATTTTTCAAGAAAAAGGGGAATTTCTTTCCTAGTTTTTCCTTTCAAAATATGAGGATTTGATGTTTTTCTTTGTCTTGTTCAGGTAAACTGAAACTCAGTGGGTTTAAGACTTTTCTCTAGAAAAACAAGAAACTTTTAGAGGTCCTTTTGGACTTTATAAGGATTAGGCATTTTTCAGAGTATTCTTTCATTAAATAGACTAAATAATTGAGTTGATAATCGATAAAATAAACCATAGATGAATTGATAATAAAGTTTATTCAAAGTTTTAAGTGTTATTTGTATAACCAGGAGGAACTGTGGCTTTATAATCCTGTACTTAGCTGTTCTTTTGTGGGATATTCCACATTGTGCATCCACTGTGATTGTAGGATGAAACCAGGTTGGTGTGTACTGTGCACAGTGTGTGTGTGTGTGTGTGTGTGTGTGTGTGTGTGTGTGTGTGTCCGGGCGTGTGCACGTCCTAATGCGTGTGCGCTTGTGTGTGTATGTATGGATGAGGCTGCCTGAGTTGGCTGAGAGGTTGGCTGATGGATCAGAGGAGGATTGAGTGGACAGGATCTCATGATTGATACGCAGATAGGATATGAGGTGCTGCCCAGCACCCCCACCCCAGCCACACCAACCCAGCACCACCTTCAGAATAAGAAATAGAGAACCAAGAGGTATACCGACTGGGGAGGAGAGAGAGAGAGGGGACGAGAAGTTAGAAGAGAATGGAAAAGTGTGGAGAGAATAGGTCGAGTAAGTGCGTGAGAGGGAGGGGATGGAGAAGATCCTAAAGGAGGAAAATGAAGAGGAAAGACAAAAGCGCAGAGAAACAGATAGGCTTGAGAGAGGGATATTATTCAGGAGAAATGAGAATAATAACGTCTGCATCAGAATATTGCTGGGGAGAAGATTAGGACCATAGTGGGGCCGTCGTGGGTTGAAGGGAGGGAATATTATTACCTTCTTTTCAGTCTCTCATGTATAAATAAAAATAAAGAGATACCTGAAATAAGAATAATGCTCTATCTTGTGTTTACCATCTATCGTTGCTTACTCTCTCTCTCTCCCCTCCTTTTCTCCTTTTTTCCATGCCCTCAATCAGAGGAGGGCCAGGTCCCCCAGAGGCAGTCAATCTTGCCCCGAAATGTAAAACAGACAAGAGGAGCAGATTACCTATTTGCCATTAATGTTTATTCTCTTTGATGTGAGTAGGCATATCGGGCTTGTGTGTGTGTGTGTGTACGCGCGTGTGCACATGGGTGCATCTGCATGTACAGGTTTGTGTGAATGCACGCTCATGGGTAACTTGTGTGTGTGTGTGTGTGTGTGTGTGTCACGACTTAATCCACTGGGGGAGAGCAGAGTGCAGCATGGCAGCAGCGGCGTACAGTCATCTGATATGTACCCAGTCCAATAAAGACGATGCAGCCTCTCATCACAGTCGGATCACAGGCACGTCTTTAGGTGAGCTCGGCGAGCAGTGTCGTACTGGGCTTTTATAGGCAGCCACAGCAGGGGTTAAATGTGTGTGGCTCAGTCAGTCATTTTGTCAGGCCTTCATTCACTTAACAGCTAGCTGTAGAGGCGCTGTTAGGTGACAGAGAGGAATGGCAGGTGTGACAAATCCACCACTTGACCCATCAAAGAGAAGCGGAGGCTTTTATTCGTTGGTGGATGGTCACATATGTATGAATGCACTCACATAGGTGAGGCACATTCTGCAAGGCACACACAAATGCTTACATTTTCTTCATTAATATTTCAGGGGTGTGTTGAGTTAGCAGGGCAGAGTGCTAGCGTCAGGGATTAGCCCTGCTAACACTGGGGCCGTTTCATCGCTGGGCTGCTGTCATGGCTCTAAGGAGAGTGAGACCTCTAATTATCCACCTTTCCCCCAGAGGAGATAGATAGCAAGCTAAACACACCACCGACCATGCTAGGATGGCCTATCAAAGTCAAGACTAGCTTGGTTATCTTGGAGCCATAAAGGCCCGGATGAGTTCAGAACTGGTGCTGAGAAAGAGCTGTGGGTACAACATGAGGTTGGCCAAGACAGACAGACAGTTAGAGAGTGCATTTTAAAATGAAAAAGGTTTGGCTAATTTAAGTCAGAATTTGTGACATCCTGTGTTTTTTGTTTTAAAAATCTACTGGTAACTTTTGTTAATGAGCCCGAACTTTCTGAAAACATGCTTTTTTTTTTAGATATATTCAACATGTCATCACTTTCACAGTTTCAGTGTATTACTGAAGTAGAACGATGTGTTGGAGCAAGCGTCCAGGTTAAGACCAAGTTTTGGTCTTCTGCATAAGACATAGGATGTTACAATACTATTGAGACACGTAAGTGATCCACAGAGGGACATTCTGCTGGCCTCGTTCACACAGGTCAGAGGTCAGTGTTGACTAAAGAGCAGCATCCAGAGCTAGCTGGCATCATTGCTTTGGTCTTCTGGTTATGAGACAGTAGACCACTAATCCACTCTGTAACGTCTCACTGCTACTAAAACTAGATAATCTATATGTTTTAGTTCCATGACACATGCTCTGCTTTCTACACCAGAGATCATTGAAGGACTCCAGGCGTATGTGTGGGTGCATGCTTGTGTGCATGCAGGGGTTGAATGATGGCCTGGAATTTCATACAGCAATTTTCCCCTTGTATGAGATGAGGTGTCGTACATCTGCTCAATAGCTTTTCCTGCCTAGCACTGACATGGAGCACACAAGGTCATCCCAGCAGCTTAAGGAAAGGCGGAGGGCTGAGGTGAGGAACAGAAGGGAGGAGTGGGAAGGATCGTAGAGGGGGAGGATAGGAAGGCAGGACGACTGAGTGCAGGAAGACAGAGGTGGGGTGAAAAAAAATCTGCAACTTTTATTGTGGAAAGCATTGCGGCCTCCCAGCTCTCATTGCACCTGGATCAGCAATTCCCCTGTCAGGTGGAAGGGTAGAAATTTTTTCTGCACATTTGTGTCCGACATATATTTATTCACACAGTTTGGAGTGTGTGTGATGTGGCAGGTGGTTTTGGGTGTCGCTGGCTTCATAAAACAACCCTGAGTGTGTTTTGAGAACATGACAAGTGAAATCTGGTTTCCTCAACAAACCGCTGAGATCTTGCTGTTATGAGAGAACCACAAGGCATGTATGGTGTAGCTGATGGATAGGAAATAAGATGAGGAAGAATGCGAACAGCCCCTGAATCCGTTTTCGTCCTAAAGTTGCAGCGTTTTACTGCGTTCTCCCTGTCTTATAGTGGTCTTGGGCTAGTCTAGAGTGAACAATACTGGAATTTAAGAGCAGACTCTTAGCTGTTTTTCATTCATCTGTCTGTTATCCTATGACCTCTCAACATCTTTTCTTCTCCCCTTTCTGCAGGATGACATTTAGGCCTTTCTTCCTTCTTCCCCTATTACCTGACTTGCAAAGTGTTGATTTAAACTGAAAGATGACCTGGTTTAGTTCGGCTGCGTCTTCTCTACCCCATAAAAATCAACATGCTTCCAGTCGTGAGATCTGAACGCGTTTGTTGTTGTGTTTCTCTCTTTTCCTCTCTCTCTCTCTCTGTCTTGCTCTCTTTCTCTGTGTTGTCTTTTTTATTTATCTGCTGTAAAGGCCAGTCAAGCGCTGCTCGGCTTTGTTGTCAGAAACCTTTATTTACCAAAGGGAGGAATAAGTGACTGACACAGACAGCCTCTTTCATCCCCGCCTCGCCGCAAGCAGTGTTCCCCTCTACCGCCAGAGGAAACCCCCCCCCAACCCCTCACTTCTGCCAAGCTGCCAACCCTCAACCCACCCTGCCCCCCCCCATCCTGCAGGCTCACAACTCACTAGCCCACTCCCTTGGGTAGCAACCTAGCTGTAGCATCTACAATGTGTAGTGCGCACACACACACACACACTCACACACACACACACAAAATTCACCTCACAAAAAGCATCACACCAGTCCTCTCGCACAGACAATCAAAAAAAGGAGTTAGTCCACTGGTCCCAAACAAAGACTAGTTTAGTATCAATATGTTGTCCCTTTTCTCTTTTTATCCATCTGGTAAACAAACTGGGAGTAATGACACATGAAGCCTGTTATGTTATAGCCTCGGCAGGAAAGTCAGTGGTTGTGCGAAGGAGAAGAAAGGATAAATCTCTTAGGCATCAGCTGCCTAATCAGTGCAACAGAAATGACTGAAACACACTGATTTATGTTCAAATCAGAACAGAATTTCAAACAGTTCATCATTCTAATTAATGTGGCTATAAAGAGAGGCAATTCTGTCAAATGTTGTAATTTAGCCAAATTTAGTAATAAAGAGAAAACATCATTACTATATCTTTATTTTTAATACCTACAAATTGTTTTTCTGCAGACATATGAGGCGGGTAAAGTCCAAGTCATTTGTATGCATTTTTCCCAAGCTAACCTACCTGTTAATCCAGATGAAGTGACTGTCAAATATGTCCGATGAAAAAGCAACTTACAGTAGTTGTTAATCATGTTCAAGATCCAAAGAAACTGATGAGATGACAGCTTTTACGTTCTGTATTTTTATCTTTTTTTCTCTACACGTTTTTGAGTGAATGTGGGAAGATAAAAACCTTTTTTTGTGTGTTTTTGTTTTTCAGGTTTTATCAGATGGTCACTTTAAGTTATATACAAACGAGTGAGAGATACATTTGTTTATGAGTAGAATTTAATTTACTGACTTGTCAAAAAGGAAATTAGATCTAAGGTCATAATTTAATTAAATACAACAGATAATGGGATGTGTAGTAGTTCAACAGTAAAATAATTACCATTTCCAAACTTAATTACAAACATAAGAACATAATTCTAATCCAGTGCTGAAATGTATTTGAAGTTGCATTATATTATTTCTTCAAAGAAACTCTATTCTATATTTCTTATAACCATATGAGTTTTTTTAAGTTTATATAGATTTTGTAATTTAACAAAAAGAATAGCTTTTTCTAAAGTTTACAGCTTTAATCATTGAGAGCGCTGGGTAATATTCCTTTTTGAAAGCTGTGTAAATGAATGCAAATCTTTGTGATCAATTTAAGTATCATAGAGCCAAGACCAGATACTTTATATCTGTATACCAAAGACAAAATGTTGCTGTTTGATTAATGAAACCCAGTAAGTACAACACTCCTACTGTTATTTCTTTGGTGGAGACCCACTTGCACTTTTTTTTGCAAATAAAACCTCCACAATGCCACTGACTAATTCCATGCAATCAGCACTCATTGTGCTCACTTCATGACAGTCTCATCCGTCTGGCCAGACCAAGTAAAAGACGGACAGAAAAACGCTTTTAGCTCTGGCATAGACAAATGAACACCAAATGTATCTCTCTCTCTCTTTCCTCCTGCCTTCTCTCTGTCTCTCTCTCCTATTTAAGCTTCTTGAAGTTCTTCCAAATTGGGTTTTAAATGCCAATTAGGAGGTTGAATGTAGTAAAATAAAAGCAAATGCAGGCAGGATGGCCTCACCTTCTGGCTGGTTAGGCTTCAGAGAGAGCCGAGCCGGACCTTTGGCTCCCAGCGAGGCTTTGAGAGAAATATCCTGCCTAATGAACACATTAATTAGAACCATAACTATTTATAAGATGATAATTAGAAACGAAGGGAGGTAAACTGGGCTTTTCCTGCAATTAATGGAGGATTAATTACGGGAGCTAATGAAGTGGATTTTTGAAACGCGTGGAGGTGAAGTACAGAGATGTGCAGCTCGCTTTGTGATCACTGGCATAATTATTTTCCTCAGCGCCAAAGCGTTTGAGGCCCTGGTCCTCGCCGGCTCAGGCCGGCTAATAAGCATCATTGCATCGTTATATATGCACTTAAAAAGACTTGCCACTGAAATGACTGTCTAATTATTTCTAATTGGCAGGCCCTGTGTGTTGTCATTGAGCTGTTTGGAGCCGCAGCGGAGCCCTGGGTCTAATAACGCTCTGGGCGGAGAAGGAGGGGGAGAGAGAGATATAGAGACAGTGATACATGAAGAGAGAGAGAGTAAAGAGTGAGGGGGGGGGACCCTCTACCAGTTGCCTCCTGCTTTTAGCTGGACTTGCACATTGCCCCCCCGTGCCACTCGCCCAGCAGGACAGCAGGTCCAAGAATGACGCCTGGTGCACTCAGAGGTCACCTTGCCAAGTAGCCGATTAGCAAAGTTTTATTTTATCTGTGCTTATTTCTCCCCCCTTTTAATTAACAGCTTCTGCTCTTAATTTATGCACAGATAAACGCCACCGTCTGTCCACTGTTCTTCTTTTCACTCTTAAACATGCATCACACACACACACACACACACACACACACACACACACACACACACACACACACACACACACAAACAAACACACACAC
>JAPZDV010000024.1:14504019-14526976 GCA_029814665.1 Acanthurus lineatus | reverse complement strand
ACACACACACACACACACACACACACACACACACACACACACACACACACACACACACACACACACACACACAAACATACACACACACAGAGGGAGGAAGGTATGTTCATGTGCTGTGTGTGATTCAGTGGCCAGCTTTTGAGCCAGTCCGTAGAGACCCCAGCTAACAGAGCATGCATGGACAAACCTCATTCAGGCGTGTTTACCTTGTACTCTGGTTATGCTCTGGCACAAACCATATGGACACCACCATTCTCTGGGACTCAGAGGAAGCATGTGTACACTTATATGGTTTGACTTGACAATATGCTGGCACTGTCATGTTCGGACTGGTACTCAGTGTTGACTTTTCAGCACACATTTGTCAATGAGGTGTGTGTACAGGTAATTATAGGCATGTTTAGAGAAGATTTACATTTTCATTATTTGAGGCATTGATCATCATTGAAGCTGAGTCCTATTCACGTATACAACCTCGCATGTTTGAGAGCGCATGTGTTGCGATAGTGTTTGAATGATGGCCTGGGATTATGTGTGTGAGCACCTCACTTAACTCGTCCTAAGCAGAGCCATGTGCGTCGTCCTGCCAAAAAACACTCCGTCTCCCTCTCCCTCCTGGACAACTTGAGAGCAAATTGCCAGCTAATGGAACCACTGCCTGCACTTGTCAGTTCACTTTGGACAAGTGAAGGAACCACACACACACACACACACACACACGCCACACACACACCACAAGCATGTGGTTTCACTCACACGTTCAGTAATTTATTTGTGGAAAAGAAGAGAAAAATGAGAGAGAATAGCAGTGAAATGAAATAAGGATCATGTGCGCCTTGACTGAAACCTTGACAATCTTTTTGAAAGTAATGAAACACTTTCTCGGCATGCGCATGGGTTTTTCTATTTGAAATTTGTCTTTCTTTTTTTTGTTCTGTCTATCCATTTGGGGTTTTGGCAGAGTCGAGGACATGAGGAGGAAGTGGAGTTAGATGGATCGCCCAAAGGATACGTGGCCAACTGTCGTATGATTGGCTGAACAAAGAGCAGAACGCTTCTGTGACTGGTTGAACAGAGAACTCGATGTTGTGATTTTGGCTTGAAATAAAAGACGGAAAGATGTAATTATTTTAAATGCAGTCAACAGTTTTGTTGGTGTGGAGGTTTGCCAGATTTCTCTTTAAACTCAGAGATATTGACATTCAGAAAAAGTGGGATAACAAAGTGTGCACCCTGTCTCTCACGAGCTACTGCAGATGTGTTATGAATGACATGCAATCTCCGTAACATGTGGCATCATTTGGATCCTACTTTCAACAGCGCATTGCAAATCAAATCAATCTTTTCACTCCTTTATCTGAATAAATACTGTTGCAATTTCTGCTTGATAAATAAGTTTTTATATATTACAAAAAGTAAGTAGAAAATACAACAATATTAAATATAGATTACATAAAGTACATGAAAAATATAACAATATAAAATATACGAGAAATGTATATTTGAAATCTAGAAACCATATTGACCTTGGCTACATCAGCACTGACGTTCTGCAGAGACTACAAATAATATTTGCCATTTTTTGAAAAGCTGTGTATAGTCATGCTGTAACATAAAATTTGTGAGTTTCTCTTACTTTTTTAAAAAAAATGATGGCAAGAGAAGGTCGATATGCTTACAGGTCGGTGTCACAGACGTCAACCATGATTGGTAAAAGAAGGTCTTCTAAAACTTTGCATGGGGCATGTAGACAATGAGAAGCGACAGATATGTGGAGGGGAGAGACTTTTTTTTTATTCCCCCTCAGAGAGGTGAAGTGTTTTCTCTTTCTATTCATTTCTTGATCTCTCTATCTGCGTTCGTCTCTATCTGCTTCTCCTTGTTCAATCTTGACAGCAGTTCATAAAAAAAAGATTTTTCGAAACTTCTTTATGAGACAAGCCTTAGTTCTGTCAGAAGGCAACTTTACGTTATTCGACTGAAGAGGGAAAACTAATAGTGCTATGTTTTTTACAGGGCACTATTCCAGTTGTGTCTTGGGTGTTTAATTAAGTGTAGTTTCCCTTTAGTAGTGGAATGTGTGTCTGCTTTTTGTCGGCCCGTTCCTCTGTGCCTTTTACAGTCCACCCACATGGTTTGTCTCAGCGTTTATGATTTTTCTTATGCCGGAGTTGTGAGGTTCCTAAATCACTTAAGCACACAGGGCCGAGCGGTCCACATTTAAACAATAAAAGGCTGTTATGCTAAGGGCCCTCAGATCTCCTACCACTTCATAAATACATGCGTATAAAAGGCAGAAAAATACATCTTCCCTGACCAGAAAGAGAGGGAGAGCGAGCGTCTGAGAGCACACCTGCTAATTGGAGCCAGCTTGATGTGAAGCACGGCTGTCTGCTCTGTCTTCTCCATAAGTCCCAATCGTTTTTTTTCTTTTCTTTTCTTCCCTTCTTTTTTTGTTACCCTGTACGTCCTTGACTCCATAACTTTAATAGCCTTATCTTATCGCTACTTCTCCCCCCACAGTCTCCTGCTGTCCTTCATGTATTGTTTCTCCTTGTCCACCCTGCTCTCCATCTCTTCCCCCTCTTCTGCCTTCAGCTTTTGCTTTCAACCCTGAAATATATAGAGGAAAAGGCAACAGAAACAACTCTCTCCTAACTTGGCCTAACTAATTGTTCCGGGTCGTGATGGATGGAAGACGGGTTAAAAAAGTGGGGTTTCAAATGCATGAGTGGCTGTGAGCGAGTTGGCAAGTTAGCACCTAGTCCGATTGTGACCCCCACTTGACCTTGTGTCTGGGCTGAGTGGCTGAGCCAGGGCCCCCCTCAGCTCCAGCTGCTAATGGGTGTCATGTCGAGCTGTGGCTGCACAGAGGTCAGAGATCGCGGGCGCACACCAGACGGCCAAGTTTAGGATTGCGATGAGGAGGCTGAGTGACACTAGGCATATGTGCCGATGAAGACGCAGGGTAATCAACACGTGTGCAGAGATGCACGCACAGCCATGCACATACACACATGTGCATGCACACACACTGAAACCACATCTCCCTGCAGAAATTCATCTTTTCCCTCATCGTCCACTGGCCGTTGTTGGTTCATATAGATCTGAGCTGTCTTTGAAGGCCTTTGAACTCTGCTAAATGACTTGACCTTGTGGCTCGTGGCTATAACCGTATGTGTGTGTGTGCGTGTGTTTGGGTGGGTATGGGGGGTGGTAGTGAGTGGGTGGCCTGCATGGGGTCTCATTTCTGCTTCACAGCATAGCGGGGCATTGCAGACGTTTGTGTTGACGACTGCTAAATTAAAAGCAAACTGAAGATTATGACAAATCTAAACATTACTTTTATGAAGCAGAGGGGAATGAAGAAAAAACATTTCTGTGAATCTTTCATGCTCTGTCTTTGCTGTGTTAATTGTGCTCACAATCAGCTACTTTGCAGTGATTCCTTGTGTGTTATTTAGTCTCCGTGTGTGTGTGTATGTGTGTGCATGTATATTTATATTTCTGTGTGGGTGTGCCTGGTGAATGACTGAGTCTGTGTGTGTGGTTGTGCGTGTGTGCTTGCATGTACTGTGAACCAAGGGAACAGATAATGTGGCTGCTTGGAAGGAGGAAGCAGCTTGGGAAATGATTTCAACAGCTCTCATAATTAGAGGAATATCATAAATTAAACTTGTGTCTGCCGTTGCGTTTGAAGAGCACTCAAAAGCAATAAATTCTGGATGGTTAACATATTTGCATTCCATTCAGCAGGCAGCGTCAGGCAGGAACAGCTGTTTTCCACGTCTTTTGGCAGCAGGAAATGCACATTGCTCACTCAAGGTGCTTTTAGACACATTGAAATGGCAGAAAAAAGAAAAGTGACTTTTAACTTGAACATGAAGCTGCTGCTGTGTGCTCTGTCACTGGAAATAACTCGGTGGGGAACAGCGCATTAATGAAGTTCTTCAAATATGGATATTCTCACTTTCAATAGGCCCGTTTCTTTTCCAATCTGTCTGTTGCTTGGAAAAGTCGACTGGCAAGCTTTTTTGTAGTCTTTGTGTGTGTGTGGGGGTGCATGTGTGTGTGTGTCTGTGTGTTGGGGGGTGTAAGTGACTGGAGAGTACTCCAATCTAACATTTCACTGGTCGTATAGTAAAATACATTGTCGATACAGAAATGAAATGTAATATTTGAAACCAATTCAGAGTTTTCAAAGTGCCACTGCAGGTGTTACACAGTATAAAACAAAAATTTCCTCTGCATTTTATTTGTTCCAGATAGCACCACTTACACAAATTAACAAATTGTTAGGACACCTATCTCTCTATGTGCATTGTTTGTATGGGTGTCTACTGTTGGCCCCCTAGCCTAGACTCACAGAAGTTGTAGTTGTGTAAAAAAAAAAAAAAAAAACACAATACATTTTGATAAACTGACAAAGAACTCAAATTTCTCTACAAAGTAAACTAGAAGAAAGCCAATTAGCTCCAAATAGAATATGCACATATAACTTGGAATCATATTTGGCTTCTTGGAAAGTCTGACGAAAAGACACACAAAAGGCTTTGCACAGTTGTGGCACAGAGGCTGACTTGGAGTCCAGCTTGGAAATAGAACAGCACTGTAGCTTCTGCACATTAAGATGGTCAAATAGATGATAAAAGGAAATCCCACTTTAGCATCCTACTCACATTATTATAATCAATCATAGTTATTCCTTGTCATGAATACGATAGCTAGCCGGGAAACTAAGAAGGTCATTTTTAAACATAAAAACGCAATGGTATGTCTCGGTCCCATGGTAACTCCACTCTGGCTTTTAGTTTGTTGTCGGTAAGGAGAACTGTGGTCAGAAAGGGGTCACTGTCACCAGTGTCTACTAAAGTGCAATGGGGTTAAAGTTACACAGCCATTAATCACTGCTGTGGCCTAATGGACAGGCACGCTGCTTGAGGCATCACTGAGAACATCACCCAACAGTTACGTTGGCATTTTTTTTTTGCCATGGTACAACACAACACGGGTAAAAACTTTGTTTTATCCTCCCAGCAGAGGCTGGTGGCTGGGGAAAAACAAAGAAACAATATGAATGTCCGTCACTGTTGCTCCAACAGGAGGAAGATAAGGTTAAAGGAACAGTGAGGATGATTGGTCTTTGTGTGTGTGTTCATGTGCTTCCCGTCCCTACACTGCGTAGTATGAATAATGATTTGACCGGGGTCAGATTCCATTGGAGACGTTCACCTGTATCTGACACTAGTGGTATCGCGTAGCTGCCATTAATGTCCAATTTTCAATGAAAACAGAAATAGAATACAGACAGATAAGGGTAACACACCATCCAGCTTCACACCCGACCACATAATTACCCCAATGGGCTGTGGTGAGGGATCATATCCTGGCGCGCACCGGGGGGTCAGTGGCGATAAGCTTCAGCCGAGCTCCCAACATGCAGCATAATTACTCTATTGATAATTCACCAGGAAAATGGTCCCAGCCAATTGCAGAGCTCCGATTTAATGGATTGGACGACGAAACGAGGGAGGAATGGAGGAAAGAAGGCTGTGAGGGGGCAGAGCGCGCGTGTGTGTGTAGGGGGGGGTTGTACGTGGGGGCGACCAGCAAGGGCCTTTTATTAGAAATGAAAATATGTTTAGGCCATAGGGGGACCCATTTTCCCTGGAGATAATAAGGCCAATAAAATGTAAAGCAGGGGAAGGGCTTGGCATGGGGTCCAACTGTGGCTGTTTATCTGTGTGTGTCCTGCATTAGCCCATTTATCCCCAGCCTCAAATTAGCTAATCATTCTCCAAGGGGAAGGACTTGGTCAGGAAATTGACATTTAGCAGCATAGGCTCACTCTATTAACTACAGTAAATTTAATTTGCTGCACACCCCAGAAGTGGGCTGTTTTCTTTGCCATCAGAGGGAGAAAGGCACAGGAAAACAGAGAGAGAGAGAGAGATTGTGTTTATTGCATCTGCTGCTTCTGGCCACAATTTGCTTGGCTGAAAATATAAGACTTAGACTTGGAACACTGCAACTCTGTTGTATTCCCTCTCATGTACTGTTGATTACAAACATACGCAGCCATTGTCAACACATAGACTCAGTCAGTCCAAGGTCTGTTTGGGCCATTGATGGATTATCTCGCCTAGAGACTCCAAACCCCAAAAATGCCAATGTTTTTCTTTGCCTTTTTTCCATTAGCTCTGATTCTCTGACTATCCTAATCGTAGCTGCAGTAAACACTGTATCAAACGTGGTAAATCAAATGTCCTGTGACTGATGACTGCTTTCACCTCTGCCTCTAAATCAGATGTTTCATAATAATCATTTCTGATAAGCACTCCAGGGTGTCCACTTTAGTATTTGTTCTGCAGAATGCAATGAGACTGCCTTTACTCTGGGAAAAGTCATTAATGCGGGAAAAAGAGCACTGCTGCTCTAACAACTTAAGTATTTTTGCACCTTGAGTTAAAATGAATAGTTAATTAATCAATAATCCATTTGACAGAACATTAATATGCCACTATTTTGATAACAGATTCATCATTAAAGTATTTTTAATGGCAAAAAACAAAACAAAACAAAAACGTACTTGTTTGGACTAAAACTGCAACAGTGGGTTGATTAATCAATTAGTCGGTCCACAGAAAATAACCAGCACATATTTATAATTATATAATGATATATTTTGTTGTTTTCCCCCATTTCCAAGCATAAATTTGATATGTTGGCTATGTAAAGCTTCTCAAATGTGATGACTTTCTGTATTTCTTTGTCTCATGTGATTATAAAATGAATATTTTGGGGTTTTGAAACAAAACAAGTAGTTAGAATTGAGCTTTGGGAAATTTTTGCCAGCACTTTTCTGCCCTCTGACATTTTATAGATATACGGATGCATGTCTAGTTTCAGCCATAGTAATGACTTTCTTATAAGTAAGAATTTGTAAATGTCATTGGTCGTTGTCCGACCTTTGCTTATGAAACAGTTTGATTCTCATTCGTAGAACTTCAAATAGTTTTCTGATTTCTTTTCAAAAGGAGATAATCTCTCCAAGACATCGAACTAGTGCAGCTACTCTCCAGTGATCAGGATCGCCTCATTCTAATTGATTGCAACAGTTGTCAGAGTGTTGTCTGTTAGGATGGTGACAGGCATCTGAAGAAAATGATTAGTTTTCTGTCAGGAGAGAGACAGCTGTGGATGTCCCAAACTGCAAACTAATAAAGAGGGGAAAGCAATAAAGCTCGTGGACAGCAGGTTTGACTGTTTTTATAGACAAATCAATAAAATGATAGATGATGGAAAATAACGGCATCTCAGCTGCCGATTTCTACTGGGGTTTCAAATCACGGTCTTTCACACAAACACACAACCACACAAACAGAGAAACACACATACGCACACATGAATGTAAGCTGACACAGTACAGGCTCACACACCCACATACACGCTCATTTCAGCAGAACATGTTTAAGAGGGTTTTGTTAGCACCTCAGAACCATGTGTAATGACACGAATATCTGGTTATGTTTTGGTATTTTGTGTCTCTGTGTGTTTGACAACAAATTGAGGCATGAGTTACACTTTCAATTCTTTTTATTTTGGTGTTTAAATGATGTGTGTAACTGTGTGTGTGATTGCGTGTCATAACTAACAGAGTAAATCTCTGACTGTAAATCTTTTTGAGACCAGAGGGCCAGTGTCAGGATCAATACCGAGGACAGGCCTTCCTCTGAGCACGCCACTAATTGGCTCCATTTCTACAGCGTCCTTGTATGTGTGGTTGTGAATGTATGTGTGTGTGTTTCACAGAGTATGTGATGTGTGATTTAATAACTGTGTTATTATACTCATCCAATGGAAGATTATTTTGTCCACTCAAATAAAAAGAAATGTCTTAAGTTTGTTTATTTTCTCAAGTTTTGTTTCAGGTTGTGATAATTACATTGTTTCTGTGTGTAAATGTGAGGTCATTGCTGTGAAGATCATCTCCCATTGGGCTGGGTGTCAGAATCCAGTTCTGCCTATAGTTTTTGTTTTTCATTTAAAAGCTGTTAGCATATTACAGTATTTTATCAGAATTTCATGTCATTAAAATGATCAAAAATCCCAGTGTGTTGACTGCAAAATAACTTTTTAAGCAGATTAAAGTAGCCTTTAAATGTAATGTTAAACAAAATGTTTTATTAAACATTAGCTGATAGTTCCGGTGTGTGACTAATTTATTTTACAGAACAGTCTTACAATCTTACAGGGAGAGCCCCTTTGTAGTAAAGCCATGTATTTTTCCACAACAGGCAATAAACTGAATCACTTGTACTGCCGTGCATCCATAATATGTGTTTTTCATAGTGGGAACACACTCCATTGCCCCATTGCTTCTACTATTCCTATCCTGTTCCCTGTCACTGGTGCAAAAACATTTAGAACAGCTAAGTGAAACATTCTTGGCCACATTTGCTGGGACTGTTCAAAAGGCTTTCTGGGAAATACAGGCAATGGTTGACTGAAAAAGAAGTTGACAAGGCGGAAAGTAAATGTAACTTAATTGTAAAACAGGACAATGTGATATTTAACACTGCAATAACCTTTGAAGTTCTTTATCAGGAAAAACTACTAGCATCTCACTTCTTATCCATTAAGGGAAAAAGTAGGAAAAAAACATTCCTTAACCTAACCTAGTATAACCTTTTATCTCTTCTAGGTCTCATTCTCGACACCGGCGGTCTCGCAGTAGGAGCGACAGTCGCAGCCGGCGAGGGAGCCACAGCCGCAAAAGGAGCCGCAGCCATAGTCGCAGGAGGAGCCGCAGCAGAGAGCGAGACTGCAGCCGGCGCAAGGGCCGCGACCGGGAAAGGGAGAAAGAGAAGGAGAGGGACCGAGGGAGAGACAGAGACAAGGACAGAGACAAGGACAAGAGTAAAGACAAGGCAGACAAAAAGGGGTAAGTGATGAATGTCTTTGTACATATGTTCATACATATACAGGCAGATGAACACACACACCACATAAGTGTTGTCCCAGCTCAATCTAAACCACAGGCTCCACAGGAGTACAGAGTATTTTGGTCAGCATAATACAGACTTAAATATGGAGCTCAGTCTCTGCTCCTCAACCTGTCCATCCATCACTTGATGTTTCCATCCATCAGTCCATCATTCTCTTTTTTTCTTTTATTTCCCCTTACAATCAAATACTAGGCTACATCAACCTTGCAATGTGATGTAATTCCCTCTTGCAAGAGAAGATGTCATAGAGATGTAAGAATAGATGGTAGGTAGGAGCTGCACAGGTCCAGTTTTTAGGGAACGTTTTGGTCACCAGATGATGTCTGATGTAATTAACTCCACTTTTTACCCTCTGGGCCCTCCAGCAATAAACCTGGAAACATAACATGATCACATGCATCTCTGATGTGCTTATACAGGAAGAAAAGCAACAAATGAGAGCTTCTTAATAAGATGAGAAATGTTAGCAGATTACACTGGAACCTTTTCTCTTTCAAAGGGCATAATACAAACTAGAGGTTTAGAGCAGTGAAATTTCAAACAGTGGTACATTCCTTTGCAAGTTTAAACTACCTTAAAAACCTCTATCTGCCTTCGCTACAACATCACCCTCAATCCATCCCCATCACTGTGTGCTCTAATGTAATTGAAGGTCACTGTAATATAACTAGTAGTGGTATTTGTCTGTCTTATTAAATGGCTCAGGTGTGACTATGGATCCAATAAGTGGTGCAGACGAGCTGCTGTGCTACAATACAATGCTGCAATGCTGACAAACTGTCATGGCACTTCTGGAAATTATGTGTTTGTGTGCTGTATCTTATTAACAAATGTAAAAGCTAATTATATAAAAAAAGTATAATTGATTATGGATCTTAACTGAATTGTCTTTTAACATAATGCATTCCATGTATTTAGCCCAACTAACCCAACTGTGCATTGATATAACAGGAAAATGTGCAGATTAGAAATTAGGGTTAAGCATTTACACATTTTTCAAGCTATGCCTTTTTGATTAAACTTACTCAATTTGTGGATGGTCTTTCAAATAATGATATGTTTATTGTAGTTGTTTTTAGAAAAGATAAACAAACTTTGTGAAGTAGAATAAAGAAGTCTTATTTAATACAGTTTTCATACATTTAGCTCTATTTTTTTCATCCTCATGGAGGCTTTATAGCTCATCAAAGAGGGGCTCTGGGCCAAGATTTCTAATGTGAACAGAACATGGTGATTTGCTTTTAAAGGAGAAGTACTCCGTTTATTCCAAGCTATTACATATTGCCTTTCTTAGATCAGTATCAGGAAAACAAATAACGCAAACAGTGAAATGTAAGGCCAGAAGACTATATCTATTTTCTTATTAAGGCTTCAATATCCTTCAGCATTGATAGGAATCTTTTATCTCTGACCCCGCTTTAGCTTGTTTGTGTGCACATGTGTGTGCTGAGACATACATAGTAAGTTTGTTGGTTTGTGTTTGTGTGGTGTGCATTTCCACCTGTGGCAGTGTTAATATATATTTCAAACAGTCTATCCTTCGATCAGGCCTTCCAATTTACTTTAACCTGTTTTGGTATGTTGGAATAAATTTGACTGAACCATTTGGTGCCATCATATGAGATACAGGTGACGTATAAGAACATATATAAAAACAAAATAGATAATCCCTATTTTGATTTCCTTAAATCTGAAACATGCTCTTTTTTAGCTCTAAAAACAAATAATAATCTCGCCTAAAAAATGATAGTACGCAGGTTTTTCGTCACTTTAGGTTGCAATGAGTGACAGTTTTAGGGTGATCTACATCTATAATTAATCATTCACTTGCTTGAAAAGAAGAGGACGTGGAGGATAGATTGTTAAAAACTGTAAACATGTTTTATTTAAATTTTACAATCACTGGAGCCATAGATAGTAATCAATAAAGAACTCTGCACCAGTACTTCATATTAATTTGATTGTTATATAAAAATTTCACGATATTGCAGTTTGTGGTATTTGATTTTAAGATAATATATTCTGTGACGTGATGAACTTAGCTAAAAAGACATTTTTTTCAATTTATTTTACTTTATCTGTATCATAACACTTACAGAAAAATTTAAAAAGTTTAAACTAAGTTTGTCTACCTATGGACCTTTATATGACTTTATCAGCGTCCAAAAGGTGCCTGACATGGATGCTCTTGTTATTCCCCAGGTGCTCCCAAAGGAGTTAGGTGCCTAACAAGTCCTCCTTTAGCAAAAGAAAGGCGTAAGCTGAGAGATGTTTCAGAAGTATGTAAAACAGGGCTTTCTGCAGTACATCCTGTCTATGACAAGCATCTTCGTTTTTCTCTATTCTTCTTCTACTGCTCTTAATGGTGATGGGGGCAGGGTCTTTATGTAAGCCACGATCCTCACCACTTACGCGCAAACACTGGCACATGCACACTGTAGCACCCAAACCTCATTTGCATCCAGGTTTCCTCGCTGGGTGGTAGGAGAGGAGTGAAGCAGCGTGATGTTGATGGCGGGGCGGGTTGGAGAAGAGGCTCAGGAGCTTTATAGTGTCTGTCAGGATGAAAGAGGGGCCCCTCAGAGCAGCACCCTGACACTGAATCTGTGTGTGCGCGCTTGTGTGTGTGTGTGTGTGTGTGTGTGCGTGTGTGTGTGTGTGTGGTGTTGTCGTCATTAAACATTTAACACTCCTCTAGTATGACAGCAGGCAACTTGGTACTCCAGCAGCATGTTTTCATGCAAAATTTATTGAAAAAGACGAGCTGTTGTTAAGAGATCTTGTTGCCTTTCACTAGTGGCAAAGGGTAAGTGGGTGATTGTAGGGTTTTGTGTTTGAGTGTGTGAGTGAGTGTGTTGTGTGTTTATGCAGACTAGTGTAAAGGTCAGTAGGTCAGCTTTGCTCTGTGTAATCCTCTAGCTTTTTATTTACAGAGACAACAGAAGAGCTTCCTTTAAGGGTTTAAGCAGCCCTAAAACTATTTGTTTGTGTTTATTTTGTCTTCATTGATAGTTTTTATCAGCAAGAGGTTTATTTATGTATTGTCGTAAATTCAGCACCAATTTAAATACCTCAGTGGTTTCCAGCTGATTTTTTAATCTGACATAACCTCTTAGCTAGTTGTGGTTAAGTACCCCTTCATCAACACGATCTATTCCCTTTGATTAATTTCAGACTGGATGTTACTAAACTCCATTATTTATATAAAACTAAATATAGAGACAGTACTTTTTAAATACAAAACATTATGATTTTTTTAAAGAATTTGTACTTACATTTTTAATGTTTTGGTTTAGTGTCTTTTCTTCTAGTTAAATTTGCATTCCTAATTTCACCATCTGAAGTGGAACAAACTGGACTCCATAGTTTTTAAGATATCCTTTTTTTATTTCTTTGCAGCTTGCCAACTAACTTGCACTCTTAATTGCTAGAATGTTGTAAAATGTGTTACGACTGACATTGGTAGAAAACTGAGACATACTGGCAGTTAACTTACTTAAACCAGCAGCTGCTCTACCCTGTTATCCTCAGAACTGATATTGTAGTGTAGGGCATTATTAAACAGTTACTGGTTCAGTTACTTTTTATTGATTCCTTGTGGCTCGAGTAAGGTCGGGTTCTACGTATTATTTTGTCAGTATTTTTTTCTTAAACTGGAGCAGGAGAAACAAATAATGTTAACAAGTGCACATCTGCCCCCAAGAAGATAATTGACAGAAGTATAATTTGAATGTAACAGCATGTGTCATCCAATGTTCTGACCCAATTCCCACCTGTAATTAATGAGCAGAAACACAGAAACTACAGTTAACAGATGGCTGTTCCTGCACAGAATGTGACAGGTTAAAAAAATGTTTTTAATTACAAGTCAGTAATTGAGAAGGTTTTGGCATCATTAAGTGCTGCAGAGGTTCCGGCTTTGATCAGGCTTGAAGGAATTTGGTTAAAGTATGGATGGAGTACAGTCAAAGCTCATAAAGTGAATGCACACATACACATGGGTATATGCATTACTCTCACTCTCTCCCCTTTCTACGTTCGTCACACTCCTCGAAACTCTACTCCTCCATTAAAAAATTCGTCCATCTTCAAGAGAAGACTTCACTTCTTTCCTTTGGGCGGCGTTGATGCTTTTTTTAATTTTTCTCCAACTGATCACCAAGGTAGTGCCTCGCTCCATAATCTCAGCAGAGAGGTCTGCCCAATTAGGCTGATCTCCGTGTCTGTGCTGGGTCTTAGGAGAATTGTTGGTCTATCAGCCTCAACTTCATGTCATTTGAGCGAGAAATGGGCAGAAGCCGGGCAGTGGAGGCTCAGAGGGCAGTGTGGAGACCTGTCATGGCAGCAGAAAGCCATCCTTTCCCTGTGCATGTAAAACCCTACTTGGTATAATGAGCTTTGGGTTGAAAGAAATGAAATGACTGCCTACCTTTCATTAAAGCCTTTTTTGATGTCTTTGTCAATGAAGGAATATTTTGGAGGTTCTCTCAGCAGGAGCAGCACTTCAACAGCTTCTATTGTTCATGTGTGTTAAATAGTTTATTTTATGAAGGTGGAATTTTCTTTAAGTATTTAAAATAAGGCATGTTTTCCTGACATTTTTGTCCACAGTGCCGTCCCCACCAAACCGCCCATTCCCATCTCTTTCGGTGAATGTGATTGTTTAGTAATTCCTCTCATTACTGCGTTTTCCCTAGACAAGCTAAACAGAACCCAGCCTCACCACAGGGGTCTTGTCGGGACCTGCAGGCCTCCGCTTGGCTAGCTTTGCTCCATTGCTCAGCCTTAACCTCTGGAAGCCTAGAGGCTCTGAGGCAGAGAGAAAATAAAACAAGACCCCAGACACAAGCACACACACATTTGCACTCACTGCTGTTGATTTTCTCTCCCTCCTTGCCTCACTCTGAGGAAATGATTGTCTGCTTCTTTGCCTCTGTTGAACATCTATCAGCTCATTAGTGTTGGTAATACACAGAGAAAGTAAGTGTGTTTGTGTGTGTGTTTGCGCATATGTAGCCCCTGCCTGCGGCAACCTCTCAGCCTGTTGGGAGTGTGTGTATGGGTGGTGTGGATGGGACCACTGGCTGCTCCTGCTGCTCCTGTTTTTGTGTGTACGTGTGTATGCATGTGTGCGTGTGTGAGTGTTAGTGTGAGGGAAAGTGTGTGTGTGTGTACACGTGTGTGTGTGTGTGTGTGCTTGTCTGCACTCTTGCAGGACTGTAGGCTGTGTCTGGCTCTGGGAGCGGGTCTGGGGAGGTAAGAGAGACTTCAAACACCGTCCTCGGAAGGTTAGGATACACTCACATTGACTTAAATCAATGAGCTGTAAGTGTGTGTATTATTTGTATGTGCATCAAGGGGGGTAGCCTAGTGGCCAGGAGCAAGAAGAGACATTGGTGAAGTAGAAGAAGAGTAGGTGTGCCTCTGCTTCTGTAAGTGTGTGTGTGTGTGTATGTGTAGTTTGGGTAGCGGCAGGGTGATTGGATGAGGGTGGGTGAAATAGGAGTGATGCCTACATGCAAAGGATGGACAGTGTACACACATACACACACACACAGACACACACAAGTCCCAATAGATCAACACATGCGCACCAAGAGTGGTGCAGCTGTAGTGTTTCTTGGCCCATGGCTGTATGTAGTCATTAGCTGCTTTTTTTCCACACAGATAATGAGCCTAGATTGGATAGAAAACAGCCCGGCCTCATAAACTTAATCTTCACTAAATGGTAATTTATTTACACACACACACACACACTACACTCACACACTTACACACACACAAGACAGACAAGTGCCCTGTTAAGACATTTTACCTGGTTTTTATGACCCTGCTCCGACCCGAGTGTTTGGTGGGAGAAAGTGAAAAAAACAAGAACTGCAGGTTTAATATTAATTTGCAATAAAATAATAATTTTAAAGAATGCTCATGTAACGGATTTATGAAGGTTTGGACATAAATAAGATATTAGAGCAGGATGACCAAAGTGGAGTTTGATTTTGCTAACCAGATGTAATGTTTTTTGAGGTAAAAAGGCTCTTACTAATAATTATTTTTCATTACTGTATTTGTCGAGAACAAAGTGTAAACAAATTTCAGCCATAAACCATGTTTTTCTTTGCTAGTGACTCTGCTTTCATTAAACTATAAATAATAAGTGGTGTTTAAGGTTCAAGTTTTGTTACAATTTTTTTAATAAGCAGTACCAGACATCAAATATTGTTTTACCAGAAAGGGAGTAACCTTTTTTTGGTTTTCCACAACTAGAATTCAAAATGCATAACATTTGGCCATAGATAGAAGAGGGATTAAATCCAGGATTACAGCAGGTCATAAAAGAGTCATTAAATTATATACATTTTATTAAAATACATAAGCACAGGTTTCCCATTCTTGTAGTGGCCTGGACAACAAACCAGTATTCATGTTTGTATAATTGAATCCTACAGATTAAATTTGGGTGTATTTCATGAACAGATTTGTTTAAACATATAACTGAGATCACTATCATCTGTATTATAAAATGATATTTATTTCACAAATTAAAAGATGCTTTTTTTAGGGCTGTCAGTGGATTAAAATTTTTAATCACGATTAATCGCATTAGTGTCCTGAGTTAATGCGCGACTAATCGCAAATTAATTGCAAATTTTTTACCCTGCCCTTTTACATTTACAATAAATACAAATTACTTTGTCCAGACTTTTGTCCAGAGAACCATCGGGCAAAACTTTAAAGCTAAACTTTCCGTTCAAAAGTCCCATTTCTGCTTTGTAACCATTTGCAATGTTATACGGGAGCTGGCGAGGCACAGACCGTGCTTGCATTAATCGCGCGTTAAAAAAATTAGTGCTGTTAAAAGGAGTTTGAGTTAACGCGTTATTAACGCATTAACTTCGACAGCCCTGTTTTTTTTTTTACCAAAGTGTTGAACCACAGAATGGAATCAGGTCTGGGACTCTGGAGTCCTGCATTATGTACATTATGCTTGGTAACCACCCTGCAACTCCAGCAAGGTGCGTAAATGCAGTCCTTCAATTTTAAAAATGTGGTACAGGCATGAAAGATAGTTGTGCTGAGTGTCATGAAAAACATCTGTGTCCATATACAGCATATGAACCTTGTGGTTAATGTTTTGTCATAGCTCAACAACATGCTGTGATTCTCTTTTGTACTAAGAATTGGATGTATATTTTGTACCTAGTTTAATGTTTTAGAATTGATTCACACTAAAATACTTGTCTATTTAGTAAGATTGTATCAGTGAAGCTTAAAAGCAGGTGCAGAGAATAATAAACTTTTTGTCGCTCTGACTGTCAGCTATTGTGGGAAATGCTGTATATGCCTGAGAATGACCTCGGTCTCTCTGCTCTGTGTGCACATTTGTTTGTGTAGAGAGAAAGAGAGAGAGAAATCTGGCCACTTTTAATCACAGGAGAGACACCCTGAGCGTGCGATAGAGAGCTGTGACAATCCACTTAGTGCGCTCTGTAATCTGTTTAACCATTTAGTGAGTTGTTAAAGGAGTATGCAAACACTCACACACACATAAAAAAACCCCACACTAGACACCCTGCAGGCTTTAGCGGTGCACAGGACAGTCTGCCTCCTGGACTGGGTAGCGATTCTGTGCTGTAACACATTTAGAGTTGTGTGTTTGTGTGTGTGTGTGTGAGACTGTGTGTGTTGATGTGTTTGAGACCTGCTGTAGCCACTGAGAGAAGCCAGGCCTGGAGCATGATGACAGAGACCAGACCCGGCCAAATAGAAGATCCCCCAATCCAATTACCCTGTTCCTCTCTTTTATTTCCTCTCCTCTTCTCTCCTTTCCTCTCCTCTCCTCTGCTTTCCTCTCCTTTCCTCTCCTCTTCTCTCCTCTCCTTTTCTCCTCTTATGGCCCTGTCTTAGCAGGAGCTAGTGATGGCAGTCCTGGCTGCTGTTGAAGTGGCTGGCTGTTCTGCTTTATGGATCAGAAGAGGATGCAGGCAGGATTATAAGCAGCAGGTTATGAGCAGCAAACATGACAGGCCAGCTCCGATTTAGGAGGGTTATGTAAATGTGCTTGTCGACAAAATATGTTTCTCTGCCCTCAGTATTTTCTCTCTCTCTCTCTCTCTCTCTCTCTCTAGAAAAGCTGGGTAGTTTTGGTGTGCAGGAAGCAGACTGTTGGTGAAGGCAGGGAGGGGAACTAAAAGAGAAGATTGTTATGGAGAATGATGTGTAAAAGAGACACACCGTTAATGTTTAATTTTCTCCAGACTCCAGTGCTTATTCATCTGCACCAGGGGCAAGGAAAGGTGTTGACTGAAGTCTTTATGAGAAAGTCTGAGAGTGAGAATACATTATAAAGAGAGGTGTTCTTTCTAGTTGGCAAGAGCAGACAAAGTAATACAAAACGAGAAAGATAGAGAAGACAGAGAGCGGAGAGGAGGTGAGTTTTCAGTTAGCAGAGAGCACCTTTCGTCATGTGTTTTAACCTCTGCCGCTCTGAGACAGAAATACAGCGCTGCAGGTCTTCCCTAATGGCATTGATCATTACAAGAATACCTCCTTCAGACTTGGTAAACAGCACTCCAGACATACAGTTAAGTACGATGACTCAGTTGTGGAAGTAAATATTGCCTGAGAGAAGCATATAATAATCATTCTCAGCGGAGCTTTCAAATCAGCAGTCATTTTCAGAGTTATTTCTGTCAGAAATTAGCAGAGAAAAAAAGAATTATGAGCACAGTTATGGATCACAACAGCTTTAGTATGAAAAAGATGTTATGGAAGTACTTATTTGTGACACTGATAGAGGTGCTGGTCATATAGAAGTCATATTGAACATTGAGTAGCCACAGAAAAAGTTATAAAGCCCCCCTCCTCATCATACCACCTCTCTCTTTGAGCATCAGCAACACGTACTCATTCATTTTGTTTCTGGCCTTTAAGTCTGAGTCAGAAACTTTGCTCGTTCCCTCTCCCATGCACTTTTCCGTCTTTGCAGGTTTTCATCCATCTTTCTCTCCTTTCAGTATCTCACTATCAGTCATCTCCTTTTTTTATGCACCGCTGCCTCTGTTTCTCCCTCTTTCAATGCCCAGATCTGACGGCATGGAAAGTATGTTCACTTGTGTATAAATATCTTGGGCACTGCTGTCTAATTAACAGAGGGAAATGTTTCACTTCTTTGTCTCCACACACACACACACACACACATATTGATGCAGACCTACTGAAATCTGTCAATGTTGAGCTCTTATGTGGAAAATGTTTTTAGGAAAAATGTTGCTGTATTTCAGGAAATAAAGCTGAGTAGCAAATCATGTCATTGAATTGTCAAACACATATGAATCAGGCTGAATAACGCTGTTGGAACCAATTACATTGCACGCATGTTTTTGCAGGTATACATACGTCACACGTGTGTGCGCTTGAGGAGTTTTTATTCAGCCGTGCTGTGTGTTCAGGTCGCTAATGTCGCTAAGTTGTGTATGAATGCATTGAGTGCTGAGTGACATTGTTTGATTTAACTGCAGATAAACTACTTTTTGATACCTTTCTTTCTAATACTCAAATAAAATTGTCTGAACTTGGCAACATTTTAATATAAATCAGCACATATTTCATCATAAAGTATGTAAACAAGATTCTGACGAGAGATTCAGTGCCAACTCCCCGCATGTTTTCAATTGTTGGTTCTCTGTGGTTTGGACTTTGTGTTGAGGTTCAGCACTATCAGAGTAGTTTGGGTCCTCACAGTAGTATTTTGTTTGTAAAAGTGTCAACATATGAGCTATGACACTTAAATCTGTCATAATTGCATTAGTGTGAGACCTGACCTGACTTTCCTTTCTACCATTTTTCCTTGAAGTCCACACACAAGCAATTACACAAACACACAAACGTACATACACATATGCACAGACTCTCTCACACACACACACACACACACACACACACACAACCAAACACACACACTCTCCTGACATCTCTCCCTGTTGGCCAGACTGCAGAGCGCTTAGGGCCATGTTGTTTTGTCTTCTGACGGACAGACAGACAGAGAGAAAAAAGAGCGACTTACCCCGGCCAGTGATTACGCCAGTTTGACACCACAGACATTGACGAGGGGAGGGGGGGAATCGGTACATGAAGAGAAGTGAAAAAGGCACCATAGAAAACGGTGTGTAGATGATATGAATAACAATGTACGCGGTGTGTCTCCCCGGACTCTGATAACCTGCAGACCAGAGCTTGCTGCCTGTGACAGGCTGGCCTTTGTGGCCACTTTATCCCGCCTGTACACTTGTAAGGTAGAGCCGGGATAATCGCACCTAATCTAATTAAGGCTAAAGAGGGCCATGACTGAGGCTGGCCAGAAGCAGACTGGGCACTCTCTCTCTCTCTCTCTCTCTCTCAAACACACACACACACACACACACACACACATCAACAAACACAGCTCAGCAGCAAAATCCTGTTTGCATCAGAAAAATAAGGTTGTCATATTGATTATGCAAATACGGGACTAACGGGGCTAACTGCCTCTCGGCCAGCCGGTTACAGCTGACACAGGCTAAAGGGTGAGATACAGAGAGAGGAGGAAAGGATTAGGGCAAATGTAGCTTACTGTTTTCTTTCTACCATTTTGCATGTACCACTTTTTTGTTTAGGGCAGTATTGTCCCCCTTTGCCTCTCTCTTCCGAGGTTGAGACTAACAGTGTGTATGGATGCAGACTTCCAGTATTCAGTTGACCAGTTTAAATCAAAGAGTCTTGCAATAAACATGACAAACATGAGCCCAAAAAGATGCTGTCAGTTCTCAACCAGAAAAAAAGCACACAAATCTATGTTTTTAAGTCATCAAGGTCAGTAGCAATTTTTAAAAACGGCTATTTGCAAACAAGCAAACAGACAAATATTTATAGAGACAGATCTATATATGCAGTAAAAAACTAAGATCAGAGGAGAGAAAGAAGGAGTCTGATAATAAATAGCATTTCTCGGGGCTTTGGTGAAACCAATGGTTAGATTTGTTGTAGATTCTTTTTTTTTTTTACTAGTTTTTTGATAAGTAAGTGTCAAAAATGTACCTAACTTTGGCTTCTGTGATGTCTGGGAGCCCAAAAAACATTGTTAAATGTTTTGTGCCACCAACAGTGCAAAACACAAAGATATTCAAATTATATTCCTTTACAACACAGAGAAGAACTAAATTCTTATGTTTTAAAAGCTTGAATCAACAAATATTAGACATTTTTGCCTTCATGAACGACTAAAATGATCATCAGAATTTCAGTCTACTAATCCATAAATTGATTAGTTGTCTGTGTTGGTGTCTGTGTGTGTGTGTGTTTGCACACAAATGCTGGGGTACCTGTATATGTGTACGCACTTGTCGTCAGGTGTGTGTAAGTGTGTGTAAGTGTGTGTGTGTATAGTGTGTGAAGCCAGCCAGCAGCCAGATTGCTATTTTCCCCGTCTGCCCGTATAGAAAGGCCTGCGTATTCTCTGGATGAGGGTGTGATGTACAATTGAAGGGCAGGATTGAAACTGATTACCTTGTTAACTCCTGGCACCCACTGGCAGCTTGAAATAGACCTGAGCGCCAGGGCCTGATTTGCAAATGAATTACCTCTCGCCCGGGCCTCCCCTTCCCCTCCCCTCCACTCCCCCGTCTTCCTCCCTCTCTCTCTATCTCTCTCTCTCTTTTTTTTTTTTTGGTCCATTTGGTGCCAAGATCATCTTTTTATATTGTGCCATGACAGATGCTGTGTCGGGCTGCCATTGTTCCCCATCAGTTTTTCTGGGGCCGCAAGGAGAGCCAAAAGATTTCCACATGTGATTTTAACACAAGCGTCCCCCCTGCAGTACAGCCCAGTGCTTTATTCTTTGTGTACCAGTACTGCAATCTACAGAGTTTTGGAGCAGGCGGAAATGTTGGGGAGCGTCATTGTCTCCATCTCAATAATGGAGAGGTATTTCTCTGATTAGGAAAGGTTCTAATTGGGAGGTATGAAAAGGAGCGCCGGCTATTGAAGAAACCACGGGGAAATTGATTGCTCTCCATGTCTCCCTTTTGCTTTTTTCCTCGCTCTGCCTTTGTCCTGCTCTCCCTCTATGTAACACACTAAAAAGAAGTCAATTTTCTTTAAAACTTGGCCCTAGCATTTAATTCCCCTCAGCACTGAGTTGGTGTGTATAGGCTGAAAAAGGGGGAGATATGGGCAGTCTGTAGGGAGACCCCTTCGCTCTGTGATGTTTAATGTGTATGTGTGTGTGTGAATTGGTCTGTGTCTCAATTCAGATTTTCCTGTCTTAAAGTGAGTTGAAGATAGTTCCTCAACCAACATACTACTTATGCATGATTTATACTTAAATTGCAAAATAAATGTGAACATGTGCCAGGTCCTAAGCACAGGCACACGGCCCCATCTGTCTACTTCTGCCTGAAGTAGGCACCTTTTTTTCCCTTTTATATTCAAAGTGCAACTGAGAACATATTGTAATGCTCTTGCTTAACATCTAAGATTTTGATTGGTTTATTGATATTTATTTTGGTGCCTAAGGAACACATTGGAGTATAAAAATAAAGTTTTCAGTGCTATATCTCTCTGCGGTGACAATGTTTTTAAATTACCAAAAACCTAGTTCAGCATATATCGTCAGCCCTCTCTTTAGCCAACTGATACATTGATATCAATACATTTGCAATAAGCTCATTTGGGTCTATATTATCTAATCTGCTAGAAAGATATACTGGTCCACTGTAGAAAAAGACAGTCATGAGGTATTCGCAAGAACAGAAAGGTGTGTTTGTAAAGGTGATATAAGGTTTAAATGATGTCAGGTTCTAAGTTTACAATCAAGAAGTTAAGTTTGGTTTGGGGGAAATGTTTAACATTGGATAATAAAGTAATTATTATTGAAAAACTCTCTAAAAGTTAAGCTTTGGTGCAAAGTGACAATACACCTGTTTCCTTATTCAAATGATGATGTTCATCAAGGCACACACTCTACTTTGTCAAAATAATACATCTTTTCTAAAAATGTCTATAAATTTTGTCCTTAAAACCCACTTTCTCTGCAAGTGTTTCTAGCGCTCACCTCGACTCTTCATGTGTTCTCAATGACCAGGTGTCAGATACAGGCCACATATTAACAGGTGTGTGTGCGTGTGTGTGTGTTTATCACACAGAGCAGAAAGGCTGGCCATAAACCGACTCCTTCCTTTCTTATTCCTCCTTTTCTGACTTTTTTATTGACTGCACTTAACCCTCCCTCAGAGAAACATTAAGTGCTGAATTTGTTAGCCCTACTTTTAATGGACTGCTTTTCTCCACCATTTCTCCACCATTTTGGGATTATGCTAAAGTAGAGCCCTCTCCATTGGGAAGGGGGGCTGGGGGGGTGAAGGGGGTGCTTGTGAACCTGCAATTGTAGGCGTGCATGTGTGTGTGTGAACACATGCTGAATTACATAGAAAGCATAGAAGCATAGGTCT
The DNA here is from genome assembly GCA_029814665.1 of Acanthurus lineatus. NCBI lineage: Eukaryota > Metazoa > Chordata > Actinopteri > Acanthuriformes > Acanthuridae > Acanthurus > Acanthurus lineatus. The sequence continues at coordinate 14,504,481 of JAPZDV010000024.1, read as the reverse complement.
GTGTTTTGTTCCCTCTTGTATATACTGCATGGGAGAGTGACAGCCCCTGACTTACCCCTGCATTATCCCTTCCTGTGAGTGTGAGTGTGTGTGTCTCCCCTCAGCCCTCCTCTTAGCTGTATAAAACCCTGAGAGGTAGCTCTGATAGTACACACACAAGAATACAATTTCAATTTCAATTGGCAGTCCTGTTAAAAAGGAGCTATGGAGATGGCAATCAGGCCTGGGGGAAAGCTGAGCTCCTTGTATTATTGTGCTTGTGTGTGGGTGCGTGTGTGCATTTGTGTGTATGTGTGTTTCTGTGTGTGTGCCTGTGTGTGTACCTCTTCTGCTTAATTTCAAGCTTTTGCTTCTATTAGTTAAACAGGCAGATGTCACTGATGTGGGCTGTGTATTAGTGCTTTGTCTGTTCATTGTGTGTGTGTGTGTGTGTGTGTGTGTGTGTGTGTGTGTGTGTGTGTG
>JAPZDV010000024.1:14484726-14503919 GCA_029814665.1 Acanthurus lineatus | reverse complement strand
TTTTTGTGTGTGTGTGTGTGTGTGTGTGTGTGTGTGTGTGTGTGTGTGTGTGTGTGTGTGTGTGTGTGTGTGTGCGTACATGCGTGCAGGCTTGTGTGTATGTGTGTGCCTGCATGCTCCTGATCTTGTGTCCCCATCACATTGACTCTTTAATAAATATGCCTGCCATTCTATCAGCAGTCAAACAACATATGAATGCTCAATGACACGCTTGACAAGGCATGCAACTGTGGCAAATGGGGTTCACACACACACACACACACACACACACAGACACAGAAACACACGCACCCACACTTATGAATGATGTCTCTTTCATAGCGTTAGTGTCCCATCTTCCCTTTGCTGCTCCTGCTATTCTCCTCACTATCTCTGACTCCTATCATGTCGAAGGCTGAGAGGCAGCTGTAGGCCAAAAATATTATTTCTGTAACTCAAGTATAAACAAAAAAAAAGATAGGTACCCTTAAGTAGGAAAATAAAAAGCTGGTCATAGGTTTGTTATGGCTGTAAAAACTCATATGTTGTCAAACACAGCCCTATAAACAACTGATTTGGAAAATAAAAGCCAGATTATTGGCTGATGAAATTAATAGTTGCAGTTCAGCATAATGGCATCACACTTGTTAACCTGAGAGAAGCTGTTTTTGATAATATCAAATTTAACATCAACTATAACTCCTGGGGGAAAATATGTCTTTTAGTGAAGTAAAATTTAGAACAAACAGGAATGCAGACACGCAGGCTTGTGTGTTTAAAATATAAAAAATACATGCACAACATGTATATTTGTAGTTTAAACAGTAAACTTGGGGTATTTTTTCTCTGGCTAATAACACCATCAGCCCCTTTTAGTTGAATGAGGAAACAAATTATCTGCTGAGTCATCATAAGCACTTAACAGTGTTAGAGAATTATTCATTGTTAGACCTGGCCTTTGGCTGTCGTAGGGGGAAAAGAGAGGAAGAGGACACTGTAAAATATCTCAAACCTTACACTTAGCTCTCAAATTTTTATTAGAAAATTTCCATCATAGAAGTATGACAGCATGTAATGATTTTTTACAATGAGTTAATATATTTAAGGGAAGATGTTTTAAATGTTGCTTAAAGGTCATGGCAAGACCTTCTTGCTCAAACCAGGTATGATGGAGCCATTACAGAAAAAAAAACCTGTCAGTGTTGTGGTATTTCACCACGTTTCCACAGTGCAGGGATGTGAATGTAGACATAATTATGATTGAGTAGTAAACCTGCCCTTACTGCCCACTGACAGGCAAGTGGTTGCTCTCACATATAGAGGACAGCTAAAGGGGTTAACATGGTCAGTGAATGAGAAACGGTTAAACTATGTAAAGTATGACGTGGTAAACCTGGCCGGTAGTGGACAGTGAAAGGGTTAAAGCTTCCACACTCAGGACAGCAGGCCTGAGAGGTAATGCATGGCTGATGAGTTCTGGGCTAATGGGCAGCTCTGTTAGCTGGAAATCAAATGACTGCCTCTGCATTTTAAGTCCCTCTGTCGCCTCCATTGACTGACTAAAGATATTTATCTCCGCCGTGTCAAGGGGTGGGGGGTGGAAGAGGAGGAGGGTTCGAGTAAAGAGAAGAAGAGGGAAAAAAGGAGAGGAGGTGAGGGAAAGACGGGGAGGGCATTTCAGAAAAACCTGAAGACCTAATGCAATTATTAGAAACTTGACCACAAATGACAACTCATCTGGTTCTGGCCCTGTAATTAATTGTCTGCTAGCAGGAGCGCAGAGGTTTGGGAGGGGTGAGGGGTGAGGAAGAGAGAGCAGAGAAAGAGAGGCAGGTAGGTGATTGGGAGAGGGTAAAATGACAGGCAAAGACAGACACAGAGAAGTAGATGAGGTAAGATGAGGCAACAGCTTAAAGATCCTTGTTAAAGTGCGAGAGACAGTGGAACAGAACATGCACTGTGAGTGATGGCAGCTTAGAGAATGCACAGGTGAGATGGAGGAAGGAAAAGTGTGTGATCTGAGTGGGTAAAAGGGGAGAGAAACAAAGGAGATTAAAGTGTGAGCATGTGAAAAGTGAAGACGGTGATAGATCAAGTGAACATGTTAAATTGGTCATATTGACCTCTCAAGGACTCAGTTTAAAACTTGCTCTTGTTTGTCTAGTTTAACGCAATTGACCTTGAATAAATAACAAACATTTTGTGAAGCAACGGCACATTACTCTCTATATTTTCTATGTCTCTCTGAAATTATTTGTGAAGCACAATATATGAACTGGATTTTATGGTAATTGAAGACAAGGAGGAGAAGCCCAGAAACAAAGTTAATTTAGCTACCTCAGTTTCAGGGTCCTGAAACCTGCACCTTTGTTGTTGTTAAAAGTAAAACATATGCTTATCCTATTATAGCAAGTCAAAGTGTCTGCTGTGAAAAGGGCCTATTGTATCGTATTGTATTATTTTCCCAGTTGAAATCAATGGTTAAATGGTTAAGCATTACATTTATTTTGGCAGACTTTCTTCAAAATCAACTCACATTTTGAAGAGCATTTGAAGTGTCTCCAAAATGTATTTCTTAGTTACTTACAAAGGAATCCCACAAACTTGATTTTTCATTCTGAATTTATTTATATGGAGACTATTTTGTGCTTAAACAGTGCATGAATTTTATGCTTAAAAATCTGCACAAACCCACGTAATGGGTAAAGTCACCAACCAAGCCATCAACCCTTCCATCATCATCAGAGCTTTAGCTACTCACAATTAAAAAACAACTATAAATTTCACTTAGAAACAAATTTTCATAGTCTTACTGTTGCAATGGTATCAGCTTTGTAGGCTGTAGTTCTTGCTTGCAAAAAAATTATATTTTGACAGTTTGAAGCACTGAGTATGATTTTTAAGATGCCCCAAGTTCAATTTCTTGACTGAAAAGAAAAACAACAAATATGACGTGACTGCCACTCATCACACATTGAATGACGAATCACTGTCTGTCTGTTTTAATTCTTTCCTGCCATGTTCTCACTTTATCTCTTCTTTCATTGCTCTCCAACCTCCGTCCCTCTTTCCCTCCCTCCCTGCTGTGTGCCTGGGCTATAATGTGCTCCTATAGTTGTAGTAAGCAGGCCACAGTGTCTCTGAGGCCTTGTGCTACACCACCATTACTATCTGGCTTGCCTCCACTACAAATTGGATGAACAGGCACTGACACATTTTCAATATTATTACATTAAACCAAGTGGATTTTGATTGATAACCTAATATTGGCCTAATGCAAAACATCAATCATGGCAAGTATATTAATTATTTAATATTGTGGCGTAATTCAGAAATCGATGCCGCCTCTGCGTTGAAGGCAAAGAGAACGGAGGGAGGGAGAGGGAAGAGAGCGATAAGGAGAAAAGGAAAGCTCTGTCCCTGAAGACCTCGGCAGATTATATGATGTTTTGAAAAGAGAGATGATGTAAAATTGTGTGTGTGTGTGTGTGTGTGTGTGTGTCTCAGCTGTGCGTGTGTAATGGATAGAGCGATCCCTCCGGCCCTGGTGCGGACAGCGCCGGACAGCTTGCCCTTGATAAAGTCAAGACAACAGATGACAGAGTAAATAGATTAAATGCAAGTGAAGAGCTTAATAAAGGTTGGATCATGAAAAAAGGAAGTGGTTACAGAAAAGGAGTGCGAGGGGAGAGAGGGGAAATAAAAAAACAGAGGAAAACGAGTAGAGGAGGAGGGATTGAGCGCTGTGTCTCCCCTGTGTTAGATTGTTTCTCACTAATTGCGCTTCATTAGCGGATTACACACACTGTCACCACGGTAACAAATGTCTTGCTGTCTGGTTGCCGGGCGCCCGTCATGTATAATGAATGTGGCGGGGTGTTTGTCAGAATGTAATGTAATTACAGCTAGATGAAGTTTGCCTTAAGTGGTTGACTTGTCTGCATGTGGCTCACTGACAGAGCACTGAATAAACAAGCAAACATCCTTTCTTCATGACTCCTTTTTTCTTCTCTTACAGCCGTTTCTAATATTTATGTTTGGAATTACTGTCATTCCTTCATGCCATTATTTAGAAATGTTGATGATGTGGGACTGGCTTAGGCTTGTGGTCACACTGGGTATGGGACCTGGCCTGATGGTGGGGGGGTTGGATGGATGGATGGATGGATGGGTAGAGGGAAGCAGGGGAGGATGGGATGGATTAGACAGTATGTAATTTTAGAGATGGTGTAGATTTACACTGTGATGCTGCTGGCTGCATTAGCAACTGAAGCCTGTCGATAAGCCTTCCTCCTCTCAGCACACACACAGACACACAGAGAGTAAAACGCCACGGCCAGGGTGGAGTTGTCAGTAATGGGGGCCAGAGTTGGATGGGGAGGGGGTTGCTGGGATCGGGGACGGAGGCTGTTTGTGTTCTCTTGATCTGTTGATTTCCACTGCTGCTAATTTGAAATGTGCCAAAATTGCATCTATTATTTACTGCCAATTTGCTCTTTTTAAAACCGGCTGCCCCCCCACCCCCTCCTCGGCTCGCTCACCATTCTGCCGTTGCTACCCTGATAATCACACACACATTTTTTATTAATTCACAGATAATAAGCTCCGAGTTTTCTCTCTGTACTTGGAAATTATTATTATGACTGCCAGCAGTGTGGCGACAGTATTAGTTAACCTCTGTCTGGTATTGATGCAAACACACACCAATGCTCACAGCACATCCGTCCAAAAGGTTACATGTAGAATAATTCTTAATTGATGTTATTTTATTTTATTTTTTTACTTTTAATCAAACAAAACTTTTGATTTCATCAAGATCAATTTCTTCCATTACCATTTCAATCATGCTTCACTTCCATAAAGAGAAACATTGTAACAAATGCTGACTGTAGCTCAGCCAGAGCTGAAACAATTAGTTGTTTCCTCAACTAGTCCTTTAACCGACAATTTATTGGCATGGACACCACGCATTTTGGTCTTATCATTTTGGGCATTTTTTGCTATTTGCTGACATTCTGTAGACCAAACAAAGAATTAACAAATTTAGAAAATAGAGAGTAGATTAATTAATAATGAAAAATGCTGAAAATTGCTCTCCTAATTTCAGTCAGAAATGTTTATAAAGCACATTAAAATAGTTTGTTTTTCTGTTTCTAATCTGTGCACTTTTTTGTGTGTGTTTTTCTGTGGCTGTGTGTGCGTGTGTGTCTGCAAAATGTTCTTTTTATTAAATGACGTTTTGTGTCAGCACTTTATTTACAGTGGGGGAAATGTGTTGTTGTGTTGCAGGGACGCCGGGAACATCAAAGCCAGATTAGAACATCTGGTAAGTTCTATTTGACACCCCTCTTTTATCCCCCCATACACACACACACACACACAAACGCACAAACATACACACACACAGGCGCACACAAACACACATGCACACACTTTGATATCTGCATTCCTAATGAAACCTCCGGAATTGAAGCTGAATACCTGCAGTTAACAGGCAGGGAGAGGGAGAGGCAGAGAAAACAGAGAAAACAGGGATGGAGGGAGGGTAGTGTCTCCCCGCGGGCCCGGTCCAGCTTTTATATTAGTGTTTCATTTATCCTCAATTCTCCCCAAACACACACACACACACACACACACTCACAAGCGCACAATATCCGCTCTGTTCTGTCTCATTTAGCTGTGGATGTTTTGCAGGATTTTTGCACGTGTGCATACCTGTTTGCACATTGGTAAATGAGAGAAGAATATTTTTTTTTACCATTCGACTGTTGTTACTGTTAGAGCCATACACACACACACACACACACACACCCTCTCCTTCTCCCTCTCCCTCCCTATGCCAGCATGGGGTCTTTCCTCAGTCATCTCCCATCCATGCATGGAGGGCCTGCTGGAAACGCTCTCCTGGGACAGCCCTGAAAATTTAATGGCCAACGTTTCCAAGATTTCTCTTGCTACTTGCTTTAATACGAGGTCAGAGTGCCGTGCAACAAAGTGAAAAGGTTCTCACTCCTCTTTTTGGGCGGGAAGGAACCAAGGTTTGATGTGCCCCATCTTCCAGGGGATGAATTATAGAGAGGGGTCAGCGAGGGTCCCGGCTCTCTGTGGATGTCACATGCCCTCCCTCCCTTGCCTCGCTGCATACTAAACCACAGCTTCCAGCACCCTACGCAAATGACCCCCCGCCCCGCCATGCGCTACGCAAATGACCCTGAATATACCACACAAATGACTGACCCCGAAATTCAAACAGTTTGCAGTAACTCTCCCCTTAAGCAAGAGGCAGATCAGACAAAGTTGGTTACAGAATTTGACATTGTGAAGTTCAGTCACAGAGTTTTCTTTAATATTTTTATTGATTGTATTCAGAAATGTAATAGAAGTGAGATTAGACGAAGGAAAGAAATGAGTTTGCCTGTATTTTGCTCATATTCACATCAAAACTGTTTAGAGTTGCACACATTTTGCTTTTAATACTGATACACTCACAACTGACAACCTTTTTTTTTACCTATTTGTTGAAATTTTGGATTGTATTTACAGTTTATAGATTTCTCACTCAGCATACAGACACTTGAATAATATGATGGACTCTAAATATAGTGCATGGTATAGTAATGGTCTAGTTGGGGCACAGAGACGTTTGTGGGTGGGTCTGTAGGTGTGATTGATGTGGTACTCTATAAAAGGTGGTGTGTGAATTATTCAAGAGAAGATTACATGCATAAACAGCATTAATCAATATGTGTATCGGCAGTTATATCTGGGCAAACATTAGGCAGTATGTGTCTTATGTTGAGATGAGTCTTCCTCTCAAAGGTAAGTGATGGAGAGTAAATCCGACTCATCTGTTTGCCAAAGTTGCCTTGAATTGTGTGTAACTCTTCCTGTATTATCATGTTATACTCATTTACTGTATGTAAACACAACAGTTGTCATATAGAGGAACTGGATTGTCTTTTACACAGTAATGTCCCAGCTGGGAATGGTGTTGTACATGTGATTATATTTGCGCTAATGTTATGTTTCTTGGCAGGCATTAATGCAGCCACTTTGCATTTGTTTCATATGGTTTTTTTGCATTAAGTGGACCTATAGGGACAGATTAGAACAAGTTTGTGTTTAATTCTTACTAACTGCTGTGTTTTTATCAGGGTTGCTCAGGAGTTAAACATTGCACACACAGACACACACAAACACACATTGGTATGTTTACCAGTGCATTTTATTTGTATGCACGTCTCTGGGAATTTGAATACCTGAATACTGAGTGTTTGAATTTATGGGTGTGTTTATGCTTATGGGGAGATTGCACCCCAGTAGTCAGCTGCCTGGAGAGTGCAAGACTCTGATTACGATTCGGGATGGAGAACCGTAAATAAAAAGGCTTGTCTCCCTCTGAGGTAGAGTCGCTGCGCTGTTCGAAATGTTGTTTCGCTCTAAGCTTCACACATATATAAACCTGTAGATTTCCAAACAGGCATTTATGACTCTGTTGAGTTTTGATGTACTGCACTTAAGATTAGTGCATTTACCATAATGACCTTTACCATGATGTTGCTCAGCATAAGACATATTATCAGCTAACTTGAATCTGGCACTTATCAAGTTATCCCTTTTTGTTTTTAGGAATGATAATTTACTTCATAATAATTAAATTAAATCATTTGCACTATTTGTCTGTAACTGTTCCATTGTTTATTCATAACAAAAATAAAGATTTTCACACAGATGTGACAATCAAGCTTCTGTTCAAATAATTTTTATGCTTGATTTTTCATGATTAATACTAATGTTACCTCCTCCTGTTAAGTTAACAGCCTGAGTGAATGACTGCTGCAGTAATTAGGTGGGCAATTAAGATGTATGTGGTCTGAGGTTTGTTGTATTATTTGTGTTTGTTTTGTTTCTGTTTTTCAGCAGATTGACTGAATGTGATCAGTGGCAATGCACAGAAAAAGACTGAAGCTAATTGCTCCCAGCGCTCTGCGTTAGTTTCTGCTTTTGTACACACACGCCTATACACGTCCAAGCACACACATACACAGACACACATGCAACATGCACACACAAACGCTGAAGTTTAAGTCAGAGGAATCACGTTGCTCTGGGAGAAATGGAGCGATAGTGAAAGAGGTGGCCTACAGCAGCTAATCAGTCCAGATGCACAGCTTCTTAGAGAGAACTAGAGGAAAGCCAGCAGCTCAATCAATACATGAAGAATCAGCCTCATCAGGATTACTGGCTCAATCAGCAGCTGTACCCATCGTTCTACCATGCACACTGCCCGAGGAAAGATAGAAGAAGTGAGAGGGGTGTAGAGGAAGAATAGGGGAGATACGTTATCAGTCCTGAAATGTAAGCTTTAATAGACGACATGGTGGAGATCAGGAAAGGCTGTTTTACAGGTCAGTTCAGGGTTGCAGGTTGAGTTAGGGTCACCAGTCAAAGCTAAAATCACACATCTGTGTGTCACTGGAGAATTTGCATTAGGGATATTTTGTCCTTTTCCAAAAGCAAATAACAAAATCCTTTAAACTTTTTCCATATTAAAAGTATATTTTTAATTTTGTTATCAACAGTCACATAATTTCATTTTAACTGTTAAACATAAACTACCCTAAATGTAGAGAAAAAAATAGCCATAGTTCCAAAAAATAAAAGATATCATGAATTTGAATTACAAGACATCTTAAAACGTGAACAGTATTTTGCCAATTCATGTTACTTTATGAATCCTTCGTACATTAAAATCATAGTTATTTTGCAGTGCAGCCATTAAGTGTTTCTGCAACACCCAGAAACTTAAGTTTATCTTTAACTTTAGTGTAGTGACCATCATTCTTGCAGCAGGATCTCTGACCGCCACTTTTTCCAATAGAATATGCAGTTCTTTCAGTCAGCTGAATTACTCCATCTGACTCTTACATCTGCTGCCTAAAGTTGTTCAAACTGCAAAGAGAAAAATCAATTGCTTTCCTTTTTAGGTGTCTGTCCCACTACTGATGCTGTAAGCTAATGTTGAAACCCAGTGTGTCAGTAATTTGAACTGCTATTGCTCAAATGGCCTGTAAAACTTTCCTGGGTCAGTATATCTATTACTAGAAATGGTCAATAATTTGTCTTGCAGTCAGGGTAACACTGACTGAGTAGCATAGTCCAGGGAAACATCACATGGCTACACCCACTTACAGAAAATTATGAAACACTCTCTTGAAGTTGCTCAATATTGTTTTAAATTCATGATCATTTAGGAATACTGTCAGACAACAAAATGGAAAATATTTTTTTTTAATAAATAAAAATACTCAATAAAGTTAGAATTTTGCTCTTGGAGCATTTGCTTCTGCAGGCACTCACAGTTCTCCTTATTTAATGTGAAATATATTATACAGCATCAACAAATTATTCAAACAAAGATGAAAGAGGAGGGATTTGTATTATCCTAACAGGTAGCATCACCAGATTGCAGTACACATGGCTTGCTTCAGGGACGGCTGATGTCGTCCAAGAGTCCCTTAGTGAGTTGAAGAGTTTACGGAGGCAAAATACTCTTGTTGGCCTGCTGACAGATAGGCAGCAGCAGCTGTAGACAGGACAACACGCTCAAGCAACATAAATGTGACAATCCTGGCTTCATTGAATATGGCAGTGAGTAGACCCGGGATCATGTCAGTTTAAAATACAAAAAGCTGAGAAAAGTCAAGAGGTGTGAAAGATAAATAATCATTTCTTTTCCTTCTTCTGCTTCTGCTTTTACTGTTAGACTTTGTCTCCTTGTCAGACATTTTCTCTTTATGTCTCACTTTGTCTTTTTCTTTGCACCTCTGTCTCTCTGCCTCTCTAATATGATTGTATAGGATAAAACAGCTGAAAACAGCTCTGAGAGAGAGAGATTTTGGGCAGATAAAAGATGGGAAAGGAGTGGGGGTGATAATCTGCAAACAGATTTCCATGCTTATTACACTAATGATTTCATGATATTTGATGTGGCGGCGGGGGTTGGGAGGATGTAGAAGCTCGGGTGGAGGGGATGGGGTGGACTCTCTCTCTCTCTCTCTCATCCCGACGTAGCTGCTAAATGATGGAGTAATTTGAGTGACCTCTGGCATGGGGCAGGCCCAGACGTAATTGCATGTCATTCTGGGATGGAAGGAGGGAGGGGGGGTCTCCACAAAATACAAAGAATCCCCCCGTCATTCCCTCATTTCTTGAATATCACTTGTTTTCTGTGTCTCCCTTTCACATCGCCGTCTTGTTGCCTGTCTCACCATGGCTCACTCCTCAAGTGTTTCCAAAAAACATTAAAAAAAATAAATAAAAAACAGACCCCCCCCACCCAAACAAAAGAAAGATTGCATTAATTTTCAAATGATGATATTACATTAAGCGCAGAGATCTCATATATCAAAACGTGAGAACTACTCCCTTACTGTATGTGCTTCATCTTAATGGTATCGCTGGATGTCAAGGGCATGGAGGAAATTAAATCGGAAAGTGCAGATAGACCAAAGAAGATATTATCTCTGGATGATTGCAGTTTTGATAGGTATTCCAGTGAATTTCATTTTCTCCGGATGGGGAGAAGATGAGTTAGCCTGCACATTTGCTCATTTTTCTTCTACATGATTTATGTGAGTTGAGTATACCCCCCCCCCACACACACACACACCCCCACCTCCCCCTTTATCAGGAACACATACATGCATGCACACCCGCACACACACACAGGTTTGTAAATTACTGCCTTAGAGTTGTATCTTGGCTGGGGCAGTTTACATCGTTGCCTACTTCTTGTATGGTTGTATGTGGGTGAACCACAATGTGTGGGTTTGTTGTGTTATTGTTTGCACGTGCATGTTTGTGGTGTGTGTGTGTGTACACTTGTGTGTCTGAGATAGCAGCAGAGCCATCAGCGGGAATGATTCCAGGGAGACGGGGGAGTGTCATTACTCAGACTTGTTTACATTCTAAATACGTAATGAAATCTTGTTGGTAATAATGACGGGAATAAAAGTTTGGGAAATTGTAAAAGTGGTGAAGTTTGAGAAATGAGCCCCGGCCTGTGAAATAGCATTTGGGGGCAGGAAACGACATTATTATGCAGTGCTCCTGCCTGCCTGAGACATGAAGATGAACTGCTGGCGGGCCATAAAATGCTGTTAGCCCTAGCCTGAAGTATGGCACATTGTAAAAGAGCCCTGATCCCATATTGCCATTATATATAAAAGTATAGCCATACACAACATTATTTTTCATATAAGATGAGCTCAGATACAGTGGCTCGGGCCCCTCAAATACGTACACCGATAGGCAGATTTTTTTTCACCTTCTTATAAAAATATAAATAAACATATTGCCATGGAACCCATCTCTGCCCTGATCTTATAGACCTCGATATTAAAAACAGAAATATTGCATTTTCTAGGGGCTCTGTTTCCCCCTGTCCTCTTTTGGGTATGGGATATATCTATGTGTTTGTTTGGGGGGCATGGAGGTGGAGGAGGGGGGACTCAGAGGAAGAGGAGAAGATGAGGAGGAAGCCAAGGCGAGATGCAACAAATGAAAGAAAATGGAAACAGATGAAGACCTTAAAAATATAATGAGATGAATATTGAGCATATCAACTTGAGCATAAAGTCAGTTAGTCGGGGTGGGTGCATGTGAGCGTGTGTATTTGTTTATTGAAACCTTACTGACAGATATCACTACTTACAGTGATGTAATTTAGATTAATGTTAAAGTACAGAATTTTGTCATTGATGTCTCATGAAGCTCAAGAGAGAGTTTTAGAGTCATCTGAAATTGTCCAATGAATTTATTATAAACCCTCATTTCACTCGTGTATCATTTGTTTATTCAGATTCTTTAGATTTAGGTTAATCATATGAAGCATGAAACAAGAATTAGATGTGCATTTAGTTCTATCACACTTTTTTTAAGATTGGTTTTATAAGAATTAACAGATTTAAAAATTTTCTTTATGTGAGGGGATTTGTTTTTTTGTTTTGTTTTTTTAATAAGTGTCTAAAATTCACTTTTTTCACTTTTGAGGACTGGTAAAGTCTCTGGTAAAGTTGTTTTAGAAGACAAAAAGTCATGACATGTTAAAAATGCTATCAGTGAGAAATTCACCATTTTCTTTGCATTGCTCTAACAGGCTATTATTAATCTGCTGACCCACAATACTTTGCTTTGCGTGGTAGGCCTCAGGCCCTCTAATAATGATAATAATAGCCCCTCGAACCAGAGTATGACTACAAATAGATGAAATTTCCTGCATGCAGAACCTCATTATACACAAAGTGGCATTGTTTTTACCAAGCCGAGTGAGTGCTATTTATTTTTTTAATGGGATGTGTTTATTTTTGACAGAAGCGACAGACGCTGGGCACTTAGACTCCACTAAGCAAGTCTCATTGTGTATGTCGTCACTGTGGTAATGTAAGCGAACAAGCTGGAAGCCTACTGTGAGCATACTGAACTTCCTGCTGCATTTAGGACAAGCACTGGCCTGAGTCAAGCAGGCATGGGCATCCATAATAGTTATAAAAGTAATATCTTTTTGGAAGGTACTTGAAAGCAGGATTTTTGTTTAAAAAAAAAAGTGTTCCTCTACACATTTACGCAGAGAGAAAAGAAATACATTGCCCAAGTTGTTTATAATAAGACGCACACCATGTTTAAATTTCTTTAACACATATGCATTCAGAAAGGGCTCCTACTGTCATCAAACGTTTTTGCAATAAGGCACAAAAGGCAGATCACTTAAAGCTTGGAAACATAAAAAGCTGAAGTACCAACAGCTTGCTTTTTTGTGTGCAGATATGCAGGACTTGAGTCTCTCTGTCACGTGTTTATTTTATTTCATTTGTTTTTTTTAACTCTTTACAAAACTATTTGTCACTTTTCATGTGTACAACCGAAAGCAACATTATGAGAATCCCTGAAGAAGAACAGTGTGAAATAAAATTAAATGAAATGAAAGTCAACCCTTGAGCATACGTTGGTGTGATAAGAACTACCAAAAATTATAGAAACCATCTTTGTGAAAAAAATGTTTAGCTTGTACTTTGTTTATTAGTTTGCGCGTGTCTCACCCGCTTACATGAAGAGATGGAACTATGACCTATGCTGTGGCTAGACACCGGGGGCTATTGAGATATTTTGGCTTTACCTCCTAGGAGCTATTTTCCTTTTTTTTTTTTACAGTAAATGGGCATGATTAGTGAAGTAAGTGGTCATTTAATCGCCCTCCTTGTCTGCATGTCAATATGTCCCTGACTGAGACACTGAGAAACTGTTTCTAATGAGCAAGCTGGCCAGTATCACTCTGTATGTGTGAACGGATGATTGTAAGACATAGTAAACTTCTGTTGTTAAGGAAACATCACTATAGTATAAAAGTAGTCAATTTACTGTAATGTGTTACAGTCAGTTGACTACTTTACTTTTTCCATTTAATGTACAGTATTTTATAACAAAACAACATTTTACGAAAAAAAAGTCACTACATTTCAAATTTTTCATAGATTCTTTCTTAATCAAGAAGAAGAATACAGATATAGAGAGACCAAGAGACAGACAGGATGAAAAATCATTTTTAAATTCCTTCCTCAACTTCTCTTCCTCACTTTCTTCCATTTTTTGTCTGCAACATTTTTTGAATTTGAGCTCCGAAGAAAACAAACACAACTTTGTCTGTCTGCTTTGTCTTTTGTCCCCCTCTGCCTGTTTCCCCTTTCCTCACAGTGTGATCATTTAAAGCCCCTGTAAGGAAAGCACTGCTGGTTTTCAATACACACTCCCACCTTGCTTCAGCTAACACACACACATAAACACACACGCAGAGTCCCTCTCTCTGTGTCTCATGTTTGTTTGTGTCGGGAAGGCACAGTTCTAATCACGGGGCAAAGCCACTTCAGATGCAGCGGGTGCCTCTCTCCCAGTGGGGGGAACACAGATCTGCCTCTGGGGAGCACAATTAACGCCTTTTTATTGTTTACTAATGAATTACACACTGAGAAAGCAGGCATGCGTGTGTGAATTAGAGAGAAACATAGAGATTTGTTGAGAGGCAAAAAAAGCAATGCACAGTGTGTATGTGTGTGTGGGTGGGTGTGTGGATTGTATATCTTTATGTTTGCTTAGTTGTGAGAAGACTTTTGTGTATTTTCACTTGTGATGATAATTTGACATAAATTAGCCTGTGTCAGCCTCCAATGACAGGAAACATAAACCTCTACTGACTTTTTTTTTCTCACTTTTCTGCACTTATTTAATGGGTCATTCAATGCAGAATCACACATACTTGTATTGTCTACTGTGTTGTTCTCTACTTAAACTGAAAAACATGACCACACTCCAGTCATTGATGTTAAAGCAGGTGTTTTTGCACGGTTGGAAAATTATTGGAAATAATTATTTTGACCCATTAGCACCTTTAAAAAAAAAAAAAAAGTTGTTTGAAAGTTTCAGCAGTATCAGTGAATGCAGCGGCATGTGATTCAGTGTTGAATTACCCACAGCTGGCAGTACTGTGTGTGTGTATATGTGTGTGTCTGTGTGCGCGTTTGCATTGAGGGCGCACGGATTTAAACGTGCCTTTAGGCCAATGTAAACAAATGCTAATGTAATTACCGAGGGGGCGTTGTGATAAACTGTAACTAAGATGATTGCAAAGCACACAAAGATCAAGTTAGTTAAGCTGTGATGTGTTATTGCCTTAAATGAGGGGTTGCACCAAGACTGATTTCTATGTTGTTCTAATTGTTTAGAGCTAAGCCCTTTACTGTGTAACTATGTTCAGATCCTGCCCAGGACTTTTACTCTGTGGCATGCAATTTTTCCTTTTGCTGGTAAAACTGTTTCTATGAAGGAAAAGATGCCAAAAAGCAAGAAAATAGATGAATTTTGCCCTTCTAACTTCTTCAAAAAGGAAACGGAAAGTGTGTGTGTGTCTTCGTACGTGTATGTGTGCGTGTGTGTGTGTGTGTGCGTGTGTGTGTGTGTGAGTGTGTGTTAGAGTGAAGGCCTCGAGTATTCTTCATCTTCTTGGGCATAATAGTGATTAGTAATTTCAGCTGTCGAGCTGTGCCAGTCAGTGTGAGCATGATCCACCTTGCTACAGGAGGTGCACACGCACACGCACACACCCATGTTACATTAAGTGTGCACCAGTCTGTCTGCAGTGCCTTGATGTGCGTTCCATCTAGAACACAGCACCCTGACATCGCCACATTAAAGGGGGTCATTATATTTCCCTGGCTGCCACCGAAAAGTGACGTTTTTACAAAGTGACACGTTTACAGTTTGATAAATCAGATTTTTTGCTGTGGGTGGGGTGGGGAACCAGGAGGAGGAATGGTGGGAGGAAGAGCAGGGTTGTCTGTGGAGGAGGAGGAGGAGGAGGAGGAGGAGAAGGAGGAGGGAGGAGGGAGGAAGCGCTGCCTGTCAGCGACGCCCCGGCCCTGTCGTCTAAATGATGCTCCCAGGCAGCAGATTCAGATCCCATCCCCATTAGCATTTAATTTCTCTCTAATCCTACACACAGTCTGCACCGCTGCATGGTAACGAGGGCCGCTGTGCCATGGCAGCACCGGAAAAAAGCCTCCGAGAGCAATCTGTGAGTGCGCTCGCCTTTTACAGCTCCGCGCCCTGTCGTAGCCATCATTCTTTCTTGACAATTAAGACCCTCAAATCTAATAGCAGTGATATTGGAATTACAGCGAGCCCCTTTCGAGGGCATGTCAGGAAAAAAAAAAGGGTTGCCCCTCCCAATACAGCTGTCAAAGCACAAGGCCCTCCTCCTGTTCATGCCCGCTAAGCGTTTCTGATGCACACACACACACTAACACACACTCACACACACAGGATGGGAAGGGGAATATGTTGAGTCTTTGGCTGTGATCTTTGTAAAATGTGCTCTCTGTGCCCTCTTATCCAACTCTCCAAAGACTTGTTACAGCAGCTTTTGTTTTCTCTCTTCTCCTCTCTCTCTCTCTTTGTCTCTAAATTTCTCTTCATCTCATCCTCATTGATTCTCCCTGGTGTGTCAGGGATGTTGTTGCTTTCTGTTTTTCACAAGCAGAGCTTTTACAGACGACTAGACTAGTAGATTGGTGAAGTTGTCCCTCGGTGCTCCATAAGGACAGTTTCACTCTAATGGTTGCAGTTAAAGATTATCATGGGTAAAATATATTTCAGCCTCGGGGATGCAACAGTTTTAGAACTAGATTACACACAGTAGATAAAGCCGTATCAGGCTGTCTGTCTTAGAGCGCACTTTTTTGATATCTCAGGCAGCAGGGTGGTATGATAAACAGATAAACTGTCCTTCAGGAATGTTTTGTGCCCTTTAGGGCCACACTTAGCCCCTACTAACCTGAGGTTTTATTCTGTAGTTGTACCTGACCTTTGTCCAAGAAGAATGAGAAACTTCAAATAAAAAAAAGCAATTAAAATTTAATCTTCTTTTTTGTTCTCTCTCTGTTTGGCTTTATCTGTTGCAGACCCCAGCAGAGCAGGCTAAAGTTCGGATGCATATGGTCCTACAAGCTGCCGGTAAGTGGATGAGTCTTCTTCTTTTTTAACATCTATCTTTTTATCAGAGTGGTTTAAACTCTGAGGTGGAATCTGATGTTTGCTGATCCCTGTTGCTCACTCACTCAGTAATGCTAACTTGGAAGCCCTTTCTGCTGTATAACAATTTTCAAGGCAGAGATGGGAATCATCTGTCAGTATACATCTTAAGCCACGCTTGCGGCATGGCTCTAGAGAAAATTTGATCCATTAACGTACCATTGTGATATCACCTGAGGCTATGCAGTATGGCAGGCGTTTACAAAGCATTGGAGGCAGTATATTTGGAGATACAATGCAACAAACTGTGAATTTAATGCATTTGATTAAGTGTTATTTCATTATTTACTTTTGATTGCAAATATATATGTTACGGGAAAGTATTCCAGTTCTGTGGAGACATTTAGTGGAAATATGAGCATCACCATTAGTGTACCAAGGCCGAGGTCAAAGGTCACTACTGACTCTCCTCTAAACAGGACAGCACAACACGTGTACCTCACCTTGCAAAACATATTCAGTGTTTTAAGTGGTTATTTTTGCAGTGATCTGTTCTAACTTAATGGTATGAAACTTGGTTAACCTTTGTGTTACTGCTTAAAACAAAAAAATCTTTATGAACCATCCTAAAAAATCTAATTTTAAAGCCAATTTAGAGAAATAGACTGATAAAATAAAATATTAAGGCCTCAATTTTTTGCTTATTTGCAGCAGACAGCAGAAGTGTTTCTGTACTGATTTTCAGTTTTGTACTTGTTTTCTCACACAGACTCACATCACAATTTCTCTCACACACTCATTCACACACACACACATACACACCCACAACTACTCACACTTACAGGCACACTCATTCACACACAGACAAATGCAATCCTGCTCTACACTTTGAGTGCTTCTGGGCCCATATTCACTGCAGCTTAATTTCAAACACTCCTCCCAGTACATAAGTCATAGATGTCACCATGCACGCAGTGTATATATTCCAGTGTGTATTCGAAGGGTAGAGTTGCGAGCCAGATGTGACAGGCAGAGATTGACTGTGGAGAAAGATGTCTTCATGTTTACAGTCATGCACACACACACACACACACACACACACACACACACACACACACAGTCTAGCACTTCAGAACAGGGCTCTAATTTCACCACAGGAAATATATGAAAGAACCAGGCATCTATACATCATCTATAAAGCACCCAGCAGCCCCACACTTACCTCACTTAAGACTTGTTCTGCCTTACTGTAGGACTCTGAACAACGCTGTAATATCCTGCTGTGATTGCACTGATTTGAACTGATTTGAGCCATTTTTTACACACTTCATCAGACTTTGAATTGAGATTTTATTAACAGACAAATTGACTTGAGTTTTCTCTTGCTTTATTATTATTATTTTTCTCTTGTATATCAGTCACCCAGCGCTTTCTGTCTGGCCACTTAAAGGCTGATGTTGCACAAGTGGTAGTGAAGTGTAATAAAACTGAGCATGTGGCTTTGAGTGCAGTGGGCCAGACTGGTGCAGACAAAGGCCCAGGGCCAGACATGGGACAAGAGGAGAGGGTTTAATGCACTGGACATGTCTCTGGTTTTCTTCTCTTCTCTGTAGGCTTCAAAAAGAACAGGTTTACGGCTCAGTCAGAGATTTTTTTCATCAGCGAACCCATGCTGGCCTGTATCAGGCCTTAAGGTGGTTATGATCATACTGTTCCTGATGATCTGCAGTAAACTACAAGTGCCTTGTTTTCTGCTGCGTTTCTACTGTCATTGCCCTCGCTAATGCAAATCATGTTTGTATAAATACAAATATTGGTAAGTCTTTTTTCTTGACTCCCCTGACCCTCCAGATGCTGTCTTTCACTGCCAAAAATTCTAAACTGATCCGTCTCATGTCTCTTTTTATTCTGTCCATTTCCTTTTCTCCTGTCCGTCAACGACTATCTTTCCTCATACTCTGTCTCACTGTCTTTGTTCCAGTGCTGTTAGCGGACAGAGGGAGATAGGGATGGAAAGCAGGAGGGATGGAGGGTGAGAAGGAAGCAGCAGATGTTGGGAGGTTGTGTGAATGTTAATGTCCTGACGTAGTCGTGGAGCTTAAGCCTCCTCCTCCTCCTCCTTCCCTCCGTTCCTCTCTGAGCGCCCGCCAGGCTTTCTCTCTCGGGGTCTCCTGACATCCTTAAAGCCCGTGGCTCTCCACTCCTCTCCTCTTCTCTACGCTCTTCCACCTCTTTCTCTCCCATCCCCTCCCACCCCTCCCTCCCTTCTTTTGTCCGTCTATGGACTCTCTCTAGTCAGTAGAGAGCAGATCATCCCATGGCTAAAGCGGCTCAGGCCTTTGTGTTGAGGGGCTCTGTGGACCTGTAATGAGCCCCCTCGGCTGGCCCGCTGGCCTGCTTAGCGCTCACTGGGGGCTTTGTGTGTGTGTGTGTGTGTGTGTGTGTGTGTGTGTGTGTGTGAGGAGTGGGATGAGGAGGTGAGAGGAGGAGGGCAACACTGGCCCCCAATGAAAGAGCTGGATGGATATGTTTATGGGTCACTTCCTGCTTGGCCTACATATCACACACACACACACACACACACACACACACACACACACACACACACACACACACACACACACACACACACA
>JAPZDV010000024.1:14465387-14476586 GCA_029814665.1 Acanthurus lineatus | reverse complement strand
CCCCCCCCCCCCCCCCCCCCCCCCCCCCCCCCCCCCCCCCCCCCCCCCCCCCCCCCCCCCCCCCCCCCCCCCCTTTCGGGGGGAGAGGGTCCAAAGAGAGAGAAGGCAACAGAAAATGTTCATCCTAGATTAAATGTTTTATGCCATCGCAGGCTGTGCAGACGGGAGGCATGATTATGCGCCTTATGAAATCCCCATGAATCTTCCTCTCGCACTTGAAAAGTATTTCATACACATGTTTAATGAATTTCACCCGCCTCATTATTACATTTACTTTTTCCACTGGAAAGCAACAAATTGGCAACAAATCTGTGTGAAATACCTCAACAGTGAGCGATTGCTTCCCCCCAGGGGGTGAAATGCGGAGGTGGATGAGGGAACATGGCTGATTTACAGGTTAACAGAATGAAAGGGTTAAAACGTTGGCGTGGCAGGTGGCGATTATGATGTAGCTTACAGGTTTTATGCCATAGGCTGATATCTCACAGTAGATACTGATAAAATAAACCTCTAATCTTATGGACTTTAAAAATGAAAGGATTGTCAAGTGCATTAATGTTTTAGTCCTGACTTCAGACCAGTTTAATCATGCCAGGCTTAACTCCAATATTGGTTGTCCCTCTCTTTGTTTACTTACCAGCAATCACTTACGTTTACCTCTCCTGCTAAATGCTCTGGCATATCAGGTATCCAATTACATTTTTGTATTGTGACAAGTTTCCCCTTCAGTTACAGGCCAAATCTCAAAATTGGATGAATGCAGTAATTTGTTGTTTAGCATCTGTAGGTAACTGCTTGACAGATTTAAGATGCAACAAAGACTTCGCTGTCAGCATGTTTTCTAGCAAAAAATTCATTTGATGTGTAGCACATTTTTCAATCACAATTCCCTATTTTTTAAAAACTCAGAGAATGGGGTTTTGTATTTGTTTTATTTTAGATACTGAAACTTTGATTAATTTGGTTTATAGTTAAAATCAATCATTAACTTCTCTTTCAAACATGCACCAGTGTGCTAACACTGTTGAACAGTTGATTTAGCAGCCACACTGCATCACATTCCAAGATGATGTAAGGAAATATGTATGTTTAAATGTTTTCGAACAAACTAGTCACTTTGCCAAAGGACTACATTAAAAATATAAAATAGGTGAAAAGAAGGTTAAAATCAAACAGCCTGTTTGCAGTTAATGGTCAATTTCTACACCAGCATTTATTAATATTGGCACTGACCTGAAATGACTGTACTTTGCTAGTAATCTGTAGATTCCTGAGTGACTCTGTGTGTTTACTCAGATTAAAGACATGACAAGGTTGACGAATGCAAGCATATGTTACTTTGTGGATGCATTTTTGGAGTTTGGGTACGTGCCTGATTACCACAGTGGGGGGCTTCATAATTAGCCTACACTTTATAATTTGTTCTGTCAAGTCTCCTTTTTCGTGCTTTATTTCTATAACACACTACAAAACAAGAGTTCTCAGGGACTTCTCAGGTGCAAATTAGTTACAACAAGAATGCCAAGAAAGGGTGAAATATGGAGAAAAATAAAAAACAAATATAAAAACCTCAAAGCTGCAACAGGCATGTGTTCTTGTGCTGTCTGGTCTTCACTTTACCTCATGTTAGAAATAAAATTCCCTGAAAAACCAAACAAAAAAACAACTCTGGATGTACTCGTTGTGTATAAAACTTAAGTCATGCATTTGGTCTTTAATCTCGTGATGTCTGACAGCCGTACTTGGAGTTATTAGCTTTGAAGAAGTGAGTGTAAAAAAAATTACACATCGGTTATGTAAAATCAACCATTCAACTAATTTTGACAAACCAATAGTTGGTTTACCAATGTAACCAGAGCCAAAACCAGGAAAAAATGTGTGGCTTGCGCTTTCACAAAGTTTTAGAATAAAAGATATACTGACCACAAGAGGCTGGAAACTCAACTGCAGCCACACACATCTTTCCTGGTTTTGGCTCTGTAAACATAGTTTTATTGTTTGAAGTGCCAAACATTCCCAATGAACCAAAGTAGTGTATTATACATATTGCTTATTACTAACATATAACTTATTTCAGATCTGGATTTAATTTGATGCCAGCATACTTTTAACACTCTCATTATTTTAGTGTTTTTATGACCTTGTATTGTAAGATTGATGCATTAGCATGTGTGCACGTGCTTACATTTGTGTTTATTCTCATGGGGCTGAAGAGTGAAGTCCTACATGCCAAGTCAAGGCACATATTGTACTGGCTCCAGTGGGTTTGAACAGCATGTTTTATTCTGCCATACCAGCAACCTTTCAAAGTGAATGTTAGTTTGAATTAGATTAGAATGGGTCATTTTTCCTCCTAACTCAGAGACACAGGAATAAACGCACCACGGCTGATAAACATTTAGACACCTGTCGTCTCCAATCTCACGTTACTGGCCTCAGGAACAGATGGAAGTCATGAGCTGATTCAAACTTCTAATGGGGTCCTAATTTTGTACAGATTGCGCTGTTACCCTGCCTCAAGCAACACACACATGAACACACACTTGGCTTTTTTCTCTCTTCTCTGTTGTCTCTCCTGTTACATGTGTCTGTCTCTCTCCTGCTTCCTTTTTCAGTTTGTCTCTACTTTGACAGTCTTTAGACTTCTTGTTTGTAGATGATTTAGGTTGTATGTGAAAGTAAACAAGTGTTCGGTGTGGTTGCATCTTACTCTGAAACATGCACGTTAACTTTTGATTTTTACCTCTGAATGAGTGATGATATCCAGGACATCCTTTACAACATGTAATGAAGAAGTAGTTAGCAACGGTGTTCAAGTAAAAGTTATAATCTAAAAAGCAAACTTTACAACATTTTTTGTCTATCCTTATTAGCTAACTAAATGTTTTTTAATGCTTTTATCTGAAACTCTGTTAAGAAACTTTGAAAAAAGACAAAAAGCAAAAACCAAAAGTGATTTCTCTGATGAAATTTTAGTTAAATCCATGCTAGAAACAGATGACCCGGGGACCACTTTAGACCATAAAAAAACCTGCATGAAGTTCCACTTACATTTTCTTTCAAATAATACAGAAATATTGTAGTTTTTTTTCTAAGAGATCATGGAATGAATGATGTGATTTTTGTGTCATAACCAGTATGTAACTGAGTAACTTCCGCACTTTCACAGTTCAGTTTGACTTAACCGCCATTGTAATGGCAGTGGTGCTTTTCATCTCCACTGGCCATGATTCTATGTGGTTACTTTTTGTATTCCTTTCTTCAAAATATATTTATTCCCTTACACTTTCCCTTCATGTCTTTCGCCTTCAGTCTTGGCAATGCATGTGCTATCCTCACTCAGACAAAACAACTCCTCCGTGCAGCACAGGGGGCCGATGACAGCTACACCCAACCTCGCTCGTTCAGAGGGGCAGCACTGCCACAATATGTAAAGTACAGCACACACACATGTGCGTGTACACACACATTTACACACATCTAAATTGTTCATTTGTGGAAGATTCCACGCCCAACACTTTGTCCTTTCTTTCTCTCTCCTTTTACAGCCCAAACGTAGCAGTTCCAACAGAGGAGTGAAGAGAAATAAACAGTTAATTAATCCTCCATTGGCCCAATCTTGCATATCTCTGCCTAATTAGTAAACCAGGCCCCTGGGTACCGGTCTCCTCCCAACTAGGGCCCCGTCTCCTAGACCAGAACCCCAACCGTGTGTTTAAGGAGAAATAAATTTTAGAAAGTACATTGCTCTTCTTTCATCTCCTCATGCTGAGAAGAGGGAATTGCAGTGGGAGAATTAATGTTCATTTAATTTCCCTTCTTTCTTCTTTCTTCTGCTCATATATTTATGTTCCTCAGGTATTTCTTGTCTCTCCATGTTTCTCTTACTCTCTCACTCCCCCTCTCTCTCTCATATACACACAGAAAGGGGCCTTTTTCATAGCTACTACATCTGCAGGACACATGTTCAGTGAATGTACATTTGTGCACACCATGAATTAGTGTGTGTTCGCATAAAAGAAAGATCTCTGGGCCTGTATCTGCTGATGGTGAAAGTATGTTTTTCTGATGTCAAGAACGTCATTCTTTGTTACCAAAGGCTAATCTGTCTCTTTCAGTTTGATTCATGCCTTTTTAGAGCCAGTGGACAAAGCCAAAGCCAATCCAGGCTACAGACTCCAGCACAGAGATGGATGCTATCAGCTCTGTTCATACTCAGAATAAACCTATCTTGATCTTCGGCTCTGAGGTCACGTTATAGCCATCTAGTTCCCAGATCCAAGCTCCACAAGTGGCTAAGCGGCAATGGTGACAGTTACATACCGGAAAGGTCGCAGCAGCCATTCGGTCGTCTTTTGAACCCTAAGCTGAGTCTTGAAAGTCTTTTAAAAGCTGAAGAAGGTCATCAGTCAGCAAAGTGAACATTTATATTGCCTGCTGCTGTGTTATTCATTTAATACAGTGTTACTGACTACGATACAGAATTAGGTTTTGATTTACTCTTGTGTTTTATGTTAAATGAACATAAATAAGACCTTTGGCAGTCCGTCATTGGAGCTGTCACACATTCAAGCTTGTAGTGCATGTTCACTCTTCAGTCATTTTTAGAAGATAAAAGAGTTTAAAGAAGATAAAACAAAGTTTTTTTAAACAGTTGATATAACATTCAATCTTCATTTAGATCATATCATAAGATAAGCAACAAAACCTTAAACAAGAGTCACTAATCAAAAGGAATAAGTAGCCATTCTGACTGAAAACAGATTTGTTTAAAAAAAAATTCAAGGGCTGCTTCTGTGGTTGATTTTTAAGAAATTAAAGACATAAAGTTTGAGTTATAGATTCATGTGTTTTAAAGCCTATAGGGTCAAAACACTGCAATTTTTTTTTAATATCAGGAAAGATTTTACTGCTCTTGAAAGTTATCTGTTGTGGAGGCAGTGGATAAGTAAACAATAGATATCCAGCACTTAAAGTGCAGCTTAACTTCTGACCCTCGCCCCATGCGATTAAATGACCAATGCAACACTTTGCTGGATGACACTGCAACTCACCTGTTTGGAGCCAGGTAAACAGGGTTATTGGTGATAGTCTTATGATTGGGTATTATCTGTAACTGCACGAGAATACAGTCTGTATACATTCTCTCTGACCCGAGATTAGTTGGGCTGTAGTTTTCAATAAACTGTGTGGTCCTATTTCTAATGGTGACAAAACTTTTAATCCCCATTCTACCCCTGGTTTTGCAGAACCAGGTATGACCTTTGACCTTGGGTTAATACTTACAAAAGTTATGGGAGTCTTGATTACTCCTGCTTGGAACAGTTTGTTCACAGTGACAAACAGACAAGACGTGAGAGAGAGAAATGGACACACAAGAGGATCGTTAGTTTTGAGAAATTGTGTAGTAAATTTGCTAGAGTGTTAGAGGTGAGGGAGAGAGTATGAGTGTGTGAGTGTATGTGTCTGTGTGTGTGTATGTGTGTGTGTGTGTGTGCGCGTGTGCGTGCGTGTGTTGGGGGGTGTCTCCAAATCAGGTCTAATCTACGAGATCAGCCTCAGTGAATTGGCCAGAATATGTTGTTATATGACAGAGAGCGAGGGTTTAAATCCCTCGGCCGGCAGTGTTGGGTCTCCTATACAAGTTGGTTTTTTTCTCTTCTCTCTCTCTCTCTCTCTCTCACACACACACACACACACACACACACACACACACTGAGTATGAGAGAAAGGATGAGCATTCATGATAAATGTATAATCCCCACACACACACACACGCACAGACACCATTAAACCCAATGGATTACAGCTTGGGGAATTACGGCAGGGATTTCTGTTGTCTCTCTTTCTGTCTTGCTCTTTCCTCTCCTCCTCTGCTTTCACTGCCCTCGCTTGTCAACAGCCCCACTTGGCCCAGGCTGCCAATCCAAAGCTTTGATGAGGCAGTGTCAGCTATTTGTTTGGCCAAACACAAATGCATCTCTGAATAGAAAGAGTGTGTGACAGAGAGAGAGAGACAGAGGAAGAGAGAGGGAAAAGGAAAGCTGAAGGAGAGGGAGAATGGCCATACTGGCATGTGATAATATTGAGAAATAATCTGCCACCTTCTTCCTCCTCTCTTCCTCCTTTCTGTTGTCTCTCTCGCAGGTCTCATTCTCTGCCTCTCTCCATTCTTAACTCCGTCTCTCGCTCTTTATCTCTTAAACACAGACTCTGCCAGAGTCGGCTTGCAGCTGATTACCAGTGTAATCACTCACATTTTAGATGATCTGATAGGAGAAAAGGCCTACAAATCATCTTAACACCCCCTTGAATCCTCTGAACTCCTTCTCCTGAAGATGGTGGCCAACAACAACTACTTTATTTTTGTCCTCAATATTTTTTTTTCTTAACAGTAGGCCAGAAAATTCCCTCAGAAAAGCCAAGTTAAAACAATGCCTGGGTAAGCCCATTCTGCCAATATCCGCTGCTTATTTTAGTGTAATGTAAGCTCCGGATTTGCCAGTGTAAGTAGATTGGGGCACAATGTAAGTGCAAGTGGAGTTGATGCAGCTAACTTTGTACGATGTAAAAGCTTGCTGTGGCGTAGGGAGGGCCCTTTGTAATAATTTAGTTTTTTAAGCTTTAAGTGACCGAAAACTGGCTGCAGCTGTGAAGTTTTTTTTTTTTTTTTAAATTGCAGAATCTCAAACTTCCTTCATAATACATTTTTCAATAATAGTATTTGATCTGACATCATGCAACCATTGAGTCTAGTTATTATAGCCACAGGACCTTAAAGTTCATATTTTCCATTCAGTTCAATGTTGCTTATTATTGTATTATTGTCTACTAAGGTGCATTAGACTTTTGCCTTAGTGAGGTCCATTGTCATTTGGCAGATCTTCTTTGATAGTATGACAGAAAATAGAGCCAAATAATGATCATAAAAATCTCAATACTGGCAAATTCACTTTGTTAAAGTAGTTATTATAGTAGTTATTATAGTAGTTAATATTGGGGGAAAATGCATGTTATTCACCAAACTGAAAAGCACCATAAATTTTCTTTTGTATGTTTATGTGTGTATGTGTTGCAGCCTGAGAACTGTTAATTACACATGAAGGGGTCCCCTAGCAGCAGGTCGGGAGCCCTAAGGGGCCAGTGGTGGGGCTGGTGGGACGAGGGGAAACAGATTACGGCGGTCTCCGGGCACCAATAGATTGCCAGATGAACCAGCAGGGGCCCCTTTCTTTTATTCATTCCCCCAGTGGACCCCTCCACAGGTCCTGGACATGGGACCTGCTCACGTTAGGCCAGAACTGCATTTTAAAACAGACAGTTCTGTGTCAAACAGTTTGTAGAAATAATTGTTATAATGTGAATAACACATAGTTAAGGATGTGAAGAATTTCAGTGGTTCTGTCATTGACGGATGAAGCTTAAGTTTGCCAAAGTCAGCATATATGGTTTGTGTTTGTGTGTGTGTGTGTGTGAAAAACCATGGCCTTGAAGCAGTCGTGTGTGTATGCATCATGTAAGCGCTGTGACATACTAGTGTATCGTCTTAATGAGGTGTTTGGGTTTGTGTGTGTGAGGGGTGATAATCCTGTCTCCCGTCTGCAGAGCCCCAGTGAAACCACACTAAGCCACTTCATTCACTTTAATCTAGTTTTGGGGGACAGTTTAATTTCCCATAATGCTGTTGATCAATGATTTCTTTTCAGCACTGATGTAATTAGTGTTTTTAAACCAGTTTTTGCTCTTATCAGACTGTGTTGGGAGGGGGGACACACTGGGATTTGTTATTTAAGAATCATTACCAGCTCTCACTGAGGGTTACATGAACATATGAACACAAACAAGAAAGGATGTGTGTGTTTGTGTGTTTTAGTAGAAGTAGTTAAAAATGCTGAAAACCACAAATCTTATCCATCAATATATTAATCTGCCTTTTTTTTACCTATGCTATTTGGTGCAGTTTAAATAACTGTGAAAACCAGCAGTCGCAACAATTAAAGTCTTTAAACGGCTCTAACCCATAATTCATCTGATTAATACATAGATCTGGTACAATCCTATTAGGAAATTGTTGTTTTATTAATTAACTTGATTAAGTGGGGAGCTTGAACAGGGTGGCCTGATTGCGAATGGTCAAGTGATTAATACAAACCATGGTTATCGTCCTCGATGATGTTCAAGTGCTATTAGGTCCTGAGTACAAATGAGTTAAATCTTTAATTTTATACCAACATTACAAACTTTTCAGCCAGTGCGAAGACTCACAGCCAAGCTGTTTTGCATGAAGCCTCACTCTATCAAGTAGTGTTGATATCAGTGATAGGTTGATTTTATTAACTTGGTTTGTGAACTGTAATGCAACAGGTGAAAGCATGGCTCACATGTCTAGTTATAAATCTTAATGAAAACTCCGATTATACTTAGCATCACATGGAAAACATATGAAGTGTCGTATTTCCTTTTTGAGCATTTGTTTGCCCATAAAAGCAAGGTGCATGTTGTCAGACACATGAACACATAACAACATAGTTTTCTTGTCTACTTTAAAGCAATTATGCATGTTTGTTCTTCAGTCTTGTCCAGTGTGGATTATAGAGCTGTGTGCAACTCAAGACAACTCCCAGAGCCTCACACCTGTTATTTGGTGGGCAGGGTTGACCTCCTCTTGACTGGGCAACAAAGACACACGCGCTAACAAACACAAAAACAAACACAAGGACCACTAAATGTCGGCCTGTGTGTGTCTGCTGTATTGAGGCACACGCAGCTCAACTGGTGTCAATCAACTTCGTGACGCAAGTCCATTAAGGCATTTAACTTGAAGTGCTATGACCTAGCATTAAGTCAATTAAAACTCATATGGTTAAAAAAAAAAGTACAGTAGGGCCGTTGTCTTAAGTGCTTTTAATTACATATACCTCACAGGTTTTGCATTGTTGTTAAAACATCACTGGCTGTCTACAAATTGTTAGAAAGGGATTGTTTATTGATTGGTCTGTATTTTTAAAGGATAAGAAATGGAAGACCGTACATGTTTTTAGGTATAACACATAAAATTGTTAAGCTCAACCTTAAAGGTTAGGATTCAGTTAAGTGGTTTTGCAGACTTTTAGGATTTAGATAGTAATTTATCATATTTTTTTTTCCATCATATTTGCTTAAAACCTAAGATGATGTTTTCATGTCGCCTTTTCTGTACAAACACCAGTCCAAGACTGAAACATTTTAAGTTTAGAATAGTTTAGAAAAATGCAGTTTTCACAAATGAATTTAGTTCACTGTACACAGAGGCATGTTGACACATTAAGTGCTGTTGCCCTTTCACACATGTAGCAAACAGAAAGGATTATCTATGTCTGTTGGTATCCACATATGTAAAGACTCCATCAGTTGTTGCAATGAGTCATCAAAGTAAAGTAAAGAGCATGCAGGAGGCATGTAATGTTTTGTCTACAGTATAGTGATAATGGCACATGGGGCTCCAGACCTATCTGTAATAATTACAGTTTTTTATTTGACATTAACTCGTTATGTATCTGGATATATCCACAGTATCAACCAAAAGAGTAAAAACAAGAGAGGAAACCACAGAGCAGCACAGATCACAGTGAAGAAGTAAGGCTGCAGTGTTTGTGTCCGACAGAACAGAGAGAACTCACTTATGTGACTTCCCTGGAAGATGACCTGCTCTATTCACACATGGGCTCAGTGGCACGTTACACTGGTTTAGCACTAGAGAGCTGGTACGTTAAAATCTGGGCCAAATGAATCAGTTATTTGAGTTCACACATACAGCTTATCTGGTACGTGGCTGCAGACTTTAAAGTTAGGGTGTATGTGTGAAAGGGGCTAAGGAACAGCAGCACATCCTCACAATGAAGAAGCTGGAGCAATAAAATGTTTGCTGTTTTTGGAAAAGAAAAACCAGTACCAGTAAGTTATGATTAAAATAGCAACTGATAATTTTTCTGTCAATCAAGTAACTAATTAATCCCCTAGAGTTTAAATTTTAAAATGTGTCAATTTTCAATGTTTTATTAAGTGAGAGGTCATTCCACTTGCAGTAGATGTTTCACAAAACCTTATGAGTGATGTAGTCATTTTCAACTTATTTATTTATTTCTCTGGATCCTACAATACCTGAGATTAGACATTCCAATTCCCTCTTGACACATCCCTGACAGTGACCTTGTGGTTATTACTGACCAGTAGCCTTGTCTCTCATTTACCTGACTTTCTTTTGAACTAAGCTCTTTCTGCAGGGCTTACAAGCTTGTGTGGAAGGCCAGAGTCTGAAATTACCACCAGACCCTCTGCCAAAGCCTGACCAGGTAGTCATTACTGAAAAAAGCCTTTGAGTTGTTCAACCTTTTGAAGTGTGTCAGTACTTAGAGAGATAACAATGCTTGTGCCCTTTAACCTTGTTGGGCTCCTCAGCTGTGTGTGTTTGTCTGTGTGAGTGTGTGTGAGTTAGTGTGTGGACATCCCTGTTCCCATTTGGCTGACCGATCTTTAAAGTTGCTCACTATTCTGGTTACAGCCAGTAGATGAGGCTTGGCATTGAGTAGTTTCAAATGGAACCAAACTAAGCCTATATGCAAACAAAACCCAGGGAATTAGGGGAACTAAGCTGGCCTGTTCACAGTAACTCCTCAGCCAACGCTGAACCACAGAAGCGAAGAGAGTGAAGGAGAGAAGGGAGGGAGTGAATGAATGAGCGAGGCTCTCTGAATTCTCATGAAGGGCCTGTTCTTTTAATTGTGTTGAACAAAACAACAGGGGCTAAGTAATGGGGTTTTAAAGTGAAGCACATTTGGATAGATTGTGTAACGCCCTGTGTGGGTGTGAGGCGGGGAGCAGAGAGGAGAGAGAGGGAGAGAGACACAGAGGGCGAGTGGGCGGCATTGTGTGGTAAGAACAAAAGACGAAAGTTGGCAAACGGAGGCACCCACTGAAAAGCCTGGAACCGAACTGGCCGGCTAATTACTGACATGCATTGTCAAGGAGGAGGAAACACAACAAAACCGGGATAAAGATTAATTTTATACCTCATCCTCCTCGCTGTCAGACACACAGAAACAAATCCTGTAAATTGAAAAAGAAAAAATAAAACGAGGCAAGCAGATAGAGGTAGAAGGGATCAGAGGGATGAATCTATGGGAGTGTAACCGTACAAAGCAGGGCTCGTAAGGCTTCATT
>JAPZDV010000024.1:14446303-14465287 GCA_029814665.1 Acanthurus lineatus | reverse complement strand
ACGCGCTATAGACTTGTCTTTATGTTTCTTAGCTGCCTCTTCTTAGACTCTACCTAAGAAAAGTAAAGAGTTTTGGGAGAGAACTCGGGAAGATAAATAGGCCTGGAGTGCATGTAAAGTTGCTGCCAGTGTTCGTATTTTTAGGTCAGTTATTAAAGAAACAAGAGCTTCTTATAGTGCCAAAGGTTGCAGAACTAGCCAGAATAATATATAGAGGCTGCAGTTGGGAAACACAGAGGGCAAGATCTTGAGTGGGTTGTAATGCAGTGATATTGTGTAGAATAATTTACAATAAGAGATAAAGAGAAGAAGCGAGAGGAAAAGGTGGGGATGAGTGTTAGGACTATTAATATTGGTGTGTGTTTTTTTAAAAAATAGAGCGCTAATATTCCCCGACATGTTTGTTCTGCATCCAGCTCTTTCAGACTTTGGTCTGCCATTTTTCTCATTCTTTACTCCTTTTTTTAAAAAAATTCTCTGTTCTGTTTTGACAAGTGTTTCGCAAAAATCGCTTGTCATCCCCAAACTATGCCGGGGTGGTTAACTTTTTTCTTTTTTTTTTTTCTATTATTACCATGGAGGTTTAACGAGCGTACATCGGCGATTTGGAGATGAAAGGGATGGAATCATCCCGATTCCTGCCCTGCCACTGAGCCGCTCAAACTCCCTGACAAAGCTGTCAGACTCCATTTTGGCTCCAACTGCCAGAGTAAACTTGCTCTGCCATTTACAATCAACAAGAGGCAGCGCAAAGTCCCGCTTCAGCCCATGTCAGAACCCTCCAACTGCTCCCCTTTTCAGAAGCTTTAAAGTGTGTTTTCTCCCCTTCTTTCTCTCTTCACAGTATGTCTGTCTGCTTATATTTCTTGCTCTTTTCCCCGTCTTTCTTTCTGTCTCCATTGTGTATCTTGCTGTATTTACTCTGGAGGAAACACTGCTGAGTGTAGTTAGAGATGTTTATAGCCGACTTAAGACATATGCATGGAAAAACACACAACTAGTCGTACTGTACACACACACACTTTGATCTTGGTGTTGTTTGTTTTATCATATTTTCATTGTCTTTGCTTATGTTTGACAAATCACCTGCTGTTTATTTTTCTCCATGCTGTCTGCTTTCAGACATAAAATACTTGATAATAATGAAGATGCTCCTTTTATATTCCCATGATGTCTGAGAGGTCGCCGCTATAGTAGCGGGTTATTATAGAGTTCTTTTAAGTTAATCCTACATTTTTTCAAACACAGAATTCCCTGGTGGTCTAGTTTATTTGCTACATGTCAAGGGATTGTGTGGACATTGTGTGATCATAAGGGAGTATGCAAGTTGACCTGCAAGTCTCCATCACTTGAACCTTAAAAAGTGATGGAAGCACATCTTTTCAATACATTGATACCTACCCACATCCAAAATAAATTGTTAATGTAAAAAAACTAAAAACTGTATAGTATATTTAAAATGCACAGTATTTTTGGAGCATAAATGACAACATATATTATTGATGTATTGGACTGCCCATATAGGAAATTCCCTCCCCCTTGTGTTTACAGTATACACTAATGTTTCATTGTTGTCATATTGTGGGTTTTCCTGTTATATTTTTCTTGTGAGGCACGTCACAGTCCCAAATCCAGGAGCTGCTCCACTGACAGTGTATGAGGACACAGGGGGGGCAAGGGACAGCACACACAGACATTTCAGAGACGGGAGGAAGGGGAGGTGGTAGGGGGTGGGCTTGGCTTCTCTCCAGCAGTGGTGCTCCTGGTGTGAGAGGGAGGAAGAGTCTCCTTTCTCTGACTGAGCTTTCATGTAGAGACACCCAAGAGAGAATGAAAGAAAGACATGCACAGAGGTGAGAGGGTGCAAAGAGATGTTTACGAAGAACCGTTTAAGCTTTGCTCCAGGTTTGCCGCCAGTCTTTGAAATAGAGCTGCAGCCATTATTATTATTAATCCTTTTTGTGATTTTTTAAGCAAAACAGCCAGTATTGGCTTCATTTGATAATTTGAAGTTTTTCTGTGTAAAAGAAAAAGGTGGTGAACAAGTCTTTCTTTGGGCTGCTGATGGGACAAAAATGTGTAAGATGTCACCCTGTGCTCTCAGAAATTATAACAGGAATTTTTCACAATATTCTGGCTGTTAGTAGACAAAAGGATTCATTTATAAGTCTAGACAGTAATAGGCAGTTCATAATGCAAGGAATATTTAGTTAAAATGCTGCTTTGTGATTTTGAATAGTATTTAATTATCATGTACAGGCAAAAAAACTGCTTTAGTTTGGCTCTTCTTACATTTATTAGTGCACTTGATTGCAGTGATAAAACTCTAAATTGGTTACTTTCTGAGCTGGATACTTAAGTCTGAAGTGACTAAGGAGGTAAATCTACTACTAAGGCAACAATATCACAGCTTTTCTAGGAAAGTCAGATTTAAGTGAATGTTTATATCAGTGACAGATCGTGTTTGTGCACCTGCACCACGGTCACTTTTTCATTACTTTGAAATAAAATCATTTCCTGTCCCGTTTATTCTGCCTCACTCAGCCCAGCCTCGTACCACCGGCTCGGCAGGTCTCAGCGTGGCCCAGCTCGGCTTGGAATGAAACGGCGCGTCCATAATCTCTCTGCCGGCATGTTAATTTTCAAGTCAAAGGGGCAGCTCCCTTTTCATCACGGCGGAGGCTGTGGAATATTCAGCGCGCTGCAGATGTTCATGAATAATGTCTGTGGCCAAACCCCTGGCTGAGGCTGGGGGAGGAGGGATGGAGGGGTGAGGAGGGGAAGGGGGTAGAGGGGGAGGCAGTGAGGCCAGATGAATTACACGTAGGGGGGATCTGACAGGCGGCGTGGAGCTTTGTGATCATTCCAAAGTTCTAATAATCTCTCTCACCTTCTCCATCTCCCCAGTAATGAAAGAGAATAGGTGATTGCACCCCGGGCTATGTTCCCCGCGTAATGACTCCTCCAAAGGCACAGAGCCGCCAAGGAAAAATGAACTTTGAATGAGCGGCGAATTGGCTCTGACAGAGTGATAGACCGTGACACAGATTCTGTAGCAAAACAGACGTAGTGCTAATTGATTATCAATATTTTAAGCAAAGTGATGAAAATAAGCATTAAGAGATGAGAAAGAGGAGCGAGAGGCACAACACTACCTTCGAAGAGGGGGGCTGTCATTTGTCCAATCTCCCTCGCTCTTTTTTCTCTCCCCTGTGTTTCTACGCCTCCTGCGGCCAGGCTGCCTCCACCCGTCTCCCCCATTTCCCCCTCTCCCTGGTGCCACTCTCAGCCTGCCCTCTCACGCTCTCATTCGCACTGTCTTTGCTGTTTTCCTTCATCATTTTAGCCTTAATTGCCAAATATGTCCCTGAACTTGTATTAATTTTGTAACGCTCTGCCTTATTTATTTCTTCACTCTGTGTCTGACGTTCTGCTGAACCTTGTTATCAGCCCGGCCTTAGTCACCTCGTCCCTCAGAATGTGTAATTTGGAGTTCAATCACTTATTCATTTTTTCTTCTTTAGAGAAAAAAAGAAATCAAAGACTTTATTCAAATACATTGTTGGCAATGTCGAGCCGTGTCTCTACAGAATTTGTGAAAAGATATCAAAGAAATTGAATACGCAGTACCTTTCAAGAAGTATTACATGCACACGCACACGTACACACCCATACACTCGACCCACTATCCGTGAAGTCCACACCAAAAAGCAGGCAGAGTCTAACTGAGACCACCAAGTTTGTGTGTCTATTCTGCAGTGTGTGTTTGTTCCTGTAATGTGGTCAGTTGTGCTGAGCCCCATTGACGCCGCCAGGGTCCCGGCTCTCCTGCCTTTCTTTTCTAAGTGGCCGCCCTCCTGAACCTCCTTGTGTCAGCACTGCGATTAGCGGCTCCAGTTTACCTTTCATGTGCGGGAGTCCTGATAGATTTAGTCCCCCCTCCTCCACCACCACCACCACAACCACCTAAACCACACACACATGAGACACACACTCAGTGGTGTGCCATCACAATGGCATCCAACAGGCTTTCAGCAGGGGAACCAGAGCCTATTCTCCGCCATTCAGCGGCATGCTCAAGTGCATTCACACTGGGATAAATGAACAGATACAAACACACACACACACAGAATAGGTAAGCATATTTTTTCTCTGAAATTGCAGCACATTTAAAACTCCATCTAACCAGGACCATACTACTTATTGTGGCCTAAAATTTAAGCAGCCCCTCTGGAATTTTGGGAATTACTGACCAATAATAAATCAGTCAGAAAGGTTTTTGTTATATTTTGTTTGTCTGTTCACATCCAGTTTGAATTTTCTACATATTCAGGAAATATGCTCGACCTTTATGCCTCACATAAAAAAGCAGTAGTATTGACCATAAAATAATTTCTTCCTTGTGAACATGCAGGGTTTTTTTTAAAACTCTTTGTAATGACAAGCTAACATGTTCAT
Organism: Acanthurus lineatus; assembly: GCA_029814665.1. Lineage (NCBI taxonomy): Eukaryota > Metazoa > Chordata > Actinopteri > Acanthuriformes > Acanthuridae > Acanthurus > Acanthurus lineatus. The sequence goes on along the minus strand of JAPZDV010000024.1, from coordinate 14,460,829 downwards.
TATGTTACTTCAATCTAAACGTGTGTGATTCGTACATATGTGCACAGGCTGCTTTATTGTTTTCATAAATGCATGTTAAGTATATGAAGTGTTTCCTGTTTATAAGTACATAATGTACAGCTGAGATAATGAGGCTTGAGCCGGGCATAACCGTTTTGCAACATAATTCTGATAGTCATAGAAATATGTTCAGGCATATGTAGCAAGTGTGCTTGCAGATTTGCATAACATTGAAGATTGAACTGTTGGCCTTAGCAGAGGTCTGTGCTCTCCGTGTTGCTCTTCTAGTTACTCTATGTAGTCGTAATGAGTTAAATAAATGCATTGCTTATTTTTCATTGGCAAACGTGATCAGTTAATAAGCATGTAGTTATAATTTGCTTCAAATAATTTGTCAAATCTGGAAATATGCTTATTTTTTATCCATGTTCAACTCACAGTTTTTTTTAACTGAGCTCATCATAATCTTGACCTAAATTTTGTGTCAAAATGTAATTGTTATTATTATTAAAACATTGCAAACAAATGCTGCAAGGATTGGCTGATTTGCCTTGAACCTTGCAGTCTTTGCAATATAAATAATACATGACGGAACTACAGTATTTGCATTGATAGTAAAGTGGCGTTATGCTGTTGCAGAAGCTACATGTGGATGCTGCAGGATGTGCAGGAATCCATCTCCAAAACCTGCGTGATACAGCCACAGCATGCAGAAACCCCAAGAACAGTGACTCAGCAGATCAGCCCGCTTGTGTTTTTTAATTTAGTTTCTTTGTGTGAAATCTTAACACTGTGAACACTGGTGCACCTTGATGGGGAACCATAAAGCCAGCCTAACATTTTTTGAAAGAGCCCTGTGTAATATAAAACAATACAGTTAAGCATCAGAGAAAGCAGAGCAACAGCTGGCTGAGAGATCTCAAATTATAATGGTTGGATGTGGTGTAGCAAAGGCCATTTGAAGACTGTGTGACCTTATGTTCATCTGTTGTAAGACTTCTCTGGCTTTGGTTCCTGTCAGTCTGCTTTTTTTGGTCAGATAATTTAAGAAAAGCAGCTCTTCTTTTCGTCTAAAGATCCCTGGCAATCCTGTTTTTTTTCACAGTGCAACATGAATAGCGATGATACACATTCCAGATAAATTCTAATAAATTGCTTTGAAAACTGTCATGTCAATGCAATGCGCTAAACTAGGTTGTCTTAGTTTAAGCGCATAAGGTAACAATTCTAGTTATTTTTTGACAGAAACTAACACATGCAGTTACTTTTTACCTGCTTTCAAACTGAAGCCGTTCATTGTTAAACCTCCTTTGTAACAGCAGAGCTGCAGTGGCTGAGACACTGAGTGTAGCTGTGACATCTAAAAATGATGTCTTGCAAACTTTTTTCTTTTTAAATCTACATCATATAGCCTGACACAAATGGCTAAATGTGGTTTGAACTTATTTTTTGCATCCATAAAGGAATCTGTCTGTAAAAGGAAGTTATCTTCATCACCTTAGTGCACGACCTGTTCAAAAGTAAAATGTAGAGAAGGATGCAAAAAACAGTGAGCGTTTTAAGAGAAAGAGGTTATAAAAAGATAACAGAGGAAAAGAGGACATAATGGAAGTTAAAAAAAATGGAGAGGCATAAGAAAGAGACAGAGGCTTGTGGAGACATGACAAGGTTGAAGTTGAGGGTGAGATGTCATTCAGAGGCCCCAGGATGCTTAATATTTTACTGTGTGATCTCTGCATTATGGATTTGGTCTGATTGCCCTCTCAAGACCACTTATGCACTTACTCACTCTCAGAGAAGTTCTGATGATAGACATATTGTATTCATCTAAAAGGCATGGTCATCCTCCCGATAAACCACTAAAATAACTGCTAAACTGCTCAAACACTCACACACTTTAATGTAATGTTTTAATAACTACTTTAATCCCTAACAGGAGGGAGCATTTGCTATTAACATATGATATTTCCATTGTGGGGTTTCAGTGTTGAACTTTGTTTGACCTGGTGGCTACATTATGGAGGCTTTGTTGTTAGCTTCCCCCCTCAGGCTTTTGTGTATCTGTGTGAGGTGCTCTTATGCCTTATGTGAATATTTTGACATCCCTGCGTGTGTTCCTCAGGTGTGTTTATGTGTGCATGCGTGTATGTGTGTGTGCAGCCCATGGCAGAGTGTAGCCCTCAGAGTAACCTCCCTCTCTGATCTCCCCTGACCGCTGGAGGCCTCTAATCCTCCCCATCTTTACTGCAACCCTCCACTCTGGCCCAGGGTCCGAGGCCTCCATCTCTCTGGAGCGCGCTGGTGCAGCAGCTGCAAAGTCAGGGGAGACACTTTTGCCCTTGGGTCCAAGGGCAGTATAGGGTGCTGAACCCGAGCCACCCACGTGAATTTCCAAGACCCCAAATTGCTCAGCTGCTTGTTTGCATTATTGCATTGCCTGCCCCGCATGCAACCTGTTCTCAACTCGAGGCCTCCTGTGCAAGGTTTTGCCCAAAGGAAATAAGACCCAGACCCCTGTGTGTTTTCTGGAGCTTGGCGTTGTGTGGTATGCAGGGGTTTGCAATGTGTGATTAAGGATGAGTGCACTGATCTGTTCACTTAAGTTAAACTAATTGAAAATGTGTTACTGAGTCAGGATGAACAACTCAAATTAAGCTGCCCAGCTGAATTGCTAACCACAGTTTGCCACTTAAGACAATTTGACATGGCCATTACTTGGCTTTCCAGTCTTGGTTAAGTAGTTTGAAAGAAGTCAGCCAGTGTGGCTGCCAGCCTTTTGAGATCTAACACAAATCACAGAACAGGAAACCTACCCTCATTACTGCCTTTTAGTAGATGTTAATTTTGGGCCCTGCTGGTCATTAACAAAAATAGAGAATACTATGTACAGTACATGCTTATTTAAATTGCAAAAGCTATTCAACTCAGTGTTAGCTAGTTAAATCTACCTTTTTTTTCCTTTTCTAGTGACATAGTTATATATTCTATTCAGTGTGCCACTCTGCATAAAGAGAAAATGCTTTACTCACACTGTTATTTGATTGTCATGACTTGATGAGTGATCGACGTCCTGACGCAGTCACACTTGCACATCCAAAGTGAGGTGAGAGCAGACAGCCGTTCATTTCAGTTCAGTTGAGCGAGACGCTTCAGAGTCGTGTAATAGCAAGTTTGTGATGTTTTGTTGCAGCAGTGGTGGCAGTAATTCTGTAGCTGTTGGCCACAACTGCAAGATGTACAATAAAGAAAAGCAGGGAATCTTTTCAGTTCAGGCTGGAACCAGTAATTTTTACAGCTTTTTATGCTTAAAAATGACTCGTATAGTCAGTAGATAACAATAATATTTGCTGATTTATCTCTGGTAGATGAACATTGCTTCATTTGCCTGTGGGAGGAACAATACAGCAAATACAGTTTAACTAAACTTAAATCAGCTAAGAAGTAAATTGTGATCCACAATTTGAATGAGAGTAACATAGATTATATTTGGCTTTTTTTTTACTATTTTGAAGTCTTATGTATAAAACATCTTAGCAAAGACATTTTAGGTTAAGAGTAAGAATAAAGATGGCGGCATTTTGCAGTTTGACAGGAGCAGAGATTGCAACTTTGGCCTCGGGTCAAATGAAAATGTTTGCATAAGCAAAAACAAGTTTTAGCCTTGAGACCTTGTAACTATAGAAATGGTCTGTAGATACATTAAAGAAGAAGAGGTTTACATCAAATGGGCCATATGTTGGCCTTTGAGTACTGAGATAAATTGTATACAAAATCTGACTTTGAATTGAAGAAGTCTGTGTTTGTAGTTTGCAGAGAAAATGAACTCTGGACAGAGTTACCTCCTGTTTGTCTTTCAACTCCTCTTTGGGTTTGACAGATGCAATCTCAGCGTGATCGCTGAAAAGGAAAATACAAACACGGAGCCCAGGTGTCTCGAGTTAAGAGGCTGTTTTAAAAATTAATAGAACAAATGTTGCATAAGGAAGGCTCCAGAGTTTTGACATTAGCCTGAGTGGGAGGGGAAAGTCTAATTTCTTCACACATTCAGATGATCCAAACTGCCCCTCTGACTTCATGTGTGACAGAGTGGAGAGATTAGTTTTTATCTGCCCCAACACAGTGTCAGCGTGCAGTACTGTCAGCTTGCATCTGCCTTCTTTATTTAGGCAGCCGTTCCTGTCTTAAGCATCCATAACATCACAGGAGTACAGGCCCTAATTGATGCACCCCCACCCAGCATCAGAATATATCGGTGAAACAAAACAAAAGCTTTTCAGACGATTGGCAATGAATAATTGATTGATTTTGTAAGATATCTCTCTCTAATTGTTTAGTTAGTAAATATTTCATGGGTGTCGTTAAATCAGCCTGATGACAGATGCAGAGGGCAGCCTGCGATGAAGATCATTCAAGTTCAGACCTCCTGTCTTTTGCCTGGAGGAATTCACTGTGTGATTTTCACTTAGTGGAATGATCACATGGTTACAACTGAGACACACTGATTCCTGTGCAGAACTGCTTACTCTGTCTTGTTTTTCTTTTGTTGTCAGGAGACTTTCTGCAGACCCAAGTTGTACAATGTCAGATATTAACTGCTGCTATGATGCATGCTTGTCCTGGTTTTATTCATTCTGCTGCTAAATATTTCAATTACTTCATTTTTTTATCTCTTTTGTCTGCCATGCCAATCAGGATGCAGGTATACTTATAAATTTCTTCTGTCAAATTATATTTTACAGATACAAGCTCTAGATGAGCTGGTTTTGGTAGAGGGTCATTTGCAAACACGCAGGCACCTGCATTAAAACACAGAAACACAAAAAAGCAAGGCCAGGCTGGAGCCTCCTGTCTGTGTTGTCTGTGTGCTGTGCCACCTAGTGGTCACTTTGGGTGTTGCTGCTCCCCTTGATCCATTTAACCTCTACACCTGCTATAAATTTCTACAGCAGTACTGTCACATTAACTCACAGGGAGCAAGTCTTTAGTCCTTAGATAGCCCAGTCAGGTCAACAAGAAGAACACTTATTCTTTTTTGGCTTAACTTTATCAGTTTTGATGCAGTGTTGTTCATCGAGTAGATTATAGCTAATTCACATGGAAACTGTACATAGAGTACATGACTGTACAGCACAAATATGAGGCATCAGGCGGGCATTTTGATTGGAACAGTTATTTTGGAAATGTTCAGCAAGTGAAAAACTGTACCAATTTACCCACTTTCTGTGCTCTCTCCTCTCTGATCTATCCCATACAGAACATGTAATGTGATCCCTGCTTTGTTGTGGAAGACTAGTAAGCCTTTGATTTAAAGCTTATCGCTGTCTCCCTCTCTCCCTGTCAGTGTTATACGTTCTGTTTACACACAGTGAAGTGGTTGCTGTAACCTTCAGGCATCCTGTATTCAAAGCCTCAGTTTTTCTTAAAGTAAACAGTTTGTTTTGGAATACAAAACTTGAATTCATCTTCCCACACTTTTTTTCAATTCTGACAGCTGAAAAAAATATAACAAAATGTAAAGTTCCTTTTATTGGTAGCAGAGCAGTGCAGCCAAGCTGCTATGAGCTAATGGAGTGACATTAAACCCAGACAAATGATCACAATATCTTTCATCATTTTAGTCACTTAGTGGCATGTTTTTAAAAAAAATCACATCAGAATATATTTGACAGGGCTGGTTTTATAGAAACTGCTTCAGCTGATCACTCACCTGGTTAATTAATCATGGCAATTTAATTCACCTTTCATCCATAAATTGATGTTTTCTTGCATTTAATATAGTGGAAAGGTAGTTAGTTACCTAGGAAATAAATAATAGTATTAGATGTCTCATGTAGGTGTAAGTTTGAATCCTTCTTTGCTAACAAACTGGATTGCTTTTTTTAAGGAGTCCATTATTTTTCTGTGGCTTTTGAATCCTTCTTCACGCCCTGCAGGACCAGCCAGAGCATCTGAAATTTACATGTTTTCAATTTGATTCTTACTTTGCCCTCATTATACACTGATGGACTAAATAGAAAATTAGTCATGTCGTCATTTTCCTTCTCACAGCTGTCAAGTAACAGATGCAGGTGTTTTTATTTTTTCTTTTTTTTTCTCTTATTTTGTTCAATTTTCTTAAGTTGCATGCAAATAAAGCAACAATATGTTACTAATGAAGTTCTTATTCAGATTTATCAGCAAATTAAATTGTTTATCGTTAATTAATTTTAGTCATGAAAAAAGTATGGTTGTGAGCCTAATTTGCCTACATTGAATTACATTTCTCTTTACAGTGGTTTTTGTTTTTATTGCAATATTTTTGCTAGAACAATACATTGCACTGCCTTACTATAAAGTTGTCAGTCTGTCTGCCCAGCAGTTTTCTTTCTGTCTGTCTCGTCTTCTCACCTGTCAGGCCTGTTGTATGTCAGTTAGTGTGCCTACCTGTCTGTCCTCTAGCCCCACTGCGTTCTTATGTTTCTTTGTCTCGTCTCTCTGCCTGTCAGGGCTGCTATACGTCAGCTTTGCTTCAGGTCTGTTTGTCTGTCTGCCCATCTTCCAACATGTCTGTCTCTTATTTATTTATTTATTTAGTCATTGTCTTATCTGTCTCCGTGGTATTCAGTATTGGTGAGATCGGAGGCCCGGCTGCCGAGCTTCACTGTAAAGTGCTCGGCTGATTGGAAGGGACATTTTTCCAATGGCGCTGTGCTGCCTCTAATATTCTGTTTGTCGTTGGGTGTGAGGCTGATTTATCACGCCTCCTCGCCTGCTGACATTCAGATTCACTTTGATTGGCGGCTGGACGGAATGACACCCACCACTAGCAACCCTGCTAACATCACTGCGACTCTCACATGTATGCACAAACACACACACACACACACACACACGAAGGCAGTAAAAAGTGGATGTTCTGCATACTCAAAGTCGGGTTTACAGTGGATATGAATATGCCCACCACGCCAACACATACCCTGTTACATTTTGACGTTGAGACATGCACTTGCATATAAATACTCACTCAAAAACTCGCACACAGACTAAGTGGATAACTGTTGTTCTGACCTCTGTCTTCTGCATTGCTAGTTTGTAAGTGTTGTATTGAGTTTATTGAACAACGTGGGCAGACTGCTGCTCTTCTGTTGTTCTCTCACCTCACGAACTCTATAATATGATAGCCTTTCTCACTTCAATACTTACTGTTCCCAGCCTAAGGCCCAAGCTACCACACTCCTGTGTTGAATAACATGTCTCTCCTTTTTCTCACCCTCTGTCCCCCCGCCCCACCCTCCACCCCCACTCCACCCCTTCTTAATAACTCTATAACTCTACTCAGCCTTAGATTTAATTGCTTATCTGTGTGTAAACGTATTAACCCTCTGCTGTATCTGTTTTGCTGCCGTCCCGGGGGCCCCGACAAGCCTCTCTGACTGCCGTGCCTTACATCCAATGAATAGTCCTTCTCTGAGTGGTAATAGGGAATCAGCATCGTAGCAGCAAGCATTGGCAGCGTGTAAGAGATAAATCAGATTGGGGGTCTTGCTTTGCCAGTTTATTGAATCTAAATTGCGTGCGTGCGTGGCCCCCGCCGGCCCTACACGGCCCATCCATCTCCCGGCTGATAATGGAGCGGGCCCGATTCCACCTGGTGGGAGCATTATTACATTTCCCCTCTAACGAGACCCGGCTAATCCTGCCAAGGGAGGAGGACAGGAGAGGAGGAGAGGAAAGAATAGAACAGAGGGAAGAGAAAAGTAAAGGAAGATGTCGGGGGAGGAGGAGAGGAGAGGAGAAAAAGAAAGGAGGTGAAAAGAGAAGAGGAGATTCTGTAACAAAAAAAAATTAGAAACATGCTGGCAGCCTGCCTCTCCCTCCCACTCTCCGTCTTTCTCTATTTCTCACTTTCTCTCCCTCTGTTGCCGTGCATAAAACATCTTCTAGCGCCATCAGAGCTACATGGCCCCTGGGCCCCTGAGCTGCAATTACACTCATAATCACAATGCGATTTCACTGACGCTCTCCGCCCCTTCCTGCTGCCATCCCTCCTCTTTCCCTCCGCCCCTGCAGCCAAGACTGAACGAAGTCTAAATGAAGTGAAAGGCCTCTCCTCTCCCCAACACCCGGCCGTTTATTACCCGCTCTAATAAAAGTCCATCACAGAATTATCCTACAATGGACTGGAGCCACTAAGTTGCCAAGAAATATACTTCCAATAAGCAGCCTCTGCACATAGACATGCCTTTATTTCTAGATGGGTTCAGCTGTGAGGCTTAAATCTTTTACATGCTTTTTACATCTATAATGTTAACAGGCTTTTCATGATAGTGCAGCAAAGTGTGTTGCTGTAATGTTTTTTTTTGTAGTTTGGCTTTTTTTTAAAGCACAACTCCTTATTGATGTAATTAAATCGTATCCCTGGCTCAGCGCTCAGGCCTACTTTCATTGTTTTGAGGGGGCAGGAGCCCCGTGAGGCAGTGCACTGATGAGAGATGGATAAACAGTTTGATTTGCTGCTATCGCCCCCAGGCACAGTGTACTGGAGAGATGAGCAAGAAAAGGAAGAGAAAGCATGAAAACTGGGAGGGGTGGGAGAGGGCAAAACAGAAGGAGAGAAGAGAGAGCGAGAGGATAAGAGAACCTGTTGGGGGAGGGATGACGGGATAGAGGTGGAGAGGATAAACATGCAAACAAAAAGAGGCGACAAATCACTCCTGTTGTTTGTGTGCACATGTTTGTGTGCACGCAGGCAAGTCTTTTTCTCTTATTTCTGCTTGTTTGTCTGTTTCCCTCATTGTCAGTTCTTCCTTTTTTTTCCTACATGCCCCCCATCTATCTGCCTATCTCCTTTTCACTTTTTTTCCCCTTCTCATTCTCCCCGGTCTCCCTCCCTCTCCATAACACCTACCTCTTGGTAGCCCCGAGCAAAGATGGAACTAAAGAACACAGAGAGGAGTTCACTCACACATAAAAAACACACACAAATACACATCTGTGCATACAAAAAAACTCATGAATACACTTGTGAACACGTGCACAATGGTGCCGCTCATTGTTTGGTTTTTCACACTCTTGAACACAAACAAATTTAGTAATTATGACTGCGTTAGCCAAAAGAAATAGATTGGTTGCTGTCGATTTGGATAGGCGGGCAAATACACACATATACACACACACAAGCTCAGGGAGGTAGAGGACGGTTCACTCATCCATGTAGAGTCATTGTTAGTAAAGATGCGGAACCTCCAGACTTAACCAGCCATAACAGCAGTGTGACAGGTTCTTTGTCTACGCCAATTACTGAACAAAAACAGCAGCACAGTCACAGAGAGACAAGCGCAGCCCATGGCCTTGTGCATCAAAACACACATACACATACAGATGTGTATGTCTTGTATTTTTTATGTAACATATTTGCTCGCAGCGCAAAGTCTAACACACAATAAGACACAAAATGAGGAGCGTGCATGAAACAAACGTGCACACGCTGGCATCTCAAGTGGTGCAATAAACCACATTCGGACACCCACAGCTGTGCCCTAACACAAACATTCTGTAAGCGCTCACAAACACTTACACCCACTCTCATTTTGTGTAAACTTCCCCAAAACAGTGCAGAGCTCTCATCCTCTTCCTCCCCCTTCTCTCTCATCTGCTCACTCTCCTCTTCTATTTCTCTCCCTTCCTCCTTTTTTTTTCTCAAAGTTTAAACTCATTAAGTGTAATGATATTGGAGACTCAATTTTACATAGCTCACTCATCAACCAAGTGAGATAGCAATAAAGGCAAATGGCTCCGCTGAGGCCCTAACGCTGAAAAATAAATGATGCGCCGCAACGGAAATGTAATTAATTTAGAGGCAGTATTGATAGTCCTGCCATACACGGCATTATATTTTTTAATGTGGCTTAACATCTTGATTATTCAGGGGGAAAGGCGGAGGAAAAGGGGAGCCGAGACAACACCGCTCACGATGAGAGATGCTTAAAATGCCCTGACGAGTGTTTACTCCCGCTGCCTCACTTTCTCTTAAGCTTTTCATTATGCCGAGACGATAAACACCTCTCAGGAAGACGTGCTGACTTTTACAGGGGTGTGGAGGAAAGGCAGCGAAGGGCGCTGCCTGCTAGGGGAAAACGGAGAAGCATGATCCATATTTTTGTTGATATGCACGCTTACTGTTGATCCAATGATGTGTTTTCTACTTATATCTGCGTTATCTGTGATGTGCATCATTTATTTCAAAGCACAGTATCTCCCGCAGAAATGACTTTTAGTCCATGCACGTACAAATATGTATATTTTTATAAAAGGGATCATTAAATTTAATTTAAAAAGGTACATTCATTTTCTTTGTATTTTTCTTAAAATATATAACCATATATCATGATATAATTGCATTACAATCAGTAATTCCTTAATACCTCAGTGACTATTTAAAAATGTTTGAGAAAATATTTCTGATAATATAAAAGACTATTAGGTGTTTGTGAAGTTTCTGCTTTGCTTTTAACTCTGTCGTCTGCTGTCTTTCATTACAGCTAAGACCGATGAGGTGCTGAAGGCTAAGGTGGCACAGAGAGAAGAGGAGGCCCGGATTAAACTAGAGGAGGGTGAGTTATAAGAGAGTACTTCTGTGTCTGTGTGAAGGAAGATCCTTAGTCACACACTAGTAGCTACTATGGCAAAAAGTGCTTTATTATTTTACCAACATTACGGCATGACAGTCTTCTACAGGGAATTTTTTTGTGCATCCGTCAAAGATCCAACATGTGGACTACGAAAATATCATACAAGTTGTAAAAACTCTGATCTGACAACAGTCATGAAGGAAAACAAGAAAAAAAGAATCAAATTTAAATGTCACAAATAAACAAAAAGGTTTTTCTGCCGTTATAAATCAGCAGGAACATTTTATCTGAAAAAAAAAAACAACAACTTTTTTTTATTAGTGATTAAATAAGTTTTATTAAGTATCATTGTCATAAATATGTGCCAGCAGTTATAATAGAATCAAGACAATCATCACAATGAAATTCATGCTCAGTAATTTAGAATTACCATCACCTCACTACTGTTTCTCAGGTCAGGTATTGCAGTATTTTTGTAGTCCCACAACTCTGTGCAACATAGGTGATTTTACACACTTGAACATATCTGATATGTCTACATTTTCATGTTAACATTAAGCACCCCCATCTTGAACAAGGAAAGTCTTTCCTCACAGTTTCTCTTTGCTTTGCAAAACATGAATTTAGAGATGCGGATTACACTTCTTAGTTTTTATTAAGGCAGCTTTAATCTACATAAAGATGCATAGTAGATGTGCAACGCAGAAATGCGCTGAGCATTGCAGGCAGTAAATTTATTCTGCTAACCTGAACCCCCCCCAACACCTCAACCCCCTACCCCCCAGCACCAACACACACACACACTCACACACACACTCAAATACACTAAGATTATCTCGTTACACATTCAAATAAAGTCAAGAGTAATTTGCAGTGGATATGCTAGCAGTAATAAAAGTCCTTAGATAGAATAATGACCCTGGTCCCTGTTCTGACCAGAGCATGATAAAATGAGAATATCAAATGTGCCATTATCAGCTTCACTGTGTGTATATGTGCACGCACACACAGGCAGCATGTGTAGTAGCATAATTTGTTCTTGTGTGGGTGTTTCTTATATTTCCGGATTCTCTCTGCACTCTTTCTGTCATTTTTAGTGTTTGCATCGAGCAGGCATGGCAGCGTGACCTTTAAAGTTAGCTGACCTTTTAGCCAAATGAAAGTCCAGCCATCAGAAACTAATTAGCCCTGCACTCGTGCTTTGGTTCCCCAGTTGTGGAAAGAATTTATTCCCTCCTTTTCTCTATTGCACCCTGTTTTTTTTTTCTTTAGCCTCTTCACCATTCTTACATTAATATTATTCATTTCTCTCGGTCTTAGTACTCCATGTTTTCTTCCTCCCTCCCCTTTCTGTTTTCTCCTCCCACTTTCTGTCTCACATGCTCTTTTTCTTCCCACCTCCATTTGTCCTCATCAACCATTTCCACCTCTCTCCTGCCCTCTTCTCTGTGTCTTTCTTACTCTTTCACTTCTCTAGCTTCTCTCTTCTCTGTGTGGAATCATTGCCAAAGTGGTGACTAAGTGCCTCGCTTGGGGCAACAGAGCAAGGCTCCCAGTCAAATAGCTTTCTTAAGCTAGGTTCACTCTGCACTGTTGCCTCTTTTTGGATTCAGTTGACTCTTTCTCCCTTTTGCTCAAAGCTCTCTCATCCTTTACTCCAACTGTTCATTCTGTGTGAAATATGGTGTTGTGCTTGACTGTGTAGTGGAGCAGTGCAGTACAACACGCTGTGCAGACGCTGGCTTCCAGGACGATCATTTTATTCCTTCTCCTGCATGGGGACACATAATGGGAGATCAGAGAGGTTCGACAAAGTGGCCCTGATGATTCACCCTTGCCTTGGTAGCGAGAGGAGCCAGTGGCAGCATCACAAATACACATGAACACACATGTACACACAAGCAGAGTCAGCCTGCTCCATCCTCTTCTGCCCTTCCTCCCAGCACTACTAAAATGAAGGAGGTGAGCCACTGCTGCTGCTAAACAGCAGATCACCAGGGGTCTCCTTATTCCCTGCAGGGCCTCTCAGAGGTCAACACAACTAGAAAGTTTACACTTGAACCGTTAAGTCAACCGAAATGAGAAAACCTCTGAAGAGAATGGAGGGGAGAAGTGAAGAACACTACCACCTACACTCCTCGTTCATAAATAGATTCACGTCCTAGACCGGCAATGTGTTTGAGTTAGTTTAGCCCTAATCGAAACCACCGAGAACTGATTCATGTGAATGTTATGATATGCAAGCTATTATTGTAGCGAACTGTGGCTGTATACTGCGGAGCCCTGCGAGGAAAGAGGGTTTTTTATCAGCAACTGAGAGAGAGAAAGGAGAGGATCAATAACTGACCCTGTGGTCATCAGTTAACAAAGTAGTGTTCACTTAAAAGGAGTGTTTGGCTCTCTGGTTAAGGGCAGCCAGATGATGCTAGTGGTTGAAAAAGGAAACATGTGATATGAAAGAGTGTGAGAATAAGAGGGGAGGATGATTCCTTTGTTAGTTGCATGCCTTGTTTAGGCTATTAAAGCTGAGAGATGTTGTTTGTGTGCCCAGGAGGCTTTTAGCTAACACACTGTGTCCAGCTATAATAAGATGGACTGACTGCCAGACTGTTTGTGTGGATCATACTGTTAGCTGGCACTTTACTGAATAACCAGAGTCAGTGTGTGTGGTGGTTTTGTGCTGTATGAAGAGCTGCACAATAAACCAAACATAAAGAATCATCAATACTGACCTAAACATACTCTTAAGTTACCTTTCTTTCTGACAGGAGTAAACCTACTTGTGCATCAGGAGTACCAGCTTTGTGTTTCATCACTGTCAGATTTTGGTTATTTAGTAAGTAGATAGCATTAGTAGTAGTTAATTTGTGCTTTTTAATTAATATTCATCTTATTTAAGTTTGACAAACCAATCAGAGCAGTCTGTTTGACCAGTCATGCCATAATTAAACATGACTAAAGAAGTGAAAATTACCAGGATTTTTTTATTTCCATTATTGGTAAATATATCAGTCACTTTTCTAATTAAGTATTTTGTGAGTAAAGTATGTAAAAAAGTCCACTATTATCTCCCAGCACCTGTTGTAATTTGCGCATCTTGTCCCATTTATAGACTTGTAGATCATATTGTCCAGCCTAGCACTAGTAATTTGTTTTGTTTTTTTTTTGTTCTTTTTACTTATTTCTTACTAGTATGGCAATATGAAGATGATCAGATTTACAAAGACATTGCAATACAGCACAAACTTATATATAAGGTTTGTGCTGAAGCTTGTGCTAGTCTAACTGAAGATGGCAAAGTTTAATTGCAAGAAGTGTATTTCAAGTGTTTTATCAAGCTCATCATCATCAACCTCAGAGCTGAAATAAATAAGCATAAAAAATTGGTGTCAAATGCTTGATAACCCTTGTTTATTCACTTTTAACACTCAAATGCTCCTTTAAAAGGCACCGTACACACTGAACTCTGTCATTCAATCAGATTTGGGCGGTGTGAAACATCTTTTTGTTTCTGCTGCCACCCCTCGACATACAGAACTGTGTAAATATGGACTGGACAGTAACCTATAGCCTGTGGTTGGTACTTTAGCCCTTATGCTGCTCTGTCCCCATTACCTCAGAACCACCACCAGATTGGGAGATCATATATTTTAATGAGACGTATAATAGCTCTTTAACCCATGTCATTAGGGGAATATATACCTATGGTTTGCTCTTTTGGCAGTTAAACGAAAGGACTGTTTCCCTAATTACACGGTGTGTAGGACAGGTCACGGGTTGGGTGTGTACCTGTCTGTGTGTGTCTGTGTTCAGGAATTATATGACCATTAAATATTCAGCCTCAGGGGGGGGGGGGGGGGGGGGGGGGGGGGGGGGGGGGGGGGGGGGGGGGGGGGGGGGGGGGGGGGGGGGGGGG
>JAPZDV010000024.1:14426308-14446203 GCA_029814665.1 Acanthurus lineatus | reverse complement strand
GTTCAGGAATTATATGACCATTAAATATTCAGCCTCAGGCCCCCTTCAGCAACCCCCCCTCCCCTCACTTCCTCGACCTAGCATCCATTAACGCCTCATCACCGTTTAACTAGCTCTGTTGTCAATCACCACAGGGCTCAGCTGAAACAGAAAATGTCTGGATTTGGTTTCTTGCCTCTAATATATAGATGTAAGAGTGAATACACATTTAAAACGACTGCAGGAGGCCTCAGTCAAAGTCAATCACTATAAGTGAAGTGTCATTAAGGGTGTATGTGCCTGCACCGTCATTTGTTTGAAATAATATTTTTCTTGTTAGGTGTGATTACATGCTCTGCTAAACAATTTGTCAGTCAGCTAAAATTTCCGCTTTGCATGCAATACCAGTGTGGGTGTGTGCGTCCATAATAAATGATGTGATCCCTTTTCTAATTGAAAATAATAACTAATCCATGGATAACAAGCTCTTGTATAATCCGAAGCCATATCCCTTCAGTTCTGGCCTATCTCGGCTGTAATAAAAGACAGGAAATGAGAGGCAAGTGAGAGTGGTGGCTTGGACATTGACGCTTAATGTAATCTGCCTTGAAATCAAATTATTTGACCTGGAAAGCCTAACAATACAAAACTCCTGCCGGGCTGCTGTTAAATATTTAGCACGTGCCTGTCATGAATACAAATGGTGCGCAAATTAGAATCTACAGGCGCGTGACCCCCATATCACACCCCAGGAGCACAGGGGGGCTGGCTCTGCTTTAAACGTTTTAATTACCGGGGCCATAGTGCGGCGTGCCACGTTACCTCGGCGAGCAGCATCGCCTCTGCTCAGGTTGCCACTTGAAGGACATGCAGTGAAATTCATCTGCTGGTAAACACGAGTGATCTGTTGTCCATGATCGCATCACATTAACTAAAACAGGGGGATTCAATAAGGAGAGTGTCTGAATTATACCAAGCTATAATTATAGTTCCCAGCATCGTCTCTCAGGGTAGAGTATTATACTTTTTTTTTAAGCTGTGTTCTCTCCACTGGCTATATGATCTACCGTAGGACTCTAGGGAGGCTCTGTATTGCTCGTGTGCACTCTGCGCTGAAGGAAGATCTGTCTCAGTGATTTTGATGTAAGAAAATCTGGTTTGTATCGATTCGGTATTGATTAGTAGAGTTAGCCTCATCTCCTGTCGTTACTTCAGATAAATGGCCTTATTTGTTGTGTTATTATGTTCAACACAATCATGCCAGGAACAGTCAGAGGAATATTGAGCCGACACTTCATTGGCTTTATGGCTTCTATTTGTTCCAGGAATTAAAGGATGTTTTCTGCCTGTATAGCACTGCGGAGAAAGTGTAAAAGAGCACATTGACAATCAATTACACCTTGGCTCGAATGGTCTGTTTCAAACAGAATCTTACAGAAGAACGTCCCACACTTAATTCTGATTTTTGTCCTGCCGAAATAATGATTGATTTAGAGATGAATAGTGCCACAGATTTGGTCTAGCCATCTCTCTTTTTTTTATTTTCTCCCCTCTCCTCCCTATTCATTCAGGTTTGTGGTTCCCCCCACGTTGAAATGATTAGTTATGCAAGGCTTGTAAGCACTGAATCAGAGTTATGGTCCCTGGGGAAATAAATTTGGCAGAAAATCAGTGTGAGAAGATTTAATTATCACGAGGAGACCTTTTTTCCTTGCCTTGGCCCACTGAAGCCCAAACTCCTCTCTCTCTCTCTCTCTCTCTCTCTCTCTCTCTCTCTCTCTCTCTCTCTCCCTCCGTCTCTCTCTCTCACTTGCTATGCACAACTCCACATGCTGCAGCCAAAAAAACCCTGGCGTGCAGCATGGACGCCAGCCCTCTTCTTGCCTTCCTTCTCCTCCCAATTTGTTTCATTGCACGGTGATAAGCCAAGCAATTACTGCTTTATTGATTTTTCATCACCGCAAATTTAAAGTTGATCCCCTCCCCCACCCCGCCCACCTCTCGCTTACCCTACCCTCCCTCGGAGATGGCTTGGCGGGGTGATTGGGTGACCTCCTGTCCTGTTAGTCCCGTGAACAAGTGGGGGCGCATGCCGAGTCCTGCTAACCCCGCGTGACCCTTTGTTGTCCCGGGGTAATGGGCTGCTGGTGCTGTCCCATGTGTGGCTGTCGCTTCTGCAGCTATGGGGCCTGTAGCATAATCATTTCTACAAGGATATCTATGGAATGACATATTTGACTCGATAGCAGCCTAGCTATCTCTGCCATAGGCTAGATTACACAGAAATTGACCATGCAAGCCTCCAAACTGTGTTCGCGCAGGTCAGATGATTGACAGCACCCTTTTACCCTCCATGATTGGTAATCGTTCTTGGGTCACCCTAATCAATTAACCTGCTACCAGTAGCCAATGTACATTCAGTGACCTCACTTGAGATACATTTTTTGTATTTCCCGTCCATTCTATTTAGATTCAGGATAGTGTTACACAAACTTGCTGAAAATTAAGTTTAAATTAAAAAATTTGGTTTCGATAGATTAATGATTTGAACCTGGAAAAACATGGCTTTTAAGTGCTACTCATAACTATGCTTTCTCCATTTGATTTTCTTTTCTTTCTTTTTTTTTTACAATAAATACTAAAAATGTATTTTTTAGCATTTTTTTTTTTAATTCTGAAAATTGAATTTAACTTAAAAATCAGAATAACTTTTTTAACTATAGTAAGTTAGCCCTAGGATTAGGAGTTTGAAGGTAGAGCAGTAGTTTGTGGCTCTAACTTAAATTTTTCCCAGTATCTGAAAGAGGCTTCCACGTACACACACACGCATGTGTCTGGACATGATCATACACAGCAGTAGTGTACTTGGTACCTTCTAACAGGGTGGTCAGACTGCTGTGATTAGACACACCCGCAGACTGTTACAGGTCAAAGTGCTGGCATCCTGGGTGGCTGTGGCCACGTGGTGGCCCCTGCAAGGTTTGTCATTAGACATCAGAGGTCACTTAAGAGTATGTGTGTGTGTTGAGGGAGTGGGGGTGTTACATGTGCTTGTGTGTCTCTGCTTCTGAAATATTGTGTGTGTGTGATGATCATGTTGTTGGAATGGTTGAAATGAGGGTTCATGAGGGACCGAAGTGTGTGTTTTGTGTGAGTTGTACGTAAACTGAGGGGCTTTAATGGTGTCACACTGGTCATTAAAGTATAGCACCACAACTTCATTCAGTTACCAATGCTTTTCTCAAATTTAAAAGAGTATAATATCAGCAAACAGGGACCAACATACTGTAAAGTAGCAAAAGGTAGCTTGAGTTTCATGATTCAGACATGTTTTGTAGTAATATGTTTGAGTTACGTGCCTGAGCCCAACTACTATCATGATGTACCTTGTCACACATGTAGATTTAACCAGATTTACAATATATGTCTTTTAGGTGTAAAAAAATAATGCAAGGGAAATATTTCTCTCCACTCATTCAAGGTAAGCCTGGGACAGCAGGACAGGTTCGGTAAAAGTAATTTAAGTAGGGCAACAGTCAGAGATTGTGGAGGGGAAGAGCATCATTTTGAAGTTGTAAACATGCATAATAATCAAGGTGCACACAATACACACCAATGCAGCTGACAGAAATCAAACATATCAAGACTGATTGGACGTTATTGTCACACAGCTATTCATGCAATTCTTTTCTATAATGTAGTCAATGTAGGAAAATGATTTACAGTGAGGAGGTTTGGATTAACATGCAAATGATGATGTCACTCTTGTTTTGTTACTTTGCCTGATTCCCTCCAATAAGGCAGACTGCAACAGAAAAAAGCAGGGTAATATATTACACAGTGCCAAGGTTATTAGTCTACAACTGAGGTCAGAAGAGGAGGATGTGGGGGGCATTTGCCTAATTAATTACTACTCAGACAAACTCAGGCACGCACACTCACAGCCATGACCTTTACTAATATAGTTTGTAGCAGACCACACAAATAGGAGACTCTCTGCCTCTCTGTCCTTTAGCCGCTCTCAACAACACACACGCACACGCGTGCGCACGCACACACACACACACATACACGGCCTGTCAGGAGCCAGCAGAGTGAAGGGGAGAATCAATTACAACCCAACTAAGAGGAAAGAGTTGGTTGCTTGATGGCTACATGTCAAGAAGACTGTAGGTCATGAGACAAGTGTGTGTGTGTGTGTGTGTGTGTGTGTGTGTGTTTGTGTGTGTGTTTGTGTGCTTGTGCCTGTTTGTGTGTTAACGTTCATATATTAGTGTATGTGATATTGAGCCCATTTCCTGGATTCAGATTACATCATTTTCATTTTAAAGACCTTGCTCCAATTAAGTAATTAGTTGCATGGTGTTTCTCTAATTATAGAGTTGTTCATAAAAGAGCTGCTGACCAGACTGGGATCAAAAAAATGGAGACCACTGCACTTTTTTCCATGCATGCACACACACAAACACACATGTGCACAGCCTAGTTTAACATCAAGTTAATGCAGCCAAATGCATGTTACTTCTGGTAAAGGGCAGGGCAGGACTCTATATTCTAATTACACTAAAACGGCACTGTGCTTAATAAAGAGCTGCTTGAGTCTCACAGACAGATTATTGTACTCCAGGTCACTGAACAGTAAAGACAGGGAGAGTTTTAAGGTTTACGTTCCCTAATCTATATTCTGACGTATTTTTTTTAGAACACTTCTTCATCATCTTTTAAAGCCTCTCATATTTTATAGTTAATACAAGATGTCTGTCAGTATTCTGTATTTCATTAAACCAGCCCTAACCAATAAGTATGTACTTAAAAAAATCTGAAATAACATGACAAAAAAGAGAACTTTTACACTCTGATTATTTAATAAGATATAAGGAAACAAATTTAATACAAAATGTTAGGAATGTCACGAGTCCACCTCTTGAGCCAGTCGACAGAGAACGCTGCTGTGATCTTGAAGATCTCACCACTCAGCCTGTAAAGCTTCACTTTTTAATGAGATTCTGTGATGCTGCCCAGACACAGGACATCGGCTAACACTCATACTGCTCTCTTTCTCTCCCTCACACACACACTTACACCGTGAAAGAAACACACCCACCTGGTTTTGGTTATAACCTCTGTGTTTGCAGTTAGCACTGTGCAGTCAGGTCAGCAGAAGCATTCAGGTCTTAGCTAGGCTTTCAGATAAAAAGCTGACTTATATGTAGTAATACACAGTCGATGCTTTTAAACTGTGTTTGCACCGGTTTCCCCTAAAGTGGACCTTTGAATGCATGACAAAGAATATAATATGTATAAATATGCACTGTGTCAACAAATTAACAATGAAAATGTCAGCCATGGCAAATTCTCTATCTGAGCCAGTTACAAGTAAATAATGTTACTTTTTTTTAGCTTGATTGCAAACAGGGTATTTGAAAGTGGGAATGCTGCATATGATGTATTGTTTTTCTCAAAAATGTGTCTTATCAAAGGCTCCTACGTTATGTGTGAGGTTTGCATGGCAGGTAATTCAGCAGTCCTTGAGGTTAGTCAGTGCAGCTCTTGTGGAAAAATCAAACAAATACATGCACCATCATTTTTTAAAATTGAATGTGTGGTTTCAAATATTGTGCATAATAAATGGATGGATGGAAGGATAGAATGGGGCTAATCTGTCGTTCCTCCTGATGATTTCATCATTGGTGCAGACAGACAGAGGCTTTTTATTGTTGTAGAAGGACTTTTCTTTAGTACAAATGTGGAGGATGTGTTGTAGCGTAGCTAAAGGGTCAGATGGGGAGAGAAAGTTGAGAGGATAGATGAGCAGAATGGGGTTGAAAGACAGTAGGGAGAGAAGTGGTGAGAAGGGAGGGATGAGGGAAGATGTGGAAGGAGATAGCCAAGCATGGCGCGTGGCTGCCTGTCATTAGCAGGTTGTTCTGGTCTTTAATTCATCATTCCGACCTTTATTGACTGGAGAGTGGGAGATCGCTATCACTCGGAGACACTAGAAGGAGCGCGTGTGTTTGCCACTCAGTCACCAGCTGCTGTTCATTTCCTGGTGCCAAATAGATATCACATAAACATATCACATGCCATTATCTGCTAAGGTCAAATAATGCTCCAGCCTACATTGCGGTTTTATACAAAGGATGTGATCATGTATGGTATTTTGCATAAGTTCCAGAGAACTTATTGAGCTGACAAATCATATAAGAAACTAAAGGAAGACAACTGAGCATTAGTGGTGTGTGAAAAGCTTCTGATGACAATGACAGGAGTCGTCAGGACGGCAAATTCCACAGAGACCAGTTGACACTGTGATAAAAAGGTGGGCACCACAGGGAATGGCCTGTGTATGCATTTGTGGTTGAAGGTTCATTGTTGGGAGACGGGGCCTTTTTGGAGAGCGGTTGGGGGGTTGGGGGTAAAATGTATGAGTGAGTATGTGTACTGTGTGTGCATATACGGTCTTGCAGGAACACACATTAGACTAGCTGAGCCACCTGCTCTGTCACTGGACATCTCCCTGCTCTCATGAGTGCTTACAAACACATACATACATGTGTGCGTGCTCCCTTGGGACACACTTGGGACATCTGGCTCAGCCTGTCAGAATTTTTCCTTCATTTTGCGTGACCTGTTGACCCCCCTCAGCAGCCACAGGCGTCAGACAGGCATCAGCATCACATCTTGTCCTTGTTGCAACGCTGTCATTGGCAGACGGCTGCCTTACAGTATATATACGGATCTGTGCAGGGGAGAGGGAACTCTGAAGTTTAGCTGTTTGGACATTTGGATTGTTTTGATAGTTCAACTGTTACTCTGCTTGCCATCTTACTCATACTTCTGGGTTACTGATCGGCATTTGTCTTCTCTTATTGCCCTCATCATCTCTTTCTTTCTTTAAATGCATCTCTCTCTCCCTTTCTTTTCTTTCTCCCTTACTCATTGAGGTCTCATTTTTCAGTGCCTGAAGCTGCAGGGTATTAGTTATGCAAATATTGACGTGCAGCTTTGCCCTGCTAGCTATCAATTGAAATCAGCAAATCGATGGGCCTAATAGCTGCTCATTAGCCACTTGATGCATTTCCAGGGCTAACATGAGAACCTGTCAGCGGCCCCTAATCAATACAGTCTAAAAGTATTACCTAACCAAGGCCCACACCAGACACCTTTTTAATAACCTAAGTTGGCTGTCTGGCTCTCTGTGTGGAAGTAGAGCAATAAGTCTGACTCAGTGGCTGTGGACCTAAGCAGGACAAGCCTAAAATTCTGTCATATCACCCAAATATCTCATTAGAAACATTAGGTTTCTTAATGTGTTTGTTTTAGCAGCAGTGTTATGGAAATCCTCTTGCGTGAAGCAAAATGTCTCACAGATAGAGTCATTCGGTGCTAATAATGAAATCTCATCAGTCGGATTTTAATAAGTAACCTATTGTTTCATTTTTTTTCTGTTGTTGTTCAGTCCAATTCCCAGGCATGCGTTAAAGCAGCCTGTTGTTTGGGCCTGGAGAATCGCACGGTAAAGACTTTGATGCAGCCAGGATGCTGCTGCTCAGAACGGGGCCAGACCGGAGACCCTCTATCGCCCCTAGCACACAGCCCTGCTAAGCTTAACTCAGCTGTTTGATGCCAAGCACTGCAAGTGTGTGCCTTTGTGTGTGTGCAGCACATGTATGTGTGTTCGTGTGTGTGTATTTACCAAGCTCAGGGGTTACATAAACAAGAGCAGCTAGCCTACAGGTAAGACCCACAGGAGACCAGCAGAGAGAGAGAGAGTGAGATGGAGTGCCAGTCTCTTACCTTGACATTCCCCTGGTGTTGTCGCCATTGCTAGAGCTGGATATTCACTAATGAAGGGCGAGCTGGAAAATGACTAAAGGAGATAGTAAACAAAGTTACTGCACACACGCACACACACTGAATACACTCGTACACGTGTGTTAATATAGTTAACTTGGTGGAGGCAAGCCTTCGTGCATGTGTTTGTGTGCATCCCTCATGTATCTGGGGCTGCTGCAAAGAGATGGGGAGAATGTGGGCGGATGGGGGATTGGAGGCGGAGGCTGGCAGCGGGGCAGTTGGCCGCTGGTGCAGAGAGAGAAAGAGCGGGGAAGGGGATCGGAGGGAAGGGGGGGGGTACAGCGGAGATAAATCATTAGAGAGCAGGTTATTGGAAATGCAGGGAGATAAAAGAGTGAAGAAGCCAGTAATTGCCTTAAAGATCAGACTACAAAGCATTACTTTGGATTTTACAAGGCCAGCCAGCAACAAAAGAGCAGTAATTTATGAGCTCAGTGTAAAAGAATAGCATAATTACATTAAAAATTAATGCTAATGAGGGCTAAAATGGGGAAGGTGGTTATTATGAAAGTTTGTATTCATCTTCCCTGGCTTGAATGATGGCTAGTGGCTTGATTAATGGCTTAATTTCTATCAATTAGCAGGCAAAAAAATCTCCACTGAGACGGGCCTAAATTGAGCATTGAATTACACATCTTTACCGTGGTGCTAGGAGAGGGGTAGGGGGAGCAGTGGAGGGAAGAGCACATTATTGAAACCTGGGAAACCAAGAGATGTTGCTGTGTGAGGGGGGTGCATGCACATGTAAGAGTCTGGCATGGGTTACAAAACTTAAACAAATGTTTATCCTCATGTTCTCTAAGAAGTGGGGTTTTAACATTGCTGGGTTTGCAGAACAGTAGACTGTGTCAGTTGTGTGATGCTTGGAGAAACACATAGAGATGGCCATTAAAAAATATTTTAAAAATGTAAATAAATATTTGTAAATTTGAATCTCTTTTAAAACATTATATTCTTTGATTTAAACTGGCCTAAATTAAAATTTTTGCACTTTGCTAAAATCCCACTACACAACATAAATACAGCAGCACATATACAGCACAGTTTGCCCTTTCTTTGCTGCGGGATATTAAATTTTGATACATTCGTTAAATGCCTTTAAGCTCAGTGTGTGCCATATAATTCCAAAACACCCTCAAAGATTTGCTTCAATTTGCAAGACCTCAATAAAACAAGCAGTTTCTTTTCCTTTTTATTTATTTTTCTCCCCACAACAACAAGAGCTGTGGTAATTTAGCTGGCACGCTAGTGCACTCAATTACTGGAATTAATCAGCAGCAGCAATATATTCAGCGCCGCTGCTCTTGATTGACAAAGTGTAAACCAAAGTCAAGTTTACAAAGACAATGCTGCCATAGCCCGAGGCCTCTGCTTATATGTGGACATGTGTTGTTGAACAGCTCCCTCTTCTGGGGAAGGAGTGCAACTGCTGCACAACAGTCTCATCTTCAAGGCTGAAGGAGATGAGCTGAAATCTGTTTTCATTGGCTGGTTTGATTTTCTCTCCCATCTTCTGGTCTTAATCAATGAAGTGGACAAACAGCTATTTAGAGAGAACAATAGCCTATTGATTCTGAGCCACTCATCAGCACCGCTGTCTGTCCAACTAATTTCAGTAATGAGATGGCAAGTGAGTTTTCTCACTCCCTCTTTTGTACACACATGCACAGCCTCACATGCATGGATGTAAAGGACACATTAACATGCATTGCTCAGTCAGAATCCATTATTATAATCTGCAGATACAGAACAAAGTTTATTGATTGAGTTTGATTTAATTTTCTGGTTCACTATAATGGTTGTAATGCATTTCAGCATTCAGGCACGAATAACATAGAGAACTACCAATAATGTAATTTAAAGAAGTTAATACTGTATGTTTAATCATGTCTCCTATTGTTTTTTTTCTCTTTCTCTCTCTCTTTCTCTCTGTCTTTTGTGTCTCCCTCCCTCAGCTTTCCCTTTATCCTCCTCCCATCGCTGACAGAGAAGTGTCCTTAATGCGGCGACAATTCCAGTCGACCTGTTAAATTAATTTTCCAGATAATGTGTCAATATTAAATATCAACTTTGACCTCTCTGAGCTGCAGAGTGAGCTCGCCGAGCTCGAGTATTGATTTTTGTCTGACTCTAAGCTCGCTGGGCCCACACTCAGAGTCCATTATTTTTGATTTTCTCATGAAATACATATCTTTTCCCGCTGACATCTGACAAACAGCATATGGAAGTCATTTTATCTACTAATAATGTGTTTGTCAAAAAGTCTGAGGTCTTAATGGATTCCTGCAATGCGCACGGACAGCGCAGCAACAGACGGGCCTGCCAAGGAGATGCTAGCCGATACGGGTTGTGTGTGTACGTCTGTGTGTGAATACATAGTCATTGTGGCGGTTTGTGTGCTGGTTCTTTATGTCAGGCATTCAGGCTCAAAGGACAGCAGAGAAGGGGTAATTGAAAAAGTGAATTATTTGCCCTGAATTAATTGTCGGCCAGTCACGGACATTAGTTTTTATTCAAGCTCATGCATGCTCATGCAGCCAAGCACTGAGCGGTGGTGATAGTAGTGTGAAGGACAGGCCACAGTCTGCAGGAGGATATTGGGCCAGTGTTCAGACTTCATCTAGCAGCCCAGTCAAGGTAATGACTATTTTTGGAGCCACTGTGCAATGCGTCTCTGCTCACATCTTCCTGCACAGGATGACAAGCTGATAGTCTGTCATATAGGAAGGCTTAATTCCACTTGTCACTCAGTTGTCCAATTCTGCAGTGCATTTAAATCAAAACCGAGTTTGTTTGAGTGCTATTATGAACTATAATAGAGTGTATGTGCCTTTGAGGTGTGTGTGTGTGTATGCATGCACTGTGTGTGTGTGTGTGTGAGTGAGTGAGTGAGTGAGATAGCATGTGATGCTCTGCTGTGAAAGCTGAAACAAATATTCATTTATTCATTAAACATCAGGGCCTTGAAGATCTGTTGTGACACCCTTTCTGTAGCTGCTAATGGATTGAATTAATTCCTGCTATTAGCTCCAATTGCACATTGTGTATGTGTGTGTGTGTTTTACATGTACATTATAAAAATTATGGCTAGCCATGAGTAAAAGTCCAGAGTATGTATGTTTGCAAATACACTTGTACATGTGGGAGTACTTACAGTATATCCTGATGTTCCTCTTCTCGTGCGTGTGTGCGTGTGTGTGTGTGTGTTCCAATTTGTGTACTTGTTTTCATGACACAGCCTACATGAGTGGAGCAGAGAAACATGGATGTCGGCTGGATTGACAGATAGAGAGATGGGAGAGTGCAGGAGAGGACGGATGGATGGGGGAGAGAGGGATGAATATTGACTGATCAGTGGAAAGATTGACAGCCAGAGAATAATGGGAGCATTCAGACTCTGTCTCTTTTTTTTCTGTCACTAACTTTCCCGGCACACCTATTTTTGCCCTCCTACGCTACGACGACTGCTCTTGAATTCTTGAAATGATTTATTATCTGATATGCAGAATCCTGATGTGTTTATATCCAAGAGTAATCTACTGGAAACCCTTTGTGTCTTTTTGTTTGATTGGACGAGCCGGAGCAAAATACTTTCTGATACATGAAGACTATGTGAAACCTAATCACATTTAGTCTCCATAATGAAATTTCATTGCAGTGAGTTTGTGTTCATATTTTGATTATTTTAGAATGCATTATGTGAGTGTAATTCACTGTCTGGCTATGATCTTGTTAGTATTTTTATTTTCTACTTGCCTTTTGTAGCTACTCTATGCCCTTGGCAAAGCAATAGTCCATCTTCATGGAAGCCAAGATTAAAATTGGGGAATATCTAATATTTCATATCGTATGTGTCAAAAAGTATTATACAGAGATATAACATACAATACAATCAACTAAGCCCAGTTCAAATGAAATCTGGTGCCTTTCAGAGAATAACAAGGGATGGCTGACCCTTTATGTATGTCTGTGTACATGTATGTGTGTGTCTTTGGACATGTGTGCATGCTTTTGTTCAAAGCCTTCCTTCTGTGTAACATGTGTTTCAGAGGGAACTTCTCTGGAGGAGCAAGTGCGAAGGATAAAGGACATTGAGGCCATCGAGAGTGATTCCTTTGTTCCTCAGGCTTTCAAATCATCCAGGGATGATATAAAGGTGCGTTCTGTCTCTCTTTCTCTCCCTGCCCCTCACTCTCGCTATCTTTCACTCTGTCTCTTATTGAATTTACCTCTCTGCAAAGCTGTGCCGTCTGTCCAGAGACAGCCCAGACCAAATCAAACATTCATTCAGCGCCGTTTGTTCCAACCTGAGACGGTTTCATCAGGCGCTCCACTGTTCGCCGCCTCCAAAGGGGCAGCACCTACACAAAAGCCACAGCAGGCAACAGCCATCCTCTCTCTGCCTCTTTCTCCCCCCTCTCTGGTTGTGCAGATGCAGACAAAACACAGAAGTCATTATTGAAATGTCTCTGAAGGAGAAGGAATTAGATTTGTTGGGGCTCATGGCTGTTTTGAAAAGATAGGCGACAACATGTGACAGGAAACCTGCACAGACATTTGACTGCCTGGTGAGTCTGACAAAGATTGAGACCCATGTGGCTGCAGCCTGGACCGGACTAAGCCAATCTTCACTGGCCTGAGCAGACAGCACAGATTGCAAATGCACAGTGTACTCTACCTTTCCTGCCTGAGAGTGGAAAAGAGTTCCTTTTGGCACATTGAACCTGAAACTTAACCAGGTTCAACTGTACAGCCAGGTAGCAGCTCTCATTATTCACATCTAGATGTCAGTTATGAACACAACCACATAAGACAGCTCTTCTCACATTAGATTCACATGGTAAAATCATCTCATAAAAATAAGGTAAGATAAAATCTTAAATCCCAAAGAAAATATAATATGAAGTACAAAATATTGATACAGTTCTGCAGTATTTAATTATATTAAGTGCTTGAATGGAATACAAATCCAAGTTTACACTTTTTGCAACAGCTCTGCAGCACATTTTAGATAAATCTCCTCAATATTGTCCTTATTTGTTACTTATTTCTGGAGATAATCAGATCATTCATTCTTAGTTAAAGGATTTTATAGTCTTTCAAAGTCTATTTTGCCTAAACCAAACACTGTCCTGCCAAAAATTTATGTTTTAAGATATTTTTCCCCAAGAGGCTGTCATTAGAAACGTCTTTCAAGAACATTGTGACGGAGTTGTGATGACCATTTATACTGTCTGATGTTAGGCACATCACTATACTTGTTAGCCTGTGTTTTATATGTCGCTCACTTTCAGTATCCTGCCAAATTAATTTTCAATCATTTTCAATCAACTGGGTAAACATTTGCTCTGAGGCTGATTTTAGAATTGTTGGAAACATGAATGCACTTGGCAAAGTATTAGTTTTGATATTCCTGCCTTGTCAAGTGCAATAAGGAGAACAGGCCATCTTTCTAAATATGGGGCTTATTATAGTTTTAAGGAATATCTCTAGGGATGAAGAAATTTCTAAAGATGGAATTTTCTTCTATCAGCTGCTTACGACAACTTGAAAGAGACATAGAACCTTTATCTTTACTTAAAATCCTTGCCAGTCAATATGAAAAAAAAGATACATTTCCTTTGGCTTCAACTATAGCAAATCATGTCTAATGTTGAGCCAAACTGACCAAACAAAGGTGACTTAAAGCTGATTCTTAAAACTGTGTGAATATTGACATGAACGCTGCTGCAGCAGGTTGTATAAGGTTTAAAACACATGGGTATAGAATGTGAAGGGAGGAACACAATCACATATAGATAAGACATAAGAATTAGGTTCAAGATACAAGCTGTTAACCAACAATACACCACTCAATAGACTTGTTGCTAGGGCCAGTCATTCACTGCCATCTGCTGGACAAATGTTGCATTGCGTTTCACGTTGTTTGCTATTTGATTCTTTTTTTTAATTTTGCTGTTGTAATATGTTCAATGCATTTCCACTGTATATGCTTATGTGCAATTATGTTTCCAAGTCAGTCTGTCTTTATTACACTTAAACATACTTAAAAATTGAAATGTCCTCATTTCAGTTTTAATGTGACACATTGTTTCCATGTTTTGTGTGTTTCTGTGAACTCAGACTGAACCAGTGGGGGTGAAGCAGGAGTCCGAGAGGGCAGATTCTCAGGATGTCACTCTTCCCATCTCAATAGTCTACAATGACAATGACACGCTTGCTCATCCAAGTGTAAGTTCACCTATGAGGCAAACTTTTACCACTAGGTTTGGATTTTTCTGTTTGCCTCAATATCCCACCAAGCTGTCAAGCAGTTCTGCGACACAGACTTTTTACATCCAACAAAGCAACTTCCAATCCTCTCCCACAGCTGGAATTTATCTCACTTCTTGTCATTTTATCTTTTACTACCATCTTGTTTTTATGAGTGTGGTTCTTATTGAGTGGTGGACAAACTTTCTCAACTTTGTCATTTTAAAAATACTCCTGCTGCTGTTACTTTTTACACCATTCTTGCATATTTTGACACTACGTTTCATATAGAACGGGACATTGCGGTATAGTAGATTATAGCCTCCTAACATCACCTCCTCCCCTGCCTGCAGACCAATGATGAAAAACGAGAATGAAACTTTAAACTCCAATAACGCTCCCTGGGGCTTCCCAGTCATCTATCTCCACTGGGGAAACTAAGTTATGCCCTGACGTATGCAGATAACCCCCTCAAATACACACACACACACACCGCCCCTCAGCTCAAACGCACACACATACACATACACACCCTCAGACAGGCTGATGTATGGTAGCAATATGCCCCAGGCGGGCCCCGGTCTCAGCTTCAGCTCCAGCTCCACTTGCAATTACACCAGATGAGTCCCATTAGCCCAGCCCAGATACTGTCATCCCACACACACAGCCTCATTAGCACTGTGACACCAGCGCAGGGCCGACAGACAAGAACTCACTGGTGTTGAGTCTAACACACAGATAACATGCAGTGCAGCTGTAAGCAGCGTAGGTTTAGGAATGAAGGATTGACATGGCCTACAATCTGCATAATAATAGACACATATCATCACTGATGTACACTATGTACACATAGGCAGCATGTCAATATTAACTCTCACACAAACACACACAGTGAATATAGAAATCATCTTACAATTTCTCCCTCTGCCTCTGTGCCTTGCTTCTCAGTCTTACAGTCATTATGTTACTTCCTAATAAACAGATACCTCCATTCATCAAACATTTGCAGCAGCAGTTTTATAGCCCCCTTACAATCAATATCATTGCTGCTGGTGATGTACTGCGACGAATATAAGTCACATGTGTAGGCCTTTTCCTGTCACCAGGCTAACACACTGCCAGGCTCTCATGACTGGATGAGTTATAAGTTTAAAATAAAGGCTTTGTTACCTGCATTTTCAATTGTAAGTGAGCAGACAGGGAAAGACTAATACTGAAAACTCTACAGCATACTTTCTAGGAAACAGTTATTCTTAAAGTTTTTTTAAATCGGTAAAATGTATGGAAAACAAATCATTGCGTTGAACATGAAAGTATATAGATCTACATGAGTATATACTGATTGTACAGCTATAATTGCATGTTTCTTTATCCGACCTTCATTAGGACACAGTGGAATTTATATCCGAGACACACTTATTTTAAGAGGGCTTCAAATGATAGTTATTGTCAACTATCATTTCCAGTATTCACATTAAAATTGGTTGTTTTTTATTGTCTTACAGCACAGTCAATTGGATTTTTTTAAATGCTTGTCAAACAAAACAGTTTTTTAGATGTCTTTCAGAATTATTTTCCTAATTTCATATTGTTTTGAATCAACTTTTTATATTGTTGTTGTTTATAACTGATATTCCTGTCTATTCATAGCTATTTTGATGTTTGTCTCAAAGCACTCTAACAAAATTAAGCACCACTGGCTTAGAAATCCAGGACTTGACATTAAGTCTAAATTACAGTTAAAAACTGGGTGGTTTCCTTTCATTCTGTGGTTATTGTCCTTATCTGTACCATTGTCTTTATCTTTTCTAATGCATCCTCTCTACATGCTCTTGCAGTTGTTCATGGACAAGGAAAAAGCTGAGGAGCTGTGGCTCAACAGACTTAACCTGTTGCGTCAGGAGAGGCTCATGGGAAGTCCTGTGACCTGAACACCAGAAACCCAGAAGATCCCTTTTGTTCCTAGGACAATTTTATAAACTTTTATTGTGCCTTGATCCCCTCTTTATTGTATCTATCTTGTTTAAGGACATGACATTTTCAAATTTACATTTGCATTAATTTCTTTTAACTATTGTAAAACCTTGGTCTAATAATTTTTTTTTGGTCCTGCTGTTCTTACTGTTTTCTGAATCTTGAATTAATTCAATCAGACAGTTTGATGTTTCTTTATTTGGCTTTATTTATTTTTATAATGTAAAATTTGTGGTAAAATATGATGATCTGTTTTACATGTAGATATTGGATTGATTTGCAAAATAAAGTTTTGTTTTTTGGGGGGTAAAATTATCTTTTGCTGTTGTGTCTGAATAATGGAGATGAACCTGCAAGTGAAACTAATTCATAGAAAGAGCATCTATCTCTTCACAAAAAACTTGTGACTCTTGTTGTGCTTTGATAAAGAGATAGCAGCAGTATCTTTTGATGGATATAAATAAATGAGTCACCCTGCCATACAGTAATTTGCTAAAAGTAGCCTGAGCTCACTCTAAGCTAACCTCATCCCTTTATTTAATCGGAGTTGACATAAAACTGAAGTCAACATCTGCCACCTTACCTAAACTTCACTCTGTTCTCTGAACTGTATTTATGTTTATTCAGTGATTTGTCCCTGTTTCCTCAGGGATTAAAGGCGGTGTAGAGTGCACACTCAGGCCTATTTGTGGAACAGCCAGATGGTAAATCTATACTGAGTCTGGGACACAGTGTGTCACTCTCATACCCTCCAAATAGTCTGTGTTGTAATGAAATAATAAATAAGAAAGAACAAAATGTTTCGCCAAGGTAAGATTTTGTGTGCGAGTGAGTAAATTTAATGTATACAGCCTCCTCACATCTATTCACACCCTACAGTCAACCAACCAAAAATCACTTTTGAGACAAAACAGTCCAAGTGTAATCCTAGAAAGTTGCTTTGTGATTTCTCCTTTGCCTGAACTACAATTGACATGTCTAAAGTTTTAAAAGCCTATAAGCAGCTGCGTAGAGGTTTCCCGTGAGGCCGTGAGGGTAAATTAGATAAGCAAACAGCTGATTTTGAGGTAACATGTACAAGAAAGATAACAAATTTCAGTTCATGAGAAATTTCGAGAGTTTCGTTGCCATGGCAGCCACCCACAACATACAGCCCCGCGTGTCTAACCTGCTCAAAGCTTCGAATAAACAGCCAATCCGAAGGCAGGATTCTCACCACGTGTCAGATGTCAGAGCAAGTTTGGTTCTGAATCGCCCTCCATAGTAACGCTATCGAGGCTGAGCGGTGGAGCTGTGGCACCTGCAGTGGGGCGGATTATATTTAAAACCAAATTTAAAATCTTTCCAAAGATTCAAAATTCGTGGAAATGTTCAACAGTAATCACAGGGACTTTGACGAGGACCCATTCTTCTCGTGAGTAACTTATCTAACTTAAACTTGTATTAAACAAAACATTATTTTATTATTAATTACTATTTTAAATTATAGGCTTGCGGAATGTTCACATATAGCTAATGCATTAACAGTTAATTAGTTAAATTAAGCTTAAAAGAAGTTTAACGTCAATAAATAGTATTTAATATATCATATTACAGTCAAGATAGCCTTTGAATGGTGCTGGTGACGGCAAACCACAGACAAAACAACAAACTAAAGCGTAATATTATTCTCACAGGCAAATAAAAAGCTAAAATTGTTATTATTATTTTAGGTAGGCTAACGTTGAACAAACGACTAGGTCACTATCCAAGAGGTAAAATTCGGTTACATTTTTAACTGTTTTGTTGTTGTTTTTTTTGTTAGTTAGTTTGTTTGTTAGTTTTTTCAAACGAGGCCGAAAGCCGAACGTTACCTTTACGTTACTTAGTCTGTGCCTATTTATTATTTCTAACTTGTTTTGAGCTAACGTTAACCCTAACGCTCGCCAGACTAGTAACTAGTGAATGAAAATAAAAGAGCAGTTTAACTGTCAATGTAATGCTACTCTGCTTTAAGAAGATTTGAAGGTAACGTTAGTTACATTACATTCACAATTTGTTACAGCTGTACTGAAATTTAAGAGAATGATCACGCTACAGCTAGCTAAATCACCTCTTAATAGATTAGTCAGTTCTGAAACTGTTTCCAGTAGCAACGATTGCTAAGATTTTTCTTTTTTACAGTTAAAGAGTGTTTCTTTGTTTTGTGGTAGACCATCATTTTATGTTAATCCTTTACACTTTGATACAGATTTGTTACATTTTAGGAAGTGGATACAACCCACAGTTTTGAGTTGCAAAATTTAAAGTAAAAAGTGGTTGAAGTTATTAGTATCTTCACTGACACTGTGCGCCTCTGATTAACTGCTTGAGTGAACACCTGCTGAGTTAGTGTGGCCGCACTTGAACCCGCTTCTGGCGAGCATAAGGGTGGCTCAAATTATTTTAAGGGTGCTCCTTATTCCAGTGTGTTGCGTTCATTGAAGAATTTATCTGTCACAGGCTCCAAGCTGGCACAGGTGATAGAACTTTCTAATCACTGGAGCACAGTGTGAGGTGTAGGGTTGTTTTCAACTATTTTTTTTTCTCTCAAGGAAACTTAAAAATAGTTTGCAATCTTCCTTAGTGAGTGTTGAGATAACTCTGAGTTAAATACCTCCTCCTCTGCCATAGGGATCCATTCCGGGCACACAGGGAACATATGCGGCAGATGATGCGTAGCTTCTCTGAGCCATTTGGAGGGTCTTTAATGCCCAGTATAATGGATGGGAGAAGCCATGGTCGTGACATGGCAGAACATCAGAGCTCATCCCTGGCACTGAGGGATGACCACAGGGTGAGAACTTGCATTTCAAGAAGATCCGCCATTTCAAGAATTTTGAGCAGTTAGTCATCTTGTAGACTCAGATAATAGATAATAAAATTTTACTCAGTTATCACAGTACCCATATGTGTGTACATATAGCTTGCATACATGTCATTTGGGTTTCTGTGGGATGAAGGATGAAACCCCTGCTTAAGTAGTTTGCTCATATAGTCAGCTCTTATGACCCTCTCTATCTACTGCTCCTGGACAAGCTATAGAGGACAAGTATATGGAGGGGGGCACTAAGTTTACTAAGGTTCAGGTGGAAGCTGGCCACTGGCGGTGTAACTGGAGCACGATTCTGCACGGTATGGGGACCATGTGAGTCACCGGTTTTTCTGGAAGGGCAACCCTCTTGGCCTCTCTGGACAGTTATATCTGGCCCTCAGGAGCCCTATTTATAGTACATTGTTCCAGTGACACACTGCTTTTTGCAAATACAAACACAGACTTCAACACTCAACAAAGAGGACCCAACATTTTTCTGCTTTGCTCTGCTGAGATGAGTAGCTGCTAAAAATAACAGTTTATTGTGATATCCTTCTTATTGGCCTAGTTGTTATGGTAAAATCTTAAAATATAGTTTGTCTGCAAATGCATCCATCTCATCAAATACCTTTTAATTTTGTACTCTTTCATATATGATAGAGCTGTAATAGATGTTGCCTTTAAGAGAGTGCTCATTGACCAAATGTTCGCTCTAGAATATTTTGCTGTTATTTGTGCAGTTGTACTAAAAAGGCAGATTGCAGACTTGGAAATAGTTTTGCCATGTTCTGCACAGGTTAAATCTTGCAAAATCAAACCAGCCCCTGTACTGCTTATATATCCCTGTTAAGTTAAACTTTAGTCCCTGTCACCCTCTCTAATCCCACTACCTCATGAGAGGCTCTATATTTATCCTTGATAATGACTTTCATCAAAAGCATAGCCTCAATAGCCAGAAGCCTGCATTCTCTTTATTAGCATCATGCCATTGAAGGTGCAG
>JAPZDV010000024.1:14411419-14426235 GCA_029814665.1 Acanthurus lineatus | reverse complement strand
TCTACTCTCCCTTTTCAACATCCCTGCTCATTAGAAACAAAGCCATGCCATGATTGTAATGAAACATATAAGAGATATAACCTTGTCAGCTAGGAACAAACATTATTAGATATAGTGTGGGGGGGAAACAAGTCTTAGTTGTATTGCAAAGTGGAATTGAGATTCAGAATTGATCTGCAAGTGTAAAAAATTGATTTTCTAATTTGTTCCTTATTAACCTGATGTTGATGGTAAAGAAAAAGGTAGAACTGAACTGCAAGGGCTGCTTAACTCCCAGATTAATATACAGCACACACTAACTAGAGTTATCTCATAACTCTTTATTAATTTATTGTGAAAATACATATTTTTAACACTTTCAAGTAACATTTTAGGATTAGATTTCCTGCCTTTTAGACAATGGTGACTGAAGATGCATTAGTTAAGAAAGTTGAAGCAAACTTTTCCCCCACCTTCCCAAAACTCACATGGGGAAGAACTAATAGACTTTTTAAACATTTTTTGTTTATTGGCCTTGTCAGAGCAGGCAGCAGCAGGTGCCACGTATATGATATCACCAAATAAGCCTTATTAATGATCTGACCAGTTTATCACTGGCCTATTTGTGAGTACAAAAACAATAGTTCGGTCCATTGGCAGTTTTTTTTAAATTATTCATTCATTCATTTTAATTTATTTTGTTTCATTTAATCTCATCTTTATTGATTGATTGATTGATTGATTGAGGAACAATAGAATATTAGGGTGTGGGTGTGTGCATGTTTGTGCAGCCCAAAATTAGCTGCTGAACTTGCAGCAATAGCAATTAACTCTTCTATCGATGCAAACGCAGACATTTAGAGGTGGAGTAGAAGGTGCACATGTGAGGTCTTTTCAGTTTGACAGGAAAATGATTTCTACAGCCTCCCGATCTCTTGACTGCCTTGTTAATTGTCAAAACAATGTATACCTACCACACGTCAAGATTCATGGACTTAAGGTTACCTGAATTACCATAATGATCCACAGCTTTTACCACATAAATCAGCTCTCTAACTCCCACACACACTTATTTATGTAAAGATAAGGAGCAGTCTTTTAGTGCCCTGAAGGCTAAAGCTCTATTGCTGAGGTGTTGCCTTTTTTAAAGCATATGCATAGATGTCATGGAGGCTCTGTTTTCTCATTGTTGCTCTTGTGGTCCATCTGTTTGGCAGAGCGTGCCTTGGCAGTGCTGGTGCATTAGCAGGGAAATGACAGACAGCTCACTCTCATATGACTCTTCAATATCAAAAGCTTAAATGTGCACATACAAATACAAACATAAACACAAGCACACATAAGTATTAAAACATGCTCACAAGCACAATTGCACACAGTCACAGCAGTAAAAATAAGATGGACGCACTGGCATGCAAATATCCTCACACAGAAATCCACATACATGAACACACACACACTAGCTACATAATACTGTAAGATGGGAACTTCTTGTATTAGCCTGCTAAGCATTAGATTCCTAATGGGAAAATAAGCCCTATCTTACTTTTCAAGGCTGCTGTGAGTTGTCACATTTCCTAGTCTTGCTAAAATCTACTCATATCACCTCTCAGAGCATTCATTCATCTGAGCACTTGTTTGTAAAAGTACTGTCAAATGAACATCAAGCATCATTATAAGTTAGATGTACTTTCTTTAAGTGGTTTATACCAAGTAAAACTGGTGGTGCAGGGGCTGAGGACAGGTAGGAACAAGCTGTTGGAAATTTAAGCCCATAAAGTCAGAATTCCTTCTGCTCTGACTCTGCAAAGTAAATTGAAAAGAAAATATCAACAGTGTGGAATGAAGCACTTCCTATACCTCTTTTTAGTGTTCAGTATTCAGTACCTCTTTATCTCCTTTTGCAGTCTTTTAAGAGTACAAATTTGACAAAATGCTTTGTGCACTAGTTACTAAAAGATAATGCATTTTCTGTACAACCTCAGCATGCCTTTTAAGTATGAATCATGTCTACAGTGCACATCCCCTGTGGTGTAACTCGAAGCTCCCCCAAGAGAAGAAGCAGCCTGCTTTAGAGGGCACAGTGACAGGTCCGATATCAGATTGAGAGAGGGGTAGAAAAGAGAACGTCAATCTGCAGTTGTCCAGACAGCTTAAAATAATGTGTTAAAGACCACTGAGTTTATGTTCCTTATTTTGCTCCCTCATTCTGTCCTTTGCTCAACCCCAGTCTAAATATAATGGTTGCAGATATGTAAGTGGCATTTATTAGTTCATACATGCCACTCTGGGATAAAATTGGCCATGTGAGGCTTCATAGATACTGGTCAGGAGCGTTTTACATCAGCCTGACATTTAAAAAGAGCTGAGAGAGCAGCCTTGGACTCTCTGACCCCCCTCCAGATCCCTGTCCTCGGTGGTCTATCCAGCCCATCATAGCCTTCCTAGAATGAAGCTCAGTTTCAGTGTTAAATCCCTGCTAATCTCGGACAATGCGACCCAATTACACATGGAATACAAGTCATTCAACACCCCACTGATTATGCACAATACTCCTGTGCATCACACACATAGCGATGACTGTTGAGATGCTTATCCAGGGCTGCACGGTCATAAACACCTGTGGTTTTGGCCAAGAGAAAACAGAGTCTTGCTGCAGGCTGCTGTCTTCTCGCTGGCCTGTCACTCCTTGGTACACTTCAGCGGAACACTTCAAGAGGGTTCACGGCCTTGGAGGGTTGTGCTTTAGGCCATGGGGAGGGGTCTTTGTAGCTGTGTCAAGGGCTTAGTGACCGCTGTAAGACAACCTAACGGCTTACTTGAAACAACCTCAACAAATTTGCAAAAAAGTCTGTGTGTACTGTGCTATGTTGCTGAACTGATATTGTTTTTGTATCCCCAGGATATGAGCCGGTCTTTGTTCCCCTTTGGCAGTATGGACAGCACGGTCAGTAGTTTCTTCTACAGTAACTTCCAATTCCATAAAGAAATGTTAAACTTTACTATACTTCAAGGGCCAAAGTTGCATTATAACCAAAACATCTGTTCCTAGTACCTAACTGTAACTAAATTAAAATGATTCACCACTAGTTGCCAAAAGCAAAACAACTTCCTGTTAAATCTAAAAAACAAAACAAAACACACACACCACTGTCACATAAAAACTATTGTGTAAACACTGTGACCAGCATCTCAAGTAAGCAGCAAATTGCTTATGAGATTCGCAAAATCTATTAGTTGTACTGCTCCTCACTGCATCACTCACACTTGTCCCTTTCATACTTTTTTAGTAAGCTCTGATGTCCAAGACTGGTGCTGGACATCAGGTGCTGGTGCTGGTGCTTTCTGGCAGATTTTGGGTCCAGTTGGACAGAAAAAATATTAAATTTGTTGCTGCATCCTAAAAGAATGTCAGAGTTGCTAATGTGAACAAATTTGAAATGCATGATTAATTTGTGGCATTGTACTGTTACATAGCATGACTGACTTGGTGGTGCATGAATCTGAGCATCATGGGGCCTCAGAAGTAAGTTCTTAAATAAAAGTAATACATGTGAAAAGGTCATCAGAAAATATCAAAAGCAAGAAAGTAATTGTTACAAGATTTTTACTGTGCCATCATATCTGCCAGATACTCTTCAATAAAGCTGAACATGCAGGCAAGCTGATGTGTTAATGGCTGCTCTATTTTTCTTATTTACAAACTTGTCAGAATCTTGTAAAGCAGCACAGAATTGGAGCAAAGAGGCTACTTATAAATTCTCGTTGCAAGATAAACCTGAATGAAGACACAGTGACCATGTTTATTTGCATGCTGGACTTGATTTTAGTGTCTGTTTTGCTGTAAATGATCCTACAATGGGTCACATTTTGTGTTGTGATAAAATGTGAATGTCCTGGTTACAGTGTCCCATATGGCATGAAGAGGAAAACATATTAAGCACACTGTACTCATTGCACATATGTTTGTGCACATGATGGTGTTGTTTATGAGCTGATAATGCCAAGTGAGCACGCGCCTTGCAAGCCCAGCCATTGAACCTCTCTGGCCTTTGACTGTTCTTTCCCTTTTGTGTTTGCGCAGGACATGATGAGGAACCCTTTTGGCATGTTTGACAACATGATGGCCAACATGAGAGGCCGAATGGAGGAGATGCACAGAAACTATGTGAGTTCACTCGATGATTTTGTGTTCTCGTCTATTTCTCATCTATTTTTATTTCCTCTTTATTTAAGTTTTGTAGGTTTCTCAGACTGTCGTCACACATAAACTTTAGTTGGTTAATAGTGTATGGTTGTGTGTGTTTCAGGAGAACACATCCACAGATTCCAACACCCACTCATTCAGTTCCTCATCAATCATGACATATTCAAAGGTTGGAAATGAGCCTCCCAAGGTCTTTCAGGCGAGCTCATCAACACGACGCGCCCCTGGAGGGGTAAGTGCTTTTTACATTTGTTGCTATATTATATTACAGTACATAAGAGCACAGATTAATATATTGAACCTGTGTTGTAATTCTCTCTACAAAAGATTTGCTAATTCTGTCATTCCTGAGTGGCCTTTCCGTGTAAGACCATTAGCAAACTCTCCTAGTGGCATCCAGTGGTTCTGCTCCTTTAAGTTGGACCAGGAATAATGTCAGTCATCCTGTATGCACAATGCCAGGTTCCTGGAACTGGCACTCCTAAATGGAATGCAGCCGTTAGACTATTATTAACCGCACTTGTGTTTGACGAATCAAACTGTCCAACTGTCTGCTTTCTGAATGGCTTTTTTATGGAAAGGAACTGTTAGCTAATAACTGGAATCGATACACTTTTTCACAGATCAACAGATGTGTCTGATGAGGTTAATATAATTTTTATTACCAGATCAAGGAGACCCGACGAGCAGTTAAAGACTCTGAGAGTGGTGTGGAGAAGATGGCCATTGGTCACCACATCCAGGACAGGGGGCATGTTGTCGAAAAGAAATACAACAAGAAAACAGGAGAGAAGGAGTTCATTCAGGATTTTCAGAATTTGGATGAAAGTATGTTCAAATTATATATGTGTATGTATTTTTGAATTTTACCTTGACACAGCGGGTGACAAAATAGCCCACTTTCCATTCCCTGATTGTCTGCTCTGATCATCATCAGAACCTGAGTTACACACATTTTTCGATCACTGGTATATGGTGCATTTGTGATTTTTTTGACTTCCGAGCTGAAGTTCAACAGAGTCTTCTAAGATCTCAGTCAGCAGGTCCAGGATGACTCAACATTCTTGTCGAGGATCATCATCTGTGACAAGAGTTATTTTAACAGCTATGAATTAAAGACCACTTAGCATATTTAAAGTGAAAGAGCCAGCTGCCTTTGTTAGAGAGGAAGGCACATCAGGTCAGGGGCGCTACAAAATGCATGTGTTTCAAGGGCTGGAAAAGACAGTTAAAGCTGAAAATTGCTGTGACTTTTTTAAGATATCTGAGCAATAAATAAGGCCACAAAAGACCTGAACTGCTGTGCCCTGACAAATGTGTTCTCTAGACGTGAAAGTGCACCTGCCAAAAGAACATTGGAGTTTCTCGCTAACAGCAACACAGTTGTCACTCTTCACCCCCCAACACACACTATCCAGATTTAGCTCTCTGCGACTTCTTTCTTTTCCCAAAGTTAATCTCTGGTTTGTAGACATAGACCCAAGTTTCAGACCAGTGGTGAAATTGCAAATGTGCAAATACCAGTGTCCACCTAAAAAAATGTGTGACACAAGTCCTGATGATGATCAAGCTTATTGTACCTAGTTAAAGAGCTTACACCTTGCTCCTGCTACATGCAAATTGCTGTGCAATGCTCTTTTATTGCACCTTGCAAAGCCATGGTTGCTGGATGATTCCTATACTTTTTAGATGTCTGTGACAGGGTGGAGTATAACGGTCAGATTGGACATGTTTATGTGTTCATCATCAGTAGAGATGTCAAGTGGACCAGTAAATTGAAAATTACACCTCTGTGAGCAGACTGTATGTTGCCTAACATTTTCCTGATCCTCCACCCTCAGCTGAAGCACAGTCTTTTGACGATGAGTGGCAGCAGGAGGTGTCCAAATTTGATTCATCTGGCCCCATGTCTCGCCTGCAGGAACCCCGACTCCAAAGTACCCATCGGGCAGCCCTCCCCAGTTCTGAGCAGGCCCACAGGTCAGTGTTCCATGTTCAGATCACATGATTTAATATAGATAGGTCAGAGTCTGTAGTTTAGAGTCAAATTACAATCAAGTTAAACTCTGATAACAGACACAAATACACTACCATAAAGTACAGTATCATGTTATGATACTGTACTTAATTTAGCTTTTGTGATGTGTTTGTTTCTTTTTTTTAACAGAGACCAGTCAAAGGCCAAGACTGAGGGTAAAAGCAAGGTGAAAGGCTCAGGCTCAAAAAAGCAGTAAAAACACCTGTTTGTGTGCCTATTAAAGTCTTTCAAGTATCGTACAGCACACTGTGGTGTTCTGTATCACCCCCTAAAACACACACACAAAAGATACAATGACGCACATACACACACTGTGTCATCAACAAGATCAACAGATTCAGAAGGCACTGACACAGATTTTAAAATGATTAAAACACTACACAATATTTAAAACTCCCAACTCCTTTGTTATTCATGACAACCAGTTAACTGAAAGGCCATCAGCATATCTCTTTGTGGTGATTTTTTACAGATTCAAATGAATTAATACAATGTAAGAAATACATAAGCATGTAATTGAGGGTCAAAGGTGCTTTTATCATTATACATGATCAACCAGAGAGCAATTCATTTATATCATTTTGCATCAGAGGCATAGAGTTTTCTCAATGTGAGTTGTTCCAATGCCATCTGATAATTATGCTGTCTTTTTTATAATGCAACAAGACAAAATCAATGTTGTGACTTATTAACTGTTTAAAAATCCACTAATGCACTTGGACAATGTCTGAATTGTCTTCTTGTAATTATATTATCTAGAACTCATGCTGCTCTAGATATGTTTTATCATCTGTAATCTTTGTAAAAAAAAGAAAAAAAACTCTCCTTTTTATATGTTTGTTTTTTGTGGTTTCTCACCAGATAATCTCTGCTGCATAGCACAATATCTTGATGTCTGGATTTTTCTCCATAATTCTAGCTTTGTTCTTGTATATAATTTCATGCTTAAAAAAAGCACTGTGTAGACACAGCATAATGTCTAAAAAATAAAAATATAAAATATAAAGAATTAATTGTTGTTTTGTTTTTATTAGCCTCTGCTTGTAAGTAACCATAGGTTTGCAGAAAGTCTGTGAGAGTGTGAGCATTTGCTGTGATGAACCTCCTGTTGTGACCCAGGGTGGTATTTTTGGATTAAAGCACTTGTCAGCAGCTCAGATTGGTCTGAGATGTACCTCAGCTGCAAGCCACCAGGCTCCCCTCTCACGTGCTGGTGTATTAGACCTTATTAATCCCTTAGCTTCAGATAGCAGGGAATGGAGAAGCCTCTGACCAATATATGGCTCAACAACAAGGATCCAAGTGTAAGCTGAGTCCTCACTTAGTCCAAAAATGCAGAGCACTATCCTTAGTGTGTTTATGTAACATGGAAGATGAGCCATTCAAGAGAACTTTCCTGGGGTGTCTAAAAATTAACCTGTCATGGAGGAATGAATTGAGCAAACACGTTATGTCTCTGTGCCAGTCACAGTGCACTCTCTCACACAAATAACTGTCATAGGTGAGATGACTAAAGAGGCTTCTAGGCCTATTACATGCTCAGTGACACCCTGGAAATCAATAACTACTGACCTCAACCCCCACACCACAAAAGTTTGCTGAATTCCCTAAGGTGTTTCTAGTCCACTGTTCTGTTGCCTTACAATATCAGTACTTTTGCTCAATAGGAGTCAAACAAGATATCTATTTTACAGGATTTTCAAAAAAAGACCAGCTAATACTAAATGTCTGTAATACCCTTAATGAAAAGACAAACAACCTCTTTTTTTTGGGTCTGAGGTTTTCTAACCTTTTACTACTTACAATGTTCAATCTTAGGAAAAAAATCTTGAATATTCTACTGCAGAAAAATAAAAATTGGTGTTTATTCACC
Source organism: Acanthurus lineatus (assembly GCA_029814665.1). Classification (NCBI taxonomy): domain Eukaryota; kingdom Metazoa; phylum Chordata; class Actinopteri; order Acanthuriformes; family Acanthuridae; genus Acanthurus; species Acanthurus lineatus. Next base: position 14,418,138 of record JAPZDV010000024.1, on the reverse strand, counting down.
TGCCCCGCTTAAAAAATAATTCTTTAAAACTCTGATGCAAGCAAACCCAGCTGTAGATATTCTTTCTCATACATCTGCCTCACAGTACCTGCATGGACAACTGATTTTTTTGCTTTTGCTTTTTGCTACTCTGACTTATCATCCTCCTCACCACTTAAGGTCCACTGTGTAGGATCGAGAAGCATCTAGCAGTGAAGCTGCACATTGCACATAAAGGAAATATTCCTCTGCTCATGCTTAGCTTCCACGCATGCAAGAGAATCTGCTGTGGTCACAAAAAATGCCAAAGGCCCTCTCTAGAGCCAAAGTCTAGCTTGTCCTCTCTGGGCTACAGTAGTAATATGGCGGTTCAACATGGAGGATTCTGTAGAAGAGAACCAGCTCCCTCTATGGATGCAAAAAAAACGCGTTCTAAGATACTGAAAACACGATGATTCTTCTTTGAAGGATGATAATAAACTAATAAAAAAACTCTGATGAACATTATATTCCCCTTATTCTACATATAGGCCTTCAGTGGTGTTATTCATAAACAACCCTTTCTTTGTGCATCTCAAATAATAAGAAAACGGTATTAGTAGAAAGTTTTTAATAGTCAATACAAATAAGCTACAAAAGACATTTGAATCAGCATCAGCAGTTACAACTATGCCACCACCTGCTGGTCATCGTACAACATGACTTCCTAGAAATATTTACACAGCGTTTATAAGAAACATAACTTAATTAACCAAATATACAGGATCTTGAGATATGAGACAGCATCTTGACCAGTGCAGACCAAAACCGAGTTTTGAGTATCGAACAGCTCCATTATCTTTTACAAAAAAGTCACCAAATATAGAAAGAGTTGGGAAGGTCAGATAAGAGTCTACATGATTCCCTGAGGCTGCCCCTTTCCTGCGATCTTCTTGGAACACTCCAGCAAAGCATTGTGGATGTCTTTGGCACAGGAAATCTGAGACTTGATCATGCCGAGGTACTGGGCATAAGACATGGACTCTGTCTGCACTGTGTCTGGCTTGGTGGCTGTTGGGACCAGGTTTGGTGAATGTTTGGCGCTGTCGATGCTCTGGGAGAGACATTCATATGCCAGCCGCTGCAATAAAGAGAGAAAAACAAGTTTGTTATTGTATTTTCCAGGTCTCGTGGATACAGTATATATTGTGTGTGTTACACATAAACAAGTGAGGTATGATCAGTAACATTTTTGAAATCATTGTGAAAAAAGCGTCTTTGTAAACATTTAAACTTTATGACAGGAAAACCTCATTTAAACTTATAGAATTCTTTAATTTATTATTTTCTCATTCTGACGCAGCAGTCAGGGTGTGTTGTGACTGCCGGACACTCTGTTTTAACAATGCTCCATCACATTGCATTTATTCAAAATCCTTTTCTTGCTGATTAACCTAGTGACCACTAACACAAAATTTGAAATTAGGTAAATACTCCTAATGAGGGATGTTGGAAGTTCCTTTGCGGACTGTGGCTTAATCTTCTCACATATAAAATGGTTTTATGGTTTTAAGAGGGTTGAACTTATACTACATATTCACCCAACTTCCCAAGGATCGGAAGTGATGACCAAATGAACATCTGTGTCAAATAAAATAACTTATCAGTCTTTGTGCCATGACTACACTTCGGTTAAATGCGTGCAAATTGTGTTTCAGTCTTACCAAACACAGCTCCAGCTGATCGCAAAGGGCATAAAACTCCTCTAGGCTTTTGTCAAAGCGCTGAACAGAAGCGTCGCTGCTCTTGCTAAACCAGAAGAAAAAATGGACACATTAATTTAAATAAAATTATTTTAAAAAACAGAGACTTGGATGCCCTGATGAAACATCTTTCTTCGGTACCATTAACGTATATTTAACGCTCCTTGAACAAGCAACTTACATGCCGTTGTCAATGGATGTGTTATGGGCCAAATTCAGGGATGCAATCTTCATTAGATTCTGAAAATGAAAAAAGTGAGAAGTTTAAATCTCATTGCCGCACATTTTTATATTTTGTTTTTCTAAAACTCCAGTTATATGGCTGTTTACTGTCTCCACCAACTTTAGCTATTGTGACCAGCTGTTTTGAGCATTTCCGCTGCGCCACACTTACCTGTAGACTCTCCTTCAGTTGTGGAATAAGCATCTTAAATCTGTGAACTGGATCAAAGTCTTGCTGTTGACTTAGTTGTTGCTGTTGTTGTTGTAAAGAAGTAGGCTGTTGTATTCCGGGCTGAGGCATCGCCCCACCGGGCTGCTGCTGAGAGGCCATCTTGACCGGCTACAAGAGACAGACGCCGGAAGAAGTATTCAATATCCGGTTCGCCGATTTTCAAAGTAAGAGCGTTTCTGGAACTATACTGTTTTTTAATCTAAAAATCTTACACTCACCGCCCTCTCGCTGTGGTGCTGACTGAAATACAGACAGTATATGTAATCTACAATACATGCTAATAAAGTACTTACCCTGTAAATACGCCTTCCGTGGTAGATCTTCTGCTATTTTACATTTATATTGTACATATTAATGTATGAATGTTTGTATATTTCCCTTGCGATAGCAATAGTTTTTGCCTGCCCTCTTACTCTCTTCGCTGTAGTTTATAGTCGATCGTATCATTTATTCGTCTTTTTTACACATTATCTGTGTATATAGGGGCTTCCACTGCTTTTTATGCCTGTCCTCCACCTAAGCTTCTTCTCACAGTTTACAATAAAGATGAATCACTTTATTTATTGCGCAGATCACAAATTCTTTTTTGTGTTTTACATTAATTTCAGTGTACTCAGAGAGCCAGACATACAGCGAGGGACGAGGACAAATATATCTTAACATGTAGGTTTAAGAAATATAAGGAATAAAGAACTGATTAGTTGAGTTGTGCTATAATATTGTGTGAAAAGTTAATCGATGTACTTCACAGTACATAAGATCACGACGAGGATATACACCATAAGAGTCTGTGCGTAAGCAAATTATATTGTTTGTTGCAGCAGCAAAAGTAGTGCAAAAACACAATAGTTGCCTATGAAATTAATAAATAAATACTAAAAATTATTGAATGCATTTATACAGGGGATACTGATATATCAGTATATACTTATACTCATATAAAACAATCAATTTGTTTTCATGATGAACCATGTCGTGTTTTTATTTTTCCCTTTTTTTGCCGAGGCCTATTAAAGTTTTTCGTTTTCGTTTTCTCAGTGGTTTCTTGAAGGCAACAGCGGCACAGCGGCGGAGGAGGGGGGGCCCTCTAACCGCATACTTCGCTAGCAGAAACCCCGTAGTGCAGCACAACAGCGCCATTCGGTAACTGCAACAGTATTCAAAATGGCAGGAGCTGATGGAGACGACTCTCTCTACCCTATCGCCGTTCTCATTGATGAGCTGCGAAATGAGGATGTTCAGGTATTAAAACTAGTTCGGAGTTCAATTACGGTCAATAATGTACAGTGAAATAAAACCGCCTTTGGCGTGCTTTCCTCAGTTGGACATCTGATTGCTAACTAACGTTAGCTAACTAGCGCGTAGCGTTATGCTAGCTAATGTACCCGGTTAAGGCCTATAAGAAATTTTCTGCCGGGCGCACCCCGCCTTGCCAATCTAGCTGACTTGCAGTTATGAATTAGGCTTTAATTGTTGGAATAACTGCTAACATACTACTTGGTCGGTTTACCCAGCGAAATGTGAAGGTAACAACATAAAATAAATAAAGCAAGCAAACCAGGTCAATGGTTTAGCAGCTAGCGCTGACATCAGTTAATGGTAAGCATTATACTAGCTCACGTTAGGTGACTGACGTTATCGTTAAGTTAGCAATCACAACAGCAGGGCGTTCAAGGCCGCAGTGGGTAGAGCTCACTGTTGTTAGCTTCTATACTATCAGTTAATGTACTGCTAACGTCGGCATAACGATTCATCTACGTGAAGTCATTGAATTATGATACAATATGTAACGTAAGCTTGCTACTCATTGCTAGCGCAGGGTAAGATAGTGGCTAAAATACATCATAATAACGTTATATTCCACTTGGGCTAGCTGGGTATAGTGAGGCTCAGAGCAACGCATTGTCATCGGTTATGAAATATAATCACATTCATTAGAAACGCCTTAGTAACGTGTGTCCATTTTGTGTACAGTTGCGGCTGAACAGCATCAAAAAGCTGTCCACTATTGCTCTGGCTCTTGGTGTTGACAGGACTCGCACCGAGCTCCTTCCTTTCCTGACAGGTAGTAAAGTCATTTTATTTTCTTTACTCTTAATAATAACCCGCTACTTTACTCAGCAGTTGTGACCTCAGACTGTTGCCATTTTTTTAACATGGTTTGAGGATGAATGTGTTTTGCCATAAATTATTTCTGTCAACAAAACCATGTCATGATGTTAAATTTTCAGACCTGAATTTATGTTCTCCTACGTTTTTCACAAGTCTTCCTGTCATCCCTTTAGATACCATCTATGATGAAGATGAAGTGCTTTTGGCCTTGGCTGAGCAGCTTGGCAATTTCACTATGTTGGTGGGAGGGCCAGAGTATGTCCACTGTCTCTTGGTAAGTTCTCTGAGAGTTGATTCAAATGTGAGGACAAATCTTCCTCAGCTTTCAAGACTTGGGCAATATCTAATATTGCCTATCTATATATTTGTCATTTGAGAAGTTCAGTGTTGTAAACTCAATATACTGCCATGTCTTGTAATTACAGAATGTTATGTAAAGTAAGTGAGAATGTAGATGAAGAAATTGATAGTTGTTATCTTATTATTTCACAAGCTGTGAAGTAGACTGTGACTACAGGCATAGTATTTGTTTAAATGAATTACTCTTTGTGTTTGATTTGAAAATTACTGAATAACCTGCATTTTTTAAGTTATGTATATATCATAGATGACTTGATTTTCTAGCTGATGGAATGAACACTTAAAAGCCATGCTTATTTAAAGAAGATTGTATTTAAGAAATCACAAATATTTTTTCCCCCTACATTACCCAATATCTGACTAAATTACTTTAACTAAAGATCATGTAACATCCTCTGCCTTTACATACATTTTACATATTAGAAATCCATGTACACATCTTCTTGGCTGTTGTAGGGATGGAAAGTCTTTTTTACTTCAGTCTAACCTTGTTCCTTCTCAATACACAGCCTCCTTTGGAAAGCCTTGCTACAGTGGAGGAGACTGTAGTGAGAGATAAGGCTGTGGAATCCCTGCGGAAGATCTCTCAGGAGCACTCTCCAGTTGACCTGGAGGTCCATTTCGAGCCTTTGGTGAAGCGGCTGGCCAGTGGTGACTGGTTCACCTCTCGCACATCTGCCTGTGGCCTCTTTAGTGTGTGTTATCCCCGTGTCTCTAGCACTGTCAAGGCAGAGATTCGCCAGTAAGTGGCTGCCTAACACAGTACATGACATCTTAGGGTGCTCTAAAAACTTATTTATCAGTGTGAACAATAAGTAATTTAGATCTACTCTAGTTATACATTAAGTTATGTTTCTCTGATAAAAAATGTCTTTGTTGTTATCTCTAGACATTTTCGCACCTTGTGCTCAGATGACACACCTATGGTCCGGCGTGCTGCAGCTTCTAAACTCGGGGAGTTTGCCAAAGTTCTGGAGCTGGATTATGTAAAAAGTGATATAATTTCTCTTTTCACTGCTCTGGCCTCTGATGAGCAGGTATGAGCACTGGTCTTCCTTCTCCTAAATTTGGTTTTGCATTTTGTGTTCTGATATAATGTGGCTGTTGAACAAGTAATGCCTAATTGATCTCATTACCTCTCTCCATAAGGACTCAGTGCGGCTGCTTGCAGTGGAGGCTTGTGTCAGCATTGCCACTCTGCTGCCTCAGGAGGATCTGGAAACCTTGGTGATGCCAACCCTGCGACAGGCTGCAGAAGACAAGTCCTGGAGGGTCCGCTACATGGTGGCTGACAAGTTCTCTGAGGTAAACACACATTTTCTGTCCTGCTCTTTCCCCCTTGCTTTTGCATGGTCAAGGTTTTAATGTACAATTGATAGAAGACGAGAATGAGGAATCAAGTCATATTTCAAGCTGCCTTCAACTTTGACAGTTCCTTAGAACCATTTAGGTAAAATAATATTAATTTCTGCTAATTGCCAGCAAGGCCATGATGCATGTCATGGTGCATGGGTGGTCCAGGTGGTCAGAGAAAAAATTATGTTTGAAAGTTTTAATGCATTTTGTTACAACAGCAATCCATCCTATTAAAAACCTGGATGAAAGAAATTTTATATCCTTGTAACTTCAATTACTGTAACTACTAATGTAGTCTAAGTCTTATGAATGCCTTCCCTATTGCATATTTGCACAACAGTCTCCTGTATGCAGAGGTTTTTTTTTTACATGGTAGCTGTGTCTCGACAAACACTTGCTGGGCTTGGACTGTAAACAGTCTCCTAACTCCTGTAGTCTCCTAGATAGCTTGCTTTTAAGGGTGTTCACATCACGATTTTAACTTTTTTTTCCCTCAACCAGTGTTAGCTAATAGTGGTGTATAAAAAACACCACCGAAAATGTTGACTAAATCAATAATTAGTTTTATTTTGATAAATTCAAGATATGACTTTTCAGTTTTGTGTAGATGTCTTAACTGTAAAAATAAAGAAAAAATATTAGGATACAGAATTTAGTAATACAAATTTTGAGAAAAATTTGTACATCACTGGTCTCAGTTTCTGTACTAAGATTTT
>JAPZDV010000024.1:14401227-14411319 GCA_029814665.1 Acanthurus lineatus | reverse complement strand
GTGAAACCACTATTCCGCTGCTTAGTCATTGTTTGTGTCTGAGTGCTTTAATCTTAATCTGAAATTTGGTAAAATGTACACTATTATACAATATCTGGCACTCCAAACTCAAAAGCACTTTCACCTCTAAACTTAACTCAGCTTAAGTACTTCAGAACTTTTATTTACTGTAAACTTGTTCTGTTTTTAGATTAAACTGCAGTTCACCATTTAACGCCTCACATTTCCTTCTGAATAGAAATTAAGTTCAGTGTGTTAAACTACGTTACCCAAACCTGCTGCTTACATGCTGCTTACGGCTAACAAGTTCTCCTTTTGCTGATTTCAGTAAGGATTTACATCTTTACAACATAATTTTGAGGGTTGAGGTCTTGCCAGAAGGCCATTAACAACATAAAAAAATCCCATATACTCATGAGACACCTCGAAAGACTTTTGTTCATCAATTAAAACATTTCCTATCGATTTCGGCCAGGATGATAGGATGTCATTAGTCTGGAGCCCCTGCCATGTTGTGACATTTTAGTGTCATGTAGAGAATGACCTGGTTTCCCTCATTTGTTTATAAAATATGGAGAGAAACTTTCTTGTGTGTTCTCTACCTTATAATAGGCCTTTGTAGAGACCACAAATAACAACTGCTAATGGTTGGTGGCTAGTCAGTCAGAGCATCCTTACTTGCTGGCTAACATGCAATATGTATATAAAGGTTGCAAGTTGTTCAAAAACTTAAAATCATGTCCTGGACTCTCTCCATACTAGTTCAGTAAAATGAAAGAACTTGACCAGCATTCAGTGTGGGTCTTTTCAAGAAATTTGGTTTATGTAGCATGGCTGAGCTACATGGACCATGAATAATATCTGGGTATTTTCAGGATGAATGACAAGTACAGGACCATTGTATTTAACGGGCTAAATGTTAAGTTGTAAGTAGAGTTGGACAATTTCAACAAAATCATATAGTACAGTTTTTTGGGGCAAATGCTTTTATTGATATCAAAGTTCTATTGTAATGATGACTATTAGTGCTTTCTGAAAACTTCAACAAAACAGTATTTATACCCAAAGGTTAATGTCGTCATGATTTCTTATGCCTGTGCAATTGTGACAGCCAAGGCTGGAAGCATTATGTTTTAATGGTTTCCATGCATATCCACAACTGTCACATCCAAGAATTGCCCTCAAGTGAGGACAATGTCTTAGGGACAGCTTAAGGGAATTTCTATAAATTTAGCTCAAGCATCCAATTGGATTTAAGGATGACCTGATTACATTTTGGTCAAAAGGCAAGGTCACGATTAACTTACAAGACATGATTTTGGCCTTTACTAAAGAATTAACATGCTAAATTAATGATGAATTGATGACTTTTTAAATCCAAACAATCAAAGGTCAACTTCATTGTGACATCATGATGTCCTGCAAAAAACACTTTTTAACACCATAACTCCATAAGAGAAAGAAGCCTATGAGCATATTTTACATTTGGATCGAGAAGTGGTGATCTTTAATCTTGGGTTCCTACCCTTAAACTATGCTGGTTGAATAGATCATTGTCACTGCCAGTTGAATATGTGTGTGAAGTAATCATTGTAGTGCACCACTAGCTCATTGGTTTAGCTGATTCTGAGCTTCAGGTTATTGTCATTGCACCATGTGACAAAGCTCTCTATCAAGTCCTCCGTAATCTGCTGTAAACAATCTGTATTTAGACATCATGTTCTATAACTGTAAATCATTCACTGAACTGTACATGTTAGTATGGTGTTAACTGCCATTTTGCCAAAAATAGAGGTTTTATCAAATTCTTTCAAAGCCTTTACAACTTATTAGGACATCATAATTATGAGTCTGGACAGACACAGATGTAACCAGCACCGTAACCAGTTCAACTTAAAGATGGTAACTCTAGTTTAATATCAGCTTTTAGTTTTTAAAGACTTTACTTAAAGGCTTTATTCTGGCATCATAATGTATCACAGCAGTTTATACATAAGAATGTTCAAGATCTTTATATGACACAAATTATTCATTGTTGAAGTAGAGCATCTTTACCTGTTTTTCTTGCTCAGAATCCTCAAGCAGGTTGTTGTAATTCATTCTGGGCTTTTTCATGTGGAGCATCTTGCAGATATTTTTATGCATGTTTGATAGAGCAAATTTTCTGGCTCATGTAATAACAACCACAGCATTGAAAAGTTTAATTTCTAAAAAGGTTCTCATAGGAATCAAACTATGCCATTATTGTCACTTCCCAAAAATACACAGTCAAACTCATACATACTTGTTACAAGTTTTTGTTTCTTTTTTACAAAAAATCTAAATGATTGAGTTGAAAAAGCACAACGATGTTGGTCATTATGTCACCTGTTACATATGTATATAGTTATAGTTATATTATAAATTTAATTACCCCTTTTTTGATTTGTGTTTTTTCAACATGGTTATTTTGATTTGACGTTTCGTTTTCTGTCTAAATGTAGCTTCAGAAAGCAGTGGGGCCAGAGATCACCAAAAACGATCTGGTCCCGGCCTTCCAGAACCTCCTGAAGGACTGTGAGGCAGAGGTTCGTGCTGCTGCAGCCAATAAAGTCAAAGGTCAGTACCTGAATACACATTAATTTAGAGGACTTGCTGAAGAGATTGACTGACTGGTTTAGAATAAAAAGCTAGTTTCAATTTCATGTATAGGCAAGTTCAGATACAATTTTGATATTTTCGTGCTCTTATTTTTAATAGAATTCTGTGAGAACCTCCCAGAGGACAGTCGTGAGCAAATTATCATGACTCACATTCTGCCCTGCGTCAAGGTAAAAAATAAAACCTTTTTCTCTGCCCCATTGTGATGTTTTTCTAGTGTTGTGCTTTTCAATTGAAAAAAAAACTTTTTATTTGCTTTGAGATAGACACAGAAAAGAACTAAAGACACATCTTTTTATTGTCATTCCCCGAAGGGTTAGTGTTTACACAAATGTGGTGATGTGATAGCCACTTAATTGAAAACTGGGTTGTTTTCCTATTTTATTAATGTTGGCTCTTATTCCTTCCAATAATGATAATATTTCCCAACTTTATGGCTCATATCTCAAATGTGGTCAACCATACCTAGTAGCAGTCTGAGAGTTTGCACACTAATATTGTCTGTTATACAATTGTAAACAAAAACTGAACTAAAGCTACAGAAAACTAAATGTTTGACATTGTTCTGCCAGTGTTGATCAGATTTTAAACAGCAGGTGGCACTGTTGTTCATTTTTAAATGATAATAAGGTAGGTTTTAGTGCTGCTGACCAAAATATACACATTATGTTTTTGTTTTACATTTACATTAGTATTTTATTTTTGATAATTTTATTCATCAATTTTAGCGGCTGTATGGATAGATCTCCAGTTACATTTCTGGCTATACAGACTATAGTTTGTAAAATTTACAGATCAGTGTCACAAATACTAATCCTCCATATCCCATCAACATATAAACAGTGTATTCAAAGTTATAAAAAGGTGTAACAATAACTTGGAGCATATAATTTGTGATAAGTCATAGTACAGGTCCAGTGACAGGGTAGGTGACCTGTTTCTATGAGAAGCATGTTGCTAAATGGTTTGTGAATTTCAGCAACATTGAAACTCATGAATTGATAAGCTTAACAGTTTGACCAAGTAATGTTGGTTTAATTAGTTTTGTTTGATGTAATTAGTGAATATGACAGGGGTATATGCGGTGTCTATGTTTATGTTATGCCATTTTGTTTTTTGTCTACATCATACTTGAAAATATTCCGTCTACAGCAGTAAACTGCAATGACTGTTGTCTGCACTAGTATTAAGGCCATTTTGCTTCGTATTTACAGAGAGGGAGGCTATAATCGACTTGTGTGTAGTGTGTTGTAAATATGACCCATAGCAGTAGTCTGGATGTTTATTTACGTACTCTCTGTCTTAACGATTTATTTGTGCTGATCTCTCTGTCTCCAGGAACTTGTTTCAGACACCAACCAGCATGTGAAGTCAGCCCTGGCCTCAGTCATTATGGGTCTTTCAACTATCCTGGGCAAGGACAACACAATAGAGCACTTGCTGCCTCTGTTCCTGGCTCAGCTAAAGGACGAGGTAAACAAAATGCACATTTTTAATCCTAGGCCCCAATTTCCATTATTAATACTGCTGGCTTTTGAAATCCTTAATGCAGTATTTAGTTTGATAGCATTCACAGTCAACACTTCCTTTGAGGCTTGAGCTTGACCAACTTCTTTGACAACTGAGACAAGATAAAACCACTTAGCCTCAGCCACCAGATGCACCTGGCTGCCACCCTGACCAAGTAGCATGATGATTCATGCACTTGCAAACAAACACAGACCTTACAATTAGAGGACTAAATAGCTGTGTCTAGAGGGAGGCATAATGAAAAGCTGGACACAGTGAAACAAGATGAGTTATTGCTTGATGTATTGTCATTGTATCGTCTTAAAAGTAGGTAGTCACTGGTTAAAATAGGTTGAGCTAAGTTACACCCCCTGCTGCACATTTAACACTGAGAAAAGGACACATCTGTTTATCTATGTCTGCTTTGCTTTCCAGCTATTTTTGTGGCTGTCAGACTTATGAAATTGTTTTTGTGGTTCCACAGCAAACACTGAAGAGCATGTGTTTTAAGAGACTTCATAAAGCTACATTGTGCTTGGGTTTAGCTGATGGATGTCTGTCAGTCCTCCTCTAGCGTAACAGAACGCCCAGTCACACGTTGTTCACGGGAAACATTTCTATGACAGTAATTTGCATAATAAGATCAGACATTAGTTTCGCAGGTTACACACAAAGGTATATAAATGTTTTGGACAGCTTGGTGCTGTCAGTTCTTTCACCACTTTCCTCGGTCCTATTTAAAGATGGCCCCATTTCCTCACAGCACAAACACAAGACCAAGAGTGTCTAATTAGATTACAGTTCAAACTGACAGGTTTTACTTGGAAATTTCAATAATTCAAGGTGCACCTATCTAAGGACAGTTAAAAGGGAGCTAGACAAAGATCATTCTGCAGACATGTCATTCAATCAAGAGCTGAATAGTTGTAAAATGTCACAGTGCCTGGTTTTCGTGCTTCTCTGCTCCTACTTAGTCAACAGTCCTGACTGAATGTCAAATAATTGTGCCTGTGATACATGCAATATGTGGATGGAAAAGGGTTTTGTTTAGTTGTTCCAGTTATCCTGTCTAAATCAGAACTAAAGCAGATCTCCATTTAAGGCTGTTGGATATAAACTTGGGTGACATTATTCTTGACAAAACATGCTTGGAAGTCCATCTTGTTTAGAAAGACTAGAATGGCTCACCTTAGTCAAAGTGGAGCCGTTTTCTCTTTGAAGAGAGAAAACACAGAGCTGTATCTGTTGAATATACTGCTAAAAAAGATAATCACTTAAAATTCTGGTTCATGAACAACATGATTTTTTTTTCCTCTAAATATTTTGTTGTGTTGAACACTAAAAAGCATAAGCCTAACTTGTTCACCTTAACTTTCTACCGAAGTGCCCCGAGGTACGTCTCAACATCATCTCCAACCTAGACTGTGTGAACGAGGTGATCGGCATCCGTCAGCTCTCCCAGTCACTGCTGCCAGCCATTGTGGAGCTAGCAGAGGATGCAAAGTGGAGGGTCCGCCTGGCCATCATTGAGTATATGCCCCTGTTGGCAGGACAGCTGGTGAGTCATTGACTCAAGAAAAATGGCATGAAGCTAATATAAAATATTTTAAAAGGTTTTTGTAATTGGTACCATGCCTAAAACCAAAAATATTTGAAATGTGCAGACAAACAGAATTATCAAACCCAGCTAAAGAAATCTAGGAAAATGCTCTAATTAAATTGTGTATGTGTGTGTTTTTTTTTCCCAGGGAGTGGAGTTCTTTGATGAGAAACTCAACAGTCTTTGTATGGCCTGGCTTATTGACCACGGTAAGGCAGTCTTACAAGTTAGGGTTTTCAAGGAATCATGTGTAATATTAAAGCATTCAACTAAAATGCGTGCAGTATGTCAAGCAACAAAGCAGAAGGTTTTTAATTTTACTGGTTACCTTAATGATTCTTACATAAGCAGCTTTTGACTATTTTTTATTATTGAATACTTATTCAGTTCCAAATACTATCCTTGTTTTTATTTTTATTGATGTTTCTACATTAGGGGTGTAAATATTTGGCAGTTATTGGATTTCAATACTTGAGGTTAGAATTGTTTCAAAATCCATTTTCAATTTAAAACTAGCTTTCAAATAAATATAAAGGGGAGAAAATACTTTTGGTTTCACGTTTCAGCAAACTATGTGCAAAACAATTCACTGGTGTCCTCAGTCCACTAAAGTGCAGTATGAAACATAACTGCCAATAAGATAAATTGTCTGTGCCCTTTAATTTTAAAAAGTTGACTGCATTAATCGGTAAAGTAATTAATTTTAGTGCATCGTACAGTCTCCTGCCTGTATGGGAAAAGCAAAATGAGGCTTTTGCTCTGTGGTCTTGTTAACATTATGTCTTTAGCGGTGGAGAGCAGCCTCTCTGCTGTACCGCTAGCTTCAGGGGAACGCCATCATATCATAAGAGGATTTTGGAGGTAAAACTGACTGAGCACCAGGTTGTTTTCTTCACCACAGAGTTGATTTAAGTTGTTTTATGCTGCAGTGTGTGTTGGTCAGCACTAGTTTGTTACTGCTGATCACATTTAACGATTGCTGATACAGCATAAGTCTCAGAATGACTGCAATAAAAGTTCTCAGTATACTTCATGCTTTTCTCACAAAGACAATTATTCAGTCACTAAAGAAAAACTCTTCCTTTTTTTCAACTTAAGAACTGACAGTAACAATATTCCCCCAGTGTGTGTGTGCTGTAAATTATTTGGGTGGTTCAATGCTCTTACAGTTGAGTCCTGCCTTTTTTTTTCATCATTATGTTATTAAGTAAAGTTTACAAAATAGATTTCTGACATTTGTAAATCCATTCCAAATTATAGAAGATTCTTATTTAATTTTCTATGCTGCTGAGTGTTTTCCATCCCACCTAACAGCAAATAAATGAAGTTGTTAACCTGTTGGAAATAAGTCTTTTGGGAGGGGGGGTTGTTTCAGTTTTACTGAGGTTGCCACAGGTTGCCACAACTCGCTGCTCCAGTGATGGTCAATCTTGGGCGTGGCTCACCACAATGCGGTGCACTAAAACTGCCAATAAAACCCAAACCATTGGGTCACGGTTTAGCTTGACGCAGCAGAAACAGACAATAGAAAACCCATATTAGGCAAATTTGCTGTTACTTTTCAGTGCTGTTGTTTTTGACTTTGGTTTTCCATATCTCAGGACATTACTGCCCTTACCCACCTGTGCAAGCCAATCTATGGCCAGGTCTCCTCTTCCCCTCTGATACTGTGTTATTACCAGTACAGAAAGAGCCAGTGTGAGGTAATGAACTGATGAGCAGAGAGGATGGGAGCTAGAAAATTGTGGGCTAAGGCACAGGAGAGATGAGGCAGTCTGCAGTTCTGTCATCATGTAGAGGCTAATGTAGAGGCCTCTACTCACAGGCTTCCAACTCCATGTACCAAATATCTATATCTATATCTATATCTATATGTAATGTTTATAAAATAATATATAGATAAAGCTGTTAGTAGAAAGGGGCAGGATAAGGAGATAAGGAGCAATGTGAATGACAACTTCACCACATGGTAGCACAATGGTTTTTACCAAAATCTATAACCATGGGGTAATGAAGCTACTCTGTTGCTTTCTCATACTCTCTGTATGTTATCTAACCTACTTAGTTTATCATTTATCTCGCAGACCACAGCTTGCAATCCATGCTGTGGATTTACACTATTTTGTATTTAATGAAATTAAAAATCACAGTTGGCTCTCTTTGAGTGAGTTTGTATTAAAGCAAGTTTTTGCACTGAGCTCTCCTCTTTACACAGCAGATTAAACTCTTCCGTAAGACAATCATCCATATTCAGACACTGGAGGAGCTGTTTACCTGTAGAGCTGCACAACATAGTCTGCTCCATCCGAAACTTACAACTCTGTCTTTTGCATAGCTTCTTTATTCAGAGTAAAGTGCTTAAATAAAGTGTTAGCCTCACAACACGATTTTCAATTAGAGAGACACATGCTCGCTATTGAGGACAAAGGGCCAGCTGGGTTACATCATTGGAATGCTGCTGGTGTGAGTTTCTGTGTGTGTGTGTGTGTGTGTGTGTGTGTGTGTGTGTGTGTGTGTTTGGCTACGGCTGGGGTAAGGGTTGTGCCACCCTTACATAAGCCCTTTAAAGAAAGACAGGACTACAGAAAACAGCCCAGAATCTTTCCCCTGCTGACTCGATCACATAGAGATCTCTTTGTATTATTTTTATATTACACATGATGTAAGATACTAAGATTTCTGGTGTTTATTATCAAAACTCACATGTTTAGACCTCTGATTCAGATAAGGGAAAAAAACCCTTTAATGTAGGGGAAATGTAGAAATGAAGGAAACCTGAGTAAGAGCAACAGAGAAGGGATCCCTTTTTCTAGACAGGCAGACATGCAACAGATTCTGAGTTTTCAGAATAGACCAACTTGGAAAAACCTAAAATGTACACAAACAGAATAAAAAACTTAAGATTGTAAATGTGTCAGACGGATGTGGTCTGGGAAGACACTGAGTAACATCCAGATGCTGCCAACAGAGGGGACCTAAAAGAACACAAACCCTTAGCAACCACTTCACACAGCATGTTGTCCCTGTCAATTTTCAGTGTATGCCATCCGTGAGGCCGCCACCTGTAACCTAATGAAGCTGGTGGAGAAGTTTGGAGCTGAGTGGGCTCAAAACACCATTGTGCCCAAAGTGCTGGGCATGGCCAACGACCCCAATTACCTCCACAGGATGACTACTCTTTTCTGCATCAATGTGAGTCACTGGCATCATGTTTAGGTCCCTTCTATGTGTCATCCATCACTTCCTGTCTTAAATAATGTTGACTAATTTTTTTAAGACCTACTTTTTCTTTATTAGTCATTGCTCTTTTTATTGTGCCAGCATTGTTGACCACTTGTATTGCTTGTCTCAGGCTTTGTCAGAGGCATGTGGCCAGGAAATCACAACTAAGCAGATGCTGCCAGTGGTCCTCAAGATGTCCAATGACCAGGTGGCCAACGTACGCTTCAATGTGGCTAAGTCCCTTCAGAAGATCGGCCCAGTCCTTGACAGCAAGTATGTTGTCTTTGTAATTTTAGCATCAAATGTTTTCTCTTCACAGCAACAGAACAGACCATCAGACTAAAACCAAGAGGTAGATTTAACAATTTAATTTAACATTTCTCATCATTTGTCTCAAAGTGCCCTTCAAACAGAAGTGAAGCCAGTGCTGGAGAAGCTGGCCGCAGACACAGACATGGATGTCAAGTACTTTGCCCAGGAGGCTATCAGTGGTAAGCATTTCACTTTCTATCCTTGTATCCAAACTTAGAATAACAAACATCACATTAAGGATATGTTAGGAGCAGACTTCAATTACAACTTTCCTCTTCTCCTTCTTTGTAGTTCTGGCCCTTGCATAAAATCAACCCAACATGGCTAAACCAGACGACCACCTGAAACAACAACAACGCAAACACTTTTACAAGATATTTATTGATGTGCAGGAACAACTGGTTAATGTATAGAGAAAGCTGTTAACAATTGTTTAATCCTTTTTCTCTTTATTTTCCTTTTATTTTACTGTCCAATGGTAGACCATGTCCAGGCATAGCACAGGCTTCTTTGTTAACCTTCCTCTTCGCTGTAAATGGGTGCTTTAACACAGGCAAAGTATGATGAAGTTTCATTAAGTGGTGCATGCTGACTAATGTGCTACTGTACTAGCTAGGCATTGCGAACCAGAACCCCACTCACATTCCTCCCTTTTCCATCCTTGGCCACTGTTGTACTTTAGCCACTGTCACTGCAGCAGACCACATGTCTCTGTTTGTTACCTAGCACCTAGGGCCATGCTATCTTTCTGTGCTGCTGCACTCTCCTCCCAATGCTAGATGCAAACTTTGAACAGCAGATGGTTCGAC
>JAPZDV010000024.1:14373873-14386925 GCA_029814665.1 Acanthurus lineatus | reverse complement strand
CCCCCCCCCCCCCCCCCCCCCCCCCCCCCCCCCCCCCCCCCCCCCCCCCCCCCCCCCCCCCCCCCCCCCCCCCGCCAAATGACAAAGTGGGAATGAAGCACTTTTATCCAGAAGGCAGTATACATATATATGTGTATATATATATATATGTATGCGTGTGTGTGTGTGTGTGTGTGTGCAGAGGGGTGTGAGGGAGCAGCTGCAGTAGAGGTGTTGCGTCTGTGTCACAAGAATCAATGCTCTTCCTCTTGACTGGTGCTCAAGTGTTCTGTGGATTCGGAGCCGCAGACATATGATCAGTGACACTTTATACATCGAACTCTCTACACTGCAGCTTGCAGTGACTGAGCTTAAGTGGAGGAGACGAATCTGGCATTTAATTGACACTCGTATGTGGCTGGTGCTGATTTCAAAGCTTTCCACTCAACCTGTCTTGTTTCGTTCCACTTCAGACAGGATTTTCTATATGTTGCAGAATGTCTTGCTGAATTAATCTCAAGTGCACATCTAAACTTGCTCCATTCAGCTGAGTAGACTTTGCAGTAGGGGTTTTATAGTAGTGCTGTCAAAATGTCTTGTGACTGTAGTGCATTACTGATTGCACGGATTTAGTGTTTTACCTTTGTAACACTAGAGTCTGTTTTTTTAAAAAAAATCTACATCGATTCAGCAGTGAGAAATATATTCCTTCTTATTTCATGCATTCTTTTTCCTGGTCAAAACCTGGAGACTACCTTACCCATAATGCAACATGACTGCCAACAGCTCAGTGGGAGATTTACATGTGCTAGTAACAGCTGACAGAGCCTCTAACTGCTACCAAGCAGAGATGAGGAGCAGGCTGCAGAAGGCTGCTGAGCTATTTTTTTATTTCAAACTTGCAGCTGTCAGACACAACTGACACTGACTCAAGTGACGTCACATCAGGCTTCACAAAGCTCCATCTTGAGTTATTAAAGGGCTTTGTACAGCTTCTTTTTAACATATGCAGTAGTGCTCTACATGACCTGTGAACAAACTTTCATGTGTAAAATTGGTGTAGTTCCCCTTTAGGGGGGATTTATTGGGTGCCAACAGTCAGCAAGGAACTTAATCATCTTTACATATTTTCTTTGCTATCTTCTCTCATTCATTTTTTATTTACAATGAAATTGCAGTGTCACAAAATGTGAGCAGTGCAACTTTCTTTCAGGTTTGCAAAATGCCCTTGTGCATTTTGAGGTCAACTCTCGAATGAAGGGCCTGGGTTTTTATTGAAGATACTTAACCCACTATGAAGTTGATATGATCAAGGTAGAATGAATAGATATGTTGAAAAGGGAGGACAAGTTAACACTGCTGGTTCTGACCTTGGGTGAGGGAGGTGTCAGAAGCGCGGCGTCCTTCTCTGAAGCTTATAGGGGAGCGATTGTGAGCCTCTCTGTGCTGGGAGGTGAGGGCGGCCATCGCTGGGTTGGCAGGCCGAGCACCCATAAAAGGCGTAGGGGTGACACCGGGGGCAGAGCTGTTGGCCGGCATGACTTCACTGAGAGAGGGGGGATCCTCTAGCAGGCCGAGGTCGCTGTGTATGGAGCCCATGTCGTAGCCAATGTCTGAGTCCACGCTCCCCATTGAGGGGTTGTGACCTAAAGTGAATAATTTACCTGGGGGCAGAATTTTTTTGTTTAGTCTAAAGGAAGAAATACAGTAAAAACAGCTTTGTTGTTGAACAACATGCATGTGACTGTATCTAAAGGTGCATGTTTAATCAGGTGACATCATACCTTGATTTGAAGGCCCCGGCTGATTGGTCACCTCAGATAGTGTGTGTCGCCGTTGGCCAAACCGAGCTGTCTTATAGGCTGAGAGCAGGTGTGGTGGATCATCCTCTGTGTCCGGTTCCTCGGTCTCAATGCCCTCATCAATCGACATCTCCATCATGTTGCTAGGCGACGAGGTGGAGGACTTGCGGAGGACAGTGGGGGGAGGCAGGGGGTCCAGCAGGCAGCCATTTACCTAGCCGGGGGGGCAGGGGGGTAAAAGGGACAGGAAAGAGAAAAACGATAACCATACATCCAAAACTGACTGTGCCAGGAGGAAAACAGCAGGAGCCAGGACACTTTGTTAGTCAAATCAGGGATTTTAAACACATACAGGGTGTATACACACACAAAATCCATTTGCCTTTGAACTCTTGGACACAAGACAATTACTACGAAGAATGACGGCTTCATTAGTTCCTCTCCTCCCTCTGTTTTCCCTCAACTCACCACGTTTGGTCTCATACTGGGAGTTTGTGTGTGTGTTACAGCATGTAGACAGGCCTGTGTGTGTTGGCCTAGAGGTGGAGGGTGGGGATAAAGGAATGCAGGGCCAGGAAGTGAGCTTTGACTCAAAGTGCTGTGCGAGTGACACACACATACACATACACTCATGTTGCACACAAACACAAAGATCGTCTGCATGAGTGGCTGCTGTAACCGCCTGGTGTTGGCCTAGAAAGAACAACTTTGCCCAATTCCCCATCTTCTTTCTGTAGTGTATTGGGATAGGAATGCTGTTACTCAACACGGACACACACACACACACACACACACAAAAACACATGCACAGAGGACAAGATGACATTGAGAAATAGATGGCAGAAAGGGGTGTAGGTCTGGAAGAGAATGAAGAGGAACTAAGAGAGAGAAGAAGCTGAATGAAAAAAGAAAAAGGGCAAAACAACAGCCAGAAAAAAAAAAAAAAAGGAGATGAGCTGTTAGCTGATGGGTAGGAGGGTCACAGCGGTGAGATCGCTGGAGCAGCGCAGCAGCTTCCTGTCCATGTGTGTTCACTCCGCTTCGCATTAGGTCACATCATCATCATCACAGGACCGCTTACATAACCAGGCTCCATTCACGCAGATAACGCACACTCTGTCTCTTTCTCTGCTAACCACAAACACAGACACACACACATACATATACACACATACACACAGATAGGGTGCACAAACACACACACACATAAAACAACATACACATCAGTATTTATTGGAGCCAGGAGAGGGGCTGAGATGGAGAAGAAATCTTAACAAATGATATTGCATATGAGAGTGTGTGTGTGTGTATGCATGTGTGTGTGTATTTGTGTGTGTATTTGTGTGAGTGTAAGCATAGCCCTGCAGGTGTGTGAGACCGTCAACTTAAACCACTGGCGTCTGTGTTTTCTAATAGCCAGTCAGCTTAACAACAGGCCTGGAGGAAAAGGTCGCTGGTTGGCAAAGACAAACAGAAAAAGAGGGATAGTGCAGCGTGCTTGTGTGTGTGTGCGCGTGTGTGTATGCATCTGTGTCTGTGTGTGTGTGTGTATCAAGAAGTCGTGCAGGACAAGCAGCTGTCCTGTCTGATGTCAGTGCCGGCTGAGTTCTTACATAAGAGAACAAGTCAGCTGCACTCTGGCAGGTTGACGGAGCAAACTAACACTTGAAACCTCAAAAGGACACACATTCACACACACACACACACACACACAAGCATGCACAGACATTTCTGATTCAAGTGAGTGTGTGTGCTAATCAAAGCGAATCACTGTCATGCTTATCTGGATCATTTCTCAGCACATACTTGTGTAAGCTGATAATGACCGTATTAACATCAACTCCCATAACCGACAAGCTGGATGTGAGTGACACTTTATATGAAGGCGGAGGACAAACACAAATACAAAAAGACACTATGAACTGAAGTCTCAGCTCCTTTTTTTTTTTTACGGGTATTGGACCTACTTTGGGTGTGTTGACATCCTCTACCATGAAATTCTGCTCCAGGGGACATGCAGTCTGCGGGAAGGTGAAAACATCGGAGGAGGCTTGGGGCACAGCAGGGGAGCGCAGCAGACGAACGCCCTGCGGGAGCAAACCCACCTGAGCTGAACCGCTGGTTGACTGCAGGGAGGGAGAAAACAGAGAGGAGGAGAGTCTTTGACATTACGTAAAAAAAAAAAAAAAACCTCTTCCAATACACAGCCAATACTTAACAGCATCCCTGATAATAACGCCAATTAGGACAAAATTGAGCTGCTGTGAATTTGACTTTGTAATCCAAGTGAGACACAAAAGCCGAATGTAGATGATGAGGGGAAATGAAAGAGAAATTGCACAGTGTCGCTACGAAGAAAACAGGGTGCACAGAAGAGAAAATTATGAATAATGTAACTGAGAGAGAGAGGCGTTAAGATAAAGGCTGGGTGGAAGAGGCCCTGAGAGAGGAGGTGAAGAAGGAATCTGGCTGGATAAATAAATAAATGAGCCGTGTTTGCCAGGTTGTTTGTTCCTGGGTGCAGGTGTGAATAACGAAGCTTTGATCAGGGAGGTGTGGATGATAATCTCTGCAGGTTATTCAGAAACCCCCTAATCACCCTGCAGTTACCTTGACGACAGTCTGTTCAGCGATGGTACTGGGCCGTCGTTGACGGGCGTCGAGTCGCTGTTCGACGGGGAAGCTGCAGCGATGGGCCTTGAGCCGCTCCACCAGCAGGTAGTAGATAGCAGCAAAGTGGTTGTAGCTTTTGTTCTGCAGAGACTGGAGGTTGACAAACCACATAAACAGTGACGTAGGCAATTGAAATTATAGCTTAAGCACATCTTTAATTCCACAACCAACTGTGACAGCCCTTTACATCTGCTGAGATAGTTCTTTACTCATTTTTCCTGTGTGAAACTGGACTATTGCAGCAGATAAAGATAAGATGTAGTGTGACTGCACAATAAATAGATTCTATTTAAAGAAAAAAACAGTGCATACTGTTGCAAATACTGCATATAAATTACAGCCCCCTCATTATATTTATACAGAGCTTGACTTCTGTGGGCGAAAAATATACTTGGCCTTAAGATAAAGATGTGTTCAATAAAGGAGTCATCATCACATACTAGTGATCATTTTCAAGTTGTTGCTGAACATTGTAAAAATATTATTGTGATGAATAAACCACAAGGCTACCAGAGTAACGTATTCGCAATTTTGAAATATGTATATTTTTTAAGCAATACATTAATCTTCTTTGAAGTATAGTTTTAGTTTATTTTCCAGTTAATATTTTAATTATTTATGTTTTTATTAAATCATTTCTTATGGTTTCTACCTCTCTGAGAGCACTTAAGTTGTTTGTTTTGTGTGTGACTCAGCTGCTGTTGTGTTGCAATTTCCCACTGGGATGAATAAAGTAGCTTATGTATCTATCACTGGAGAAAAAAGGAGAAACATTTAACAAAAAGTACTTTGTTACTTTCCCCACTGGCTGCTCAGATGGCAGCCTATAAAGTTTTCAAATAAGGATATATTAGGGCACAAGGAAGGCCTCATGCCTGGGTTTGCTTTGGGCTTCTAAATGAATAAATCTGCCACAAGAAAGAGGTTATTATCCAACTTGTATCTGCATGAATGTTTTTTCTTTTGCCCTACAAGGCACTCACCTTCACAACTACCATTGTGCATGAGTGCACAGAATAAAGACATTATGTTTAATGCATGTGTAAAGTGATGCATATCCATAGTCCATTTTAAAAGGCTGAAACTCTGACCTCTTAACCTCGCCCTGTCCTTCTCCTGCTTATTAAAATAGCTAACTCCTCCCTGCAGCCCAGCCCTCACCTCTATAGTCTTGTGCTGATCGATGCCAAGGCTGTGCATCAGGCGAAGGACCTGTTCGCTGTACTCTCCCACTCCCGCCTCGCCCTCAGCAGACACAGGCTGTTGGTACAGAACAGGCCTCTGTACAGGAACGTACAGAGCCATCCATTTGTGCTCCTTGATCTGAGCCACAGACAGACGTTTTGACGGGTCCAGGACCAACATCCTGCGGATCAGGTGCTCACAGTCTGCAAGGGGTGACAAAAACAATCATGAAAACTTTGAAAAGTTTATGTAGCTTCTCATACTTTGGTTCACCAGTGTTTGTTTTTAAAAAAGGGAAGTAGTTGTTTATGTTTTATAACACTAAGCACTTCTTGTATAAGCCTTGATGAAGCAAATTAAGCCACAAAGCGTCAACTTCTTGTCAAAGTGGTGCAGATAAGGTGGGGTGAAAATAACACTCAGTGGCTTAAAGCCTGCTAAATTCTGTCGTCACTTCTGAACAGAGCGCCTGTACACTTTTCTGTTCTGCTCCCCTCCTAATGAGAGCTCCTCACCTCTAGTTAGTGGCTAGATGAGTTTGACGTCAGACGCAGCTGGGTTCTTAACAGGATTACAGTTCCCCTGGCTGTGCTGCTTTAGCCTGCCTGCACCCCTACCGCCTGCACAGCATTCCTACCCTCCACACGGCATCTTAAACCTTGGTGCTGCTGTCTCAAAGCAAGAAAGTGCATTTTGGTAAAATGACTTTTCTATATTGAATCATCTTAAATTTTAATTTTTATTCCTAACTTAAATTCTTAGAAAGCTCTCAATAAAACATGATTCATGTGCCACTATTGTTCTCTTTTTGAAGAACAATGTACAATCTAATTATCATATTGTCTTGAGGCAGAGGGGAAAATACCCATCTTACGTACATGGATGAGTGATTTTTAGTAAATATTATTAAAGGCTTATCAGTTTTAGAGTTTCAAATCTTCTCTCAGAGACCTCAGCAGCTCGAGGATCTAGTTGCCAACATTAACTTCCTGCTAACGTATGTGTACATCACGTTTTTTTCTACCTCGTGGCAGGCAGTTCAGCCACTTCACTTTCTTTCTTCACTATATGCATAACCAGCATGGCCTTCATGGCATGTGCAAGCAATATGTGGCATCTTAGCAGTTTCTACAGCTGCTAAGTTACAACCTACTTCAAATACAATGCGGAACAATTTGTTTGACCCAGAAGTTCCTCAAGCTCTGCTTGTTGCTACAGTCGTGTTGGTAGCAACGGCTGAGCAGCTGAAGCTAAGCACATTTTTCAAAGCTGCTAACCACCAGGGAAGCTTGGACTACGTGAAGAGGCCGACACTGCATAACCGTCTAGTTTCTCTGGCTGATTGATTGACACACTGTTCTTTGCCAGTACGTTACATCACCATGACTTAACCACAGAACCATCCCAGTTAACACTTGCAACGTCCCAGTGGTGTGGAGTTACACTGAGTCCCCCAATGAAGGAGAACTACACTCAATTGTGAGAAGTAAAAGAGCAGAGAATAGCCACTGAGACTGACTTTATATTATCTATTTTACTGATTTTATTAGACACAACACTGTAATTAATAAAAATTGTTACCATCACATTAAACTTTAAACATAAACCTGTATACAGATTTTATCTTGTATGAATGAAGCTGCGATTCAAACATCACTAGATTTCTCTAAATTTTTTAAAAACCTTGCCTGTTTTAGCGTGAGTTTCAACAGGTTTCGCTGTCAGCAGCGCAAGTGGCTGAGCTTTACAGTGCAAAGCTGTATGCAAAGTGTGTGTATTTTGATTTCAAATAGTATTAAGTTTGGAAATTAACCAATTAGCAGACTACATTTTGTTTAAATACAAATATCTTATACATATACATACAGGACATAAACTTGAGATGGAGTTGTATGTTTTCTGGATAAAGTTACTCTAAGCTATTCTGTACCACTATCTACAAGGCCTGTGCAAAATGCAACAGCAGGGGAGACACATGACCACATCTACTGATGTTATTAAGTCGGTAAGCTGGGAGTAAACCACATGTTCAGTGCTGAGATGTTTTAGTGAGAGTTTACTATGCGGTGCTAGGCTGTGCTGTGTACCACAGTGTTGGCCGGTGAAAGAAACGAGGAGATGAGATGGATGAAGAAATCGGCACACTCTGTTCCCCTTGTTCGGGGAACAGGGGCTGGACTGGGGGTGGGGAGGCGGGTTTGAGTGTCAGTTTGGCCACGGAGCTGATATTACACTCCTACATTCCCCTTATGTCTTAACTGTTTCAAGGTCCTGAACAGAAGAGAAAAAAAAGACAAAAAAGAAATCTGGTCGACTCTCTCATCACACCCCCATAGAGAAAGTGCTACAGACTTGCAGATGGGAGGCAGAGAAACAAGACAAGAGAAACAGACAGGGCCACAGACGGACAGGAAGATGTCTCACAGATAGAGAGCATGAGTCAGACAGACGTACAAAACAGACAAGCAGAGTCTCCTCACAGAGACAGACAGGCAAGCTGCTGGAAGGCGTCACTGGCTCTTCCCCAGGTTACATAAACAGCTCCAGCTCTGGACTTAATCTGCTGCCAGCTAGCTAGCACAGCCGCTAACAGCAGGGCCAACCTGACTCACCCTGCGGCCTGTGTGCACACACGTACACACGGATACAAGTACACACCTAACTGAGGACAATGACAGATTGTCTCCAGCTGTATCCATTTCAAATGAGTGTAAAGCTCCCTTGTTAATGAAATGACCCCCCTGACTGGCTGCAGCCATAGGAAGGACTGCTGGCAAACATTAATGTATGGATGTTGACTTAAATGGCGAAGTGTGATCTATTTTTCCCCACAGGAATTTTCATGCCTCACTTCAACTACATACCATGATGAAAAGGACTGGAAGGTGTCTCACAAGTACATCACACAGGAAAAAGCTACAGGAATGTGAGGTGCTGAAGAGGGGGGAGGGGTTGGAATAGTGTTTAATATCCCAGAGTCTCTTCTTACCTTCAGTCATGAAGTAAGGGATTCTAAACCTTCCTTCTAGGACTCTCTGTCGAAGCACAGGCAGAGTGGGTCCATCGAAGGGTAACGCACCACACACAAGCACATACAGGACCACTCCCATACTCTGTGAACATGAAAGAGTCGTGTGACAAGAACAAGGTTTAGGGCAGTACAAACAAAACAAAACATAACAAAACAAAAAATCAATCAGAAGTGTCTTGATGTGAGTAAGTATAAGTTGATTTTTTGTATTTAAAAATTTACGTACAGTAAGTCTGCGTGATCAAATGCCTGATCCTTCAATCATTTACAAACATGCAATTATATGGCAAATGCGGTAAATTATTGCGGCAGACTGGCTAAAAACTGTGGGTGCTGGGAAATCAGCACCGCATAACAGGAACAAAAGCTGCTGACTTAATCACTGTATCCATTATTAGATACATAATAGTTCTCAGAAATGAATTGCATCAACTGATTTCCTGTGGCTCAGTTAAGAAAATGTTTGACTAAATTGCAGTAAATTAAAGAGATTTATATGTAAATTTAATGCATGTTCCATATTTAAACTGATGAAAATTCTAAATTAATAAGATACACTTCTCTGCTTAATGCAATAACTTGTTTTACCCAGATGTCCAGCTGTGGGCCCTCATATTGTTGGCCCTCAAAGACCTCTGGAGCAGCATAAGGTGGGCTGCCACACCACGTTGCCAGAGGCTCCCCAGGCTGGAAGAAGTTCCCGAATCCAAAATCTGCACAAGGCAAAACACCAGGGTGAGTATGGAAGGAAAGGTAAAGATGATTTTAGACAAAGTGGTTGAAGCTGCAGAGTCCTGCTGTGCACATGGTGCTGTATGAAAAAAGTCGGCCTCTCGCTGAAAGAATTAATAGAGACGGTAAAAGGGGAAGTGGTTAGACACGAGGAAAATATCTACTGCACAGCTGCTGTAGTCAAAGTGGTCAAAGTCTATGAGGAAAATGTGCAGAGCAAAGGTGAGTTAAGCCTTTTGACTGCTAGTTTTTGAGCGTCTCCGTGGGGTCTGCAGGTTTGCATAATGCAATATGTGATCCACATATTTGTACGTTGAGGAAATGGGCCTCTGTATGAGGTAACCTCCCCTGGAGACTGACATGAGGTCATCAGTGCTGCATGCTGATTGGCTGTCTGTAGTAAGTAAAAATCTGATTTGACTCTTCTCCTCCTCTGACAGAGGAGTCTAACTTACACATGCTGAGTAGTTCACGT
Source organism: Acanthurus lineatus (assembly GCA_029814665.1). Classification (NCBI taxonomy): domain Eukaryota; kingdom Metazoa; phylum Chordata; class Actinopteri; order Acanthuriformes; family Acanthuridae; genus Acanthurus; species Acanthurus lineatus. Next base: position 14,377,048 of record JAPZDV010000024.1, on the reverse strand, counting down.
CTGTCTTTTATTACAATTCAACTAAAAGCTGCCGTAATATCAGCCAAATTACACTGAGCCAAACAGCACGGCTGCAATTACTCAGCGAGTCCCTTTTTCTATTAGTTCGTATCATTCTTTCTCCGGTAAATGATCCTTTTGTCTCCCCTCCTCATTTGGTTATACGATTCCCTGCTTTTGCTTGCTTCTGGTGTCTAGATGATTATTCCATTATTGCATTAAAAAAAAAATCACAATATTTTCACAAGTGATTCAAAATTTTTAGATGTTTTAATCAAACAAATCCTTACATTTTATGGTTGTAGCCTCTCAGGTAAAAGATAAAATGATTGATATAATGGTTGTCTTGACCTCATTATCACTGTAAATGGTATCTTCTTCACTTGTTATTCAGACTGGTGGTGTTATTGCCTGAATGATTAACCAATTAATAATAAAACAAAAGAATCAACAGATAATAGAATAGGAGAGTAATTCATGCTGAGTTAGTTCATTATAAGTGGGACTCTTTGATGGTGTCATGGGACTTGAGAGCAACAGGAGCAGACAATCAGGTTCACTTAACCCTCCTCCCCCAACTCTTTTTTCCACAATTCGAAACAGTTACATAAACACAAAAATGCACTGCAAAACAAATAAATAACTGATATATATATATAAAAAAAATCTGTCTTACATAATAGGGCTGGAGGTGATGTGGGTTCACACACACACAAAGAAACACACACACACACACACACATAGACTGAGCAGAGTGTGAAAGAGTAAGAGAATGTGTAACCAATTCCTTTTTCTCTGCTTTGCATCATGATGCTTTACAATTAGAAAGACTGAATCCACAACCTACACACACACACGCAAATTGCTGCATTTAACAGCTTTAAATCTGTAATTATCAAGAGTTCTTTATTTTTGTTGTTTAATTCGAAAATCTAGAAATGCCAAAAGAAAATGAAAACACATTTCTTAGGTGTCATTTTCTTGTTTTGTTTAACAATGCCAAACCAAACCCAATCCAAAAACATTCAGTTTATTTCCACTCTGTTACATACAACTAACTAACGCTAAATGATAATGCAGTTTTATACAACAGTCCTGCATTAAATCCTTCATGTATGACAATTACAATGTTCAGTTTATATTGAAACTGTTAAAGAGTTATTGGTTTAAACCTGACAGTTGTGAGTATATGGTTGTGTGGCTGTTAAATTGTATTGCATTATACAGGGAACTGTTTCTGTTAAGACTATCTTTAATGATGTAAATGAAGAGGACAAAGTCGTAGAATAACTGATGCAGTTTAACAGCACTACAAACTGCATTCTTCAAGTAACCATCAGCACCTCAGTAAAACAGTTTTGATCACAACTGAACATTATAACCATAATGGAAAGAAGGATTAATTGTATGACTGTTGTGTTACGCTGCATCAGTTTTACAAGGTGTACATAATAAAACTGGCTGACTGCGTGTAGAAAACAGAGAAAACACAGAAAAGCTGCATATCTTCACATTTAAGAGGCTGAAACTAATGAATATTTGTTTTTTCTCTTTAAAAATGGCTTGATTTAATATGCTTAATGTATGTCCACTGTGTTCATTTTGATTAATCATTAGTCTGAACTCTAAAATTTAGGATGTGTAGGCATCTGAAAGGCCTAATGGTTCAGAGGTACACCATGTACTGTTTCTGCCATGTTCGTTTATGCCTGGGGAAGGCAAAATGATCCAAAGCTACTTTTAAAAAGGGAGTTGTGTATGTGAGCAATGATGCAGAATCTAGATCGCATAGTATATATTTTAAATGTAAAGGAATGTAAAGGTGCAGATAATTATAATTCACCTGGAACTACATGCAGAACTTAGAGCACAATGTAAACTCCTACAGTAAAGGAAAAAGTGTACATTGGCGCATGTCTTCAACTCATTTAATCATCGCAGTGCAGGTAGCGGCAGGTGTGGGGGAAATAAAGTGGAGGTTAAAGCAGAGCGCCACAGTGGGGTTTATTACAAGTATGTTTACTGTCTGATGCTGCTGTGAAGGTGAGATGTGAGATGCAGGCACAGCAGAGCAGAGCGGTGCAGTTGGTTTATCGTCAGAAGCTGTGACCCATTTCATGGAGCTGAATACTGAGCAGACTGGTTGACGTCAAACGCTCCGGCACACTGCAGGCTACTAACAGCACTGGTAGTTCGACAGGAAGGACGGGGTGGGGGAGTGTGTGTGTGTGTGTTTGTGTCACACACAACAGTATTAGCATAATATTAGCCTAAACATGTCACACTGGAATACATTCCAGCTAACGGCTTATAATTCTGTGTTTGTGTGTGCGTGCTTGTGTGTGTTTGTGGATATGTCGAGTGTATGAGTGAGATCATCACGCTGCAGTAAGCTGGCAGCATCCAGCAGTCAAAAATGTTACCGTGTCATTTCTAATAAGGTACAAGCAGATGCACTGCCCTGGATTCACCTTTCCTCTCTCTTTTCGCCTCTTCTCTCACATTTGTTATCACCTAGAAACCTTTTCTCTCTCCTTCTTCATTAACTTGAACACTTCAGGTTCACAAAACTTCTGTTACTCTGGAGAAAAAAAAGCCTTTTTACTGGTTAAAGTGAGACTATGAAACTTTTGAATGGGGAATCAACATGTTCTTTCTCTTACAAATGAAAAAATATAATTCATTGGCAATAAAAAGGCAAGGGTGCAAAAATAAATTTTCTTCAGGTTTTTGCAGATACAACCTTCTCTGATCAGGAATGACTAGCAGCTCATCAAGTAATACTATCTAATGTTTGCAAACTTTAGATAAATATTGCTACACTTAATGTACCACCAGTGCAGCTGCTGAACATTTTCCCCTGCAGACTAAGAAAGAGGGTGCTAATGCTGTGAGTGGGCAACATTTAACAAGGTACAAATGACAGTACATTAGGATTGCACTCAGTCATTCATTACATAAGCTGTTTAAAGATAAATATGAACTGAAAGATCATGACAATCTATTTTCTCATTAGGAAACTTGCCATGAAGGTGTCCATCGAGTGCATACTTCTGCTAAAGTTTGATCAGTTTGTGTCATAACTGACGTATGTGTGTGCATGTGCATGTGTGTGTGTGTGTGTGTGTGTGTGTGTGTGTGTGTGTGTGTGTGTGTGGTACATAGTTACAAAAGT